>CAKLBY020000225.1:0-600000 GCA_921007115.2 Peronospora matthiolae | reverse complement strand
AGTACCTTCGTAAAAATATACCTTTGGGACGGGAGAAGTGGCGGTTCAAGAAATCAACATCCAACTCCGCGGCGCTCGTTTAACTGACTCTGCGCGCTGACCAAGGAGAAACTTGAGCCGAAGACCGTGGTTCACGATCTCTGTATCCGGGGATCCACTGGTCACGAGAGATTTTAGTGGGAGGCAGGCCACTGTAATCCTCAAGAGGTAATAGCGGGACTGACGCACGAGGCGTATCGACGAGACAGATTGCGCCGTATGAATCGCTCGACGCCTCCCCTAAAAGACCCACGTGGGACACTTTAAGCACAGATGCGCGCGCAGGTCTAGTCGGAGAAGGGTAACCACGCGTGGGACTAGGTGTTTCCACGACAATGGGAGTTTGGGACGGCCCAGATGAGAAGGGTGATGTCGGACTAGATGCTCGACGACGTGTTGAAGACCGAGATCTCGACAAAGCCGCCAGCTTTGCATGCTCGTTTGCAGATGTATTTTCTTCCTCAGATGACGATAGGACTGGACCAGGACGTCTCCGCTTACCCAATTTATGGGTAGCAGCACGCCGCCGAAAGTCGCAAGAACCCTTTGGATCGCGATACTTCTTCGAATTGCGAGCGATTTGGGTAGCAGAAGGATCCTGGGTAGCAGAACCCTTGGGGCTGCGAATACCTTCGGAGGCAGAATAATCTGTGGAAGCACTAACACCTTTGGAATTGCGACATGGGGGAGGCTTGAATTTAGACGTCACAGATCTTCTCGCCCTTTTAAGTAGCGACAAGGCGGACGACAGTGGAATATCGCGAGGTCGCTTGCGGCTGGGTCCGGAGGCGTCTGATGCCGTGCGGGGCTTCGAGGAAGGGATAGGTTTAGATGGCCCTACCGTCGCAGGCGCAGCGAAAGTTTTCCCAGCCACCAGCGAGGCCATGATGTACCGATTATTACGTAATCTTGTACGGTGCGATGCAACTGATCAAAGTCAACGAATTGGGCAGCAGATAGAGAGTCCTGCGCCTCGCCCAATTCGACCTGGAGCCCCGCCATCTGCTTGAGTGCTCGACTCATTTCTCTTTGGCGTAGAGGCAGATCTTCTTATACTGCGATTTTTGGTCATTCGCCTAGCGAAGGCTGTCGACAGCCGATCACATTCCGCCACCAACCGATCCTCCGCGTCACCCATCTGCTTGCGGATCCCAGAAATATTGCGATTGGCTTTCTCCGGTTAAGCGTGACGTGCCCACACAGTACGGATAAGCTCTGCTTTCAGATGTGCGATCACGGCAGTCTGATCAACCCGGTCGGCTATCGCCTCCGAAAGACACCAGAACATTTGACCTCCATTTCGAATCGGAATCGCATACAATTATACTGGGATTGTGCGAACTCCACGAAATAAGACGAAGAAAAAGCTCATTAACATCCTCCCTCAGCTGACGATTATGCGCCATCTGCTGTGCTAATGAAGAATCCACACTCTTGTATTGATCCACGACAGTTTGCTGGAGGTCCAGACGATGAAAGATCGAGTCGGTCGCGGCGTCCAGCGTCGCTCGATCAACTTAGCTTGACGATTCAATACGGGTACTTGGAAGCAAGATAGGATCACTTAAGTCTGTGGCTGGAACGTTGTAGCTGACCGGGGCAACGTCTGGAGTGAGGATCAGAGGAGGTGATTTGAAATACCTCGATCCTAGGGTTGGCCAAGGAACGTGATTTGAATAGACGCGATCGGCCATCGAAACGGCGGACGTGTAAGTGAAGAAATTTGGAGCAATTTACAAAGATTGCTCAGCCAGATCAACTCCGTATGCTAACTAACGGTGCAGGGGGCGGTTTTGGCAAGCGGTAACAAGGAGATTTACGGTTCGGTTGGAGTTGGGAACTGGGCGAATCACATTCCTCAGCTAGGTCCAAAGTGTTTTGGTTGGGGACGCAAACTGGGACGGGTGGCTAGCAATCGCGCGCCTAACACCATTAAGCAGGATCAAAATCACTTGGGATAAGGCTAGATGACAGTTGGACCAGTTAGATTGCGTAATTCATCGTAAGACAGGGCAAGGGAAGATTCGAGGTCCCTCGCCAAGGGATCAAGATCCTGGCTTAGGATCACAACCCGGACCTAGGATCACGATCCGGATCTGGGATCACGACCCGGACCTAGGATCACGATCCGAGGTCAAACTGTTGTGATATCTCGGTTGGACCACAATAAGATTCGACTGGTGATACACCTTGTGTGGGCCACATCAATACGGGAGGACGATCTTCCTGAAACGGTGACGCATAACATCTGGTAAGGATATACGGATAAGGCACAAGAGTAGGTTTTAGGTTGATCGGTTAGCTTTAAAGAGAATTCAGTCTACTTCAAAAGGTACACGCGATCTCTTCCGGGCAGGATCTTTGGCCTCCCGACGAATAATGAGTCGCGTTACTCGTCCATAAAAGTATCACACTTGGATTTTTTGGCCAGGTGCGCTCAAGAATTCTCAGGTAACTGCAACTTCAATCGGACGCAGTAAGACACGTAAAGGCAATGCACAAGATCGCGAGACGGCTTAAGTGGTCAGAAGTCTCGCGTATCAAGAATCCACACAGTGGGCAAGGTTATCTCGCTGAGATCAGGGTAACTTATATCAGTACCCTCACCGATACCCCAGTAATCGTCGCGCGAAAATTTCCGCACGATCACACAAATCCATCCCCAACAGTCAAGTTTTCCCTCGGCACAAGTCCACCTGGAAGATTGCAACCCGCCCTATCGATGGGAACACAAGGTGAGAAAGGCGATATACACGGAATCAGAGTACCCCCTCCGTTAGTCGGTCGTATGGGCGCCAGTAAGGAGTCGGGATCGTCTCAAAAAGTTAGCGATCACCACTCCACCACACTAAGGTTAGGTCAATTGTTGACTGGTTGGTTTCGTCAAACTAAAAAGACTTGCGTTAATGGCTTGGCCTTGCTAGTTACTTGCACAAGTACATTGCACATGAAAAGGCCACTAACCAACCTCCTTAGGACGGATGTAGTTTGGTGTTGGAATGCATTCCATGCTCAAGCTTTTGAACATTTAAAGGAAGGTCTACTTCATGCTCCAATTTTGGCTTTGCTTGACCCTGAGTGGCCTTTTAGTGTCGTTTACGACGCGTCTAATTTTGCGATTGGTTGTGCATTATTGCATACAGATGTCGATGGACATGAGCACTTCTTTGCGTATGAGTCTTGTCAGCTAAAGGCTGCAGAAAGAGCTATCCAGCTCACGACAAGGAGTTACTTGCAATGAAGTATGATCTTGATAAGTTCAGAGTCCATCTCCTTGGTTCAAAGCCATTTGTGATCTTCACAAATCATGCGTCGTTACGCACTGCGACAGAGTCGCCTCACCTCTCACAGCGTATGGAACGTTGGCTTACATTCTTTGCTGAATACAACTTCGAGGGGAAGCATAAGCCGGGCAAGCAAAATATTTTGGCTGATGCGCTGTCACGCAGACCTGATTATGAGATCTCTCAGGTTATTACTCTGTCATCATACACTGTGTACCTTAATTTGTGCGGCATATGCACGTGATGAGCACTGTGCAGCAATACTACAAGATCTTGTAAGCAAGGAATTTAAAGACTCGGACACCAAATAATCAGCACGTTAACGTGCGACCCTGCATCGTTGTGTGATCGACATGAAATTGTTGTAATATTTCATAGGTGGTAAAGGTGTGCCTCGCATATTTGTTTCTCATGATGAGGACTTGAAGTATCGTATCCTCCTAGAAGCACATGACACTGCTTTGAGTAGTCAGCTCGGTCGTAAGAAGATGTATAGCTCAGTTATCCGGACGCATTGGTGACCCAATTCGTACAAATGGGTGAGAACATGTGTGCGTGCATGCGAAACGTGTCCACAGGTAGAACCCTCAGCACATGTAGTTGCGCCGCTTGCTAGTTTACCTGTACCAACTGAGTGTTGCGAGTCCATCCGTATGGACTATGTGTTTGGCCTACGAAGTATTCGGAAGGCAACAATGGCATTGCGGTCTTTGTTGACCGTTTGAGCAAGATGACTCATTTTGCGGCTGTGTCGGATTCGACCGATGGTGAAGGCACGGCAAAGCTATTTATCTATCGTGTGTTTCGTAAACACGGTTTTCCTGTGGCAGTTGTCTCTGATCGTCATTCACGTTTCTCTGGTAAGTTTTGGACTCCCATCTTTAAGGTGCTGGGCACCAGGCTGGACGTGTCCACAGCAAATCATCCGCAGACCGATGGTCAAACTGAACGCGCTAATCGTGTCATTGGTGACATTTTGCGCAGCGTTTGCGCAGATACGCCTCGGCGTTGGAGCTCTATGCTTCCGGTGATCGAATTCGCCATCAACAATTCGGTTCATGCCTCGACTGGCCACACCCCGTTCTACGTGAACGGCCTCCCCCATCCGCGCGTCCCATTGACGCTACCACTCCGTGGTTCCGGTCTTGGTGGGGGAGTGATTGCCGATCGGCTTGCTGATGTCAGCCCTGCCACTCTCTAGAAACAGGTTAATGAGTTCCTTGCAGCAAGTTTAAATGTCTTACGACATGAGCGAGATGCAATGGCTAATAATCAAGACAAACAAAAGCAACAAGCAGATGCCAAAGGCAGATATTTTATTGAAATTTATAAGGTCGGAGACCAATTCTTGCTAAACGCTAAAAATCTACCTACACTTGTAGTGTCAGCTGTTTTTGAAACGAAGTTGCGTCCGCGCTTCAACGGACCTTTTACGGTCGTGGCCAAGAAGGGCCTTGCGTATACGCTCAACTTGCCGTGCAAATTGCGTACACATCCCGTCTTTTATGTCGGCCTGCTTAAGCCATACCGGGACCCGTACCATGTTGACTCTAAGGCGCTCGAACCGCGTACATTGGCGTTGCCATAGGATGTTGCATCCGAATTAAGAGGTCAAGCTTAGCCTCTAAACGACTCTGACGTGACTTTAAAATCTGAAGACAGGCGCGATTGCCTTCCTACGTTGTCAGACGAGATCTGACTTCGCCCAGGGTGTTATGAGTCGGACCCAAAGTCCCACAGAGATCCTCCACTTTCTTCACCAACTCAGCTTGGCTATCAGCCGATACTCCGACCGCCACCGGCGTTGCTTGATAAGCAAGGGAAATTACAGTTCCATGTGGAGCGAGTACTTCAACGAAGTTGTCGTTATGTTCACTACCAATATCTGGTGAAGTGGCGTGAGTTCCCTGAGTCTGAAAACTCATAGGAGTATGAGATTCCCCTACGGAAAGACTGCCCATACGCCCTTGACTATGTTAAGCGTCACGGCCGAGCTCGGCTTGACGAGCGTCACGCTTCTCACTCGTCGTAGTGAGAGCGGGCGAGTTCGTGTCAAAAGATTGACGTGAACTCGCGGCTGCAGAGGCATCCGAAGCATCTCGGGAGCGTAGATCTCCCCGTAGACGGCCTCTGAATTTTGACTTCGCGAAGTCGTATCGAAGATTTCGCTTTAGACGAACGTCTGCCACACTGGCACTTTCGCGTAGCGCGTGCATGCTACTGAGGCGTCAAACGCCATGCACCTAGCGGAGGAACATTTTGTCCTCCTCAGTTTCGTCCCTATCTTCGGACATAATGATGGGTATACCCCTATTTTGTGAACCGGTGTTCCTTGGGCCTGCTTTTGTAGCCGTTCTCTGCATTGACTCAAAGTCATCACAGTAGGTTTTAAGTATTTCTTTCGAAAAGCCTTGCGGCATTCGATTTCAGTGGGTGTTTTTGCCTCGGGGCCGGTGGCCCACGTTGCCAAAGTATGGCGTGTCGCTTGACGAATCAGTTCTTCCACGCCAGGTGGATTGAACGTATGTTCACTGTGTCGTTGCAACTTTGCCTGAACTGTGACTTGCGCCGTGCGCTTGCCGCTTGATCGAGCATGCGTTGTGGCTCCTTATCAAGCGGCTTAGTGACAATGGATGAAACCATGTGGGACATTGCTTCCAGCGCTGTAAGCGCAGTCGCGGCACTACGTTCAGAGAACGGATTTAATGCCGGATGGGGAATTTCCCCACGCACAGGCGTGTTGGGTTTGGATTGCTCCTCCCCCTCGACTTTGTTATCACTACCACTGTCATAATTTACGTCCTCGACACCAAGAAATTCGGCTAGAGCCTTATCTTATAGGAGGTGTCCAGGTCGGTCCATGTGAGTTGATTACTTTTGTAATGAGTCTCAATGAGAGAATGAGTCGAGTGACGTTTGTGGTAACCTAGGTCTGCTGGGGGAGGGTGTAACGGGGTCACACTAGCCATCGGCTAAATTGGTCAAAGACCCCCTTTAAATGATATGGATGAATGTGTTTGACCTTAGATCTATATTAGCAAGAGAATATCGATTGATCGATATTCTCAGGTTTACGGTACTTACCGTGTACGTACTTTGTACCGTCGTCATTTGATGACTGAGTGATGTGCCAGCCATCCATTCAGTTCGAATAGTAGTATTTGTATACGATCTGGTTTAGTTTAGAATAGGGTACTTACAGTAGGATTTTCCTTGATGTAGAATTCAAATATACTCAGTTCTCATTTTGAGCAGAATTCCTAGACTTCCCTCCTTTCGCACCTTGCGTTTAACAGTTCTTTAGAACTGTCGTAGGTTAGAGAGTCCTTAGACTCCTACTCCCCTGCACATTGTGTTTGTGGTTCTCTAGAAGTACACAGTAGTTGTGCTGTTAGCTCGTAGAGTCCACACGAGTTCCGTAGAACTGGGTGACTCTAACTTGATATAAATTAGTTCCGAAGAACAAATAGGCTGTCAGCCGTAAGCCGTTGGCTTGTTAAATAAGTCTTCCTCTGACTTAAAGAGCTGTGTAGCTCCGCTACATTAATCCTTTTGGAACCGGTTTTGTTAAGCTTGTACGCTTGGACGACTGTGAGTCGTTGCTAATTCGTTAAAACTATAAGTCTCTTTAGGTCTAAGACTTCCTCTGTTAAGGAGCGCTTAGTAGTTATGCTACAAACAGTGTTTAAAGAAACCGTGTCACGTTCTGGTCAACCTCTCAAATCGTGTCACCTTATTTTTTCTCTTTTATGTAAGCACGAAATACATTTCTTTACTGGTTCACAGTAACAAATGGTAAAAGGCGTGTTCCATTTAACAGTCGATTGTAAATTTAGAAAATAGTATGCCCCATAGTTTTGTTAAAACTACAGGTAGGTAGGTGGTCGTAGCATTTTTATTGTTCCAAAATTTAGGGCCTCCACAACAAGCGCTCGGCCATATTATCGTATCGACACAAGTCTACATCTTGGCTCCCAAACAGCTAATATGTTGTAGTGGTCACCGGTCCCTATCGACATATTGCCAGTCAATTTGTACCCTTACATTCCGTCTAATCATTATTCGGCTACTTCACACACGGTCCACTTTCGTCGCTCTTGATTGGCTCTCTCCTCTTTTACTTCGTGAAGCAAGTAATCGCATGGCACCTGCGCCTGCTAGCAAGTGGGTCTTCCCACAGCTGCGGGCAATGCTCCTGCAGTCCCCCACTCACACCCGGGACGACGCAGAGAAGGAGAACACTGAATCGGATCTTGCGTCCGTGTTTTGCACGCCAAGTCTCACAGAGTCCAACGTCCCATGGCGAGTCGAGCACCAGCTGCGACGGACCACCTGCGTCTTTATTGAACACTTGGCTCAATTGCTGGAAATGCCGACAGCGCCCAGTGTGACGGCGCAATTGTATGTACAAAGGTTCTACATGATGCACTCGTTTGCGACGCACGACCGATTTCTCGTTGCCACGGCGGCGCTGTTTTTGGCTGGGAAGACGGAGGAGTTCCCGGTCAAGGTCCGCTATGTCACCGAGTGTTCCATGTACCTGTTATTGTGTCGCGAGAAAGCCTTCGAGAAGATTAGGGTTAATCATTCCTTACATAAGTCGAGAAAAGTAACTATGGCTGTGTGTGCTCGACGCACGCCGCCACCTGTTGCTGTGCTACCTTTCAACAAGAAACAAAAACGTGATTTGAAGAACAAACCAGGTGCAATAAATAGCTCAACTCATGGCAATGATAAGGAAGCAACCAATGCGAAACACTTGGAGTGGCTCAAGGCATTGTTGGAGGTTGTGGAAGTCGGTGAAATTGAAGCGAATACAAGCAAAGTGCTGCTGCTTGAACGGATCTTGTTGCTGACCTTGTCGTTCGAAATTGGGTCGCCACAGCCGTTTGCGTATATTGCACCGCACATGGAAAAAGTGTTTAATCTGGACGCGATGCACCCGGATATTTCGTACGAGAATATTCGTCAAATCACGTTCTTGCTGGTCGCGGACGCAGTGAAGAGTGGATTGTGTCTTGCGTTCGACTGCTTCGCACTTGCTGCGGGTGCGGTGTATTTGGCCTGCTTATATCAAAACCAGGTTGGGCCGAATGTAGCTACTGAGACGAATGACCCGTGGTGGACTACCCTCAGACTTACTGAACAAGAATTGGAAGAAGTTGCGCGATGCTACTTGTGGATGTACGAAGACGGCAACGGCGAGAAAGCACGTGGACTCGGACCTGGCTTTCTAGACTTATGGGAACGCTACCGGCCGAAAGATAATTTGCCTGACCTTGAGTATATCAAGGCGCTGGACGCTGGCTTACAGACGCCGTAACAGAAAACGGTGCCGAGATATTTCAAACGTCGATCAATAGGTGCATTTTTGCATTTACCTCGCTCAACCAGCTTCAAGCGCAGAGCTTTTGCATCTAGACCATCTCGTTTGGCGCAAAATCTTACCGAGGTCGAACGCTTTTGGTCCATTCAATGTGCCTCTTAGACCCAGGACCGCGCTTTCTGCGGGCTTTCGAGCAAGTTCTTGATGTAGTAAATTTGGCAGAAGCATACCATGAGGTAGATAGCGCACTCCAGCGCACCGTAGAATACGACACGTTTATTCATCGCTTCCTCGACTACATAATATAATCGACAAACATCAGTACAAAACAAACTGAACCCCTTAACACGTAAAAAAACAAATTTTTTTTGACCTTTGGCATGTCTATCAGTCCGAATCAGCTGCAGTCTCTGCTCCGACTCGAGCTCGCCAAGACGCAAGTCCAGGTCCGACGCATACTTGGCCAACCCACTCACGTGCTCTATAATTGAAAAATAAAAGTCACGTATTCAATACACGAATCCCATCTACCATGAGCCCATCCACCTCCAAAAGCCTAGGTTGTCCTTACACCCACCCACCCACCGAACCAACACACACAAGCACCCACCTTTCCCAATCGGATGCTGCAACTGTAGTGTATTAGTCACATGAGTCACCAGCTTGCCGTCATCATTTACATTTCGAAAGCACAGCTCGTAGACACCCGTTCGTCTACTCACACCCAAACGAGCCACACCAGTTTCAGCATCCAGCACAATGAGTCCCCAAAACAGCCCACTGGAATATCACTCACGTAAGTGCGACCTCATATTCACTCTCGGCTTTGCCCGATTGACGGACCACTGTCCCACCCTCAGGATCCTTCACTTCCAGATCAATGCGCGAGTCCACTGCACTCACGACGTAGGCGCCTCGGAGCTCTTCGTCTTTGTCTCCACTGCCGGCTGCCTCCAGAAACTTGACATCTTGATAAAAGCACGTGCTGCTGTCGGCGGCGACGTAGAACGTCAGTCCTTGAGACGGGTCAAAGTCAAAGCCCTCGACGTGGCGTCGAGCGCCCCAGAAGTGGCGATCGTCAGCGTCGTCGTCCTCCGCAGCCGCAGCAGCGTCTTCAACGTACGAAGAACCTTCTACATCGCCTCCTCCTCCTTCTGCTGCAGCAACGTCCGGGTCCAGGGACGCAAAGTCGCCCGGCGCGACAATGCACGGCGCAAGTAGCAGCCCAAGCAGCAGCAGCAGCTGTACCGGTCTTTTGATCGGCATACTTGGTTTTATTATGTGGTAGACACATTCGATTGCAACGTCACGTGGTACACACTAAACCACACCCCAAATCCTCTACCTGATTTTGTGTGCATCACATGAACGCCCACATCAACCATTGATTTTTGTTTTTCTAAAAGAGCTCCTTACGATCCCATGACGTTGCGAGTCCTTGTCCTGCGTAGCGCTCGCGCGGCTGCAGCTTCACGCAGCGCGCCTCGCTGCTTGACCCCAGCCGCCAAGCGCTCCACATTCTCCTCTTCCTCTTCTTCTTCTTCTCGTGTCACTGCGAATGTCGGACGGGAAACGCCGCTTCACGTCGTGCCTCGAGCCGAGCGACGAGCGGCGCGTCAAGCAGCTGCCAAGCACTCGACCGACGGTATCGAGCACAAAGTTGTGCGTACGTCTTCGCTCCCTGCGCGTGTCTCATTTGCGCTCTTGGCGGGCGGCATCTCGGGGTCCATTCTATGGCACTTTGTACTGGACGAGCAGCTGAAGAGGCGCATTCGAGAGACGCTGGGTGCCACATTCTTGGGGGATGTCTATGCCTTTGTTAGCACGAAAGTGGAGGAGACAGTTAAGCCGTTCACGGACCCGTCGCGGCAGAAATTGCTGCCGGATTGGCCGATCCCTCAAGTACCAGCAGATACACCACCAGTTCCTGTCCTGGTTGTGGATCTAGAAGATACGCTGGTGCACTCAGAGTGGAGCGTACGTTGCTGCTAGGGTGGAGATGGTAGAGAACTGTTATTGGCGGGGTGCACGAAACTGAATGGACGGTTTTGCGTTGCTTGTGTTTGTACGTTTTGATTTCTTTCTTTGAGTAGCGGAAGCATGGCTGGCGCCACGCCAAGCGTCCGGGTGTCGACGAGTTCCTCGAGACACTGTGCCAGTATTATGAGATTGTTATTTTCTCGCAGAATTACGGCGCCGAAGAGATTGTGCAGAAGCTGGACCCTAAGCAGTGTGCACTTCATGTGCTCTCACGCGATGCGACGCGCTATTTGAATGGTGCTCACGTGAAAGATCTTGGTAATTTGAACCGGGACCTGCGTCAAGTGGTGATACTGGATGATGATCCGGAGGCTTATCAATTGCAGCCGGAAAATGCTATACCGGTCAAGCCTTTTATTGATGGACGGGATCGCGATGACCACGAGTTAAGGAATCTGATTCCGTTCCTCAAGGCGTTGGCTTCCGAGCGGGTGCCAGACTTCCGCCAGGTCATTGGCGAATTCCGCGACGACGACGGTGTGGTCCGAGATCTTGCCGCGAAATATAGTGCTCGCGTGCACCAACTTGAGATGCAAAAGGAGCAGCAGAAGAAAAAAGGCTTCGGTGGCTTTGTGCGTGGACGATTATCGCATCACCCTGCGGCGCAGACTGGAGGTGTCGCTGCTGGCGGGTTTTCTAGTGGTTCTCGCCTATGAGTTACAGGCTTGTGAGCTACAGAATGTGAGGAGGAAGAAGCGGGCACGCGTTTGGTTGCAGTCGTTTAAAGTCAAAACGAAAGAGCTCGAAGTCACGCAATAAGTAATTATATCTGTAGATGTTCATGATTAACACAAAACGGCACGTAAAATCCGTTGCGCAGGATAATACCTTCTGCTCTATCGGTTGGCTACTTAGATCCTAGAATTATAGACGCGCTCTTTGGTTATTCGGCACAATGTATCCTCGTCCTACGTCAAGAGCTCAACAGGCTCCGTCTCGACCAAACCATGTTATACTCGGGCGTTTTACCGGAACAGTCAGCGAACTTTCTGCCGAAATATACATCAGTATACGTAGGCTGAGACACCAATACATCGCACCACTATTGTTATTTTAGGCGCCGGTACCTTATTTGATATGACAACGGAGTCTCTCGTCCTCTTATCCGGCACTACGCTACATACGCGGGCGCGGTTGTTACCTTCGGACCCCAAGCCCGCACGGATGACCGACTTGACGGGGACGGCTTGTTCATTGCCGGACCTCTCTATTTTAACACTTTTCGATCATCGCCTACCTTTATTCTACTTGACTACTACATCAAGTGCATTCGCAAGAGTATGCCTTGAATACAATAACTTTACGAGCATACGTCACATATTGTAAGGCTGAAAGCTACAGCACTTATAAAGAAGGCACATGAATACCATCGCCGCATATGCGGCACTTTTATCAGAGTTGCATGTCTAGCGGGACATTGAATCAGAGGGAGAATCTATCGCACGAAACAAAATGAAGCCACAAGCCAGTGGCGGCTTCAATGTGGCTGACAAAAGTATGTGTTGCATTAGTGGAGATCTTCTTCTTTCTTTTACACACCGTACCAGGTAATATCGTACACCTGTACTTTTATCCACTGCTCAGTCAGTTTTACAAATTAGCGGGTGCTATTAAGATATTTGGTGCATTTTATTGACAGAAACACCCTGTATGTGTTAACGATTGCGATTTCGCAAAGCGTAAGGGGCCTCACATACAAATGACTGGTTCTGCCACTGCGACATGTAAAATCGTACAAAATGGCATACAAATTTTACGTGTAAAGTGAACAATTAAAATACTCACTTTATTTACAAGTGGTTATAGTGCCCTTCTTCTCGATGACCTCAATGAATCGTCGCGGCATCGAGCGAACAAGCGACACAAAAGTGGCATCCGGAATTGCATTCCAAGCTGCAATTAGCGCAGCCTTTAGCTCAGATGCGCACTCGAACTGTAATCCATTGGCGTACACTTGCCTGCTAGCGATAGACCACAAATTCTCGATAGGGTTGAGATCAGGTGACTTTGATGGCCAGTCAAGCACCTGAATACCCTCTTCACTGAAGAATTCGCGGCTACGGTGTGAAACATGTACGCTTGCGTTGTCCTATTGGAAAATTAAATTTGTACCATAGATCAGATGTGCAAATAGTAGAAGATATTCAGACACTGTATAAACATAGTCATCCGAATTCTGCCTCCCCGTCAGCACAACAAGTGGAGACTTGCCACGGGCGCTAAAAGCGGCCCAAACCATGATGGACCCACCTCCATCTTGACATCGCTTCGTCTGGCAGAAGGACTGGCGCACATCTCTCCAGTAGTGCTAAAAGCCGTCGGGCCCGTCAAGATTCCATTTTTTCTCGTCCGAGAAAATAATGGAGTCCCAGACGGACCCGGCATCCTCATGCAACAGCATGTCCTTGGCCCAGGATTACGCGCACCCACGTCCGCGACCGTGAGCGGCAAAGTGTTTTCTATCTTGGCGTACACAAGCCAATCGACATCGGCCAAAATGCGCTGCACGGTGCGGAGGGATACCGGCAGGCTTAGCTCGACCTTGAGCTGGGCGGCGGACAGGTTTTCCCTGAGCAGAGGTGCGCAAGAGAAGTCGCAAGTGGCGCTTCGAGAGAAGCGGAGCGGGTCCTCGGCATTTTATCTGTAAAGGAGAGGTAGGGAATACTACTCGACGATTTTGTCAAGGCTCCTTGAGTTGACAGTATTAATGGCACGCAAAATCAGTCCAGCCTCTCGATGCCCCAATATCCTTCCCCGCTCGCGGTCGGTAAGTCTTGGCTTCTCGTTGCCATTTCCGTCGACATGAGCCGCTAACATCGTGTAGCCAAATGCTTGTGCCGCTAATATCAACCCAGTAATACAATCATACTGATACATTATACTCAAAATTTGCATGCCATTTTGTACGATTTTACATGTCGCAGTGGCAAAACCAGTCATTTGTATGTGAGGCCCCTTACGCTTTGCGAAATCGCAATCGTTAACACATACAGAGTGTTTCTATCAATAAAATGCATCCAATACCTAAATAGCACCCGCTAATTCGTATAACTGACTGAGCAGTGGAATAAAAGTACAGGTGTACGATATTATGTAGGCAAGATGCGTGTTGCGAGAAGGAAGAGTTAGGTGAACAATGAGATTCTGTCGTGTTTCCTTACTAGTTCTCTCTTCTCTGCCATGCTCGCCAAAGCCCTCTGCTCCAGTCATCCATTTCATACGCATTCTGGATCTACGAATCACTATCCTGCTTGTCACTCTGCGTCCACTTTTTACGCACAGCGAGTTTGTGACATCATGTTTCCAAATAAATTCCAATTCACCGGCCGAAAACTTCGATCGCCGTTACGTACCCTTGCACCCATTTCCAACATTCCAACACTTCTCTTCGGTTGTGACTTGCCTCACACCCAGTTCCATTTTCTTGAGCTTGCACATGTCCTTGTCCTTGTGCTCCTCCATCATTGAGCTCCTTGATCGCCCTTGATTGTCCTTGTCCTTTTCTTAACCAGTGCGCACGAGTGCGCGCAGTGTCGAGAGCTTCGTCACATCCAACGCCTTCGTGAGGAGGTCTGCGAGCATCTGCTCCGATCTGTCATAGCTCGCCGTGATGACACCGCGACGCGAGTAGTCGCAAAGGAACCTAAGCACACATCCACATGTTTTGCCTTCAGCGACGATGCCTCTCCCGCGATCTGCGCGATCGCCGCTTGGTTGTCCACCCGCAACTGCATCGGAAGCGCGGGTTCCACGCCCACTTCGCACATCATCTCGCGCAGGCCGAGCAGCTCGCGCGCGACTTCACTCGCCGCGACAAATTCCGCCTCCATCGTCGACAGGGAGAGGCCTCCCTGCTTCCGCGCACCCCAGCTGACGGTCATCCCGTTCAGGATCACGATGCCGCCCGTCATTGACTTCCGGTCCGTCTTGTCGGCGGCAAAGTCGGCGTCGCTGAACGCTTCTAGTCGCATCGCCGCACCAAATTGTCTTCTGGGATCATCGTGATCTTAAGCGCCGCCGTACCCTTGAGGTATCGCGCGGTGCGTTTACCCAACTTCCAGTCTGCTAGTCGAGGCGCGTGGGCTCGTCTCGTAACCTTGTGCACCGCAAACGCTTTGTCAGGGCGCGTGCAACGCGCCGCCCAGATCAGCGAACCGACCAGCGACTAAAACTGGCGCACAGTCGGTCCTAATTGCGCGCTTGGCGTCCCAAGAAGCTCCGCGTCGCCCTCATCCAATTCGTAGCAGCTCTCGTCGATCGGCGTCCACGTCGAGTTGGCGTCAGCGAGTCCGTTGTCGCGTAGGAGGTCTCTTATGGCCTCCTCCTGATCGAGCGTGTACCCATTCTGACCGTTGTGCGTCACGTGCATTCCCAGGAACTTGCTGACACGCCCCAGGTCCTTGATCGACAACGACGCGAGGCTTGCAAAGAACCGATCGACCGCCGCCGCGCTCGTCCCTGTCGCTAGAAGATCGTCGACATACACGCCGACCACGACGAGGTCGTCGCCGTCGCGCTTCCAGTAAAAACACATGTCGCTCTCACACCGCGTGAAACCGGCAGTAGAGAGCTTCGAGTGCAGCAGCTGGCTCCACAGCCGGCCTGCCTGCTTGAGCCCGTAGAGGCTCTTCCGCAGCTCCAGCACCAGCTCGCTCGTGTTCGAAGCGCCTTGCGCTCGTAGCGTCTCCTTCGAGACTGGCTTGCCGCGCAGCATCTGTAGATAGATGCGCAGGTGCGGCTCCTTGTCCTCTTTAACGTAGGCGTTGGGGATGTCACCGTCCTTGGCAGGCACCCCCCACGTAGCCGCAAGCGCCAGGATCACTTTGACCGTCGATAGGTCCATCACGGCAGCGAAGGTGAGCGTGTAGTCAACGCCAAGCACCTGTTCGTTGCCACACGCCACCAGTCGCGCTTTCAGCCGCTCGAGGTCGCCCTGTGCATCTGTCTTGGTCTTGTAGACCCATTTTGTGTGCAGCGCATGCTGTCCTGCCGTTCGCCATGTGATAGTCCAGACGATGTTGGCCTCGAGCGCAGCGATTTCCTCTTGCATCGCCTTCTTCCACCCTTCGCGCTTGCCGCTGTGCATCGCCTGTCCGTAGTTAAGCGGATCATGCCTGAAAGCAGCATTTACGACTTCTCCGCTCGCGGCTGTCTCCTCCTGACGAGCAGCCGCTTCTGCGCGTATCAACGCCCCGCGTGTTCCATGCGCCTTTCGCGTCCATCGCTTTCTGCTTTTACGCGTCTCCCTGTTGCCCTCTGCGCGACCATCGCTCGCCACTGCTGCTGCTGCTGGCGCGTCCGTCTCCTCCTGGCCTCCGGCTCGATCGCCGACATCCATCACGCGCTGGAGTTGCGCGTTTTGCGCCTCCGTCACTGTCTCGATATTCTTGATGTTCTGCGTGACGACCACTTTATTGTCACGCGGCAGCAGCACCTTTTAGCCCTTGGTTTCCTCGCTGACGCCGACAATGATGGCGCGCCCCGAGCGCTGCAGCAGCGAGTTCTTGCGCGGGTCTCTATACACGCTGCACTGGGAGCCAAAAACGACAATTCCACGCAGATCCGGCGTCTTGCCCGTCAGCACCTCGAGCGGTGACGCTCTCTTTGCGTTTGCTCGCGTAGGGCTCCGGTTGAGGATGTGAACGGCGTATAGTACCGCGTCTCCCCAGAACATCAGGGGCAGCGCGCAGGCAAACATCATGCTGCGCGCAAGGTTCAGCACTGTCCGGTGCATTCGTTCCGCCTTGCCATTTGGAGCCTGATTTCGCGCCTCCGATACTTGCCGCGCGACGCCCGTGCGCTCGCAGAACAGGTCCACGTTGGCGTATTCTCTGCCGCCGTCCGTGCGGAGCACGTGGACCTTGAACCCGAAAAGCTTCTCGAAGTGGACGAGGAACGCCTCGAACTGCCTCGCCGCAGCGTCCTTCGTGCGCGCGAGGAAGACTCGGCAGTAGTTGTTCTTGTGATCAACGAAGTTCACAAGGTAACGATTGCCGAGTCGGTCCCGCGGTGTCATTGGATCCTTCAGGTCCGAACAGATGACGCCGCCGATGCGATCGATGGGCGAGTGCTCGCCGCTGTCTTGTTGGGACTGCGCGTTGCGCGTCTGCTTGCCCTCGAGGCACGACACGCACTCCATACGCTTGTTGTTGCTGAGCTAAATGCCCGATGCCGGATCGCGCGCCATGCGTTCGATCGTGTCGAACGCAAGGTGGCCGAGTCTCTGGTGCCAGTGCAACAGCGAGGCTTCGTGCGGCTCATCGGCGTTGGTTTCCGTTGCATGCGCTTCGAGCACCGCCATGATAGCGTCTCCGCCTGCACCTTCCTTATCGCGCGCGGCCTTCGTCACGACATACAGCACGTTGCTGTCGATTGTGGCATCGAACGCGACCGCACCATCTCTGCACCGAGCGAGCAAACGCCTTTCGCCGGAGTGTACTAGGGCAAATCCTTTGTTGGCGAGCTTGCCGTACGACACAATGTTCTTTGCCAGTCGCGGCGCCAAGTACACATACGTGAGCGTCACTACCGCTTCAGCGCTGCGCGCAAGAACCTCGAGGCGCACGCTGCCGACACGCGTCAGGTGAAGCGACTCGCCGTCTGCGATTGCAATCTCGTGGCTGCAAGCCGTCGACTGGAGCAGCAGCGACTCGTCGTTGACAAGATACCGGCTCGCGCCGCTATCGAGGATCCAGTCTCCTCGGTCGACGCCCGTGGCATCGGTCGCAGCAAGTACGAGGCCGCGCGTGTTGTCCGTGGCTCTTACTCCGTCGCTCGTCGTAAGCACGAAGCCGCACGTGTCGTCTATGGCTCGCGCCCCATCGCTTACATTGGTCGCTGCGGCGTCCTTGCCGCGCAAGCCCTTCTTCCTCCTGTTGCGCTTCTTCGTGGTCGCTCTGCGCTTCTCGGTCAGTGCAAGGATCATGCTGGCGCCTCCACCCTCCGCGGGTGTCTCGTCTTCGTGCACGACTCGCGCGCGACAGTCGGCTGCGATGTGGCCTGGTCGCCCACATCGGTAGCACGTGATCGCGCCCTTGGGTTTGCCTACCACGTGCGCGGCAACGACCTCACGACCCACCGCGCTGCTGCCGTGCTCAATGGACTGCGCGAAGTGCGCCAGCTCCTCAGCATGGCGCAGGTAGTCGAGTCGAGTGGGCCCATACTTGGAGCGCATCACTTTCACCAGCTCCGGCGAAGCGTGGTGGACGATGTTATCAGGAACAAGCGAGCCGGCACCACCGCATGCCTCGCTGACGGCGACCATGTACAGGCAATGCTCGGCCCAGGTGCGTCGTGCGTCCTTCTTGGCCATGAATAACTTCATCGCCTGGCTTGCAGTAATTGACGTCTTGAACGTGTGCAGGAGCTGCTCCACGATGTATACCAGTGTGGGTGATTGCGTCCACCAGGTATCGACCTGCTTGTGAAAGTACCTCTCAGCCGTGCCGGCGAGAAAGTGCCCAAGCAGGTCGACCTTGACGTCTTCGGTCCATCCGAAACCACACGACGCTTCGGCGAGGCTCACCGCGCGCAGAAACGTCCGCCTCCAGTCAAAGAATCCGCCTTCGAGTCCGCAATACAGCTCCGTACCATCGAACTTGCGTATGTTAAACTTCCGCTGGCTAGCGGACGGCATCCCGTAGCTGTTGAGGCCCGATCGCACATAGGCTTGTGGCGGAGCGAACTGTTGTGGCGGCGGTAGCGCTGCATGCTCCTGCGGAGGTGGCGCAGACGCTGGTGCGCGCTGCTGCAGCTGCGGTGCTGCGCGCGCGCGAGGTGGCTCGAGCGATGCGAATCGCGACGCGCCAAGATCAGTCGCGCGCTGGTACCCACGTGGCACCGGTGCCTTCTCCTCCGCGTCTCCGATCGCGTCTATCGTCATCGGTCGGCCGCGCATGTTGGCGCCGAGTTTCGAGGCGAACAGTCCGCTCTCCACGGCCCCGAGCATGCGCTCCTCCTCGTCTCGCACTCTCTGCGACGACTCGAGGCTCGCCAGTCGATCGGTGAGTGCGGCGAGCGTGGCGAGGATCTTATCGTCTCGCTTCCCGCTCTCGCGAGCGGGTCCATCGTTGACGACTGCAGGTGCGGTAGGCGCACGCGCTGGCGAGCCGCGCCCAGGTGTGGCTCGCGGGACACCCCCTGGTGTCTTCGTAGTCGGTTCGGTGGTTGCGGCCATTGGGCTCATAACCTGTAGGCAAGATGCCTACAGTGTTGCGAGAAGGAAGCGTTAGGTGAACAATAAGATTCTGTTGTGTTTCCTTACTAGTTCTCTCTTCTCTGCCATGCTCGCCAAAGCCCTCTGCTCCAGTCATCCATTTCATACGCATTCTGGATCTACGAATCACTATCCTGCTTGTCACTCTGCGTCCACTTTTTACGCACAGCGAGTTTGTGACATCATGTTTCCAAATAAATTCCAAGTCACCGGCCGAACACTCCGATCGCCGTTACGTACCCTTGCACCCATTACCAACGTTCCAACATATTACCTGGCGCGGAGTGTACCATCTATGAAGATGGGGCAGCCGTGTAAGCGGTTTCAAGCTCGATGAGCGCGAGGGGATTACATAGCAGCCGGCCGTTCGAGTGGCGAGCAGGTAGGAGTTAAAAAGCATGTAGCAGGAAGCGCTCGGATTGGGTTGTCTTTGCTTTGATTTTGAGTTTGTGATCTGGCTAGGTGACGACGATAGAAGCTTGCGCAGTACACACAAGCCAATGAACGGGAGATTTTGAATAAACTAACACTTTTGCCTGAATACAATCACATCTTCACCTTTTTTATGCTTTATCCATCCTACACTGTGCGGCTATTCATCAGGCCTGATATTGTAATGTCAACAGCGGTTAAGCGAAAGACCATGGTTGTGCACTGTGCGGCTATTCATCAGGCCTAATATTGTATTGCCAACAGCGGTTAAGCGAAAGACCATGGTTGTGGTTGACCATTCCTTGTTCAATGACCCCTCATCATTCTTGCTATGATGACGAGCCCTTTCATCTTCCTCCTCTGGCATGGCAGCTTCTACTGCTGTCAATGATGCTATTCCTAGCTGCTCCGCCATCGAGTTGCGATAACGTTCTACCATCCGGGCCCTTTGGCAGTGAAGATGAAGCCTTTGACATCGCCAAGGAGTAATTCATTAGCCAAGGCTTCGCCGCTCACACCCTTCGCAGCAACATGCGTAGACTATGCGCGCTCTCTACGATGCATCGAGAAAAATACAGGGCTTCTAGATGCAGGTGACATCACGACCGGCCCATGATCTGAAAGTACCTTAACACTGCAAAAGTTGCGGTTGCTTTGGTTTCCGGGTTGGCCTTTAAATGCACGCATCCAAACAATTATAAGTCGACGCTGTCATTGCACAAAGGCGATAATGGCCACTATCCTAATGTAATGCCAAGACCATGGTACCGGTGGATCAGTGTACAACGTGATAAGAGCGATATCGATGCAAAGAACGTCCAGGTTCATTCGGCTTAAGCTGCTTTACGGGGACGCTCGAATGTGCAAGCTTTACGCTTTCGAGTTAATTGTGAGCATGTGCGATCACCTTTGGCTTGTTTGCATAAAATTATGCCAAGAGCGGGGCTAGGATGTGCGATCAGCTTCCAACCTTTTGGATAACGCTTTCCACTTTCTTTTGGGGCTTGTACCTGTCTGCGTGTGCTGTAAGCCGTTGTATCTAGTGCACATCATTAAAGTGCTGAGAAAGCTATGTTTACATAGCTGAACCCGTGACCGTGAACGCTGTCGACCTTAGCGCTATTACAATATGACACATAAAAGAACGATGGCGGGGTGAACGTGTTGATATCGACTCCAATCGCGGCCACCATCCCCGGGGCTCGCAAAAGTAGCCCATCGCTTAATTCTAGTTGACAATACGATAACTAGGCCTAATATAGAGCCGGCATAGTATTGGATGGGCAAAGCGAAAAAAAGGCCGAAAAGGTTAGTGTATCCAGGCAAAACACGGCAGTGTACTAAATGTCTCTCCCAGTGAACGCAGCCGATCATCCAAGTTTTTCTTTGTGCTCGTGTGATAACATTTTTCGCAATGGTGCAGAACTTAGACAAGGTCGGGAATATTGTATTCTGTAGCCACCCATAATCGCATTACAGTGCTCCCTCTGACAATTTTTCTGTAAAATGTAATGAAAAACATTCTCTGACAATTTTTCTCCCGGTAATAATGACCTCTGCTATTTTGTAGTATTAGACGTCTACCGGGGTCGTTTTTTGGTTGTTCCGTGGTCTCTAACTCATAACTAAAAGAAGATAGAGTATAGGTTCGGGAGCTTGCCCCTTTGATATGATTGATTCAGTCGAAAGAGCTAAATCAAGTTGCAAAACACTATGCATTAGCAGCAGTCACTGAAGAAGGAGTACGATGCTATTAATGTTTGAAAAAAGCAGTACATTACAGTTATAAACGCGATCAGCTAGGAATGAAAGGTAAAGTCCCTGTTATTATCATTTTACTTTATACAAGATTTATAAACGTCAAGATAAGGTCTCATTTTTAACACAAGCTTACCGATAATATCTTTTATCAGCTAAGTTTATAAATTAAAGGTTGCGCTGCAATCACATTCACTGTCTGTCGCCTACCAGTTACCGCCTGGTCCCAAAATAGAAAGAGACTTGGCACGTTAAAAAAACCATGGTCTTTAATAGATGTGATTATTCTCAAGGGCCCGCTGTTCTCCTAAAAACGGTTTGTACATGCCTTCTGCGTATTGCTGATAATTCAGCACATGTTATGCAATGTACAGGTTAAAGATATCCGCCATCGGACGTCTTCATCGTCTGATGTGGTCGTTCTTTGAGAAGGTGAAGATGGCTTGGTATAAGTCACGGCCAAGTGCAACTACTGTTCACTTGGTTTGCAACAACGAGAATTTCTTATGGACGTCGTTGCTGCACTGATGTTTCGCGTTGTACTGCTAATTACTTGCGATCTCGCTGCCAACGATATGACACGGTCGTGCACAGATGCTCCCGTGAAGGAAAACTCTGACGTAGAGAACCTCTTCAGCAACCGGTTGGACAAAAAGGTTTGGGTGCGGCCATTGTGTATGCATACCTCTTTTATTCTACGTCGTGGCAAGCCAATTCCATTTGGCTCGGTTATCCCATCGCATTTTGACGTTTTCACTTGGTCCAGACACTCATCATTGTTGGAAACTGCTTTATGGAGATGTAGTAATATACTTAGCAACGTTTTTAGCAGGGTGAACCAATTTTATCTTGTGAAACATTGAATGCTGCTAATAGCTTAGTGAGTGGTGATAACGTTATGTGATTGTTAAGAGGGTCTATGACTACTAAAAATGCCACGGAACATTTCACCTGAACGTCTTCTTTTTTATCTCTCTTCACCGATGATCCTGTCACCTCTAAATTAAAAATCTTGAAGTGATTTGAAGGTGCGCATCCAAATCGAAGACGGTCAAAAAGAAACTCAATGACGATACTGCGTCGTGTACCGAGGCTACCGCCGCAAGAGCCTTGCTCTATTTGCTGTGCAAGATGCCGACAGAGAATATGACAGTATTGTACGCGCGTATTCTGGAGGTGTATCTATTGACAGGGAGTAGTTAACGATAAAGGCGGCGTCCCTATGTGAGTAAATAGTTAATTTCGGGGAAGGAAAAGCGGACCGGGGTGAAGAAGAAGCGACTCTTGTTGAAATGCAATGGGCGTTTTTCATTTAAATAACTTGTAAATTAAATCACTATCATAAAAGCTGATAACGTTTATAAGATATAACCATGAAGGGTAATAGTCAAAGTCACTAATCCATCGGATCATATGGACTATCATATCAGTCAACATTATTGGTACAATCGATGATGGACATGTGCAACGAGTGGTGATCAAGACTTCACTATACCGTTTAGTAGGAATATAAAATAATGTGACGACATAACACAGGTAAATGAGACGGACTAAATTATTTCGAGTTAAGTTTTACTTTCTACCTGTTTTTATCAAGTTTTTATTAGTAAATGCCTATCTGTACGTAGCGTTTACGTTAAGCGACACGCGGCACTACTCACACTGTGTCAGTGCAAGTTGTCTTATACTGCGTCAGTACAAAGTTACCAGTGCCTCGTAACACTTTTGGATCCATCATGAAGCGCACGACTGTAACAGAAACAAGAGTAAGCTAGTTTGATAGTCTACGATCAACTCACTTTCTTAAATTACTTCCTTTTTACCAAGAAAGAATCAACAACAGGTAGTGATCTCAAGTCCTCCAAAAGATCATTTTGCAGCTTCTCTTGATTCTCAATAGACGAGCAAGCAACAGAGCGGATAAACGAGTACCTTCATGGACTAGAAGCGTCGCAAGAAACATATTGATCGACTGACTGCGAATCAAATGCGCAAGTTGTCTCGGCTCTTGTGAAGCGTGTTCATCTGTACCCGGTCACCCGATTTGATGAGAAATAATTAGTCTTCAGCTATCGCTTGGCGGCCGGACGGCACCTGAATCGGGGCTACACAAATGGTTGTAATAACCAGAAACATGGTTGTGGTACATACAAAAAACGATCAAGATCACTGATAAGGCATACTTTTGTATCACATACGCTAATCAATATTACCGTACCCAATCGGTTATGGCTAGAAAATATTTATAGTAATAGGTCTTCATGGAGTCGACGTAGTTCTGGTATGGTACGCAAGAATAGTTGTGATGTGGAATATTCGACTAGGTAGCATATATATAAGTTTAAAGACGTAAGTAAGGTTTAAATCGCTGTGAATCACTAAATTAATTCACTTCCCGTTTTGATTAGTTCCCGGCACGTGTCTTATCAAGACGTCTCTGGTCGTAAGAGTTAATTGTTTGAGTTAAGGCTAAGTACTCTTGGGCATTATTGCCACGTGATTTCTCCGATCAATAGTCCCTTGAACCAGAACTAGAAGCCTAAGAGCGTGTACATACACTTAGACTTAAGTCTCACCAAGTCTGCAAGATTTGATGCCCTCTAGATTAATACCCGTTTAGTTTGATCTTCTAAGCGACTCTACGAGTCTTGAAGTCTTCCTCTGTCCAATGAGTCAGGGTAGCTCCACTACAGCACCGAATCAGAGCCTAATAGTTATTTAAATTTATTTGTGTACAATACATTTTGCGGTGACGCAGCCTTGGGAGCAGCAGCAACAGCAGTTTCTCTACTGATTAGCTTACAGCGCAGAAAAACATACAGTCAGGATAGCACTTCTACCCGCCGCAATGTAACGGAGTTGACTCCGTTAAAAGATATTTTACATAAGGTAAATATCAAGAGCCAATATACTGCAAAGATAGACATTATATTCTCACAATAATAGCTTAACGATTAATATTTGATTCAAAAGTAATCCACTGCTCATACTTGACATTGACTAATGACATCAACAAATACAGCCAAGTCACGACAGAAGAACGAAATGAGTGGTGATCAGATAGATACATTAAATTTAATATTTAGATATAGTTTAATGAAGAACAAATACACATTTATAAACAGTAGATTGACTACTAGAGTGCTTTATTTAACCCTTTTCTTTTGTTAAAACCTTCCTCTGCACAAATAGTTTACGTGAAGTCTTGAGGCATTAATAAATCTGAGCTCAGTGAAAGCACTTTAACTGTGACAGCACAAGATACTGGTGCCCTGGTACATACATGACTTTATTATTATGATGCCGACCGTCAATTTTTAAAGGTTCATTATGAGCGCTTCACTGATATGGGGACACAAAAGAATTGGAGCCGGGTTAAACGACTAAAAATATAACAGTACTTGGACGAGTCAGGCGCGGCGAGTGTAGGCGAGGTGAGTGTCAAGGAATGTACATTATGAGGATACTTATCGGCTCCTCGAGGGCATTTCAAGAAAACATTTCGACACATTTTAATTGATTCAACAAAGGAAAGGCCTGCAGTTGAGCACATGATGAACAGAATTCTTGAGGTATACTATGGTAACTCCAATGTGCAACCAGGTACATAATTTGTGCGGGATCTTTTGCAGAACGATTGGTACTGGACAAATCAGTACAAGTATCTTGTCGCCGCGGCAAGATCGGCGAACTGCTCGGATCGGCTTGTGCTACAGAATGTCTGCGAATGTGCGCACCTGAATTGAAACAAGCCATGCAAATGCAAATTGATCATCTCCACACTTACCATTTATAGCCGGCGTGAGAAATGGCGGGCTTTTCCAGTACTTTAAAGCAGCACACAAGCGCAAATGTGGACAGTGAAGGTCGAAAAAAATTTATTGGCCTAAATTAATGCTCGCTGGGTTAATGCTGCAACGGATGCTTTAAAACATGGTACTGGGTGACTATACCGGGGATGCAACCAGATTAGCCATAAAAGTATAGATTACAGGAACCAAACCGAATAAAAGCAGGCTTCATACACTCTTAGTATCGTCACCGCTCTCAGTTGGAGGGAGCAGACTTTTATTCTCGATAGTGGTCCCAGCTGGTATCTAGGTATGGAAGACAGAACGCCAGTCGATGCGTCGACTGCTTCGATTACTGTAAAGCTGATGATCAATAAAAAAATTGTCCGTTACGTGCTGCTGTTAATGTTGTCACGCAAAGGTTTACGCTGAGCAGCGTCTATTTTCGTAAGGATCTCACACATAACCTGCCATTACAAAATCACTAACAAGAGAATTGCACTGAGCTACAATGACAATCGTCGCTAGTGAAGCGTACTACTGGTGAAGCTCATTTTTTAAGGTATGAATGGAGAACTTCGTACTTATTGTTTATAGTAAGGGTTAACAGGCTGCGTTAAAACGTATATATGTAATTTTGCGGCCGAACTTGCTGTAGATACTGAGAGTAGAGCTGGCGTATCGGTAAAGAGCACGCTCTCAGAATTGCACGAGCATCTGATTCGAATCATTTGTGACACGGTTAACAGATGACAGGCAGTGCGATCTCGGCATTAAGATTATCTACCGGGATCCACTTTTTGGCATCAAATGTGCTTAAGGAAAAAGTCAAAGCGCGCGCATTCTAAGAAGGAAAGCGACACGCATTCCCCAACGATCGAATTGGAGGAGTTGTTTGCAGCAACATGAAAGTTCCGATGACACCAAATGACATATGTAGCAACCGGTATATGGTCAACTTCTTTGATCACGCGTCTAATTACGGCATGTTTTGTTGCGTGCAAGATTGACATGGCTGCAAAGCTGTTTGAGCGCTTTCTGGCTCTCTTCAAGCAATTTTTTTTGAAAAGTTTATATCTTGATGACGGACGGAGTTGGTAAATACCGGAACGTCGACATTTTCTGCAAGCCTATTGGAGTGACCAGACCAGTGAAATAAGCACGCGATCAAGCATCCACCGGGAATGAAGTGCGGATGCACAAAAAGTTGATCATTATGGACCGACACACGATGTTGCGAGCGGCCAGCCGTTGCGATCTTGATGACGCAGTGCAGTACAATGAGTGTAGATTGAACTGAAGCCTGAGTATTGCAAATGTGAAGTGGGCGTCACCAATCGATATCCCTACTGGTGAGAGGCCCAGAATTGCTGATTTTGTAATTTTTGAGAGCCCGTGCACGGTGTATCGTAATCCAAAAATTAATTCGTGAAAACTGCGCGCCGAGGCCGGATGAACAAGACGAAACTATAGGAGTCAAGGTGTATGTATAACATTAATTGTGACGATGCAGCACACCAAAATGTGGATACTATGGACGTTGAAGGAAATCGGGATCTCGGACTTATACACAGATATATGTATAAATATAAATATATACAGATACATATATCTATTTGTATACATACAAAAGAGGACCCTTATTTGAAGTAAGCTGATAAGCTAAGCGAGCAATTTACGGAGCGGACGAAGTGCCGACGCTTTTAAGCCATATACTAAGCGCAAGGTTTGCGGATAAACAAAAGAATGACACGAATTAATGTTCAGTAAGATATACTAATACCATAACAGAGGGGAAAATTGAAACTAGCATGACCGCACGAAACATTGGTGCTAAATACGTGCCGATCGTAATGATCAAATCGATTGAAGATTCAAAGACATTGAAAAAAGCGATACCGTATCAAGGTGCTGCCAGTTGCGCGAAGGAATGCGCGACAACATTGGATCAGATAATGGAACGCGAGAGGAAACATTTCAGATTCCTGATCAGAAACTGCTGCACTCAAACGTGAGTCATTGATACAAGAAGAAATTTTGAAGGTGCTCTCTCTGAAAATATTAAATGCAAGACGTAACAGCTTTAAAAATGAGGAGCGTAATGGTGTTGATTACACTATGCCATGTAGTGACATAAATGAAATGGCGATGGTTAAGGTAATACTATCGTTTAAGCAAGCATGGGGGCAAATCTCGACATGGCAATGTTCCAAAAGATCAATTTGATGCAAATGTATAAGAAGATCTTGCGACCGCACTTGACGTGCAACAGGGCATGGAGTTTACTCACGGCAAAACGAAGATGATAGGTTCCACAGACAGGACAAGGTAGCTTTAAAACTTAAAGAGCCTGTATGGGCTCAAGCAGGCTAGGTTTAGATAATCACATCTTTTACATGCTACACATATCAAACTTAACTCAATACAGTGCTACAGAGACATTTTATGTTTCGCAAAAGGTCATAAATCCACAATTAAGTAGACCAATGTCCACTTGAAAAATAATTGGGTTTAGGCAAGAAAGGTGTGACGTGAAGTGGTTTCTAAATGACATGAAGGTATTTGAGGTAGAAGATATCCGTGAAGTCATTAAGTGTCGGATAATTAGTGTCAAGTATGCGCAGTATACAGGGTATGAACTACATATGTAACGGTGCACCGGAGCAACACACTGGATAAGTGTGAAGCTGATCTCACCAACAGTAGTTTGAGTGGTACCTCTCTACCTCTGTTAAATAATCAGAGGAAGTGAAAGCAACTAGGATCTGACTGGTTACCGGTAAATAGTAAAACTGCATTATATATGATTATGTTGTGATCATTAAATACTGTTTTAGTCCTAAGTGATTCGTTTATGTCTACATTAATGCATGCTAAATTCTGCTCACCACTCATTGCGCGCGTCTATCGTTGATTGGACCACTAAATCTGGCATATATTATGACCCCTTTCAGCCACTAGGTCATTGTGTCTGAATATAATCCCGCATGGTAAAATTCACGAACGTTATTAACATCAATGATAATATTCTGATCAACAAGTATCAAGACTTAATTACAAGTAACATACTCACACCATTACATTATCCCCCCCTTTAATCGAAAGTTTCTCGATCGCTATCATGCTGATGTGGTCACCGATATACCACATCAGGGATAGGGAGTCCTCTGTTAATCCGATCCGTTCGTTATTCGATCTTCATCGCATGGTGAGCAAATCCATGCGATTCGCGACGATAGCTATTTAAAGGGAAGCAGCACTAACACGCACAGTTGCTCTTGACGATGCTAGCCTTTCGTGGCAGATGATGCTTCGTCTGTCGCTGCTGCAACTCTTCTTGCAGCACCAGTTTCTGCAACTGCAGGTGTTGAGGTGCCATGTGCTAATAACGTTGTCTCCAAAGTGGAGCTCTTAAAATTATGGGGAGTCGAACAAAATGGGTCCTACTCGAAGGGTACACCTAGGTCGCCTGAGTCTGTTGGGGCGGCCGAATACGAGTCTATTAATATGACTCCAGCGGGTAGTCAGACTCGTGTTCACTACCTGATTCTGTTTAGAATGAAGGATGAGCATGCTAATTCCTTCCCCGCGCCTGCTGCTGCTCATTTGCATTCTAGTAAATACAGTGATGACTTACATCGTCGTGATACACTTAAGTAGTGCCAAGACTTCCGTTGGTACCACGCAGGAGGCTCTGGACGGTAACGTGCTGTGTCTAGAATTTTCAATAATGGCAAGTATTCATCATCGAATTTCATTTTATGATAAGAGATTGTTGCACGGCATCGACATCAGCGGTATTAAATTTTGCGCTGAGAAGAAATTATATCTGGAAGATTTTTTGAAGCATCCAGTGCTAGCTTTATGAAACGGAACTTTACTGAATGCAAAAGATGGGTTGCACAATCTGCCATGTGAGATAGGAATGTCATGCCTCGCGTGAGGCTGCCCATGTCCGTGTTGTTTTGACAACACTCAGCGCAACCTAAGGGATGCTTAATTCCCTTTCTCCCTCACGGAGAAAAGCAATTATCTTTTGATATTCGCGATGCGATTGCCATCCTGCTATTGTTTTACCAGCACCAAATGCGCGTTTTATTTCGATAGACTTTTTGATCCAAAGAATGTGTCTTGTTTTACTGGTACACAAGACCCTCAGCTTCAATCATCAGCTGGACGCGAGGCTCCCAGATTTCGTGCGACGGCGGATAGCCACTTCAGCGAACAAGATGACTCATTCGCTGCCTCTTCACATTGCGGTGGTTCAATTTTCGCCATACGTGAAAGCACTGACCACCGCGTGCGAGTCCACCAATGGATGTTGTGGGGAAGGAGGAAAGATCAATTTTGGTAGAAAACAAGAGATACAGAAGAGTCTTTCCTTGTACGAGTGGGTGCAACGCATCCGCCTTTACCGATCAGACGACCGGTAGGAGCTCGCGTCCTACCGATTGGATAACGAGCGGAAGTGTCAAGCCTTTCGCGACGAAGTGGGTGACATTCGTCGCCAGCATGTGTCACTACAGAGCCAGATTGAGAAATACTTTGGTCCAAAAAACCTCTTGGACGTTCTTCAGTGCGGATTTTTTTTTGCCCGAGGAAAAGTCCTCGTGCTAATAGTACGGGCGGAGACGACCGACGTAAAACTTAGGATGCGTACGTATCCTGCGAGGCATCTCGATCGATCACGCATAGACTTGGCAATATAAAACAAGAACCGAGACGATGTACCTGGGTGAAAGTTTACTACTAACCACATCAGTTACAACGTGCTTGGGTAGATTTACCGTAGACAGTCGAACAAAGTCGTTAACATCGAATATAAAAACCTTTGCTCAGCGTTCCGTTTCCGCCGGACCACCGCGTTAGCGATGGATTCTTAGACGAAACAAACTAAATATTCTTGTACCAGCAGTAGCTCTTCTGATGACTCACCTTGTTTTTTTGCAGTGCGCCTCGTCCGCACCGCTAAGAGGTCACCTTCTTCTTTTTAAGCGAGAGGGTAAAATCTCTGGCGTTACGGACCACATGTAATGGTCTGTCTTGGTATACAACCGCCAAGATGGGAGATTGCAGCTACCTCTGCTTGATACCTCCAAAATACGCTGAGTATAAGCGTCCAGTGACCCCTTCTCATTCTTGTATTAAAGACGAGAGAGGTGAACGGTCATCTCCGCGTACTTGCGCAATTACTTGCGTAAGTACACCGCTAGACCAAGTAACATATTGAATCCCTTTATGTCAACTGGCACGTGCCAGTCGGTAATCGCTTCGATCTTTTCTAGATTATAGCGCACGCCGTGTTTACCCACAATGCATTTTAGAAGTGGTATTTCGCTAGCAGCGGATATACACATCTTGAAGTTGACATACAGCTTACGCTTGCGCCTAAGTGTGATCATTTGACGATAGTGTGTTTTTAAACCTCTAAGTCCGTCTTTCTGACCATACCAACTAAGGACGAATAGATCGTCGAATTAATTCGATGCACAGTCTCGCACTGGTCTTGAGCAATTTGTAACAAATCCGTTGGGGGTGTCAGGGGAGTCGCCAAGCCCTTGTGGCATTGCTAGCCAATTCTAGAGCATACCGCTCGGTTTGCTTACCGTTGTGTACGGAATAACCTGTTAACGCATTATCCGGTACCGTTGCAGCAAATGATTTGTTGAATGTGTGCACTATCTACCATCTTCCTGTGAACTTTAGCACATAGAAGGTTAAATAGCTGTGAGAGGACGTTAATTCACCTATTTGGCGCTGCAAAGCGATCGTCAAAGAACTTATCGATATCATGTACTTGTCTACGAGGCAGTGGCTGAATCTTCAAGACGCAGGCATAAGGAATGGTACGGATTCAGGGAGCACGTCCTTAAATCGATTAAGTCTTTGTACAGAGGATCTGCCCAAAGCGACTCTCAAGATTGAGATGTGTATTCCCAATCCGATTTTTCTCACCTAAGAAACTTCTGTTCATCGGTGAGATGCTGAGAAATTATTTGTACTCGGCAAATACTACTACCGACCGAATGTCGGTCACGTGACCGTTATCCGAGACGAGTTCACAGATCCGCTTGATCTTTCCACTACGTAGATCTCTCAAAAACCGTTTCGATTATAGCGTTGGTAAATTTGTAAATTTTTTGGTCAACAGTTGGAGGTGTGATCAGTTAGGGTGCACAGGCACCTGCATTTGACTCTTCATTAATCAAGATAATTGATATCTCTGTTTCTTCATGCGAAGCCTTTTACAGGCTGCTGATGACTTATTATCTCAGGTTGATTAGGTCTCGCTACCTCATAAAAAACCGCTTGCAGAATTTCTCTCTCAAGTGCGTAAGGAGTTTTATTTCGGCGTCTTCTAGCTGTTACTACGCTACCATAGCTAGGTCCTCTACTATCGACTCTATACGATCACGAATCATCGTGTTGTTCTATGTGGTCAACTAATTCATCCATACTTTGTAGTCGCCCGCTAGGTGCACACTCACGTCCCTCTCCACTCGACTTGTTCTAGTGGTAGACCTTTGGGGCTGTCTGTGCACCCACAAAGTAGCCGGCAGCTTCCTCCACAGTGTGAATGGTTGTCACACTGTGATATTGTGCAGTCGTCCAACGACCGTACCGCAAGTAAGGACATCGCACTCACTCAAAGTACATCCACACGCTTGTGGACGTTTCAAGACGTTTATCAGATGGCCATCTGATGAACAAACGGCAGGCATCTTCACGGATCGATGCTACCAGCTGATCCATGGCTGGTACTTTCTAAGCCATGGCAGACCGAGGATGACACCAAATTTGTCATCCAAATCACGCAAGAATCATCATTGCACTGCGAATCTTCGACCGTGTAGTAAAATTCCACTACAAATTTTATCACTGTTATCGATGTGCCTTCTGCAAGACGCACCGTCATCCTCGTAGAAAGAATATCGCGCTTAACGAACATGAGCCAATGATCCTCTAGCCACTAGGGTCGAACGAAGCTGTTCGACGCCCCACAGTCAACTAAGGCACGAAGTGACAACTCGTTTGACCCTTCTAAGCTCAAGTTGAGTAAGTGAAATTTCATCGCCAAGCGCAAAGAAAAACAAGGATTGAGAGACTTGAGAAACTATCATCAGAGGACTTGCAAACTATATCGATGTCTATGGATCAGTAGGGTTCTCCACCCCTACTAACCCCGACCTTTTTTTGTGGCCCGCCACACTTTTGCCGCTACAGTGTCGGACCCGCGTCCATATTCCTTTTTAGCAGATGGCCGATCACTTCTCTCAGTAGTGTTTATTACTGGGCGTGGGGCTTTAAACTCGTAAGCGTAGTTTCATAACTTCTGGCAGCAATTGCACTTCTCCTATCGCTTGTTGTTTAAAGAGTATGGTCTCTCGCTCTCAACATAACAGAGATCCATTAATTCTAGACCTCCAGTCTTTTGTCGTCTTGGTTGATGATAAGAGCTCGAGCTAGCATGAGCCTGCATCATGCTAAAGCCCTTCTGCTCTGCAGATGAGATTTCTTGTTCGAGCGTATCCAAATCCAAGCGGAACAGGTGGTTTCTGACGGGCTTATATGCGATCCCGTTTTTAAACACAGTGATCAACGTGTGTTCATGTACTGGGTTAGCAGTTATACTACTCGCGAGAGAGCGTGAATGTTGAGCGTAAGTGTTCACACCACGCTTACCCTGCTTTAGTTTCAGAAGCTCTGATCGAGCCCTCAGCTCAGGTCGTGGCGGCTCAAACGTCCGTTCGAGCCAAGTTTTAAAGACTTACAGCAACGCGAAAGCATATGGGCCGCTCATTTCAAGCCCTAAGGCCCAAGTCTTGGCACGTCCCGCCGAGTGGGTTTAAGCGATGTGAGCTTCTTTCGCCATCGTCGATACGACGTGCCTTTTTAGCTGTTTTAGTTAGACGAAACATAAATAGGGTGTCTTCCTCGACTCCTCTGTACTTGGAGATATTCAACCTTTAAGATTTCGGGATTACGCGTGCGTGTCGTCCCGCCCACGGTAGCATTGAATTGTTGCTCTCTCAACAGCTCTGTCCTTTGAGCACCGAGCTCTCTCAAATGCTTGGCATGTTAAAAGAGCCTTGCTGTGAATCAAGGCTACTTTTCTCTTTCCACGACAAGTTCATTTTAAATGAACCGGGATGTAGCGGTATGTTTTTGTTCTCTGTCAAGAGACATCAATATGGCGCTGATGGCGGCTTCTTTTACGGTAGAACTCATACATCCTATCGCACTCCATTTAACGAAGTATTTACGTGTGGCGTGAAAGATCTCCTCCTCATTCAACATGTTTCTATCAGATGAGGTGATTGTGGTTGCTGGACGGAAATCAAAGTGCTTCCAGTTGCAAGGAGGCACGCCCTTACCAGATGACTGGTAATACCTTGTATTGACTGAACATAAGGCTGCACTCTCCTGACGTCACGTACAAGGGGGCCGAGGAAGTACAGAGAAGTAAACTGAACCAAGAGATCTGTTTAGAGCAAGAGTAGAATTGCAATTATGTAGTTAAGTTTCTATGTATATCATCTTTCTTGATCTAACTAGATCAAACTACAATATTCTATTCGGGTTTCTTGCTGACCACCTATCGCGTGCGTCCAGCAGCGACTGGTGGGTGATTTTGGTAGATGTAGACACTACATCAACCTAAAGCGATGCACCCCAGAATGTTACCCTCGGGATAAATGTTTCGCCAACATCACTTCTTGGCGAGTAATGTTGATTGAATATATTAATCCAGTAGATAACAGTCAAAATTTGATACATTCGTATCATTTTATGTAACGGGCTCACCCCGTTACAAGATAAACCATAATTCGACAATGCGTCTGTCATTGATCCTCTGGGTATTTTTTCCAATTATTATACTTGTTGCACGCGACAGCGTAAAGATTTCCGCTTCAGCTGTCACCTACGTATCATCCCTGAATTTCGATTCCATCGACGATGGTGTGACTTCCGACAACAGCACCAAGAAGCACTTCTTGCGAAACCCTACACTAAACGAGGGATAGCGAGTAGCGGGTTTTGATTTATTTGTTTGCCGCAGAGAAGATCGAGCTGGCACTGAGGGATGCTGAGTACGCGAAAACGTTGTTCGAAAGATGAAAGTATCACAGCGTGTCTCATAACTTCTCGTGCAAGAACCTAAAGCCGAGAGATAAGCATCAGCACAAGAGTCTACGATCTCTATTGGACTGCGTCTAGTGGCTCGACAAGCACTACCCGTTTCCCCAGAGTAGTAAGTCGTCGTTATAACACATGCTCGTATCGATGTTTGTCATACGCAGCACTTTGCCTGTGCATATTCAATGTTAGATATTGCTCGTTATTAATTAAGAAATGCTTGGATTTGCTGTAGTTATATTTCCTACACACCCGCTTCTAATTTCTTAGCCTTTTGATGTAGAATGAGACGCTACTTACTTGTCGCACTCGAGTCGAGCTGAATTGTGCCCGCGGTACAGTTGCGAATTACTATTAGTGATTAATGATCCACACTTAATCGACAGTGCTTAATGATCCACACTTAATCGAGTAATCAATGATCCACACTTAATCGACAGTAAATGGAGTTCGAGCTTGCTTCAGCAGTATTGTAAGTATCCAACTCGCACATGCTTAGACCTTGCACACCCCAGTGATGCTCCACCTTGACAAAAATCATAATGTCAGCACGTCGCCTAGATTAATACATCAGCACGATGTGTATCGACAGGCGTCATAAGTTGATGCATCGGCGATCGCTAGCTATCTCTACGAAGCTTCACACGCGCTTTAGCAAACGATCTCATTTTGCACTGGCGCCTGTTTTCGTGGTTTGATTTGAGTAGCATCCAACTACCTGATGATGGTGCGGTCAATCATTGAACGCACTTGCAAGATACAGATGACAATGCACTTGGCTATATGTCATCACATTGGGCGCTCAATGGACGCTCTTAGTACGAGTTTTTCATTTTAGAGGCATACTAGAAGCAATTTGGTTCACAAGTTAAAAACCCTCAACTTTAGTGGCTACGTGCCTTCTGATGGTAGCGTGACCCCCAGTTCTACCACAATGATTACTGTTTTAAGCGACGACTTGAGGTTGTTAATCGCAAACTACGAAAAATCAGTGTCTAGTTTTCACGATCCTTATTCTGGAAGCGTTCCTTCCAGCCACATTCGGTCTATGGCAGTCCTAAACAGCGAAATACAGTAGCACGATAAGATTAACCCAATATTTAAAACCCCACAGCATGTTAAGACAAAGTTGCACACACACTGGGGTAAGGCGTCATCCATCTCACGATTAAAGGGAAAATTCAAGTGGATAACCTCCCAGCGACCACGTACTTTCACCCTTAAGTACGCACGAGTTGTTCGAAACGCTTGTTCAATTTTGTAAAATAATCTGACCAGGTGTATAAAACAGTCCCACACAAACATCAATTCAGGGTGGCCTTTTTGCAATTGCGGGCATTTAAACAGCTAAATACGTCGACATTTTAAGCATTCAACCTAGAAAATGGAGGAATATGACCGCAGTGCGCCGCTGTTTGACCGGCGTTTCAACGTGCTAGTACAATACCCTGATCGCGACGAGAAGCTACTGCCGCTTACTGTTCGTCTGCTTACTGGTGTGCGTGTACGTCCCTGCAATCGATTATTGCTTCTCTTTCTTCTTCGCTTTTTTACTGTTACAAAAGGCTAAAACTTGACTAAATTTTGTCTCTGTTTGCTTTTTATTGCAAATTTGATTAGCAAAATACTGCCAAAAACCAAAAAGAGCACGTGTTGCGTGTGGAAATCACAGACGACGATGGCGTTGCTCCGTGCTTTCTTTACTTTTGGCGCGTCTCAGAAGAAGAATTTCACGATCTAAAGACACAACAGAGACTGCTCGTGGATTTTGCCACGTTTCCAGCAAATCTCATTGAGCTGCTGCAATGTTGTCTGAAGGACAGCAAGAAGATTGCAGGGGAAGAAGATGCAGAGGTCAAGACTCAAACTGGTGACGAAGCCGTAGCTGTAACAACGACGGGAGGGTCAGTTGAAGTCGTGCTTAATCAGAAGACAAGGTCAGCTGGGCCAACTCCATTGAGGTGAAAACCTTTTTTCGTTCTCATTTTTCGGGTTTATTTTTTGTTGGAACCCCGTGCTCAATGTTGCGTTTCGTGTTATGTGTATTCTTTCTCTTTTTGTTTAGCTATTTGGCAGTGTTGAACACGTCCGATTATAATGGGCAGTCAGTGTTTAGCATTGTGGAAACGAATCCGTTCAAGCAATTGACGCATCTGTCGTTGAGATTTTTACCAGGTGACGACGTGGCCGTCAAGACATATCTTGCATCGCGCTTGGCGCAGGTTGGAGCAAGCCGTCGTTCGCTGGCATCGGCGTTGAAGCAGATGAAAGAAGAGCTACAGCTTGCGCAGACCAATGAAGCGAAACTGGAGCAGCAGTTGTCGACATTAGGCAGTGAAGCAGAGTCGACGCTATCACAGGAGAAAATGAAGTTCGTAGATGCACTAAACGGTCAGCGGCAAGAGGCAGCCGCCGTGCTAAAAGAGCGTGAAGGAGAACTCAATTCTAAAATTGACCTACTTGTGGAGAGATACGAAAAGGAGGTGAGTGACGGTTGTATTGGAGATTCCAAGGTAAAATGGTCTGACCACTGTCGATGAGTATGTTTACTAGCTTAAAACGCTTAAGGCGACAGCAAAGGAGAATGAGAAGCAAGTGCAAGATCTGATCAAACAAAAGTATCAGCACGAAGTGCAGATTGACCATTTGCTCTCTCAGATAGAAGACCTCGGTCAGGCTAGGAAAGCGCTATCAGATGAGGTGGACAAGCTACGCAATCAAAATAAAGAGCTAGACCAAAAAGCGTCCCAGCAGGAGAAGCAAATGAATGCATTGCAGGTTCGGACGGACGCGCTACAAGAGCAGCTTGCTGATAAGGAGGACGTCGTCAGGAAGACCGCCGACCTCTTACAGTCGGCTAGGCTGCATAATGAGGAAGTCGATGAGTCACTGAAGATGTATCGAGACAACCATGCGAGGCTCCAGCAGAAGCTGGAGTTAAGTGTCTCAGAGATTAATAAGGTAAGCGATTGATCTCGTCGAATCTATAGTTGTGCACAACACTGGGCTAAACGCTGTTATGCGGTGTGGTTTTGAATTTAGGGAAACGAAATTATCGATCGCATACAGAACGAAAGTCGAACGCTGAAGTCTAAGATGCGGATGAAGGCCAAGATTATCAAGCAGCAAGAACAGGTATTGTAGGCTGTAAGACATGTTCGGCCAAGCTCACCATTAATGCTTGATCCGACTGTGTACCTTTAGTTTGTCAAAGAAAAGCAACTTCAGCTAGAGGAATCGTCACTGGAAATGAAGTCGACAAAGGAAGATATTCGCAAACGAGATGAGCACATTTTACATCTGAAGGTGTGTAATAGCTAATCGCTGCACTTAGGCTACTTCCTTTGATCTCATGCGCCAAATATGTTTTCAATGTACGACAGGGAACGATCAAAGAATTGAGTCAGAAGCTGGAGGATAGCAACAAGTTGCTTGCATCGAACCAACAAGGTATGCTTTAGACTCTGCTTTGCTTGCCAGGAGTTTTTCCTCGTAATCTCATGCTACCATACGTTTCGACACAGTGATCACCTGGCTGAACAAGGAGATTAACGAAGCACAGTTGAGTCATCAACGGAGGTCGACTGCACACCCGTCCGTACTTTCCTTTCGTCCATCCGACAAAGCGATAAATAATCCGTGAGGTCATCTACATCTACCGAAGCAGCAGCCCAACCAATCTGCCACTCGCGACTCTGATATGTGGAAGGACCCTGCAACACGGTGGCTAGAAGGACTTTAAAGTCACAGACCCTGCTGCAATATCGTGAGGAAGCTCAGGAGTTGTATCACGTGCCGTGCCGCAGGCTACACACGTTGCACGAGTCTCCGCCGTATCGATTATTACCAACAACAAGCTCGACCCTATTCCATCGTCTTTGAGGCCCTGAATACAGCACCAGCAGTCGTGTTGTCCTCGCAAGCGCCGACCAATAGCCGTGCTCGTTCGATCACTTGTCTGGTCAAATGACAAGTCCACCGTCGATTCGGATGTACTGTCCCGTGATATAGGACGCTTCGTCACTTGCCAAGAACGCCACGAGCTGCGCGACTTCATGCGCGTTTCCGAAACGGGCCAGCGAGATTTTGCCGAGCACGCGTTCACGTGCAGCTTCTGCCATTGCGTCCGTCATGTCGGTGGAGATGAAACCTGGTTCCACTAGGTTCACGCGAATGTTCCGAGCTCCCAATTCCTTGGCCAAGGTCTTGGTCGCACCTCGTAGTCCCGCCTTGGATGCGCTGTACGCCACTTGGCCAACATTGCCAGCCGCCCCAACGACACTTCCAATGTTGATGATGCTACCCATTCGCCTCTCCATCATCCCTTTCGTGACTGCTTTACTCATGTAAAGAGGTCCCACTAAATTGGTAAGCAGCAGCTCATCAAGATCCGCCTGTTGAAGTCTCAAGAGGAGACTGTCCTTGGCCATTCCAGCGGCATTGACGAGTGCAACGGGACTCGACCCGAGGTTTTGAACCACATGAGACACCACTTGAACCGCTTCAGCATTCGCGTCTTCGCCTCGTCTTGGACAAGAGTATGCGAGAGGCAAAACGGTTGGGGATATGCGGTCGGCAGCTTCTCGCGCTCGTTGCAAGTCTCGAGACGTGATTGCAACGTGCCAATCGCGACGATGAAGCTCTTGAGCTACGGCAAAGCCGATCCCACGGCTGCCTCCGGTCACGAGGGCCACCCGGGCTGCCATTAGGTCGATTATCGATAAAAATGACTGGCTGTCACGACTTTAAGAGACGACAGCAAGGACAATGACAACCAAAAGAGTCTCACTTTCTCTCATTCTCGCCTTCATTTCTCTCTCTTATATCTCCTTCTTGCTCCAGTTACTGAGCAATGAACATGCACGAAGGGGACGGGCACTCGACCGAGTTGCCCGTGTACGTGATCTTGCCAGTGTCCTCATCAACGTGGAAGACGTCGAGGCTGTCCGAGTCTTGGTTGCCTACCAGTAAAAAGTCCTTAAACAAGAGGATATCACGTGGCGTAGCACCCCGTGTCGGCACAATGTCCACGAGCTTTAGACGCGTATCAGGTAGAATCTCGTAGATGGCAATGGTGTTGCTAAAGCGCGTAGCCGCGTAGACAAACTTGTTGGTGGGGGAGATGTGAATGTCCGACGCGAGGGCAGTCGGACCTTCGTAGCCTTTCGGCAGCGTCGAAATGGTCTGCAGGGTCTCGAGGTTGAGCTTCCCGGTCGAAGCATCAAAAGCATGCACACCCACAGTATTGTCCAGCTCCCCAAGGACGTAACAAACGCCGAGCTCAATCGAGAGCGCCAAGTGACGGGGTCCTGAGCCAGGGCGACACGAAATGAGCTCTTCGTGCTCGAGTTGCTTCTTGTTTACATTTAAAGTGTACTGCACGACGGAATCCGTGCCCAAGTCAGCTGCGAGGAGACCTGTTGGTGTCCATACTGTACTATGAATATGCGACGCTTCTTGACGGTCGGGATGGACCAAACTCGCCCCTTGTAGACGGCAGTGGTGCGAGGCCGGAGCTAAGGAGCCGTCGGCGAGTACGGGGTAGAGCGACAGTCCGCCATTGTAATTGGCTACCGAGACAAAGTCTCCGTTCAGACTGAGTGCCACGTGACACGAGTACGTGCCGCCCGTCTCATGTCGACTAATTGGCCTCAAGTGACCAGTGGAGCTGAGAGCGTAAGCTGTGACAAACCCCGTTTCGTCTCCTGGGAGAAGCTTTGATGCGTCGTTGCACTCGTTCACGACGTACAGCGTTGAGTCGGTACCGACCACGTACGACGGATTAATGCCAACGTCTGGCGTGATGTGAAGCAGGTTGAGGGCACCCGTAACGTCATTGAAAGAATAGGCGTGAATGCCGGTTGCGTGGCCGTTCACGTGCGGTTCTTTACGTGTGTACGTGCCTACGTAGAGGGTCGGCATCTTTGGATTGACTGGTAAGAGCTTGGAGGGAGGGGGTCGAGGTGCTGGTTAGATGCTGTTTAGATCGTGCACACTCGTGATTCGGCCTTTTGGGAGCTATTCGACTATTTTATTTGTACTGGTCGAACTTTAAAAAAGAAAAGCTTCATAATTACTTTAGAGATATTTTAATCAACGAAACACATATTTTCGTGAAAGTTCTTTTGTTATATTTCCATCAGGTGTGACGAAATGTCTTGCACCACTTCTTTTACCCATTCTCCCACCACGAAGATAATGAGCTGCACTATGAGCTACATCACGTCTTGTATCAAAAGCTTATAAAAATCTGTAGCTTCTCGTGCGATGCGCTAGTGCAAAAAGGCTTTTTGTCAAGAACTCACTTCGCTTAAGGCGCGTAAAAGAATGCAGTAAGTATATATTTGTTAGAAATCGCCCCTTCGGTTGTTCAGTATGCGATCGAGTTCATGTTGTGATCAACAAGATCAGACTGCTATTTGGCTCAAACCGTAGTCGTTTTTATTAAACTTGGAATGCAAAATTAACACCGAAATCTTGCATGAAATCGATTATTTATGACTCAATGTAACATTGTACACGATGAGTCTGGTTTGCGATGAAATTTGCGTAGCATTTACTAAAGTATGTATTACTTTAATTTGTACATCAATAGAAATGTAGATAACTTTGCTCAAACTTGCTAGTCGATTACTTCGTAGCGACTAGTCTAACTTTGTCATCGGTCGAATTTTGCTGGCAGAAGGTAATATTGTTCCAGCAAAATTGAGTTTAAGGATATAATTTTATCCAAAGTCGATTCAAAGCTTGTCGTTAGCATAAAAAGTATCACTTTCCTCAATCAATTGCAGCCGGTGACTTGCGACCTACCCATGCCAACAGCCCGATTATCTTTTGGAATCCTGAGCCAATAAAATGCACCTGATCTTAGCTCAAGACGTTCAGTTAAAAACTCACCAATAGTGTCGTAGAACTACAAAACGATGGCGAAGGAGTCACTATATATAACTTTTCTAGTTATCATCTAATTTATTTCGCTGCTAGGGCGTGTCTTTATGAGTACAATAAATTAGGTTTTCATTGAGCACAAATTAAAGGTATGCTAACTGCTGGATATTCTATACGGGCTGCAACGTGATCGTGCATTAGTTCTTGTAACAACCTGACAGCCTAATCGTATGCGTAGCGAGGATTTCTTACGTGTGTGTTATGTAAGTATACGCTAGAGAGCCTGTTACTAAAGACTGAACAGTCTGTTTGTAGCGAGGTAGCCCGTTACATGATATTGACACCAAACGGTGTCAACAGGAAGATGTCTGGCGTGACAATCTGTTTCTGATTTAATTCAAGATAGGTACTGGTGAAAGAATATAATCTCCTATAATAATATTCATGTACTTCTCGAAGATTGGTTGATAAAAGACGTATCAATCATAATTAACACCATTCGCTCGTAGACGCGCGTAATGAGCGGTGAGTAGGTTGTCGTCATACGACAAAGTATAATAATGTATTTGAGTAAAGGCTAAAGTTGTATTGATAGATTAACTACAATATAAACAGTTCTTATTTACCCTATACTCAAACAGCAGTTTAAGTAGATTAGCTTCTTCTGCACGTACGAGTGCACGTGAAGTTTCGTGGCACCCAAGCCAAGGGTGCCCGTTACACTGTCGGCTAGCCCGATGTCCTTTGATAAGAAGAATGAGTCCTCTTTTACGCTGGTCCACTGTGCGGATTAAATGTGCCAAAACTAATTCATAAGTGTAACAGGGCACCCTTTGTTAGGGGTGCTGGAAAACTTCACGTTTTCCGTAAGTGCAGAAGAAGCTAATTTACTCAAACTGCTGTTTGAGTAAAGGGTAAATTAGAGCTCTATAATGTAGTTGATCTATCGATACAACTTTAGCCTTTAATCAAATATTTTTTTCTACATTGTCGTATGACGACAACCTGCTCACCACTCATTACGCGCGTCTAGCAGCGATTGGTGTCATTTTTGGTTGATAAGTCTTTACCATTCAATGTTCGAGCAGTACATGGATCGATTACATTGGAGAAATAATATCCTTTACGTTACATGACTATTATCCTACAGGATAATATTCCTTCAATAGGAAATACATCGGGTAATACTACCAGGATAGTTTCACGCCAGACTACCTTCCTATTAACACCAAACGGTGTCAACGTCATGTAATGGGCTACCTCGTTGCATCAACCCCTCTTACCATCAATCACCCGTTGATTGAGTTAAATCGATCGGGAACAGGTTGACATCCGTTGGATCAATCTGGCAAGGAGAGCACTTCTTGGTCGAATTTTAACCTATTTGCCAATTTATCACATGCTGTCAAAGTCCATGCGGTGCGCTGCTGAAGCAGCCGAAAAGGCGGTTGCACGCATGCGTGCAGCCGGAGAGGGTCCATCTTAAGCCTCAGCAGCAGGTGTTCGTTCTCCTGTTGCTGCAAGTGAGCTACAGGCAGTGACTTTAGCGACTAGTTCGCGTGGTGAGCTACCACGTGCGACACAAACGTCCGCTGCAGACGCAGCGGATGTTGCAACTCGCAATGTGGATGGGCTTGAAATAGAGCGTATCTAATCCGGCGAGTCGGATGCATCATCCGACTCAAATGCGGCGCCTCCTGCCTCCGGAACTTATGGGACGGACACTGCCAGAGCCAGTTAACCCAGCTCTGGGGAACATGGCGCTTTCATGTCCGAGAGCTTCGGATCGAGCAGTTTATCCGACGAATACTCGTCTTACTCAAGTCTGACACTTGGAAGCATTGTGATGGTAGTGACGCACCTGTGCGCTACCACGAGAGAAGCAAATCGATGGATCGAGCTGCTACTTGTGTCATGGCTCATGATGACACCACACAAGAGGCCAAGGACCGCAATGTTCTGTGCCATGCTCCTCAAGTGAAGTAACCTTGTATGCCATCATCCAACGAGTTAGACCGAGTGGCTGGTATGACCACAGAATGGGATCGGATTCCGTTGCTCGATTGTAGGAGGAGCTTTCCTCCTAAGTCCAGCACAAAAACTATCCGTGCCGAGGAAGAATCATTCACCGATGTGCTCTTAAAATTGGTGGTACTACGCAACCATGGCCGGGATGGTAAGGCTTGGTGCATAGATAGAATGCCTTCATCCATAACGTCGAGTGCATCGGCTGTGAGTCATGGTTCAATAAGCTTGATGAAGCTTGTGTCAGGTTATAAAGGGTAACTCAGTCGGTGTGCAATATAAGTTGCACCGACTGTCGAGATAAGCAGGATTACCCTGTCTCTCTATCTCTGGAGGAGTGATTCGTGTACAAGTTGTCCGGACAACTCGAGTCGTGCCCCTAGGGAGGCCTGCATCCTTTTTGTTCCCTACTGAAGGGCGCGCATATCATCTGAGATGTCCGCAGGGATTGACGCTTTGCAATTTCTGTGCTCGTGTTCAGGAAGGTCGCTTTCCGAAGGCTCTTTAGCGAGCACAGCGGGTGGGTCTCTACATATTGCTCGACGAGACCCAGAGCATCAACTATCAGCTGGGCAAGAGGCTCTCAGCTGTCCCAGGCCGGTGAATAGATAGCGTAGCAGACAAGGTAACTCGTTCGGGCTCCCTTCACGTCGCGAATAATTATTATAAGCTCCAATAGAAAGCGCTGACCACCGCCAGAATCCACCAAAGCATGCAGTGGGGGCGGGAACACCTGATCTGGCTCGAGGGTCGGATCAGCTCGATGCTCAGAAACTAAGTTGTGTATCCCATCAGTCATACGACGAGCTGGCTCATGAACGGACTCGGCGTTACGAGCTTCATGACCTTAGAAGGGTTAATTACAATTCCTTAGCGCACGATCGCTCGGACGATCGTGCCGCGTTTGCGCTCGCGCAACTTGTGAACGAACGTTCGATTCGTTCTCTTCATGACGATCTGACTGCAGCTCATCAGGACATCGCCTAACTGCGTGATCTGGTCGCTTCGCTAGTCGACCAGACTGGCTCGTTCAAACAAGACAACTCGAAGGTCACGGCCCTAAACCGCAGAGGTGTTCTTCGCCTCTCGAAACGGGATCGAACTGATAGTAGGGCGGAGACGTCTAGTGTAAAACGTAGGATGCGTACGCAAATTTTACGAGGCTTTCAATAGTGAATGCGTCGTCCATCCGGCGCAACACACGAAATAAACCGATATACTTGGACAGCACTTTACTGTTTCCCACGTTTGTCACTGCGTGTTTCGGTAGATTTACTGTGGACAGGAAAAATAAGTCTCCTTCGTCAGATGAAAGAACTTTGCTCTTCCATGTTTGTATGCGTTTCTGTATTTCTAGTGCATCTACAATAGAGTCTTGAACGCAGAGGACAACCGCTTCGCAAGTCAGCAGAAGTGCCTCTGCTGATTCATCCTTGTCGACATCAGTGCACTTCGTGTGCACTGCTGAATAAACGTTGTCTTCACCAGTGAGGGTGTCATCGTCCTCACTTTGGCGGTCATTGGCGATGCTGAATATACCAGCATCGTCGTCATCGTCATTATCGACATCGATCCCATCGACATCGGCATCCATCACGTCGACAACATTGTCGAAGGGTGATGAGCAAGAACCAAATCGGTTTTTGTGCCAGTGAGTTCCCCCCTCTTAAACTAGAGCACACTGTGATAAGGCGGGTAAACGTGGATGGTGTATGCGTTGTCGAAGCATGCACCGAGTTGCTGATGGCGAATTTCGCCATCGGCAAGAACTCACTCTAACTCGTAAACGTATGTACATACCCTCGAAATATCTCTTCGAGAACGCGGTTGACGCGTTCCCTCTGACCATCTATTTCTGGATGGTTAGAAGTTGTCATCGTCAAACGTGTCCCAAGTGAACGGAACACATTTTGCCAGAACTCCGCTGTGAAGCGGAGGTCCCTTTCGGACACGAGTTCACGGCGTAATTCGTGAAGTCGGAAGATAATATTGATAAAGTCACGAGCCCAGCCCTGGGCTGTGATTGACTCCGGTACAGCAACAAGATGTACCATCTTGCTAAACCGATCAACAAACACAAGAATACCAGTATTCTTGTGAACGTCCTGGGGAAACTTGAAGACGAAGTCCATCGATACGGACTGCCAACACTTTGCCAGAATCGGAAGAGGCTGCAAGGGTGCGCGGGATGAAGGACTAGGCTATAGTCGTTGACATAATTCGCAAGCGCGAATGTATTTGCGCACGAACTCATACTGGCGGGCCAGTAGAAGTCACGACTTACCGTGAGGTAAGTCTTTTCTCTACCACGGTGCCCACTTGTCGGAGCATCGTGACATTCAGACATAATGCGCAACCGCAAATCATTGTGAGCCGGAACAACGACACGAAGTGTGTCGCCGTTGACTGCTGTATAGTACAGCAGTCCATCACGAACCGAATACCGTTCGGTTGAAGAGCGGTGTTAATACGACAACCTTCTCAAAGCTTGATTACACGGATTAGACACTAAATCCATCAACCGCAGAAGAGACTCATCTTCTGCGTACGCTCTTCGCACGTCGTCGATCAGATTCGACGACGGAGCACTCACTGTTAGTGTTGATACAATAAGATCACCCCTACTGTTGGGTTGAGCAGTCGGCTCAAAATCGGGCCGCCGCGAAAGAGCATCAGCGACGAAATTAAGTCGTCCTGATTTATACTCGACGGAGAAGTTTTACTCCGCGAAGAAAGACAGCCACCTCGCCATTCTTTGCGAGAGGTGAGGACTGTTTACGGCCGTGCGTGTTGACGCATGGTAGGTATAAACGATAAAGAGCCTATCTCCTAATAGATAAACTTGAAAATCAGCCAGTGCATATTTCATGGCAAGGAGTTCCTTTTCATGAATTGGATAACTACGCTTTGCTGCTTGCAGCTGACGCGATTGATAATACTCAACGCGCTCAACGCCGTCTGAGTCATACAGTATCAACGCGCAGCCGATTGCAAAATAACTGGCGTCACAGACCACATGGAATGGTCTGTCCTGGTATGCGATTGCCAACCTAGCCGATTGTATCAAGCTTTACTTGATATTTTCGAAGGAGTGCTGATACTCAGCGCTCCATGACCACCTCTCGTTTATCTTTAGCAAACGAGAGGGATGTACGTTCATCTCTGCGTAGTTGCGCGAGTTTAGTGCAAGTACGCCGATAAGCCAAGGAACTTTTGAAGTCTTTTAACGTCGACTGTCACAGGCCAGTTGCTAATCGCCTTATTGGTTTACAGATCAGGTCGTACGATTTTTTTACCAACAATGCAGCCAAGTAGTGGTATTTTGTTCGCTGTGAATATGCACTTCTTGGTATTCGCGAGCACTTTATGCTCTCGCATAAGTTTAAGAACCTTTTGGACGTAGATTCTATGGACATCCACGTTCGTATTTCCATCCATATCCTGGCTATAGACGAAGATGTCGTTAGAAAAATGAACGAGTCATTTACGATAGAAAGATATGATGCTGATTATTGATTTGTTAATTTTTCAACCTTTCGACCTTTCCAATATCTTTTAACTCCTCTTCTGGTACGAAATTATTTTGGCTACACTATACTGAATGTGGTGCCATGTACAGCCGCTGCACTCATCCATTCAAAAGTTGAAACATTCGTCAGTTGGCGCCGTCTGGCACAAATCACACGAAGAGTCGCCCAGATGGTCATATCCAACAGAAGGCATCGTCATAGTAATTCGGTGCGAAGTCTCGCACCGATCGCAGCAGATTCGTAACACATCTGTTGAGCGTTGCAGGGGCGTTACTTAGACCCTGTGGCATCACTAGCAACTCCCAGAGCATACCACTTTGGGTGCTCACTACTGTGTACGGTATGTCACGTTCATGCATTAGGATCTGATTAAATTTATCCATCAGATTCATGGACGGTAATATGGTACTCTTTGACATACCATCTATGATTACGTCCTTCCTCGATATCTGCGTTTCGGCCGGTAGTTTGAAGCTTTTAATTTGTTGAACGCGTGCACTATCCGCCACCCTCCTGTGGCCTTTCGCACACAGAAGGTCAGAGAGATTTGTGGGGATGTTGATTCCCTCACATGACCAGCCGCTAAACGATCGGCAAAGAATTTGTCGATCGCAAGTTACCTGTTCACGAGGCAGTGGCCACTGCTTCATGACACAGTATTTCAAATCGAGTTTGAGTTAGATTTCGCGCCGAGTGCCTTTATCCTTCGGTAACTCGCATGGCACGAATTCAGGGAAAACATCCCTAAATTCAACCAAATTCTAATTCAAAGGATTTGTCTTCAAAGACTCCCAAGATTGAGACGTGTATCGCTCAGCTCGTGTCTTTCCGTTGAGGACACTCTCGTCCATCGATGAACTACTGAAAACTCTCTCGTTCTCAGTAAACATCGTGGCTGACCTTATGTCGGCTACACACTCGTCGTCAGCGACGAGTACGCAGATCTGCTTGACTTTTCCACTACGCAGATCACGCAATAACCTTTTATGTTCGAGCGTTGGCAACTGAGTGATCTCCGAAGTTGACTTCGGAGGTGTAGTCAGATCAAGTGTATAAGCGCCTAATCTTAATCGTTCATTCACCAAGACAATCACTGTATCGGTAATTTTCTGGAAAACACATTTGCATGTGGTTGGGGATCCACACCCTCAACATAACTCTCCCGGTAGTTATTGCTCTCAAGAACGCTAAGGTTTTCTTCCACTACGTGTGCTGACTGTGGGTGTACTACCACAGTCACGTCCTCTTCGATTGACTCTCTTTCAGTCGATCGGGCTTGCTCTACGATCGACTCTCTGATAGTAGATCTCGCTTCAACGTGTTGTCCATCCTAAACATCACTAATCTATCTTCTCGGATGCACCCTTCTTGGTGTTCATCCGTGTTCCAGCCCACTCGATCTCTTCGAGCAGTGAACCTTCGGCGCAGCCTGTGTCTCTACACAGGTACCGAAAGCTGGTTCCAAAGTGTATTGGCCTTCTACACTGTGATCCTGTGCAGTCGTACTAACGACCTTACCACAAGTGAAGACATTGCACTCACGTAAAGTGCATCCACACGCTTGTGGACGCTCCAAGACGTTCATCAGATGTCCATCCGATGGACAAACGGCAGGCATCTCCACGGACCGGTGCTGCCAGCTAACCCACGGCTGGTTAATTCCGAGCCATTGCAGAAAGAGGAGGATATCAAATTTGTCACCAAATCCAGTACGATAAAGTCATCATCGTATTGTTTTCCTTTTAGCGTGTAGTGGATTCCCACTACACTTTTGTCCACTGTTACGGATGCGCCTGTAGCAAGGCACACCTTCATCCTCGTTGGAGGGATCTCTCGCTCAACATAGTTGAGTCTACTATCCTCTAGCCGACTGGCGTCGAATAAACCTATTCGACGCCCCACAGTCAACTAGGGCGCGAAGTGACATTTCAATTGTCACTTCGATCTTCAAAGTGATGAGAGGCTCCTCATCACTAAGGGCAGGAACACACAGCGACTGTGTGTTGGGAGCAATCTTCGTCAAGAGAAATGTATATTCTCTTGACGTTGCTGGATCAGCAGGGTGCTCCGCCCCTACTGAACCTGACCGTTTTTGACGGTCCTACTTGCTGCCGCAGCTTTGCGACATGGTCGGACCCACGCCTCGGACCTTTCCTTGGCCATCGGTGGTCATGTCTTTGGACGTGATGCGGTACTTGGGACACAACACTCATGAGCGTAGTGTCCAATCTTCTGACAGAGATGTCATCTTGCCGCTCTCTTGTGAATCAGAAGGCGAGTGTTCTCGCTCTTGATGTAAAAGAGATACCTAGGTTTAGGACCTCCTATTCCCTGTCGTCTCGTCAGACGATAGTTTGACGAGTTTTGCTGAGACTGTCTCAGGCTAGTCTTCTCGTTTCACATACGCTATCGCCTTTTCCAGTGTATGGAAGTCCTCTCTGAACATTTAGGTCTTCACCGGTCCATCTTTAGCGGCCTTAGATGAACACGTTGATGAGCGTGTGCTCATCAACAGGGTATTCCGTGACGCTACTTGCAAGGTAGCGTAGGCGTTGTGCGTAAGAATGCACATCACGCTTACCTTGCTTGGGCATCAGGAGTGCAGAGCGTGCTCTGTACTCGGCTCTTGTCAGCTTAAACGTCTCTTTAACCCCATACGATAAGGTCTCTAACGATTCAAACACGTTTGGGTCGTGAAGCTTGAGCACTAAGGCCCGAGTCTTTGCTTGGTCTGCCAAATTGCCAGGGCGAAATTGACTTGCATTTCGTCATCCTCGATGTCAAGGGCCCTGATGGCCTCGTCTAACTAGACGAACCATCTCAAAAGGGAATCTTCATCGGTTCCCTTGTACCTTGAGATGACCATCTTCAAAAATTTCGGAACGTCGCGTGTGCATTGGCCCGCCCATCGACTAATGAGAGCCTTTCTGGTGAAGCAAGACTATCTTCTATCTTTTGACAGAAATTTTCTCTTCCAGGAAATTGTTGCTACCGGCATGTTGCTGGCTTTTTGTTTCGAGACTCTAACATGTTGATGATGGCTAAGTCACCCATGAGCACACTCATGCGTCCGACTATCTTCTATTTTTAGTCACTCAGATGAAAGTAAACTTCACGTGTGACGTGAAAGCTGTCGTCTTCTACGTTCAACATTTTCATGCTGAACGGACATAAGTAGTCATTGGACGGACTACGGAGTGCTACCAGGTGTATCTGGGCACTTTTTGTTTGGTATGCCACGAAACTTCACGTACACTAGTACTTGCAGAGGAAGCTAATCTACTCAAACTGCTGTTTTAGTAATGGGTAAAATGAGAACTCTATAATGTAGTTAAGCTATCACTATAACTTTTATCTTTATCTTACTACATTAATTTGCATTGTCGTATGACGACAACCTGCTCACCATTCATTACGCGCGTTTTAAGTAGCGATTGGTGTTAATTTTGGTTAATTTGTCTTTTATCGACGAATCTTTAAGGAGCGCATTAGTATTAATCTAAAAGGGGATAATATCCCTTTAATGTTGCCTATCTCGGGTTATGTTAGCAGAAGACTGTCACCTTCGACAATCTTTCGATTGAATCCTTTTGGTGTCGATTTCATGTAACGGGGTAGCCCAGTACAATAAGGTTCTTTACGGTATTGTCCAAAGCTTAAATTCACTATTAACGGCATTGAGGAGCTACGGATACAGCTCGTAAGGTATAGCTAAATGACGAAGACTTATCTTATAAGATTATAAATAAGCTATGTGTACTGACAGGCACTGGCACTTGGACCACCAGGGCGACTGATGTCGCGGCAGCCGTCGCAATGAACACTGGACCTCGTTTTAAGTCTTTAGCAAAACAAGTCTCTTCATAACACCTACACGACCTAATTCGCCACCACATCTATTCTCGAATTTAAAGTCTCTGCTGATTAGCAGGTAGCAGAATAAGGTAGTCACTTTCTTGTGCTTGCAGCATTAACTCATAAATTTGAAAAAAGTGTCAAAATCGTAATCTTCTTTGATGCGCGCGGTCGCGACAGACGCTTTTCATAGTGGATGTAACGGGTGAGCCTGTTACATTTAACTAACGCTTGACACTTGTTAATTAGATTATTATCATAAAGATTAATAATGTTCGGTAATATGACTAACTGCATTGCTTAGATACTCTTACCAATTAGCCGATATGTGTCATCATTTCAGCCATCTCTAGCGGTCTATTCATTGATGGACGCGCGCAATGAGTGGTGAACAAGACTTAAACACACATATTGTAGATAAAAGAATTAAGCTGAGACTATGACATAGCTTAATAATTACGAATTAATTTAGATACATATTTACTTTTTTATCAACAACTAGTCAGTTCCTATTTGACCAGCTAAATAAAGAGCGTATTGGACCACAAAACCGAATTTAAGCATGCATCATCTTCTTTTTATCGGCATTCACCTCGATGAAGATGGTGAGGATTATGTTTAGCGCTGCACACGCGACATATTATACAGGTCCTCAAGCCAAACTACACATGCACAGGTATCACCTCACAACTAATCTTGCGGCTTGCGGTTCTCTCCTCTTACTTGCATCGAGCTTTCACTATGTCGCATCATGCGGCAAGACACAAATGACGAAAGTAAAAACATGGATACTGCTCTGAGGAGGGAAAGAAAAGTAAAATAAGAATATGGCTTTAATTTTTTTGAGATGCCTCTAACTCTTTTATACATTATTTTACGTATGAGGAAAAGCCTATGTTTTGGGATTCAAGGCTCATTTTTATCTCCCGAAACATAAAGTACACCAAAATATAACTAATAAGATGAAGAACATGATAAATTGCGACAAATATAAAATCATGCAAAAAAACAACGCGATGAATTTCACGGACTAAAAGGAATATATTAATATTAAATTTGCCAGATGCTTTATAATGTGGCGGATCGTGTTGCGTACCGTACGGCGTTAAGATATAGTAATGTTGCAATTTACGGTTGTTGAAAACACCTGACATTCTCGATGCTTTGTGGTCGCAAAATTTCGATTTTAAAAAGCTTTTGTAACGGGGCACCCTGAAGCTTGTACTGATGACAGTACAAGCTACTTATTCTGATGACAGAATAAGGCGGTGTCTCGGAACTTCACGTACACTGGTACGTGCAGAGGAAGACGGTAAGAAGAAGCGAGTACTTGGTTAAAGTAAAAAGTAGAACTGTATTTATAATACGTTAATGTCTGTTAATAAATCACTATTTATCCTCATCTAACTATGTCTAAATACAAATGTATATATCAACTATCTGCTCACCACTCATTGCGTGCGTCTGTCGTGGCGCGTCTTCTTTGGTTGATATAATGGCCTATATCAACCAATTAGAAACTACTCGTAATTGCTGCAGAATGTTGTCCTTATGACAATATTCCGAGAATGTAACTCTTATAGTTGTATTCTATTAACAATTTCTTATAAATTTTGTTATGTACCGATTCACCCCGTTACATCACCCCCCCGTTAACCATCAGTCACTTTAGTGACTGATTGACTAAATGGATACTCGTCCCAAATCATTTGGGACAGGGTTTGCACTTGTTGGTCCGAGTCCACTTTCCAACAGTTTCATCGCATGGTTAACATGTCCATGCAATGCGCGAACAAGGCCGCTGAGAGCGCTTCTGCACGTCTCTGTGCAGACGCCAAAGCAAAAGCCGCTGCAACAGATGTCTCATCGGTTGCTAAAGCGTCTCAGTCTGTATCACCTGGTGATGCAGACGATCGTCATGAAGACACTCATGTCTTCACAGAGTATGAGCTCGGTGTCTCATACTCTCCTGATACGGAAGAGAGATCTGTATCGACGGCGATCGAATCCAAGCCGCCTGCCAAGCGTGGCATGGATGATGCGTTGCGTCGTAGCATCTTTGGTTGGTCTGATGAATAAGATGAACCATTGCCAAAGCGAAGGCGTTCGAGAGTCGCAAGACTCGGGCGCTCACAGTGGTGCCGGTTCTCCTATTTCCACCACTTCGCAACGAGGTGCCAGTTCTTCTGTCGGCACGTCGCAGGAAGAGCGGGACCGTATTGTCTTGCGTCTCGCTTCTGAGAAGAAGGCATGGCTTCCTCCAAAGTCAGTCATGGATCGCTTGTCGGCGACGACAAGTGATCGCTATCGAACACGATTGTTCGATTCATCGAGGATCCATCACCTTAACCCCAGTGCAAAAGACTACCACACTGAGCATAAATTCTTCATCGATGATCTTTTAAGCATCGACGGTACAGTGGGAATCACGAACATGATGGTCCCTCACTGCTACAGGCGTGGAACGCTTACATCCAAAACCTTGGTTATGTAGGTCGTGACGTTTCAAACTACAAACTTATCAAAGCTCGAGATAAGTTTGAAAATAGAACTCCGACAGGTGCACGCTACAAGCTGCATCGTCTGTCAAGGGAGAAGTGATTACCCTGCCTCTCATGGGGAGACCCGTGCCCTTGTTGTGTAAACAACTCGGCGCGCGCACCTAAGGAGGCTTACCTCCTTACTAGCCCGTGGTGGCGCGCACGTGTCTCTAGTGAGATGTACGAAGGGATTGACAACCTGAAATCCCTTTACGACCGTGCCGGGAAGACTTTCTCCGGTGGTCCTTCTGCGGCACAGGATTTGCCGCGTCGTACTGCTCGACCAGACCCAGTACGTCACTCAACATTTAGGAGCGGGGCTCCCAAGTATTCCAGGACGGGGGATAACCGCGCCATCAGACGAGATAACTCGTCCGACGTCCGTTCACGTCGCGTTGGTTCAACAGCTGCTCAACTAGATAGCGCTGGCCACCGCGAAAGACCTCCAAAGAGGTGGAGGAGGAGGGCAAACGCTCTCCTCACGATCGTGGGGAAGCGTGTGTCTCCGAGAGCCTTTTTGATCGCGTAACGCAAGGGCACGTGACGACCTCGAGCATGGGCGGGACAGGCGTCTCCAGCTGGCGGACACTGTCTTGAAGCATCGAGTTGAGTGTGCTTTTGCTCAGCTTGAGAGCGAGAGAGCTCTGACGTCTCTGCGTAACGCGCTAAGGGTAGCTCGTGTGGATATTGACCGGTCTCGGTCTGAGATAACTTCTCTTCATACCCTTGTTGATGCCCACCATCGGGAGCACAAGGCTCTCTGCGAGATGCTTGAGCGCAAGGGCGTTCTTTATCGGAAGAAGCAGCGCACTGATGGTACGGCTTAAGCCGACAAACGCAAAACGTGGGATGCGTTCGCATCTTACGTGGCAACTCGATCATGTATGCGTTGCCTAGAAGATACAATACACGAAATGGACCGATGTACTTGGGTAGAAGTTTTCTACTACCCAAGTTAGTCACTACATGCTTTGGTAGGTTAACCGTAGACAGTAGGACTAAGTCACCTTTATTAAATAAAAGAGTGTTTGCCCTTCCATTCTTGTCTGCGTTTTGCTTTTGCTTATCCACCGCTTCGGCGATGGAGTATTGCACAAAACTAACTACCGTTTCACGAGCCAGTATGAACACATCTGCTGACTTATTAGCTTCAGTGAACTGTGAGTGCACTGCAGCAACATACTTTTTTCTTCAGTGAGGGCTTCCGCGCTCTCACTGGCATCATCTTCTTCAATATCGATGTTATCGATATCGGCATCAAACGCAATGACTTCTTCGTCAGAGCGTAATGAGCGTGAACCAAATCGGTTTTTGCTCGCGCGAGTCCCTCCCCCCTTAAACCAGAGTTACACTCTAGTAAGGTGGGTACACGCGGATGGCGTAAGCCATTTACGTAAAACGGTGTATGTGTCGTGGACGCATGCACCGAGTTGTTAATGTCAAACTCTACCATTGGCAAAACTCACTCCAACTCTTAAAGGAGTGTACGTATCCTCGAAGTATCTTTTCAAGGACACGATTGGCACGTTCCGTCTGACCATCTGACTCTGGATGATCAGATGTTGACATCTTCAAGCGCGTTCCGAGTGATTTGAACACGGAACGCCAGAAATCGGCTTTGAATCGTGGATCTCTGTCTGATACGAGTTCACGGGGCAACCCATGAAGTCGTAAGATGGTGTCAATAAAGACACAAGCACAGCCACTTGCCGTGATTGTCTCTGGTACAGCCACAAGGTGTCCCATCTTGCTGAATCTGTCAACAAATACGAGAATACCCGTATTACCGCGTGCGTCTTTGGGTGGACCCGAAGACGAAATCCATTGAGATGGATTCCCAGCACTCAGCCGGAACCGGTAGAGGCTGTAAAGGTGCACGCAGTGAAGGACTTGACTTCACTCGTTGACAGACTTCGCATGCGCAAACATACTTTTGCACAAACTGATACTGGCGGGGCCAGTAAAAGTCTCGACTCACCGTGAGTAATTTTCTCCCGGCCTCCATGTCGTCCTATAGGAGCATCGTGATACTCGAACATGATCCGCAAACGCAGATCAGTATCATCTGGGATGACAACACGTGGTGTGTCACCAGTAACGGCTGTATAATACAGTAAGCCGTTGCGAGTAGTGTATCAATCTGATGCAGATCGATACGCAGACGACAATCGTTTCAACAATTCTCGAGATGGTTGGGAGAGATGTGTCAACAACTTCACAATCTCACCATTTTGCGCGTATGCCCGCCTCACATCATCATACAACGTTGTAGATGGGACTGAGGACGTCATAACCGCAACAGTGACTGTCTCACTGTTGGGTTTCGCGACTGTTTCAAAGTCGGGACGACGTGAGAGTGTATCAGCGACGACGTTAAGTCGTCCTAGTTAATGCTCTACCGTAAAGTTGTATTCTTCAAAGAATGAAAACCACCGCGCCATTCTTTGTGAAAGGTGCGGGCTGTTAACTGCCGTGCGTAACGACGCATGGTCAGTGTAAACAATGAAGGGTCTATCTCCTAATAGATAGACTCTGAACTTCGCGAGTGCATACTACATGGCAAGGAGTTCCTTGTCATGCACTGGATAGTTCCGCTCAGCTGGTTGCGGCTGACGCGACTGATAGCAGACGACGCGTTCAACGCCTTCACGATCGTACTGCATTAATGCACAGCCGATTGCGAAATCGCTGGCATCACAAATCACATGAAATGGCCTGTCCTGATCGACAATTGCTAGGACTGGGGATTGTATCAAGCTCTGCTTGATACCATCAAAGGAGCGCTGACATTCAGCGTTCCATAACCACCTCTCGTTCTTTTTCAACAAACGAGAGAGGTGTACAGTCATCTCGGCGTAATTGCGTGAATACTTATGCAAATACGCCGCTAGCCCAAGAAATTTTCGAAGACCTTTGACATCAACCGGCATTGGCAAGTTGATGATCGCCTTGATCTCTTCGGGATCAGGACATTAACCGTTCTTACCAACGATGCACCCAAGAAGTGTTATTTCGCTTGCTGCAAATATACACTTCTTGAGATTTGCATACAATTGATGCTTTCGCATGATTGTAAGAACCTGTCGGACGTGGTACCTGTGGACCTCAACGTCCGATTTTCCATCCGTAGCTCGACTATGGATGAATACGTCATCGAAGTAACTCGGCGCGAATCCTCTTACTGGTCTCAACAGATGTGATACACATCTGTTGAACGTGGCAGGGGCATTACTAAGCCCTTGTGTCATTACTAGCCATTCCCAGAGCATGCCGCTAGGCGTGCTAATGTGGTATAGGGTATATCCCGTTCTCGCATAAGGATTTGATAGAAGCCATCCATCAAATCCATGGACGAAAAGGTGGTACTCTTTGACATACCATCAATGATTACGTCCTTCCTCGGTATCGGCGTCAGAGCCGGTACCGTTGCAGCGTTCAATTTGTTGAACGCGTGCACTATCCGCCACCCTCCTGTTGCTTTTTGCACACAGAAGGTCGGAGAGCTATGTGGGGAAGTTGATTCCCTCACATGGCCCGCAGCTAAACGATTGGCAAAGAACTTGTCGATCGCAAGTACTTGTTCACGAGGCAGTGGCCACTGCTTCATGACACAGTACTTCGAGCCTGGTTTAATCTCGACCTCGTGTCGAATACCTTTATCCTTCGGTAATTCGCACGGAACAGTTTCAGGGAATACATCCTTGAATTCAACCAAATCTTAATTCAAAGGATTTGTCTTCAAAGACTCCCACGATTGAGAGTCATTTCGCTCAACTCGTGTCTTTTTATCGAGGACACTCTCGTCCATCGATGAACTACTGAAAACTCTCTCGTTCTCAGTAAACATCGTGGCTGACCTTATGTCGGTTACACACTCGTCGTCAGCGACGAGTACGCAGATCTGCTTGACTTTGCCACTACGCAGATCACGCAAGAACCTTTTATGTTCGAGCGTTGGCAACTGAGTGATCTCCGAAGTCAACTTCGGAGGCGCAATCAGATCAAGTGTATAAGCGCCTACACTTGATCATCATCGACTAGGTCATTCAATGTCTCTGTCATTTCCTGGGGACTTATTCCCTCAGGCCTCGAAGGACTTATTCCTTCGGCTTCCCGGGGACTTATTCCCGCGGGTTTCGGGGAACTTATTTCCGCCGTATTTGTAATATCGGGACTTATTCCCTTTACTTCCTCTAGCTGGGGTTGCGCAACCACAGCGAGATCCTCTACGAAAGACTCTCCAGTCGATCTAGGATTATCGTTTCGCTTAACCTGAGCGATCGATCGTTTCTCTTCTAGATGTTCCCCGCTAGGGATACATCTTTGTCCCAGTCCACCCGACTTATTCGAGTGGTGGACCTTCGGCGCAGCCTGTGTTTCCTCACAGCCGCCGGAACTTTGCTCCGAAGTGTAACCGTTTGGTACACTAAGGTTTTGTGCAGTCGTACTAACGACCGTACCACAAGTGAGGCCATCGCACTCACTCGTAGTACATCCACACGCTTGTGGACGCTCCAAAACGTTCATCAGATGGCCATCTGATGAACAAGCGGCAGGCATCGTTACTGTTTGATGTTGCCAGTTTACCCGTGGTTCGTACCTTCTGAGCCACGACGGTATTCCAAGGGTGACATCAAATTTGTCATCCAAATCCAATACGATAAAGTCATCGTCATATTGGGTATCTTCTAGCGTATAGTGGATCTTCACTATGCGCTTCATGACGGTTACGGATGCGCCTGTCGCAAGACGTACCGTCATCCTCGTAGGAGGTGTGTCACATTCAACAAACTTGAAGTGACCATCTTCTAGCGATTGGCGTCGCACGAAATGTTGGCCGCCCCACAATCGACTAGAGCTCGAAGGGACAACTTATTCGTCACTTCGAGTTTCAAGGTAATGAGTGAGACCTCATTATCTAGAGCAGCAACGCACAACGTTTGTGTGTTGGGAGCAACCTTCATCAAGAGGCCTACAAATTCTCTTGACGTTGCTAGACCAGTAGGGTGCTCCGCACCTACTGATCCTGTCCGTTTTTTGACGGTCCATCCCGTTGTTGCGTCTTTGCACCAACTGCGGACCCTCGTCCCTGCCCCTTTCTCATGGGTGGACGGTCACTACGCCCAGTGTCGCGAGACACTGGACGAGGGGCACTACACTCGTAAGCGTAGTGTCCTGTCTTTTGACATCTGTTGCATCTCTGCAACTTCTTGTAGCCTGTAGAGCGAGCCTTCTCGCTCTCTACATAACAGAGTTCCATCGGCTCTGGACCTCCGTTGTCATATCGTCTCGGTTGACGATATGATGTCGAGCTGGCGCGAGCCTGTCTCAGACTGAAGTCTTCCTGATCCGCAATGGAAACGGCTTGTTCTAGTGAATCTAGTTCAAGCCGGAACAGGTGAGTCTTGACGGGACCATCCGCAAGACCCTGCATGAACACCGAAACCAACGTGTGTTCATCCACCGGATTGGAACTTATACAACTCGTGAGATGTCGTATATGTTGCGCGTAAGGGTGCACATCACGCTTACCCTGCTTGAGCTTCAAGAGTTCGGTTCGAGCTCTGAACTCAGCTCTAGGCGGTTCAAACGTTTGTCTGAGCCGCGACTTGAAGACTTCCAACGATCCAAACGCATATGGGTCGTGCAACTTGAGCCCCAGTGTCCAAGTCTTGGCACGTCCTGCCAGATTTGACTGGGCAAATGCAACTTGCATATCCCCGTCGTCGATGCGACGCGCCCTTATGGCGTCATCCAATTCGACGAACCATCTCAAGAGGGAGTCCTCTTCGACTCCCCTATACTTGGAGATGTCAATCTTCAAGGTTTCGGGTCGACGCGAGTGCATCGACCCACCAGCAGCAGCCTGCTGCTGTCTCAACAGTTCAAACTGTTGAGCACCCTGTTCTCTCAACAACTCTGCTTGTTGAGAACCTTGTTGGTGAAGCAAGGCTACTTCTCGCGTTCTGCGTCAAGTTCATTTTGAATGAACTTGGCGATAGTAGCATGTTGGGCATCTCTATTGAGAGCCTCTAGCATGACGCTAACAGCATGGATGCCCATGGTTGAACCCATCCGTTCAACCGCATCCCATTCGATATCGCTCAGATGGGAGTAGCCGTCACACGTAGCGTGAAAGCTTTGGTCATCTTCATCATCTAACACATTCATGTTGGATGTGAACGTGGTCCTTGGACGGACTACGAAGTGCTACCAGGTGTAACGGGGCACCCTGAAGCTTGTACTGATGACAGTACAAGCTACTTATTCTGATGACAGAATAAGGCGGTGCCTCGGAACTTCACGTACACTGGTACGTGCAGAGGAAGACGGTAAGAAGAAGCGAGTACTTGGTTAAAGTAAAAAGTAAAACTTTATTTAGCATAGTTAGTGTCTGCAATAAATCACTATTTATCTTCATCTAGCTATGTCTAAGTACAAATGTGTAAATCAATTATCTGCTCACCACTCATTGCGTGCGTCTGTCGTGGCGCGTCTTCGTTGGTCGATGTAACGGCCTATATCAACCAATCAGGAACTACTCGAAAGTGCTGCAGAATATTTCCTTATGACGATATTCTGAGAATATAACTCTTATAGTTATATTCTATTAACAATTTCTTGTAAATTGTTATGTAGCGATTCACCCCGTTACAGCTATACTGCATAAATGTTTGTGTGGGTGTTTTTACCTGGATCTAGATGTTGAAGTCCCTGGAACAGCTTGACATTAAATTGATACAAGGAGATTTGAGTTTAGTGCATGGACGTGTTTTTTTAAATGTGTGTACGGGATGTGTTTGAATGAAGTTTGTCTCTAATGAAAATAAATACTTGGCTATAGCCTTTGAACTAGTGTATTCTTGCCGGCAGGATTGGAGTTTCGCTACTGAAATACGAGTCGGGTAGTCCACAAAGTACAAATACTTCTACGTCCGGATGAGCGTTTTATTTGGATTTAGTGAAGATAGCCACGGTCAGTAATTCTGACCCTAGTCAGAAAGGATATAACGCGTTGCATCTGCTTATGTGGGCAAGTGCAGAATTTTTTATTTGCTGTTCATATTTTTATGCACAAATTACCTTTCGTGGTAATTCTCCGCAGGTGCTATATTGGCATGGTCTTCGTTAGCAGAGGTAGCATATCTTGTGATTGGTTGAAGCGCATAACGTTATTTGATGTATTCGCAAGAACACCAATTTTCTTGAAAAACCAGTGCGGATCAATTTTGTTGGACTGAACAACACATTTGCGGTATCAACATCTACCGAAATATGTTCCGTAATTTGTTTCTACGATCAGGCTTGTAATTTCTCACGCACAATTTCATCGCATCTATGTTTCATAATAAGGGTAGAGCAATTAGCTTTAAAAATTTACTTGGTCGCTTAGAGTTTTAACGCCATGAGTCGAAATGCATAAATTGAAATTTCCCGCACACTTCTCAACAACGCTAACCAGGAAAGCGGACAATATCGCATTCACGCAAATGAAAAATGCACTTCATTTTGTTCCAAACAATTTTTTTTTCATCGAAAACCATGGAAAAATAGGGTCTGACATTGTACTTATTTTCTCGAAGAAAGCTTGTGTTTCCGAACTTTGGAGTTAGATCCGTTCTAAATGCAAAACACCAATTTTTCGCGTGATTAAGAAAGGAGATTTTGTCATCTGTTTGAATGGTCTGAACGCGGTCAAAGGGAAAATGTTCGCCTCACTTCCGTCCCTGCAGCCATTAAGAAGTCGGGTGTCTTCGTTCCAAATACGAAATCGTCCATCGGTTTTTTCCACAAACGCAACACGTGTTTATTTAGTAATCTGCAGGCTCAAATTGGGAGGAAATTAATACAGTATCGATCTTTTATGTAGGATTGTACAGTATTAAGAATTGGTGTCGCGCTGTAGTTAAGGCTGTAGTGCTGGCGTTCATCAGTGTCTTATCCGTACCATAGAGACTGGGGTTGAGGGCGCCATAGTGATCGGGCCCTTTCCATAATTGTTTTCTCAAAGCATTTCATATCTTCCTAAAAAGCGTTTTGCAATGTCACTAAGACAAACTTTAATTTGAACGTTATAGAATACCTACCCCTTATACTTTCTACGTTGAGCTTTATTAATGTGCGCGCCACAAGTACAATATCCTTGTTTAATGACGCTACATAAACCAACTAGCAGGTAGGTCGTGTTCAATTATAAATATGCTAATTTGGAAATAATACTGTTTAGAATGCTATCCTGCGTTTCGACTCTCTCATATGGGTTTAATGCTTCGTGCGTTTAGAAAAATTGACGACGGCTCTGTATTGCTTTGACACCTTTAAAGGCTTCGAAGGAAATCCTACATTGTGGCCGTGCTGGTTCTTGCGCGCAAGAAATATATTTTAAGCGTATCTCTTGCATCTTTGTACGCCTTCTTTCCTGTGAATTTAACTGAAATTTCCGGTGTAGCTGCATCGTCGTGAGTTTTCGAACCATCCTAACGATGTGCTCATTTATCGTTTCGATATTAACCGTTCCACAATCACTTGTTTAACCTGCTGCGTAAACTTTTGCGTTCGGCATAAGAAGCGTCCGCGTTGAGAGCGCTGGAGCAGCGCGAACGCAGTGAAAGCGCATCAGTAATTTTTTCGGTTTTTTTACTAATGTCATTTTTTGGATTGCCTCCATGTGCTCTTCGTTTGGCCTTGACAAAAAAGCAGCAGCTATACCCTTTGTCTCAAAACCTGCACAAGCGATCTCGATTGTTGCATTTCTTGATCAATTTAATTAAAAGACTGTACAAAAGTTAGTGCCACTGCGCGAATTGTGCTAAATTTCCCGCTAAATTCGTTGTAGTGGCGTCATCCTCTTCAGCCTTTTTATCCTCATCGTCCAAATTTTTAGCAAGTACATAAACGTGTTTTAAATTTTGTCAAGCTCTATCACATACCCTTGAAATAACTTCTTCGTATAATTCGAATAATTTACACCAGATACCATGTCCATCCTATCATCGGTCTCCTAGACTTTTTTGATCGGACGAAAGCGCAAAACTAGTAGCTAGATGAGCGCTAATAAGGTAATGTACAACATAATTTAATAATGGTACAGCTTCTGGTTCTGTCAGCCATGAACTACACACGAAATCACCCGCTGCATAAATACTTGCATGGAGGAAAACCACAATCAATAAGAGGGAGCTGTATACATACCACATACTTCTGATATATGTACAACATTTCATTCTAGATCGATAATGTACCAAAATACTTATTGTTTACATAAAACAGAGCTCATAGGACCGTATCAGGCGACAATAAGGCCGCAAATTATGCTTCTAGCACCAATGACTGCTACGACTTCTCACCCCGGATATTACATGAGCAAAAAAACTTCATGCTAAGCATCAACGGACGGCTACGTTAATTAACATTGGAAGTGTTTGCACCTTAGGAGCGGAAAGGGTGAAACTAACGGGATCTGTCAAGTGATGTGCCGTATCATATCCCCCTTCTTATACCCTTATTTGAAAAAAGGTACTGTGTTAGGCAGGGTACATAAGAATTCACACGTATTAAGATAAAATTATTCAATTGGAAAATAAACGACGGCAGTGGCGGAGTGGTTTAGCAGTCTTTCAGTTGCACAAATAGCCCGGGTGCAACCCAACAGCGATCGCACAGATAGAACATCCATAGATGGGATCTAAAAACCGCCACATAAGTCCATTTATTTCAAATTTAATGCGATATACATAAGAAAAGCGCTACAAACACAAAGTGGAATGTACCTATTCACAAACTAGATCTTTAAACTCATCTGCAATATTAGCACCATCTGCATCATCGAAGGCTCCTTCGTCAAAACTCACCCATTAACTCGGAAAGCCGACCGTACGCATCGTGCTTGGCAATGTGTTAGCCGCGGTGATCAATAGCGAATACAGATGCGGCAATCGGTACGCGGACAACATCGTATGGGACAGCATTTTTTGAATTCGCTGACCCAAGCCACCACCTCCTATATGTTTGGTGACCATGTACATTTATTCTTGGTGTACCGCACCCGGTCAGATCTCTTCCAGTCGTCAATCACACTGGAAAGACACATTTTGAATTACTTAAATATTCCGATGCCTCCTGCCTGCAGGTACGGCGTTAAACCCTCAGGAATAACTATCATATAGATCTTCTTGCTACAGCACTTCGCTTAATGTCCTTCGTTATATGTGCTCGCATCGAGGCCTACACGATCTCTTTGCCAACGCAAAGTTCAAAAGCGTTTAAATCTAAGTCAACCCACTTAATGAGAAGCCCACTGTTCACCTAGGAACGCTCTTGATGTGTAACGTAAATTGCGCCGCTCTTCGGATCGATTTTTCGCGCCTTTCCAGATCAAAAGAGGCATCAATTTTTACTCTTGGCTGTGACAATAAGCACAACAGTTGTACACATCAAAGCGAACCCTGTCGACCGCAAAACGACATGACGTGCGCCGGTAACGATCACTGTGTCGCACCCCGGGTATTTACAGAATACTGTCGTCTCATTTATCGGGAGCGTGCTACTGTGGCTAAGCTCTCTCTTTTTCAATGATAGGTACTTATTAAATTGAACGCACGCGCGGTGAGCTCGTCTTCACTCAATACGGTGAGGCTGGTCGTCCGTAGGAGATAAAGGTCATAGAGGGCCAAGAAGCGAGCAAGTTACTTGTCCGATGCGCAGAGGTCATCGTCGTCCGGCTAAGATTCAGTGAGATCGCGTGCAAATGTTTAAATCCACTGACGCGACACCAAGTCCTTCTTCGATCTCAGGAGAACAATCTGATTAAACAATACCTCCTCTACCTCGCCAAGCGCTACGTGTCTAACGCCACCGGTTACACGCAGCTGCAGACCCGGGGAGTACGTGATGGCTTCGCGTTTCTTCCGCCATAAGCGACCCTGGGCCCCGACACTTTCCACCCTCGCTCTGCTTGAAAGTGATTCAATGAGCGCGTAGAGATCCCATCACCAGGACCTTCAATTCACTCGATCACTTCCCGCTTCTCGATTTTAATCTTGGAAATGCATCTGGGTGCCACATTGTGCACTAGAAGATAAAGTTCTTTGTCGAGAATGGAGCTTGATATCTAGTGATTGAAACGCATTGAAGGTGAACGATCTTTTAATGAGTAATCGCCGCCAACTATTTATCTTAGGCAATCGTTGGAAAAAATGGTTTTTTGCCAACACAGTTTATGGTATACTAATGGGCACGGTAATATACTACTTGTGTATCTGATAGTGAGTTTTTAAAATTAGATTAGGACGGACTTCATTAAACGGCAGAATTCGCTGTTACTAGCTTCGTTGTAATTTTCTGCAAAAATGAAGAAGAACACTGATAAAGCTACCAGACGCACAGTGCCAGCATCTTGCGAGCTCGCTGCTCTTTTAAAGTAAACACAGCGACGTTAGGTTCAGACGGCTCATTTGATATATATAATGAGAACAAAGTTAATGACCATGCGCCATCGGAGGAAGTTGCAGTATACGCATCAGCACAAGTACCTTAACATTAAAGCAGCTTTTGACAATTAGACAGCTAGGAATAGCAGTCTTCCAGCCAAACGAATACACGCTACCCCGCGCCAGACCATCCTACTCTAAAAACCATTCATTATGGTATTAATAACGTCAAAACAAAGGCCCCGAACAGATATCTTGCTGTTCACCGACCTTAAGTTGATTTCTGGGCATGCTGATCGCACAAAATACTTTCTCACTTTTACAACTTAATTATTCAGGAAAGCCTACCCATACAAAAATCGCGCCCAAATCCGCCACATCTATTGCGAAAGAGAACTCTTCAGACGGCGTTCAGCTTCTAGACTCCACATACAAATTAGCCAAAACTGCAAATCTCTTTTTTTGCGCCATAAGCGTAATGACAACAAATCAGTTGTTCTCACTAGCTTGGCGCTTAACGGCTATAGAGACTGAGGATGATAGGATGATAATTTGCGTGGTGAAAACATTAAGCGATTTCAAACAAAGGCTCAACAGATTTAAACGATAGTTTGTGAACGACAGAGATCTTGAATCTATGATTACATGAAATGCGTATTACCTAACGCATGCAACTAGCTCTGCATCAGGCTTATGAACAAAAGTGCTATGACAAAGTAAAAAACGCCTTGTCACAGCCGAGGAGTGGTTGCCTTATCAGAATCTGGAACTTGCTAGATACTACGGAGACGCGTGACCACTTTAATGAATGATATGCAATCTAGAGTATTTACCGGTCGGCTCCCACTTTCTACCATGAAAAGAGATGGCTATCGTACTTAAAGTGGTTTTTAAGGCATTGACATATAGTGTTTATCAGAATTTTGTTTAAATCGCGGGTCGAGAGCGCTTACAAAACACTGATGAATTGGCTATCCTGATTCTGTTCACATTAGATTGATACTGTATCAGACGCAGCAAAAGTATACGACAAGCTGTGATGTGACGTTGTCGAGTGCAAGCATGCAACTGAGACATCAATCAGAATTTTTGTCGAACGTGGTAAAGAAGATTTCATATAAACCCCTATTTGAAGCATTTGCTAGTGTAGTAACAGAATTTATTGATTGCTAAATGGTGCAGGCTGAGACTGAACTGACATAAGCGAATACATAGTAAATATTTCGGTAAGCCGGCGTACCCCTCTAATCAATCTCTTTAGTGAGTAGTACATGGTGTGAGCTGTTAGGTTTGTTCCCTTAAAGCCCTTCATACCTCGCAAAATGCCAGAGAATTACTCTGTTTCTGTGAGTGTAAAGCGGCCAACAGACTGATCAGGATCGTGGATATCCACAAACTACATTGAAACGAAGTCTTGTCCATAAATTTACAAAATGCCCGCAGCGCTTTGAGGCCTTAGTCTAACGAAACATGTCATTTATGCTGATTGCATTCGTGTATTTGCCTAAACTTGAATGTAACGCTATCAATTCTAGCAGATCTTTATTTATACGATGGAAAAACCATGCTTTCAGCCACATATAATTATGTCCTTCCCACTCGCCCCTTTTCTCCCTCGCCGCGAACATAACCTTTCTATAATCTGACTATCCTTCGCATCAAACAAGCAGCAGGTCTTGTTATGGATCTGTATCTGTTTTTTATAAGCGTATGGATGGCGTTTTAAGCCTTCGGGATGCTCATTTGTGTTCTGGCCGCTGGCAAAGTGCACTCGTACTAAACTCGAAGCACTCATCTCTTTGGAGCTTAAGGCATGTCAATCGTAACGCTTTCCACGCTCGCGCGTTAACTAACGTCCAATGCGACTATTAAATTTGCCGCGAGCACGTCTAGGACGCCAACGTATAGGATTATGTGCTCGCATGCCAGGCGCGACAATTTTAAAATGTTGAGCTTCGAAAACACACATACTTTTTTCGTTTCAGTTTTTGTGTTATATTTAAGCACATCGTGCCTATTCCATTTTAAAGTTACAACGTATAGTAACAGCTTGTACTGTTTACAAAAATCCTATATAAAACGTCTAATACGTGTAAAGTATTGGATGATTATGGTGATGCGCGTGTAGTGTTGTACATTCGTGAAGTAGAATCCTGTGATAAGTATAATTTTTTAGAAGCATTTATACTATCCAGGGATGACAAATGCAAGCTTCAAGTGCCTATGTAGCGGAGCTACACAGCTCCTCAAGTCAGAGGAAGACTTAACGCTCAACGAGCTACTTAGTTCTAAAGAATTTACGACCCTACGAGTCAACAAGCTTGACAGCTTCAGATCCCTGTTCCAGGTAACCTAACGATTCATTGAATCGACAGCACTCAGTGCCCAAGAGTAGCTACCTCAAGGAGGTGTTGCTAACTCTTAATGATCAGTGATCAATGATCAAGACGACTCGCAAGCCACGCATCCTTTAAATCAAAATGGGAACTGATTTTATTTTTGTTAAAGCTTATAGAATATCTGAATCCTACTCAAAGATCTTTCGTACCTAATGGCTGACACTCGTCAGTCTCTACAAACCAATTCGATATTCTATATCACCTTCCTAGGGGTACCATCAGGTGTGTGACACACCTGGTACAAAGTACACTTTTACGTGCAACCCCGTTACACCCTCCCCCACCAGACTGACGTTTACCAAAACGTCAATCGAACTTGTGTTCTCAGTGAGGACAGTGCGCGTACGGTAAACCTCGCGGCAACGTACGCTCCAGCACGATGTCCTCATCACCAAACGAGTCAAAGGCTCTGTGTGACTACCTCGGAATAGAGGAGGAGCTGGACTATGGTAGCGATACCAGTGTCCGCGGTGATATAGGGCCAATGTCCAGCTCACTGATGCCTGTGGCACAACCTTCGAACACCCCAAATCCGTTCGCTGAACGTGGAGATGCGAGCGCGTCACCATCGCAGCATGCAGCATCTGGGTCTGATGAGACTATCATCACGAACCCGCTCGGTGAGCTTCAACAAATGCCTGTCCAAAGAGACGAAAACGCTCTGCGTTATGTACAAATGGCTGCAACCCTTGAACGCCAGCGTGACTATGTGTTCACCCCACCCAGCGTGAAGGAACGTCTACGTCAAGCGGCCGGCCAAACATTGGCAACGTGGGTCATTGGCCATGGGCCTAAGACTCCTGAGGAGGTGGTGAGCTGCCAGGCACTTCGTGAGAGGTACCTGGAGCCGCACCTAATGACTCAAAGTCAATACAAGGCACGCCTTGACATGCAAGCGCGTGGTATACCGGTTCCACCGATCAAGGGTATACCCATTCTCTTGCTCGCAGGCGAAACAGTGAGTGAAGAAGGCGATGCCTTTGTTCACTAGGTGCACTATGTGCGTCGCCTTAGCAACATTTTTGCTTTAAGGGCTAGTGCCCATGTGGCTGACGTGCGTCTTGAACGCAAGCTTCGGTATGATTATGCCAAGCTCAAGGCCAGAGGCCAATTGCGCAAGCGCACGCGCTATGCTTTGGCTACTAAGGTAGCCGCGAGTTCTGATCAGTCTGTGGCCAACAACCCGCCAACCCGCACCACTAGTGGTGGGGAACGGCCTCGGCCTCGAGACGACCATGGCCACGATGCTCAAAAGCCTCCAAAGCATATGGGCAGTCTTGCCGAAGGGGTACCTCAAATTCCCATGAGTTTTCAGACTCAGGGTACCCACGCCACTTTACCAGATACTGGTATTGGCCCTGACGACGACGTCGTATCAGTAGTCTCTCTACATGAAATTGACGACACCCATGCTCATCGAGAAAAGTCGGTGGCGGCCGGTGTACCGGTGGAGGCCCACGAGAAATTGGTTCTCGAAGTGAAGGGTCTTCAAGAGGCCTTGGGTAAGTCCCAGTGCATGCTGGATGCGATGCAAAGCCGCCTTCAGGCGATGGAGCAAGCTAAAACTCGGAGCGAGGCTCAGTTGGACATGCTGATTCGTCTACAGCAATCCGGGGCAGTGCCCTTGTCGTCGGCGCAAGCGCCTCCAAGTTCACATGGGAAGGATCCCGGTACGGCATAAGTAAGCCTACGTAGAACACTGGATGTGTGCGCAATTTGCGCGGAAGGTTTAGCGTATACGCAAGTCCCTTCTTGGCCGTGACCGTAAACGGTCCAATAAAGCGTGGACGCAACTTTGTCTTAAAGACAGCAGACACTACATTTGTAGGTAGATTTTTAGCATTGAGTAGTACTTGGTCTCCGACCTCATAATGTTAAATACAATTTCTGCCTTTGGCATCAGCTTGTTGTTTTTGGGTATCTTGGCTATCAGCCATTGTGTCACGCACATGTCTTAAGACATTTAAAAGCGTTGCGAGAAACTCGCTTACCTGTTTTTGGACAGTAGCAGGGCTGATATCAGCAAGCCAATCGGCAACCTCTCCCCCACCAAGCCCTGAATCACGTAGTGACAGCGTTAACGGAACGCGAGGGTGGGTGAGATCGTTTATATAGAACGTGGTAAAGCCTGTTGAGGCATGAACAGCGTTATTCAACGCAAACTCAACAGCAGGAAGCATTGAGCTCCAACGCCTAGGCGTATCAGCGTAAATACTGCGCAAAATATCGTTGATGACGCGGTTTACGCGCTCAGTTTGACCGTCGGTCTGCGGATGATCCGCTGTGGACATGTCCAACCGAGTGCCAAGCACCTTGAAGATAGACTTCCAAATCTTTCCAGTGGAGCGGGGGTCTCTATTAGAGCCAATTGACACAGGCAAGCCATGTTGGCGAAACACACGGTCGATAAACCGCTTTGCTGTACCTTCAGCATCGCTGCTATCCGGCACAGCCGCTAAGTGAGCCATCTTGCTCAATCGGTCAACAAAGACCACAATACCAGTGTTGCCTTCACAATCTTTCGGTTGGCCAAACACAAAATCCATGCTCATGGACTCCCAACAACCAGTGGGTACTGGCAAACTAGCCAGCGGCGCCGCCGCATGTGCCGAGGGTTTTACTTATTGACACGTTTCGCACGTACGCACATAGGTGCGCACCCACTTATAAAGTTTGGGACACCAAAAACTTTGGCTCACCGAGCTATAAGTCTTCTCACGACCGAGATGACCACTTAAAGCAGTATCATGTGCCTCATAAAGGATCCGATACTTTAATTCCTCATCATGAGGTACAACGATACGAGGTTTGTCCTCAATATCCGTGCGATAGCACAACAGGCCATTATCGATGGAATAGCGATGTAGCCTCGCACGTAAACGTGCCGACAATTCTATGTCCGAGTCTTTAAACTCATTGCTCCCAAGAGCTTGTAGCAAAGCTACACACTGATCATCCTTGGCATATGCCGCACGAATTAAGTCAGGGACTGACGACGACAGAGTCGTAACATGAGCAAGCTCATAGTCAGGTCGACGCGATAGCGCATCAGCCAAAGCATTTTGCTTACCTGGCTTGTACTTCACCTCGAAGTTATATTCGGCAAAGAAGGAAAGCCAACGAGCCATTCTCTGTGAGAGATGAGGCGACTGTGTCGCAGTGCGTAATGACGCATGATCTGTATAGATCACAAACGGCTTGGAGCCAAGCAGATGTACTCTGAATCTGACAAAAGCGTACTTCATAGCAAGTAGCTCTTTGTCATGAACTGAGTAGTTCTTTTCAGCAGTTTTCAGCTGCCGAGACCCGAATGCGATGACGCGTTCGCGTCCATCGACATCTGTTTGTAACAGAGCACTGCCCATGGCGAAGTCAGGTGCATCACAGACGACACTGAAAGGCCGATCAGGATCGGGCAAAGCCAATATTGGCGCATGAAGGAGACTCCCTTAACTGCTTCAAAAGCATTATGTTCGGTGTTACCCCAACTCCAATACACATCCTTTTTTAGGAGATTGGACAATGGCCGAGCCATATTTGCGTACTTCGCACTGTACTTATGTAAGTAATTGGCAAGGCCAAGCCACTTACGTAAGTCCTTTTGGTTCTTGGGAACCGGCCAATCGACTATGGCTTTTAGCTGAGCGGATTCCGCTCAAAGGCTTCGCTTCCCAATGAAGCACCCTAGAAAGGGAATCTCTTCTGCACCAAAGATGCACTTCGATTCGTTAGCATACAACTTAATCGTTCGCATGCACTCGAGCACAGCTCGTAAATAATCAATGTGGTTATCCACATCTGATCGCTTATTCATTGCACGACTATGGACAAATATGTCATCAAAGTATGTTTGTGCATAGCCTCTATGGGGCCGAAACAACTGCGTTACCAGACGGTTAAACGTTGCAGGTGCGTTAGATAGCCCTTGGGGCATCACTAACCACTCCCAGAGCATACCGCTCGGAGTACTGACCGCTGTCAGCGGGATATCACTAGCTCGCATGAGCAGTTGGTAATATCCATCGACTAAGTCGAGGGCACTGTACATTGTACATCCCTCCATATTGTTCTGAAGAACATCCTTGCGAGGAATCGGTGTTTGAGCCGGGATAGTGGCTGCATTCGGCTTATTATAAGCATGCACTATTCGCCACTTCCCATTAGGCTTTTTCACACAAAATGTCGGTGTTGAATGGGGAGACTTGCTCTCACGCACCATGCCAGCCGCGTGCTTTGCATGAAAGAACTCGTCAATGACGTCACATTGTTCTCGTGGCAGCGGCCACTGTCGCGTCACACAGTATTTTGTTCCAGGAACCAAGTCAATTTCGTGACGTACACCTCTATCGGGAGGTAAGGCAGAAGGTGGATTGTGACATACTACATCTTGAAATTCCTTAACTAAAGGATAGAACGGATCCAAAGGATCTTTAAGGATGGAGGATCCGCTTCGTGCACTAAGTGCCGCCTTTGTATCCTCCAGGACAGACTCATCCATTAACGGGAAAGAGTTCAACTCAGTATCAGGTCTAATGACCGCTATTTTGGATAACTCTCCTGCATTTTAGGCCTGGCTAAATTCGCCATCAGACATTTCGTCTAGCTCACAAAGAGCGTCCAAAGATGGAAGGGTTTCAAGGCAAACACTGCCATCAACCTGACCAGTCACTCCATTGACAAGTGTATATAGTGTATTACTATTATCACTATGTGACTGTGAGGACGCCTGGCGCTTAAAAGTTGCTACCCGGCGTCTCGATCGTCTCTTCTAGACCTTACACCCCTTAGGGGTCGGGACAACATTGTCCCCATGGTTACTACCAACCATAGTACGCTCTATACGAGAGCTTTTGTCTTGACCGACATCCGGTGAAGTGTTACGCAACTCGAGCACTTCACCCAGTGTATTTAAACTTGCCACTCCACGTGTATTATGCAGGCTAGCCCCAAATTTAATGGCGTCTCGCCAATGAGGTCATTACCGACATGGTGTGGTGCCCTCACGGCCGCCAACACTATACGGCGTATCGCCAACAGTATCATTACTGACATTAGGTGTGGTGCCCTCACGGCCGTCCACACTATACGGAGTATCGCAAACTACGCCATAACCGGCGTTAAGCGTGGTGCACTCACGGCCGTCCACACTATACGGAGTATCGACAACAACATCATTACTGACAATAGGTGTGGTTCCCTCACGGCCGTCCACACTATATGGTGAATCGCCAACAACGTCATTACCGACGTTCAGTGCGGTGCTCTCACGGCCGACCGCACTCGGTGTAGTTTCACGTGCCACCACACACACATCAAAGGAATCACTTCCTTAATCACTAGGCCCTAGGCCAACCATGCTTTCAGCATGCAGTGACTCGTTATCACAACGAGCAACACTCAACGGAGTACGTGCCATTTCACTAATTTCAGACGAGCTAGGCTCGAAACTTATGTTTGTAACTTTAGGGTTAGATAACTCAGACATTCCAATATCCAGCACATTGACATCTTCTGTCAAAGGCTCGCGCCAATAACTCTTCTGTTGCCTAGCAAAGGTGGGTTCATGACTCTCCAATACTTCACTAAGAAAAATTGCGCAGAGCGCCTAAGGTCTTGGACCTCCAATCAATACATGGCTCATGGCGTTCAAGCCAAGCCATACCTAGGATGAGATCATATCTCGAGTCCAAATCTAGGACAAGACAGCGCTCAATACTGTCAAAGTCTAAAAACTTTATACCTAAGTTCAACGAAAATTTAGTTACGGTTACGCGACTTCCGGTCGCTAAACAAACCGTGATAGAATCACCCATATGCGCTGTAAGCGCCTCAGCATATTTCTGACATCCCTCAAGGAAACGGCGTCGAGCATAATTGCAAGACGCTCCAGAATCGATCAATATCGACCAAGGCTTCTAAAAACCCTTGATTTTCGCCTCGGCGACCAACAAGCCAGACTTGTATTCACGCACCATACCTGTAGACATGGTACTCTTTAGGGCTAATCCCTGCATTCCTTTACCTTATACAGATGTAACAGAACATAGTTCTTCCCAGTAGGGCGCGCCGCGCCTACTGGGTGTCGGCATTTCCCCGTGCCATGCTAGACTTCTGACTCGAAGTCGAGTGTTGGCTTGTATCCTGGCGTTGCTTTCGCAAAGGGCCACCAGGCCGCAAGTGTTTAGAGCTTCCGCACGTAAAACATCGTCGTACGACGTGTTGCTGCTCAGAAGCTTGAAGATCAGCTTCAACTCCATCTTCAGCATAGCTGAGATCCATCGGTTCCGGCCTATTATATGCAGTGGTACCCAAAAAGTTTGCTCTCACAGAGCGATGATTGTACCCATTTCAACCAAGTCTGGCCGACTTGAAGTTATGCTCAGCATTAAGAGCAATTCTCACACCCTCTTCAAACGTATAGGGGTGAACCCGAAAAACCTCGGTTCTGGCAATGCCAGTACGTAGACCTTCCATGAAGATAGTCACATGGACTGCTTCAGGCAGATGGTCAGACGGCATAGCAGCAATGAGCGATCGCAGCTCTTCGACATAGTCCGATAATTCATATTTTCCCTGGCGGGTAGAAAGAAAGCGTGAACGCACGCGGTAAGCCTGGTTAGGTGGTGAGAACACCTGTACCAAATGTGACTTGAGCGACTCCCATGTGGGAAACGCTATGTCCACCGACGTGCTACACTTCAAGGCCCATTATCTGTCTCTTTTATCGAGCTTTGAGATAGCCAGCGAGACCTGTTAATGGTCAAGCTTGATCAGGCTCGATCTCATGGCCATCTCAATCTCACGGATCCAGAGGATGAGGTTCTCACCCTCCTTACCGGAGTAGTTTTTCACTTTCACTCTAAGTGGACGAGGCTTAGCCTCTTCGTCTGGTACAGACACGTAGCGTGTAGGCATAGCCGACGCTATTTGGTCTTGGACCTGCCCTAAAAGGGTCGCTTCATACTGCATGAAGCTTTCAACACGAGCATTAAGCACTTCAGAGCCTTGTGAGACAAGGAACTCCACGTACTCTGGACCCAAAGATGCGGTCAGCTTATCAAGCGCGACCTTTTGGGCCTCAGATAGGGGAGTGGAGTTTTCCATCCTCACAGAGGATCAGTCTTAAAGACTCAGGCGTAGATTGACTACGAGTGCTACCAAGTGTAGTGGAGCTACACAGCTCCTTAAGTCAGAGGAAGACTTAACGCTCAACGAGCTACTTAGTTCTAAAGAATTTACGACCCTACGAGTCAACAAGCTTGACAGCTTCAGATCCCTGTTCCAGGCAACCTAACGATTCATTGAATCGACAGCACTCAGTGCTCAAGAGTAGCTACCTCAAGGAGGTGTTGCTAACTCTTAATGATCAGTGATCAATGATCAAGACGGCTCGCAAGCCACGCATCCTTTAAATCAAAATGGGAACTGATTTTATTTTTGTTAAAGCTTATAGAATATCTGAATCCTACTCAAAGATCTTTCGTACCTAATGGCTGACACTCGTCAGTCCCTACAAACCAATTCGATATTCGATATCACCTTCACAAAGGGGTAACCTCAGGTGTGTGACACCTCTGGTACAAAGTACCATAAATTCGTGCAACCCCGTTACACAACGGCACCTACCAAAAGAGCAGTGTGACGTCATTGACGAGTTCTTTCTTGCAAAGCACGCGGCTGGCATGGTGCGTGCGAGCAAGTCTCCGCACTCGACACTGACATTTTTGACAGAAATCCAAATGACAAGTGGAGTATCGTGCATTCTTACAAAAAGCTTAACGCAGCTAATATACCGGCACAGACACCTGTTCTGGAAAAAGTATTCTTCAGGTCGCTATGATGGGTTGTGCCATAGTCAGTGCACTCGATGTGGTCAATAGGTGTAATTATGTGCCCATGCGAGCGAATTATATTCCTCTCACAACAGTTAGTAATCCAAGCGGTATACTTTGAGAGTGGCTTGTCATGCATTTAGAGCTGTCGAACGCCCCAGCTACGTTGAATCTTGTTGTGACGCAATTGCTCCGATCTCACCGAGAATACGCACAAAAATATTTGATGACAAATTTGTCCATAGTCGTGCAGAGCGTGGTACGCCTGATGTGGACGATAACATTGACCATTGACGAGCAGTTCTAGATTAAATGCGCATGAACAAGTTGTATGCAAACGCATCGACATGCATCTTTAGTGCAGAGAAAATAAAAGATTTACTGGGTGCTTCATCGAACATTGTGGCCTTCGAAAGGATCCTGTTAGGGCAAAGTCATTTATTGACTGGCCGGTTACGTCAAACCAAAACGACTTGTGGAATTGGCTCGGCCTTTGTGATTACTTGTATTCGGATTTTCTAAGAAATTTAGTAACTTTTTACACCAGTACAGTGCAATCTAAGCGGAAATAGCAAGATCATTTCCATGCCTCCTCAATAAGGGTGCAGTTTTTTTAAACGCAGTCCATGCTCAAACATTTAAAGCCGTAAAGGATAGTCTTTTTCACGCTCCAATTTTGGATTTGCTTGACCCTGAGTTGCGTTTCAGTGTCGTCTGTGACGCTTTTAATTTTGCTATTGGCTGTGCATTTTCGAAGACAGATGTCGGTTGACATGAGCGCCTTATTGCGCATAAATCTCGTCAGCTCAAAGCTGCAGAGAAGAACTATTTAGTTCACGACAAATGGTTACTCTTAATGAAGTTTGCTCTTGATAAGTTCAGACTCCATATCCTTGGTCAAAGTTTTTGTGACCTTTACAGATCATGCGTCGTCATGCACTGCGAAACATTCGCCTCATATCTCACAGTTTATGGCCCTTTAGCTTTCCTTTTTTGGTGAAACAACTTCGAGGGGAAGTATAAGCCGCAAACTCAAAATGCTTTGGCTGATGAGTTGTCACGCAGATCTTATTACGCGCTTGCTCAAGTTACGACTCTATCGTCATTTATTGTGGATCTGATTCGTGTAGTATACGCACGCGATGAGCTCTGTACAGCATTACTACATGATCTTGAAAGCAAGGATTTAAAGACTCGTGCACCAAACTGTCAGCACGTTTACGTGCGACCCAACATCGAAATTTCATGGATGATGGTTGTTGTGCTGTTGCACGGGTGTTAAGGATGTGCCTCGCATCGTTGTTCCTCATGATGAGAGAATGAAGTATCCTCCCAACCGTGAGGAACAGGAAACTGCTTTTAGCGGTCATCTCGGCCGTGAAAAGACCCAAAGCTCAATTGGCCAAACGCATTGGTTGCCCAATTTGTACAAATAGGTGAGCACGTATGTGCGTACGAGTGAAATGTGGTAACGGGTCCACCGATAGCTAGTTTGCACGTACACACTAGTTGTCGGGAGTCCATCACTTGGACTTTGTGTTGGGCCTACCGAAAGATTCGGAGGTCAACACTGGTAGCCCGTTTGAGTAAGTTGTTTCATTTAGCGGCTGCATCTAATTACATCGATGGTGAAGGTACAGCAAAGGTGCTTATCGACCATGTGTTTCGGCAACCTAGTTTGCCTGTGGAAGTTGTCGCTGAATGTCATTCACGTTTCTCTGGTAAGTTTTGTCCTTCATCTCTAAGGTGCTGGGCACTAGGTTGGACATGTCCACAGCGGATCATACGCAGACCGATACTAAAACTGATCGTGCCAACCATGGACATGTACGTGACGCAATAGCTGATAGCCAAGACACACAGAAGGAACAAGCTGATGCCAAAGGTAGAAAGTGTACTGGGAGTCATAAAGTTGTAGAGCGAGTCCTATTAAAATTTAAAAAATACCTACTATTGTGGTGTTAGTGGTCTTTAGGACCAAGATGCGTCCTCGCTTCATTAAGCCGTTTAGAATTGTGGCCAAGAAGTGCCTAGTGTACGCGTTAAAACTTCCACGCAAGATACAAACACACCTAATGTTTTAAGACGGCCTGTTTAAGCCTTATCTTGATCCGTCACTGGTGGAACACGAGACGCTTGCGCCAAAGGAGTTGGCGATGCAAAAAGTCATGAGATCCTTAAGAGAAGATCCAGTTGTCCTTTAAGACTTGCCACAAGGTCACGAAGAGCGTGTACCTCGTGCACTAACTCGCCGACGATGCATCGAGATTCATTGGCCACCGCCTGCTCTCGTTGACGATTAAGGGGATCAACAGTACTATATAGAAATAATCCTACAGCTACGTCGTCGCGACGTTCAGTACCAGTACCTGGTAATTAAAACTGGTCCACGGGCTGCACTCCGGGCAACGGATGAGGGTACCTCCTCGGATTTCAAAAATTAATCAGGCGCGAAGCATGTGGTGTCACGCGCTGGTGGCGTAGCTGGAGATGGAAGTAGACACTCGATTCGGCGGTGTCACTCTCATAGTTCATCATACCCTATTCGAGAAATTCTTTAAGGGCGTTTGAAGAAGTCTTTGACTCAGTAATTTTAAGATGTGCTGTAAACACTGCAAACACGATGTTCAAGGACCAGAGCTATGAGACCTTGAGAAAAATTGAAAGAACTGTCGATACAAGGGTGTCGACAGTTTGGTGGGGGAGGGTGCAACTGAAATACACACGCTTATTTAAACCGGTTTTTGTTGTGTGTCGACACAAAAAGATCGGTTGATCTGATTCATGCAGTCTTGGTACCACGTACTTACGGTAGTACCGCACCTTATCCGCTAGGGATAAAGGCTAAGACTTCTGTCATAGGATCGCAACGTAGAAGTCAGTTAGACAAGGTTTTATGGTTTTTTAAATGCAGTTAAAGAATGAATAAAGTTCAGTTCCTCTTTTAAATTGATAGACACAAGTGCCTAGTCAAGTTGTGTGTTGCTTCGAGCCGTAGCCTTGTCAAGGCGTTTACTATTGTTTAACTAGTAGTTAATAGTTTGTGTGTGATTCTGTGAATCGTAATCTCTTTAGAACCGGGATTGTAAAGATTATACACTTGAACGACTGTACGTCGATGTTGGTTCGTTATACCTATGAGGCTCTTAAAATCTAAGACTGTCTCTGTTAAGGAGCTCTGAGTAGCTCCTCTATACTCTACGAGTTTATGGGGTCTCCAGTCTTCGTTGATAAATTTAAATATTAGAGATTCTTTAGACCAATATGAACTTAGTTCCGTAGACCTAAATGACCTTTACAGTCGTTAGTCTTACTCTGGCTAAGAGCTGTGTTGCTCCACTACAGCTTCCAGATTATGAGGATCACATGTATCTAATATTGGAAACGAGAGTGCATTCAAAAATTGCTGTACCTCGCCAGGTCAAAGTTGCATAATAAAAATGCAAAATGTGTTGCGGTTTGCACAGCACGCTAGAATGTACCCGGACATCGACACTTTTGGAATCTCCATCAGCTCGATCGAAGTGTGGTGGCTCGCAAAATCAATTATAATTCAGGGGGACGCTTGAGCTCGCTCTTTGGAATGATTAAATTTGTCAAAAGGACTTTTACAAGTTTGAAATTCACATCCCCATTTTCGAAAGGTTTTTTTATTGTTAGGGACTGGATTGTCCGTAGTACATTATAATATGTAATTGTTGATTTATTTTGAGTTGTTAACGGAATGCACGGAATGACATTGCTCGGCAACATCGTCAGCCACAACATGTGGCTGACGAGATGTGTTGATTAGTGATAAAGATACGTCGTTTTAAATTATTTGTTACTACAAAAATTATGTGAATCGTTCCATTTTTATGATAGCACATTTAGTATTTTGGATAAAAACCTACACAACATACACTGTTTGCTTAAGGTACGATTTTCAAGCTGCCTTTTAGTATCTATCGTTTGCTTGTAAGCCACGTGTCAACCCTTGGTCACATTTAGGCGAATCTTGCATGATTAGGACTAATAATTTATTGATTTCTCAAAAAGTAGACTGTTCATAGTGCTGCATTAAAAATGCAAATCTGCTTATAATGGGACATGCTACATTGCACTTAGTGCGACTTGCAAAAACGTTTACTTATTCGCAGACACATGCACCGAAGGGGGATACAAACTACATCGAACTTATCACGACATGTAAGGTACAGCTAGCTTTTTATACAGGCGGAACGATAGAATAAAAGAATGCAAGTTCTAAAAGTTTGCTTTTAAACTTGCATAATAAAATTTATCACACTTTATCCAACTGTTTAACCTACCTATCGTTTTTGTTCTACACTGGCTTGCACTGGTCGAATGGCGAAAAACTCCATAAGAACCTATAGTAAATCGGGTGGCACCACAACTCCAAACTAACCCTATTTTATAAAGGTTGTGATCGAATGCCATAATTAGGAGACACGAGGCCTCGAGACTGAGGAATACCATTGTCGGGAGCAAAAATATTCGAACTTACGGAGCCAGATCATTAGCATATAACATCACATATACCTGATAGGTTAAAAACTTGATTTACCCCGCCACTTCCAGGACTGTATCGGTGTGATGGTCTGGAGCAACACGGTAGTGACGTGGGTAGATAGAGCGGGTTTCGAGTCTTACCGAATGCATATTTTGGAAGATTAAGGTACTTCAAGAAGTGATCCAACCTGAGGTCGATTGCAGTAAACCTTAGCAGGTTTTGAAGTGTAAGAAAGATTTATTGACCAGATTTAAAAAACCGGTGTTCGTCCTACGAGCTTGCTGTGTCTAAATTGAAATCAATAGATCGAAGGTGACCGATAGTAAAGCTGTAACATTAGTAGGCAGAGTTTTATAGGGGATGTTATAACGGCAATTTCCAGACCCCTAAATTGTGCCAACGCAACAATTGAATCGATTTTGCGTATGCTGTGGCCACAAACTGCCGCAATAAAGAGGCATTAGGACCAAGGGTGTTGACCGCCAAAGAAACAAATCACACAGCCTAAAAGGCTAAGAATGTCAAAGACCCACAAAGGTAAAAGTCATATCCTGAAGACAAAGGCGACAAGCCTGGAGGCAATATCCCAAAGGTTCGAGCTAAAAGACATAAGCAAAAGGCTTTGGTTTATAGGCGAAGTACTAAGGGAAAAAGCTAAGGGCCAACGTCCATCAACGAGAGTCCTGGTTAACTTTCTTAAGCTAAAGTCCAATAGAGTAAAAGGGACTTCCCGTACCAATAGGAAGAAGAAAACCCCGATAGAATCACAGTGCACGAGTAAGGAGACGATAGACGTACCCGTAACCCACTGCCGTATTTTTAGAAGAGTATTGACGGCGAGGGCTTGCTCAGTATCGAAGACAGAAAGATACACTTGTAATTTCAATTTCATTTGTAAATAGCGTAGCCGCTGCAGTCTAATTTCTTTAATGGCTTAAGCTGCGGCATATCAAGTCTTTAATTATTCACTCAGTTGATGAGCAATTACGGCATGAAATTGAGCTTGAACAGCGACCAGATTGGCCTGAACACCATGATAAAGAACATTGTTTAATGCATCCAGAGATACGTAAAGATGACAGCGTGGACGATAAAAAAACACAAAAGTACTATTGACGATTTTCCCTTTAAAGCTGGTGTCGGCTCATCAGTGACAGAATCACCGAACCCCATTCAAAAGGCGAGACAAATAGGGGTTGAAAAAGAGCTGGATAATTATTTTGAACTTGCGTAGTAAATTTAAGGTACCAAAAGAGAAGGGTGCTATCTTTGGTAAATGGATACCGTGAAGAAAAAGGGTGACTGCATCGGAGAGATGTTGAAGCTTTTGCCCGCAAAAGCGCATTGCGTTGGAGATGGAAGAGCAAGCTCGATAATACGGAAAGTAAGTACCTACCCCTTGTTAGTCGCGTCTACACATAACATGTTGCGGCCCGGTTTCTGGGCCTTTACCGAATAACGGTAATGCTAAATCGGCAGGAAAAAGACCCTGCATTATACGTCCAGTACCAGTATATATGGTATAAACGTTTAAAAGAGTGGAGTTGTAAATTTGTCAAACTTAAGGTTAGAGTGAACGATCTTCTTCTGTAGACGAGTATTTATACGAAATAACTATAGATTTGTAGGCTTCAAGGTCTTTACATTGTCGAGTCCTGTACGAAATTGTTTAGTCCGGGGTTCTCGTAATAGGCGCAAAAAGGACAGACAATTCTTGCCTCTTAGATCATTCGGCTTAATTTTTAAAAAAAAGTTTTTGGAGTGCCCAAGTAGGAACACCATTTACCGATTGATTCCGAGCGGTCGAGCATCCTGGCAAAGCACATGTATTTGAAAGTTGTTGATCATGTCGCTAACCCGAATCAGATCCAAAGCACCGAGAGTCTGTATAATAAATTGCACAGACTCTAGTATGATAGTGTACGATTTTAGACTTTAATTTGTAGATGAATCTGGCAAATAGCTCGATAAATGGATGTTAGAAAGCATTCGCCGAAACGTGACAGACGCCGTCAGGATGCCACAAATTAGGTAAAATTGTCTGTTGCAATAAAATAATTTGACACCAAACGTAAAACTCTGTGACACCGTAGGGCACTCCATTCTTGCATATGGGCAAGAAGTTACTGGAGTCTATCTGTGCTCTCAATTAAATCACATAGTAAATTCCCAGTAGCTTAGTTCATCCAGAGTTTATCTCAAATTCAACACTTAATTGTTCTAGTTCCACTTTTAAAGGCTCAATAGGTAGATACCAGTGCCAAAAAGGAAGCAATACAGTCTCGATCGTACTATGTAGCGTGCCCGTCGCCACATTAAAGGTTTCTACGAATGTAAGAAAATCGTTTGCACGACGAATACCGTAGAGAAGGTCATTACAGTCATCCAGAAAAGTAACGACCGTGTGTGTATCAGAGCCACAGCGAAGGCCTTTATCGTGAGGCCTAATTTCCAGTAATTATGTAATTTTTCTATTAGGACGACGAAAGGAGCCGTAAATTAAGGGTTACTTTATCTGACACCGGCCCCTTATTCAAAAGAAGATGTAGGACTCCGTCCAAAATAATACAAAAGAGGGAATCCTGTTACAAGGACCTTTAATTAGCGCAATGAAAGCTCAAACCCAAAATGTGCAATCGTCGTATCCAATGCGTCCCAAAACATTGTTTCGAGACCCTTGGCGATATCTAGTAATCTCGAGAATCACAATTAAAGTATGTTGAGTGAGCTCTCAACATGTAGGTGTGCATGGAGGATATCGCGCCCTGAAACAAATCCATATTTATCAGAGTGGACAAAACAAATTTAGTTTTAACCAAGCCAACAAGCCAATATGTTTAGCTTTAATTTCGCAACGACATCAAGCAAGGCAATTAGTCGGTACTTGTGAGGGGTTTTGCGATGCTCATTCTTGTACATTTAGGTATTTTACGCTCGACACTGTAACTTGATCATTCTTACCTTTGTGAATGGAGCAGTATGAATCACCTCAATACTTCGGCTTTAAAGGGGAAGGGCGACTTGACAGTAGTATTGTGGCAAGCCATCAGCCCAGGCGCCCGCCCGGCCACCATGTCTATCAAAGCCAAAAATAAGTCACGCGCAGTGATTAGGCTATTTAAGTGAGCCTGATTATCCTGATTCAACCTTGACTTCGTGTTCTGCAGTTGTAGATAAAAATTAATGCGGTTCTTTAAGGCGTAGCATGCCTATATTCCCGTAAATACGAAAATACATCGGACCAAAGGAGCGAACTTGGTAAAAGTTGGATCCATTTCTTCGGCCAAATCCACACAAGTATCGTATGGTTGTGTGCTTGGGGCGGTCGGATGAAAAACTTGCAATAGTGGATCAGTGGCTTACATGTTAAATGCGATTTTGTTTTTGACCAATAAGGTGCTGCTGTCTTTATTTTTTTAATTATTTGCATCTCTAGTGGTCGTAAAATGGAGGAGGATAAGACCACCGTAGAGTCCAATGCGTGTTGTTCAGGTCTATTTGTATCATAGTAAAAAAAATAGTGCCGTATTGCTCGTTGTTCTTGGAGAGCAAATATTCCCAAAAAATTAAAGTTAGCGCCTACGCTCTTCAGACTGACCGATGTGGTTACTAAAGCCAGACTTGACTTATAAATCGTGGCGGACGTAGCGAAAACCCGAATTAAAAAGTCGAAAATCCACCAGCATGAATTCAATTAAGGAAGATCTGGTCGGACTAGAGGTTTCTTCACACCTGGTTGCTAAAAGCCAAGAACTGACAAAATTTAAAACCGACATCCATTATAGTAGCTCTTCACGGCATTCTTAGAATGCGTGATTGATCGAGCGGACATAGTCGAGTTGACTTAAAAATTACTGAGTTGGAATCTTTTTTTATCATAATATGATGGACATCGTCTTGAAAAATGATGAGGAAGAGTCGAAAAAAGTTTGACCGAAGCCCAGGTTGTACGTAAGCATGTACTACATAATGTAGGATAAGGACGATTACACTGTTTTGCGTACAAGCAGATAGCGCAAGAGGAGTGCTAGAGATATAGCGTAAGGAAAAGTAACATTATGAAGGTCACGGACTGGACGTGGCGGCGTAAAAATTAGCCTACTTCGTGCCAAATGAGGAAACCCAATCCACGTTGTGTTAATACCAGAAACTCGAGTTTAGTCGGAAGTCAATTCACCAGATATGCTTGGCCTGCTCAAAGCTCTTTATTCGAATAGAAAGGGTAACTTAGAGTTTAATCAGATGAACATTGCTCAAAAATAAAGAAGTATCGATAACGTAACGGCGGAAAGCCGATCGAGCTATCAAATATCCCCGAAGATACCAGTTTTTCTTTACAGTAAACAGTCAAAAAATTTGCCACTGTGGTTGTCCTTTCCCGTAAAAATATTAGTCTTGCATCATTTCACAAAGACCTCCGCAGCTCGAATGTGCTCGAAGAAGGGCGACGATACCAGAGACGTCAAAGTTGGGCCGTTCCATAGTTGCCAAATTGAGTGTATTAAAGCCAGAACCGCCTTTTCAGTGATGGTACCCAATTCAACTGTTTCTGTATAGGTACTGGGTGAAATGATTTGCAGAGACAAGTCAAGGTCATATTACTTGGCTTAGCCCCAGTGTTGGTCTTGATCTAGAAAAGTATACTTAATATCGACTTAAAGGTAAAGTCCATTCTATCATAATATAATTCAATAGTCGCTGCACGAGTAAGTTATCGATCGACGTTTAGTCGAGGGTGTCGCAGCGACTCGAAGCACTTTAAGCCCAAAGAGTTAAAAGCGCGAATGCTTTAAATTGCAAGCAGCCTTTTTATTGAGCAGGGAGCAACAAGAATTTTTCAGGCTTGAATTATGGGTACGACGCTATCCGGATCGTGCTTAGAGTTAAAGACACCCAAAATTCCGTCGATCGTCACGCAAAATTTTCTTTATGCGATAATCTTCCGTGGAATCATGGTAAATTATTGTTTAAAGAATACTTCAGGGAACTAAGGCCAGGTGCGCGAAGGAGCGAACTGATTTTACGAGGGGCAACCAATCTGCCTCAGAGGGTGATGCCTTGGCCCGGCGTAATCTAGCCTCCCTCCCCTGTACCGACCCATTCACATAAATTTCAAAGATTCCAAGAGATTTTTATCGATCGAAAGGGAGGAAACCTAATAATCTCAACCTTCAAGTCTTCGATAGGACCGATCACCCAACACTTTTCCCTTTTAGTACGGGTTTGGGAGAAGGCTTCAGAGTATAGAAACATCTTAAAGAAATTTGATAATGGTAAACGTATGAAAACGTTTTATTTAAAATAAACATCATAAAGCTTTTTAATAATATACTGAGCGCCACTCCACCGGTTGAAGATCCGCGCCCATTGACACGCACACGAACTTTAAGATGGCATCTCGAAGACGTAAGAACAGTGATAAGTGAGCCGAGCTCTTTCATGTCGAGAATAACGGCCAGCACAAGGCGTCACGTGTCGCGTGCAACCACTTCGCTTCGAATGCGACCGCCTCAACTGTAAACATGAGAACGCACCTGAGCAACTGCAAGAATTTGCCACGCTCGGTAGGCGACTAGTCTATCCTTTCGACATCTTCCAGCACTACGGAACAGTCTAATCGGAGCCCCACTATCCTGTAACAGCCCGCCAAAAAGTTAATCGCCGATGTTCTTGGCGCAAACGTGTACCTGTCGTGGTCGCTCAAGAAGAAAACCGGTCTATACACCCTCTATGCGAACGCGATGCAAAACACTAATGCGACCTTAACGCTTTGACCACCCTTCGTGGTAGACCTTCTTCATACGCGCCGTACTTTATTGGAATTTGCAATTCCCGGAAGCTGCTGGCAACCGCCTTCTTTTCGAACCAAATGACAAGCCCATATCCATGTGTCATCGACAGCCCGAGCCGATAAAGAGCAGCTCAGTTTCGGCCTATCGTTATTGCTTCCTCACGCCGTCGCCGATATCATGCGAAATATTCTGTTCTCGAAAGGCGTCGCCCTCTCCGCCGACCTGATCGGCCCACTTTGCAAGTGCATCGGCGTGATGGTATTCATTATGACGACAAATTTAACCGCCTACGCATGCTTCCTCTATGTGATAAACCAACTGAATAATGATATTACTGACGGACGACGGCCAGCGTAAGCGTGCCATCCGGAGCCTTCTTTACCGCTGGAAGCGCTTGTACAGTCTGGTCCACACATGAGCGTTTTTGTTGTGTCGGTGCGAAGGCTGAAGACTGGTGACTGGAGACTTGAGAGGAAGACGGAAAATCGGTAAGTGAGATTAATCAAAGTTATCCTTGTGCTAAATTGTGATCCTATGAATCTTTACTTTTACACTAACAACTAGATGGCAATGCAGGAGCTGGTACGGTCAGCGGTCGAAGTTGAGGGTACGGGATCTGAAGCTCCAGGTAAGTTCAACGCCACCTGATAAAAGTTTAGCAACATGGAAGGCTGGGTCATCAAATATGGAAGGCTAGGGCGTCACGAACTCATACAGACAGTCCACGCTTCGGAACGAACGCCCTAGCGTCAACACGGGACCAAGCAACGGGATAACCACTGACATCTAAAAGATGTCAAAGACATACAGGGATAATGAGAGTGGATCAGTGACGCTGATTGCTTTGTTACAGATTTTTTGCGACCCATTCTGCTTGGAGTTGCAACTAAATTTAAAAAAATACCATGGGGAGCTTTTTGCCGATCTTGGTATGGGCAACCTGCGGCTGAAGTGTCGCACAGCCCTCGCCCTGATGGCCTGTCGTTACAATGACCTGGACGGAGCCGAACTTCTCCGCAAATTCCTCTACTTCTTCGTCATCAGGAGACCGTGTTTAAGGAGAACGTCGCGATAAGTACGTACCAGACGCACATGATCTGGTTTCAGATCGGGGAGTGCTGTATACAGCTCGCCTTCATTCTTGTTCGCGTGTACTGCGGAACGAGTTCATCGAACCGCGTCGATCAATGTCAAATTACTGGCAAGCAAGTTTACACATCGATGCGCAACCTTATTGGAAGCTGCAAGGTCGAACGTCAAGATGCGGTGGTGTATGACAGCGCGAATTCACGGCGTGTCTTGTCATTGAATATTAATCCATGGAACGCGTCATCAGCACTCTGCAAAACGGAGCTGCTCAGGTCGTAAGTGTACTGATTTACAGCAATCTGTTACTGGCGGGGCGATGCCAGTACGGCGAAGGTGGAGTGAACACTTCATAAGGCAACATCAACTCGTTCGATCTGCTACTAGACTTCCAGGAGCTGGCATAACGGACACCTTGGCGAGTCAGCTGCGCGATGTAAATCACCTGATAATGTTCTCGACTGATTTTAGATCAGCAATGTCGAAGTCGATAATATGTGACGACTGAACAAAGAACGCCGTCCCGGCCCCCGTCCCTATTTTCCAAAAAAAATGTTTGGATGGATTTTGCTTGTATTCCAAATGCTTTATTAGAATCTTTACAAACAATTTACGTTTTATATAGTTCGTTAACCAAATGGAACCATGCGTTAGCGTAAAAAACGCCGACCGGTATTCGTGTGCTTTACGGTGGGCAGTAACGATTTAAGCGCGTTATAATGAACTACTCTACGTGTTCCAGCAGCGTAAGAACTATCTGTCAATTTAGACAGAACCCTATCATGTGACTCTCCCTCAAAATAAGAAACATCAGCTGCACTGATTTTTTTTCTCGCCGGGATAGCTGTCGTTACGTAGGCTGGTGGTGTTTCGTAAGCAACAGGCAAATCGCTTAAGTGGACTTTAAATTTCTAGAATGGACTACCCGCAGCACGTTAAGCTGTAATATAGGGCATGATAGCGCGATTGTAGGCGCCAAGTTGATGATGGCACAACCGTTCAGCCTTTACCAGTAAACTGTGTTTGGCGTAGAGGTGTGCGCTTGTCCAACATAAACGATATGGGGGGTGCCTTTTTTTAATACATCCCTCGATTGAAGTCCGCCAATCTTATGGTCCGGCGTAACGTACACTGGCTTAGTGCCTTGTTCGGCATACTGGTCAAAATTAGACGATCGGAAAGGTCATTGGACAGGCGTAAAAGATCGACACAGTAATAGTGGAAGCTTTTGAGTACGTTTAAACTTAAAGAATGACCAGAAATGGTCGTATCTTCTCCCTCCAATTTTGTTCAGACATCTCAATCAGTACATACACAGCTGATACCAGCGTTACGGCTGTTTTAATGTCCCTTAATTGCAAAAGGATTTCCGAAAACTTAAGAAATCGGGTCGTTGAGCCAACCGATGTCATAATCTCCATATTAAAAAACGTGGCCGAAAATTTGAGGGCAGGGTTCATATAAGTAGACATAACTTTGCCGAAACTTGTCGTAGCGCGCCGGCGAGGGAGTCACCCCACTTTTTACGGATGTCACTCCATAAGTCAATAAGGAAGTGGAGTCACCCCAGTTTTTACGGATGTCACTCCATAAGTCAATAAGGAAGTGTCAAACTTAGCGAAAGTGGCATTTGTCGGGCGCAAAATCCCATTCTAGGAGGGGCTGTCTGCCAGACTTGACGACACACCTGATCCTGTTGAGGTCCACTGACCCTTCTCATTGGGAAGAAGAAAAAAGAGATAGTTCTGTTTCGCAATATCTAGAACCTAACGTAATACTGAAAAATGGGTTAGGCACTAGAATATAAGGCTCTGTCTGATTCGTAATTCCTACACACTGCAGTAATGCTGGATAGTGGGATAGGATCTAGATACAAAAAGACAAGTGGAATATGTGAAGAAAGACAATGAAGATAGTGATGCGGCGACAAAGTCGAGGACACATAAGAAAACGCTGATCGAATCGTACCTGAATACCCGGACCTTAGTGATGGTGCAGTCTGCTTATGCGTGATTTCCCCCACAAATCTTGTATTCAATTTTAAACTGGACAGTCCGTTCGGCCTAGCGTCCAGTTAGGTATAACAGATATAACTTTCTATTCTAATGTCGTGAAGCAAAACTTGCTTCTGTCAACGCGGTCGATTCCATTAGGAAAGCGTTAAGCAAACTTAATTTTATTACCAGGGATGAGCTACCAGTATAAATGGTAGGCGCCTTACAGTCTAAAAACTAGAGGGTCGGAGGCTAAATAGTTATGCTTGAACAAACCGGGGTGGGTGGCTGACTAAAGGCTGGTTGTCGAATGAAGCGTGTGAGAAAGCTTGGTATTTTCTCTGTCCAACTTGGTCAATAGAAAGCAATTGAAGCATTACCATTAAAGTTGCGTACAGTCACTTATTGCTTTACCCTCCCGGCTCGCAACAAAATAGCCTTACTTTTTAAGTCACGTTTTGATTCTATTATGAAAGAACGCTTAATGTGAAAGTAGTTGGATTTACTACCTTTTAATTGATAGGTACACAGCCCTTTTCACGCTGATGAAGCACGTGGAGAAGTAGATAATAGTTGTTCAACATAACGTGTAAGGTACATCCATACTCCTCTATATTTTAGCAAGCATCGAATTTCACGACTATATTGCATCACCCGGTGACCTAGCGGCCTTACCAATGGTCAAGGATTTTGACGGCAATTGCATTACGATTAAAGGCGTATTGTTGATAAAGTCTCTTACGTTTACTTTTTAGCCTGATATTGCTAGTACATAGAGATAAAAGTGTATCTGCCCGTAGGCCACGATTTCCAATAATGGATCCTAGAATATAGATTTTTTCAGCACCAAAAATGCATTTGGATGAATTTGCGTACAACTTGTTTGTGCGCATGCACCCGAGCACTGCTCGTAAATGGTCAATGTGATTTTCCACATCTTATATTCCTTGTTCTGCACGGCTATGGACAAAAATGTCATCAAAATAGCTTTGTGCATATCCTCTATCAGGGCGGAACAACTGCGTCACGAGACGATTAAAGGTTGCGGGAGAATTAGAAAGTCCCTGAGGCATAACAAGCCATTCCCAAAGCATGCCACTCGGCGTGCTAACCGCTGTGATAGGGATACTACTCGCTCGCATGAGCAGTAGGTAATAACCATCAACTAAGTCGAGTGCGCTAAACATAGTGCAATCTACCATAGCGTTCTGAAGAACATACTTTCTTATATTAGGTTTCTGCGCAGCTATAGTGGCCGCATTGAGCTTATTGTAAGCGTGCACAATGCACCACTTTCCATTGGTCTTTCTGACCCAACTGTCGGTGTCGAGTGTGAAAATTTGCTATCCCGCACCATGCATGCCGCGTGCTTTGCACGAAAGAACTCGTCAACGACGTCACTCTGTTCCTTAGGCAATTTTCATTGACGTGTAACACAATATTTGGTCCCAGACACCAGGTCTAATTCGTGACTTACACCCTCTGTCGGGAGGTAGATTGGATGGTGGATCATGACACACCACGTCCTGAAATTACTTTACCAAGGAAAAAGGGATCCGAAGAATCCTTTATAATGGCAGATCCACTGCGAGAAGCGAGTGCAACTTTAATGTATTTATGGACTGTATCATCTACAAGGGATGACGACTTCAACTCAAGATCAGGTCTATGGCAAACTTTAAAGGACTTAGCACCAGCCTTAAGGCTTGATGTAATTTGTCTACAGACATTTCGTCTAGCTCTAGCAGAGCGTGAATCGATGGGAGGGCCTCGAGGCCAACTTCTTTATCAATCGCACCCGACAACCCAGTGACTATCGTGTACAACTGTTCACTAGTGCCCTTCGGGGTCATGGCCGAAGCCTTTAGTTTCACAGCCGCTATCTGGCGTCGCTGTCGTCTCTGTACAGAAACCGAACACTTCAACGTGTTAGGAACATTCGGTTCCACGAGGTAAGGATTATCTTCAACCTTGACCTGTTCTCTCTGAGAGCCAAAGTTTTTTTACCGACCTTAGATGTGTTGCCATCACGGCTGACCTCACTCCGTGAATTTATACGTGCCACTACACTCGCATCTGTTGAGCATAGCTCTTGATGCCTTGGCGAATCGCCGACAATCTCATTACCGACATTTCGTGGGGTGCCATCAAGGCCGACCTCACTCTGTGGGTGTTTACGTGCCACTCCACGCGCATCAGATGGATCGCACCCAGGATGACTCGGCCTTAAGCCATTAATGCTTCCAGCATTCAGTGATTCACTGTCATTACTAGTTTCACTCAACGGAATACGTGCCGTTTCACTATTGTCAATTACATCAGATTTAACTAACTCAGACACTACAATGTCAAGCCCACTGACAGACTCCGTTAGTGGCGCGCACCTATAGCGCTTTTGCTGCCTAGCAAAGGTGGGTTCATGACTCTCTAAAGCTTCACTAGGAACGTAGCGCAATGCGCCTAAGGTCTTCTACCTCCAATCAACCCATGGCTCATGGCGCTCAAGCCAAGCCACACCAAGGATGAGATCATATTACGAGTCCAAATCCAGGACAAGACAACGTTCGATACTACCGAAATCTAAAAATTTACGCCTAAGTTCAACGGAACCTATAGGTAAGGTGACACGAGTACCTGTCGCTAAGCGAATAGTGATTACATCACCCTCATGCGCTTTCAGCGCCTCACCATATTTCTGACATCTTTTAGAGACTAGCGTCGAACATACATGCCTGACGCTCCAGAGTCAACTAATACTAACCACGGCTCTTAAAAGCCCTTGATTGTAGCCGAGGCCCCTAACAAGCCTGGCTTATACTGACGTCTCGTGGAAAGTTCCATGAGATCGTCTGGGGCTAAGCCCTGTCTATCTTAACAACCTAAATATTCGGCAGAACCTGGTTCCTCCCCAGTAGGGCTCCCCGCGCCTACTGGGAGTTGCCGTTTTACCGCTCCGTACCCACTTTCGAGTTAGGAGGCGGATTGCGGCTCGGCCGACTTTGACGCGGCTTTCGCAGTGGGCTCTGAGGACGCCAGTTCCTGGTGCTCCCGCACATGTAACATCTACGGATGTTACGTTGCTGTTCAACAGCCAAAAGATCGCTCTCTTCTTCTTCAGCATGGATGAGGTCCATAGGCTTATCCCCATCAAATGATCTTCGGGCATGCCCATGAGTGCCATAGCGAGCGGCTTTAAAGTTGAACTCAGCATGCAACGATATGTCTACAGCCTCCTCAAACGTTGAGGGGTGATAGCGGAAGACTTCCGTCCTTGCGATCCCCGTACGAAGGCCCTCCATAAACACGGTGACACGGACTTGCTCTGGAAGAGGGTCTAGCTGCATAGCAGCTATGAGAGTTCGCAACTGTTGGACAAAATCCGATAGTTATCTCTTTATCTGCCTAAAGACTAGGAATCGAGAGCGAACACGAAACGCTTGATTTAATGGCGCGAACACCCGAGACATCTCTCGTTTAAGCGAATCATAGTGAAAAAAGTATCGCATACCAACGTATCACAGGTAAGAGCCCATTCTTTGGATTTATTCGAGCCTAGAAATGGCAAGTCCAACTTTCTGTCGCTCCGATTAAAGCAAGGCGGCTTCAAAAGCCAATTCGATTTCTCGGATCCAGAGGAGGGGACTTTCCCCCTCTTTCCCCTCGATTGTTTAAATGCTAAGAGTGAGCATTTATATCTTTGACTCACTGTCAGGTACTGGAAAGTACCTTGTAGGTACGGCTGAGGCTAAATGGTCGTGGACCTTCCCTATCAGCGTGGCCTCAAAGCGCATAAATGCATCAAGACGTGCATTAAGAACTTCTGGGCCTTGGGCCACAATGTGGTCGACCTGCTCGACCCCTATCAACGATCTAAGCTTATCAAGCGCGATACGTTGAGCCTTAGAAAGGTAGTCAAGGCCTTCCATCTTTCACAGAGGATTAGACGAAACGACTCAGGTGTAGGATTGACTACAAGTGCTACCAAGTGTAGCGGAGCTACACAGATTTTTAAGTCAAAGGAAGACTATTCAACAGGCCAACGGCTTACAGTTGGCAGCCTTTTAGTTCTAAGGAACTAATGTTTCAAGTTAAAGAGTCACCCAGTTCTGCGGAACTTAGGTGGAATCTACGAGCTAACAGCTCAGCTACTGTAGTTTTAAGGAACTACACGCACAATGTGCGAGAGGGGAATACCGGAGTCTAAAGACTCTTTAAGCCACGATAGTTCTAAAGAACTGTCAAACGCAAGGTGCGAAAGGGGGGAAGTCTAGGGACTTCTGCTCTAAATGAGAACTGAACTTAATTTCGATTTTATATCAAGAAAAAATTTACTTTTAATTGCCCTATATTATACTAAATACAAATATTAGCATTCGAACAAAATGGATGGTTGCCACATCACTCAGTCAAAAAATGATGACGGTACAAAGTACGTACACGGTAAAACCGTAAACCCGGAAATATCGATCGATCGATATCATCTTGCTGATATATAATTTAAGGTCACACACATTCATCCTTATCATTTATGGGAGGTCTTTGACCACTTCAGCCAATGATCAGTGTGACCCCGTCACACTTTCTTTGTGCGTGCAGGAGGTTCTGTGGACAAGAAGTCTACTCAAGGAGATGCAGGTGCAGATGAACTATGCTGTCGCGATTCACAAAAGACAACCAGAGTGCGATTGCTATCGCTGAGATCGACGGCTATCGATATCGAGCGAAACATGTCGACATCAGATACCATTTTGTGCGCGAACAGGTGAAAGACAAGATTATCGACCTGAAGTATACTGAAACCAAGTCAAAGCTGGTAGATTTTCTGACCAGAACAAATTCGACAAAGAAGTTCGAGTCGCTGCTGGACAAAGCCAGTATCAGAGACTTCTAGTCGAGGGGGAGTGTTGGTAATGGTGTTGGTTACTGATACTTATAACCATATGTCATGAAAGACACTGTGTGATTGTGTGTAACGATGGGATCGACTCGTCGTTTTGCTACTAATATTATAGAGTCGATATCGATATGCTTAGAGTAGTAAAAAGAGACGAACTTTGGACCTGGCTTGATAATAATTCACTTTCCATTTTAAGCTCTCCACCTCAACTCGCCCTTGGTTATTGACGAACATAAAAAATGACGGGTAGACCGAAAGTGTGAACGCACGCGTTTAGCTTGGAAAGGTGGTGAGAACACCTGTACCAATTGTGACTTTAGACTCCCATGTAGGAAACGCTAAGTCAATCGACGTGCTACACTTCAAGGCCCATTATCTGTCTCTTTTATCGAGCTTTGAGATAGCCAGCGAGACCGGTTAATGGTCAAGCTTGATCAGGCTCGATCTCATGGCCATCTCAACCTCACGGAGCCAGAGGATGAGATTCTCACCCTCCTTACTGGAGTAGTATTCAACTTCCACTCTAAGTGGACGAGGCCTAGCCTCTTCGTCTGGTACAGACACAAAGCGTGTATGTCTAGCCGGCGCTATTTGGCCTTGGGCCTGCCCTAGAAGGGTCGCTTCATACTGCCTGAAGCCTTCTACACGTGCATTTGGCACCTCAGGGCCTTGTGAGACAAGGAACTCCACCTACTCTGGACCCGATGATGCAGTCAGCTTACAAAGCGCGACCTTTAGGGCCTCAAAGAGGGGAGTGGAGTTTTCATTCTCACAGAAGATCAGTATAAATAGACACAGGCGTAGATTGACTGCAAGTGCCACCAAGTGTAGCGGAGCTACGCAGCTCCTTTATTCAGAGATAGAATTGACGCTCAACGAGCAACTTAGTTTTAAAGAGCTAGATTTAATGAGTCGATTAGCATAAAACTTATAATCCTTGCTTCAGGTAGCCTAACGACTCAGTGAAACGACAGCACTTAGTGCTCAAGAGTAACTAGCTACCTCAGGGAGGTGTTGCTAACTCTTAGTGACCAGCAACCAACGACCAAAGACGCCTCGCCAGGCAAGTGTCTTTGAGATCAAAATGGGAACTGAACTTTATTTACATTTACACCTACAGAATGTCTTTGCCTAAGTTAGTACAACTAAGATCTCTCATCCAGTGTCTGCCACCAGTCAGCCCCTATAAACCGATAAGATGTTCTACATCTCTCTCAGTGGGATATCATCCGTGTGTCCAAGACACAGGGTACCAGGTATCCAACTACGTGTAACCCGTTACAGTATACGGTTTGTCAACTAAGTGACGCCTTCACGCAGGGTAAAATAGAGGACAACACAGGTGCATCACGCGTATCTTTCGTGCTTGTAACGAAGCACCCTGAAGCTTCTACTGATGACAGTACAAGCTACTTATTCTGACGACAGAATAAGGCGGTGCCTCGTAACTTCACGTACACTGGTACGTGCAGAGGAAGACGGTAAGGAGAAGCGAGTACTTGGTTAAAGTAGAACTGTATTTATAATAGTTCATGTCTGTTAAAAAATCACTATTTATCCTCATCTAACTATGTCTGAATACAAATGTGCATATCAACTATCTGCTCACCACTCATTGCGTGCGTCTGTCGTGGCGCGTCTTCTTTGGTTGATATAATGGCCTATGTCAACCAATTTTTTAAAAACTACTCGTAAGTGCTACAGATTATTTGTCCTTCTGACAATATTCTGAGAATATAACTCTTATAGTTATATTCTATTAGCAATTTCTTATAAATTTTGTTATGTACCGATTCACCCCGTTACATCACCCCCCCCCGTTAACCATCAGTCACTTTAGTGACTGATTGACTAAATGGTTACTCTTCCCAAATCACTTGGGACAGGGTTTGCACTTGTTGGTCCGATTCCACATTCCAAAGTTTCATCGCATTGGTTCACAAGTCCATGCGGTGCGCGAGCAAGGCCGACGAGGGCGCGTCTGCACGTCTTTGTGCAGACGCCGAAGCAGAAACCGCTTCAACTGATGTCTCATCGGTTGATAAAGCGTCTCAGCCTGTGTCACCTGGTGATGCAGGCGCTCGTCATGAAGAAACTCATGTCTTCACAGAGTATGAGCTCGGTGTCTCATACTCTCCCGATACGGAAGATGGATCTGTATCGACGGCGATCGAAACCAAGCCTCCTGCAAAGCGTGGCATGGATGATGCTATGCGTCGTAGCATCTTTGGTTCATCTGACGAAACAGATGAACCATCGCCAAAGCGAAGGCGTTCGGGGTCGCAAGACTCGGGCGCTCACAGTGGTGTCGGTTCTCCCATTTCCACGACTTTGCAGCGAGGTGCCAGTACTTCTGTCGGCACTACTCAGTAAGAGCGGGATCGCAGCGTGTTGCGTCTTGCTCCCGAGACAAAGGCATGGATGCCTCCAAAATCCGTCATGGATCGCTTGTCGGCGACGACGAGTGATTGCTATCGAACACGAAAATTCGATTCGTCAAGGATCCATCACCGTGACCCCTTTGCAAAAGATTATCGCACTGAGCATGAATTCTTCATCGATGATTTCTTTAGACATCGATGGTACAGTGGGAATCACAAACGTGATGGTCCCTCACTGCTTCAATCATAGAACGCTTACATCCATAACCTTGAGGATGTAGGTCGTGACGTTTGGAACGACAAACTTATGAAAGCTCGTGATAAGCTTGACCCCGACAGGTGCACGCTATAAGCTGCATCGTATGTCAAAGGACGGTGGGTTACCCTGTCATTCCTGGGGAGTTTCGTGCCCTTGTTGTGTGAACAACTCTGCACGAGCACCTAAGGAGGCTTACCTCCCTAATAGCCCGTGGTGGCGCGTACGTATCTCTACTGAGATGTACGAAGGGATTGACAACCTGAAATCCCTTTATGACCGTGCCGGGAATACTATCTCCAGCAGTCCTTCTGCGGCACAGGATGTGCCGCGTCGTACTGCTCGACCAGACTCAGAACGTCAACCATCAGTTGGGAGCGGGGCTCCCAAGTATCCCAGGACGGGGGATAGCCGCGCCACCGGACGAGATAACTCGTCCGACGTCCGTTCACTTCGCGGTGGTTCACCAGCTGCTCAACCAGATAGCGCTGGCCACCGCGAGAGTCCTCTAATGGAGGTGGAGGAGGAGGGAAAACGCTCTCCAAGCTATCGTGGGGAAGCGTGTGTCCACAAGAGCCTCTTTGATCTCGTAACGCAAGCGTTACGCGGCGATCTCGAACATGAGCGGGACAGACGTCTCCAACTGGTGGACGCTGTCTCGAAGCATCGAGCTGAGTTTGCCTTTGCTCAGCTTGAGAGCGAGAGAGCTCTGACGTCTCTGCGTGACGAGCTAAGGGTAGCTCGTGGGATTGTTGATCGGTCTCGGGCTGAGATAACTGCACTTCATACCCTTGTTGATGCCCACCATCGGGAACACAAGGCTCTCTGCGAGATGCTTGAGCGCAAGGGCGTTCTTCATTGGAAGAAACAGCGTACTGATGGTACGGCTTAAGCCGACCAACGTAAAACGTGGGATGCTTTCGCATCTTACGTGGCAGTTCGATCGTGTATGCGTTGCCTAGGCGATGCAATACACGAAATGGGCCGATGTACTTGGGTAGAAGTTTACTGCTACCCAAGTTAGTCACTACATGTTTTGGTAGATTAACCGTAGACAGTAGGACTAAGTCACCTTTATTAAATAAAAGAGTGTTTGCCCTTCCATTCTTATCAGCATTTTGCTTTTGCTTATCCACCGCTTCGGCGATGGAGTCTTGCACAAAACGGACTACCGTTTCACGAGCCAGTATGAACTCATCTGATGACTCGTTAGCTTCAGTGTGCTGTGAGCGCACTGCAGCGACAACAACCTTTTCTTCAGTGAGGGCTTCCACACTCTCACTGGGATCATTGTCTTCAGTGAGGGCTTCCGCACTCTCACTGGCATCATCTTCTTCGATATCGATGTTATCGATATCGGCATCAAACGCAATGACTTCTTCGTCAGAGCGTGATGAGCGTGAACCAAATCGGTTTTTGCTCGCGCGAGTCCCTCCCCCCCTTAAACCAGAGTTACACTCTAGTAAGGTGGGTACACGCGGATGGCGCAAGACGTAGGAGCATCGTGATACTCGAACGTAATCCGCAAACGCAGATCCACATCATCTGGAATGACAACACGTGGTGTGTCACCAGTAACGGCTGTATAATACAGTAAATCGTCGCGAGTTGTGTATCTATCTGATGCAGATCGATACGAAGACGACAATCGTTTCAACGATTCTCGAGATGGCTGTGAGAGATGTGTCAACAACTTCACAATCTCACCATCTTGGGCATACGCCCACCTTACATCATCCTGTAACGTTGAAGATGGTATTGTGGACGTCAAAAACGCAACAGTGGCTGTCTCACTGTTGGGTTTCACGACTGGTTCAAAGTCGGGCCGACGTGAGAGTGCATCAGCGACGACATTAAGTCGTCCTAGTTAATGCTCTACCGTAAAGTTGTATTCTTCAAAGAATGAAAACCACCGCGCCATTCTTTGTGAAAGGTGCGGGCTGTTAACTGCCGTGCGTAACGACGCATGGTCAGTGTAAACAATGAAGGGTCTATCTCCTAATAGATAGACTCTGAACTTCGCGAGTGCATACTTCATGGCAAGGAGTTCCTTGTCATGCACTGGATAGTTCCGCTCAGCTGGTTGCAGCTGACGCGACTGATAGCAGACGACGCGTTCAACGCCTTCAAGATCGTACTGCATTAATGCACAGCCGATTGCAAAATCGCTGGCACCACAGACCACATGAAATGTCCTGTCCTGATCGGCTATTGCTAGGACTGAGGATTGTATCAAGCTCTGCTTGATACTATCAAAGGAGCGTTGACATTCAGCGTTCCATAACCACCTCTCGTTCTTTTTCAACAAACGAGAGAGGTGCACAGTCATCTCGGCGTAATTGCTTGAATACTTATGCAAATACGCCGCTAGCTCAAAGCATTTCGAAGACCTTTGACATCAACCGGCACAGGCCAGTCGGTGATCGCCTTGATCTTTTCAGGATCAGGACGTACATCGTTCTTACCAACGATGCACCCAAGAAGTGGTATTTCGCTTGCTGCAAATATACACTTCTTGAGATTTGCATACAATTGATGCTTTCGCATGATTAAAAGAACCTGTCGGACGTGGTACCTGTGAACCTCAACATCCGACTTTCCATCCATAGTCCGACTATGGATGAATACGTCATCGAAATAACTCGGCGCTAATTCTCTTACTGGTCTCAACAGATGTGATACACATCTGTTGAACGTGGCAGGGGCATTACTAAGCCCTTGTGTCATTACTAGCCATTCCCAGAGCATGCCGCTAGGCGTGCTCACTGCGGTATAGGGTATATCCCGTCCTCGCATTAAGATATGATAGAATCCATCCATCGAACCCATGGACGAAAAGATGGTACTCTTTGACTTACCATCAGTAATTACTTCTTTCCTTCATATCGGCGTCAGAGCCGGTACCGTTGCAGCATTCAACTTGTTGAATGCATGCATAATCCGCCACCCTCCTGTTGCTTTTCGCACACAGAAGGTTGGAGAGCTATGTGGAGAAGTTGATTCCCTCACATGGCCCGCAGCTAAACGATCGGAAAAGGCCTTGTCGATCGCAAGTACTTGTTTACGAGGCAATGGCCACTGCTTCATGACACAGTACTTCGAGCCTGGTTTAAGCTCGACCTCGTGTCGAATACCTTTATCCTTCGGTAATTCGCACAGAACAGTTTCATGGAATACATCCTCGAATTCAACCAAATCTTCATAGAGAGGATTTGTCTTCAAAGACTCCCACGATTGAGAGTCATTTCGCTCAACTCGTGTCTTTTTATCGAGGACACTCTCGTCCATCGATGAACTACTGAAAACTCTCTCGTTCTCAGTAAACATCGTGGCTGACCTTATGTCGGCTACATACTCGTCTTCAGCGACGAGTATGCAGATCTGCTTGACTTTGCCACTACGCAGATCACGCAAGAATCTTTTATGTTCGAGCGTTGGCAACTGAGTGATCTCCGAAGTTAACTTCGGAGGCGCAATCAGATCAAGTGTATAAGCGCCTACACATGATCCGTTATTGACTATGACATTCAATGTCTCTGTCATTTCCTGGGGACTTATTCCCTCAGGCTTCGAAGGACTTATTCCTTCGTCTTCCCGGGGACTTATTCCCGCGGGTTTCGGGGAACTTATTTCCGCCGTATTTGTAATCTTGGGACTTATTCCCTTTACTTCCTCTAGCTGGGGTTGCGCAACCACAGCGAGATCCTCTACGAAAGACTCTCCAGTCGATCTAGGATTATCGTTTCGCTTAACCTGAGCGATCGATTGTTTCTCTTCTAGATGTTCCCCTCTAGGGATACATCTTTGTCCCAGTCCACCCGACTCATTCGAGTGGTGGACCTTCGGCGCAGCCTGTGTTTCCTCACAGCCGCCGGAACTTTGCTCCGAAGTGTAACCGTTTGGTACACTAAGGTTTTGTGCAGTCGTACTAACGACCGTACCACAAGTGAGGCCATCGCACTCACTCGTAGTACATCCACACGCTTGTGGACGCTCCAAAACGTTCATCAGATGGCCATCTGATGAACAAGCGGCAGGCATCGTTACTGTCCGGTGTTGCCAGTTTACCCGTGGTTCGTACCTTCTGAGCCACGGTATTCCAAGGATAACATCAAATTTGTTATCCAAATCCAATACGATAAAGTCATCGTCGTATTGGGTATCTTCTAGCGTATAGTGGATCTTCACTATACGCTTCATGACGGTTACGGATGCGCCTGTCGCAAGACGTACCGTCATCCTCGTAGGAGGTGTGTCACATTAACTGAATTTGAAGTGACCACCTTCTAGCGATTGGCGTCGCACAAAATTGTTGGACGCCCCACAATCGACTAGAGCTCGAAGGGACAACTTATTCGTCACTTCGAGTTTCAAGGTAATGAGTGAGATCTCATTACCTAGAGCAGCAACGCACAACGTTTGTGCGTTGGGAGCAACCTTCATCAAGAGGCCTACAAATTCTCTTGACGTTGCTGGACCAGTAGGGTGCTCCGCACCTACTGATCCTGTCCGTTTTTTGACGGTCCATCCCGTTGTTGCGTCTTTGCACCAACTGCGGACCCTCGTCCCTGCCCCTTTCTCATGGGTGGACGGTCACTACGCCCAGTGTCGCGAGACACTGGACGAGGGGCACTACACTCGTAAGCGTAGTGTCCTGTCTTTTGACATCTGTTGCATCTCTGCAACTTCTTGTAGCCTGTAGAGCGAGCCTTCTCGCTCTCTACATAACAGAGTTCCATCGGCTCTGGACCTCCGTTGTCATATCGTCTCGGTTGACGATATGATGTCGAGCTGGCGCGAGCCTGTCTCAGACTGAAGTCTTCCTGCTCCGCAATTGAAATGGCTTGTTCTAGTGAATCTAGTTCAAGCCGGAACAGGTGAGTCTTGACGGGACCATCCGCAAGACCCTGCATGAACACCGAAACCAACGTGTGTTCATCCACCGGATTGGAACTTATACAACTCGTGAGATGTCGTATATGTTGAGCGTAAGCGTGCACATCACGCTTACCCTGCTTGAGCTTCAAGAGTTCAGTTCGAGCTCTGAACTCAGCTCTAGGCGGTTCAAACGTTTGTCTGAGCCGCGACTTGAAGACTTCCAACGACCCAAACGCATATGGGTCGTGCAGCTTGAGCCCCAGTGCCCAAGTCTTGGCACGTCCTGCCAGATTTGACTGGGCAAATGCAACTTGCATATCCCCGTCGTCGATGCGACGCGCCCTTATGGCGTCATCCAATTCGACGAACCATCTCAAGAGGGAGTCTTCTTCGACCCCCTATACTTTGAGATGTCAATCTTCAAAGTCTCGGGCCGACGCGAGTGCATCGACCCGCCAGCAGCAGCCTGCTGCTGTCTCAACAGTTCAAACTGTTGAGCACCTTGTTCTCTCAACAACTCTGCTTGTTGAGAACCTTGTTGGTGAAGCAAGGCTACTTTCTCGCGTTCTGCGTCAAGTTCATTTCGAATGAACTTGGCGATAGTAGCATGTTGGGCATCTCTATTGAGAGCCTCTAGCATGACGCTAACAGCATGGATGCCCATGGTCGAACCCATTCGTTCAACCGCATCCCATTCGACATCGCTCAAATGGGAGTAGCCGTCACGCGTAGCGTGAAAGCTTTGGTCATCTTCATCATCCAACATATTCATGTTGGATATGAACGCGGTCCTTGGACGGACTACGAAGTGCTACCAGGTGTAACGGGGCACCCTGAAGCTTGTACTGGTGACAGTACAAGCTACTTATTCTGATGACAGAATAAGGCGGTGCCTCGTAACTTCACGTACACTCGTACGTGCAGAGGAAGACGGTAAGAAGAAGCGAGTACTTGGTTAGAGTAAAAAGTAGAACTGTATTTATAATAGTTCATGTCTGCAATAAACCACTATTTATCTTCATCTAACTATGTCTAAATACAAATGTGTAAATCAGTTATCTGCTCACCACTCATTGCGTGCGTCTGTCGTGGCGCGTCTTCGTTGGTTGATATAATGGCCTATATCAACCAATTAGGAACTACTTGGAAGTGCTACAGAATATTGTCCTTATGACAATATTCTGAGAATATAACTCTTATAGTTATATTCTATTAACAATTTCTTATAAATTGTTATGTAACGATTCACCCCGTTACAGCTGACGAACACGTTCTTAGAAGACCTTGCTCTTCTATTCGAAGCCATCGATGGGGTCCTGGTTTACATTCAACCATGAACGACAAATCCGCTCGTCTCCGGCAGCAGTATAATCCTTGCGCCAAGGCACTCTCTTTACTGGTTTGGGATCGGGAGTGGAGGAAGGACTTGCAAAAGAGGGAGACACAGAGCGAGAGGCCGCTTGGGACATACTGCCGGCGGAATTCATGGAGGTCTAGTAAACCTTGACAGGTTCAGTAGAGAGCGGCAGGATAGGAATGAAAATGGCATTCAGACGGACGCTTGCTTTCAGACGGACGCTTGCTTTCAGACGGACGCTTGCTAAATCTGTCCAAATATTTGGCATTTTTGCGTCTACCCAAATTTTAGCATGGGTTATAGCGCGACTGCTGGAGACACTTTTAAGCAATTTTGGGTTAAATTAAGGATAGAACGCGTTTTAGGATGACTGGTGGAGGTGCTCTTTTAGATATTAGTTAAGGACATGTGCGAAGATTACGTAAAATAGGATTATGATATTTTATAGAGTTAAACGTTGATAAAATTTAGTAACCCTTTTGATCTTATTCAAGACACGTGCCTTGCGAGATGCATCTGATCGTAGATCGTTATAAGCTAGCAACACCTCCCTGAGGTTGCTAATCTGATCACTAAGTGCCGCAAGTTCACTAACTATTTTGGCTCCCTGGAGTAGGAATATTAAGCTATACGCGTGTTGACTTATAGAGTCCAGTACTTTGGAACTTATATTCCTCGTTTAGCACTAAGCCTTACTCTGACTTTTAAGGAGTTTTGAGCTCCACTACAACATCACTCTACGGCCTCCCACTTTTTTTTCTTTTGCGATCCATTTCGTGCCTCTGCTGCGCTGAAGATGTGATTTAATGCCTTTTTTCCTTGCCTTCATTCCTGTCTCCATTTTCCGTTTCTTTTTTTCTTGACTTATAACTTGAATCGTGTCCGTGTCAATCTTTCGAAGCTGCACATGACTTTCTTGCCTAAAATTTATTGTGTAGATGCGAGGATCAAGATTATTGTGAAACTCAATGTGCTTAAGGTATTCTCAACTTTCGATTTGTTCGGAGTAGCTCACACACATTGGTATCGCCTATCCTATGTTTCGATCTCAGATATATATTATTACTCCTAATTGCGCAAGAATTATACACTTATTTGGTCTAGCATAGGAACTTTATATGTAAAAGAAATAAAAATTTTTCAATCAAGACCACAGTAGACGGACCTCGATCATTCCAAAATGAGTGATCAGGGCAGAGGTAGTATCTGCTTTAAAGGTGCAGGAATATGTCTATTTATGATATATCGTAAAGAAGATAACAAAAATTAAATTAACCGTCAACCAATGTACACCGGTTCCCGAACCCAAAGATTTCATTTAACGGCAGTGACCGTTGACTAAAAATCAAAGTTATCGTATTGATGATTCCGATCTTGAAATGCATGTTGCGGGCATAGATAGCAAATTTAATTCCCATTACTTTTTGCCTACATTCTGTGTAAGAAAACTATAATGATTAGTGGCGTTTTTTAAATGCGTACAATCAACCATATGCCGCTTTAATTGCAGCGCAAATACCGAATTCTCGAAATCGTTTGCTTAAGAAAATGTTATGGTGCTAGGATGTAAATAATGCAATTGATCTGGTCGAAATTAATCAAGAATTAAACATGCTAGTGAGCAATCTACAGCTTAGAATGTTTTAACCATCCAATAGTTAGTTTAATAGTGGGTAGTCACGTCTCATGTGGTATCTGCGTCTTTGTCAACGCTTAATCGTCTTTGTGAATTAATAAAACATCGTCGCCGAGATTGAACACAAAATCGTTACAAGACATCTATATCCATAGTCAAACAGATCACAGAAAGACTGATGTGGAACATACATCGACAACTCTTAAGCTTTGATCAACATTTGCGCAGTGATGAGCTATAAGATAATGCCTCATAATGTATGTTTGATTATTAAATCACACCATTTTTGGTGTGGTTTACAGATGTGCGTGATTTAAGGGCTGACTCCGTAAATTTTAAAGCCATTTTTGATTGGAAGATGGCTGAAATTTTAAAGGACTTTTATTTCGCTTAACCTTGCAAACTACCAGCAAAAGTATAGCTTGAATTGATTTGCCATAGCAGGTCATTGTCTAATATCATTATAGTTATTAAGAATGGTGCTGCGGTAGCTTTAGCAATGAGACTTTGACAGTTGTACAAGAAAGTCATCTTTAGGGCTACGACTTTTCGCCCTGACCGACCTGTCGAAGCATTTTACTTTCGTCATTTGCGTTTTCGAGTCTTTATTGATATCGCTTTGGTTCAATTCTATGTAGTAGGACGTTGCGTGTCGTTTCTGTTGAGTCTCAACATCTTAAAACATCTGGAAAGGAACTGTCATTTCATGAAAAACTAAAAGTCTTTATTTATGCTTTAGATAATTTCCGTTTACATCCGCTTATCTCCAAGCCGTTTGTGATCTTTGTTGACCATGCTAAATTAATCGTTGCTACGCAGTCACCTCACCTAGCACAGATAACGACTTGGTGGTCGATATTGCTCGCAAAATTAAACTTTAAGTTGTAACACAAGCTGGTAAACGAAACTCTTTATCCGTTGCGTTATCACGCGGACCTGACAAAGAGCTTGGTCGTGTGTTCGTTTTTATTACCGCTTCCGGCCTTATTCGTGCCGCTTACGCCCGTTATTATTGCAGTACATAAAGCCTATGTAATCTTGATTTAAAGCTTCGAAAACTATAGATCAAAAATGCCGACACAACTACGTGCGTTCCTTCATAAATCAGTCCGAGTATTTTGTGCGATCGCACCGATACTGAGGACAATACTCGTACTGTTGTTCCACAAGATAAAAGATTAAATATCTGCATCTTCTATAAGGTAAATAATAACGCGATGAGTTGTCGTGTTGGTCGTAAAAAGACATAGCGCTTGGTGAGTCAGCGTTTTTGGTGCTCCTAAAAGTATAAGCATCTGATTACCTATGTGCGCATGTACATAAAGTGCCAAAAGTCAGAAATTTCTTACTTCTAGCTGCGCCACAGGCGAGTCTCTCTGTACTTGTTGAATACTATCGACAAAAAAGATTTTTTTTTGACATTGAAAATTTGGCTGTCAACAACAATATTCTGGTCTTCGTTATGATTTGAGAGATATTTATTACTTAGCATCTGTACAAGGTTAAATTGATGGTGAAAGAACAGAGCAACTGTTTATCGATGAGGTGATTATTTTGATTTGGCTAACTGGTGTAATTCGCATCTGACCACAACTCTTTACTCGTAGGTAAGCTCTGATAGACCATATTACAAGTACTTACACATTTTTTATGACATGCCTACGTCAGATCATCCGCAGAACGATGGTCAAACAGAGTGCATTTATAAATATATTGAAGTTTATAGCGTATCATATGTGTGGATACGCCTCGGCTTTAGATTCCTTGATGTTTAATTTGATGTTAGCAACTGTGTATACGCCTTCACGGAATATACGCCGTTTTACATCAGTGGCATCACGCACCTGCCCGAAGACTAAAATTTTCCACATCGCAATTGTGAACTCGTTGAAAGATTTTTGACTTATCAATTAGCTGAGGCCATCGCAAATTCAAGTTAGAAGCAAGTGGACGTTATCCTTAAAGTGCGCTTTAAATTTTAAGAATGTGTGCGTTCCAAATGGCCGAAAGCGAAGAACTATATATGAACAGCCATGGCTAAAAGAAAATAATGTATATCAAAAAAATGAGGTCGGAGACCAAGTCTTAGTCAGCGCCAAAATACTACCAACTAACTTAGTGCCCGCTGTCTTTAATAGAATGCTGCGCCCACGCTTCATCGGACCCTTTACGATCTTCTCCAAGAAAGACTTACTGTGCACGCTAGATTTACCGCGCATACTGCGTGTGCACCTAGTGTTTTACACGAATGTGTTCGGTAACATGAGGATCCTACTCTTATTTAGGCAAAAGCGTTTGCGCCAAATTGCTGCAGGCTGTAACATTAGTACCAGAAGGTTCAGATTCGCCTCCATCTGGGAAAGTCCTACTTTTTGTCGTCTTCTGGACTGTGTGCACCGACTCAAGTGATCTCTGTTCCTGAGACAAATTAAATTAATTCACTTTACCTCATGGATCAAACTACAGGTGGCCTTTTCCTGATTCATTGACCTCTAGTGGCGCTCCTTGAACGGCAAGGGATCTTGCGGCTGCATGTAAAACATACAGTTCAGCATAGTCTTCGTCACGACAACCATCGTTAGTTGGGCAATTGTTGTACGAATCGGAGTCTATTTAAACGCATGGAATATACTAAGTACCACTTCAGCAAGATTTTTTATCCAACGTTGATCTATGTAGTGTCACGATTAGATTAAACAGGCGAAAAATGTTGATTTCCACCTGTAGTGGTGAGGGTTGACAGTTCAATGGCCGTCGTACGATACAAACGAATGACTACCTAAAAATTTAAGTACCTGAATGATGAACCTCAGGAGGAGTATAGCACTATCTGAACGACAATCGCAAATAGCCTCTGGCACTAAACTTCTTAACAATCATAGCGTAGCTCGCGCTATAGGCGTACATGGGAAAAACAAGCACTGGTCTTTTTAGATTTTAATTGCATCTCAATCGCCCTGCTTTATGCACCTTACGAAAAGACGCATAGTAGAATGTGGTGTCGAACTCTCCTTCAGTTAAGAGAACATCGCGCATTTAGTACGATGTATGGAAATTTTAAGTGTATATTCCACTTAGCTAGCATTTGACTGACCTTGAGTCATGACCAATGACTTCAGGTCATTTGAACGATTACCCGCGCCCTCCGCGTTCTTGTCGTACGTTTAAGCTTCAGAACTGATAGTCCACAATACCAAAGACTGACCAGCAATTTTGAAAATCTTCTCCACGCTCAAAGACATGAATTTGTAGTCTACCTCATTGAAGATTTCATGCCTAATCTTTGACTGTTTTGCGCACGGTCCTCCAATTTGGCTAGAATTTTTTTTGATACTTACAATCGGAATATATGACGATCATAGCACATCATCTTCATTTATTACTGAGCGACGCTGTTGGCGCGGAAGCTTCAACACAACATAATTATAAATTTGGTGCACGTAGAAACTCGTTAATGCACATAATTATGCTGATTTTGGAATCCTTCTCCATCCCTTAGTTAACGTCTTTTTTATTAACTTCTTCCACCGAAATAATGCAGATGACGTCATTGAGAGCGCTTTGACGTATCTCCTGGTAGCGTCACGATTTTGCTCACAGATTTGTAAATTATTCCGTAGTGTTTGCAAAAGTGATCGATAAAGAAAACGAATCGAGTGAAGTTTCGTCATAAACTCCAGTCTGGTAGGCCGGATGTAATGGGGTCACAATACGTCGATTTGAAGTTGTGTTTTATAGAGAGGTGCTGTCTAGAATCTGCCGAAATTGAACAACCGTTATTCTGTACCTTCTTAGCTGTAATCATAGAGCTATTATCGTACGGTGGTATTGTACTGTAAATACGACGTATGTCATACTTTGCTTACGGACTGAAGTGCAACTTATCACCTTAATGATCATGTTAAAATATTATTACGAGGTGACTTAGTGCAAGGTACCTGGAAAGATTGTCTCAGTGTAGTTAAACCATTCAAAAATTAGAGATTACCCTATGAGTAGATGAGTGCAGATCGCTCTGACTTGTTAAGAGCGCTTGTGCTTTTAATTTCCTCGAAGCTGTCAAGATGTGAAATTTCAAGGAGCGTAATTCTCGCCTTTTTTTAAATGGGTATACGCTTACAGTTGCTGGTATCAATTTTATACAGCTCAATGGCTGTAAGCTTTAGCCTTCCTCTGACTACATCGTGGTCTATCTTGTTGAGCCTCGTAAGCCGCAGCTCAAAAAACGGCGTGTATGGTATACACAATTTTGGCCGTCCTTCGCACCTATATTAAGGCGTGTCTGATTAAGGTATTTGGACAAAGAAGTGTAGATTTTTATGTTCTCGCAGTGTTGCTGCCCAGGCGGCTTTACAAACGACAGTTATTCGTACGATAAAATAATGAAAAATTGTACACTTGAACAGACGTATTGTTGATTTCTCAAATATTTATCCGCCCAATATACACAGATGTTGATATGTCGATGGCGTGTCATGGTACGCTGCGTCAGTGTCTGCAGGAACGGAGCTCATGAAGAGAATTGGTGATCTACGATGCTGCTCTGCGAGCCTTTAATTTCCTATGCACGAATACGATGCTGTTATGTACATTCCTTTTCATCTGCGCTTTCTACATTCCGTTATAAAACTTGTACCTTCATCGATGTATTAAAATGACTATGTCGAAACCATGTGCAATAATTGCACTTTTACAGCCATACATTGATTCATAGATCGCGCCTGCAAGTGGTGGATCGAAAGTCTGCACAATTTATCTAAAGATTTAAATGTGGGTCGAAAAAAAGGTATGTATGTTTTACAAGCTTTAAAACATATTCAAGAGTTTAGGGCGCAGGTCGTTACCACATTAATACCCCACGACTAATACCTTTTCTCGTACACATAAATTGCTAGTGCCAAGCATGTCGAGACGCGTTTGTCTTTTCCCTTGTATCCGAACAAGATATACAATCAAGACTGTGCCAAATAAGGAAGATTTATCAATTATTTATTACGAAGAGTATAGGTTAGGTGAGGTGAGGTGAGGAGTGGAGTGGAGGTGCGTAAATCATCTTGTATTAAACTGTTACTGAATGCCTTTTTCTTACAGAAGGACACTGATCTTTTAATATTATTTATTTTCTGCAAGGGGTCTGCACGTATTAAGATAAGGGTTCCAACCTAGTCAGTATCGTTATAAAATAGAAAAACAAAGAAAGACTTTACCCGAACGACCCAATCGTCTTCCAAGCTAAATTAGTATCTACACTAATCGCTGGAATAAGAAGACTAGCGAACCCGGATACCACGAGCACACGTCTTCACCTTTTGTGCCAAAAAATGATAGATTGGATCTTCAAAAAAAGTTTAACAACGTGTAGACTCCTGGACGTTTGGTGAGTTTAATAAATATTGTGAGGAAAAAGGTCCATTTTTGGACCATTTCCTCACAATATTTAAAAAATCCACATCCTTTATCTTGTTTTTGCAATCCAAATAGTACATGAACCCCCCTCTCGGACCTGACTTAAATAGGTTTATTTACTCACATAAATAACAAATTTTACCGTTTTTACACTTTTACCTGGCTTTTCGACTATTAATTACAACTTATGAGCTAGCAGCGACCATTTATTAAGCATTAAAACTACCACCGTAGACGTCCATTCTTGTAAGTAGCTGGAGGTATTATTTTTGGGGTAAAAGTAATCAGAGAGATGACTGATGCTCGTACTGTGTTATTATAACGATTAAATTTTGCAGTGACGGTCATTTACTTCCAAAAAAATTGAATATGATAATGTTACAGTAAAAGTGCAGATAAAAACTGCATGTCGTTGTTATAATAATAAAGACTGCTATTAGATCACGATCGACAAATTTTGTAATTTTTCTTATTGGAAACCTTGCATTGGTCTACGCCGTGTATAATACACGTGATGATCAAGGGTAAAATGAAATCAAGCCACAGATATACCTGCATATTATAAAGATTCCTACTTTGAACCACTTTTTATTAAAAACTACGAACCTCATTCCCTATACCTTAAAGACTACAGATGTCCTACGTTTAAGTTAGCAGGGCACCAGAACAACGATCTGCTATACTACACCAGTATACATCTGCTGAGAAAAATTAAGGTGGTAATCCCAATCATTTAACTGGATACAATTGTGGGTGCTTTTCGTCCGGCACCAACGGACGATTTCTGAAAAAAGATTAAACGCATTCGTTCGGCATATTCCTTTCTTTATTATGAACTGAAGCCCGTAAGGTGAATGGAGCCTCCAATCACCTCAAGCATTGTATCCTAGAAATTCGCAACTTGCTGCGTTTTCGTTGTTCAACACGATGCTATCGTAAAGCATTGCACGATTACTTTATTAATGCTTTCAATAAAACGTAGTATAAAAGACTACGCGGTACACAGCGTAATCTGCCCGACCGTGCAATTGCGAGACTGTATAACCGCAACCGCTGATACCAAGCAGCACATGACACCTAGATTTCTCTCTTTTCATTCCAGTCTTCAGCAGTTGACGATGTGCGCTCACGTAGTAATGCAATACGTAAAATTGATTAGTATGAGCTTGCTATCATATACTCCGGTAAACCGTATCCCTTAACTGAGCCAAAGAATATAGAAATGGTCGAGAGATTTCCGAATTTAAAAGGCAAAACCGAAAAAGTCGTCTGCATGATGTAGAATGAGAATCGCCGAGTGCCGAGGCTCGTTTTATAGTCTAGCGAGTCGGAAATTCAGCGACAAGACGGAGCTGTACGCATTTCGTTTCACGGCAACGATTGATACAGCAATGCATCACAGTCAATGCGAACAGGCATATGATAATCTCGATGCTTATCTTAAAACCATGCAAGAAGCTAGAGATTGCAACGTCATGCGTGGTACTCCACGAAAAAGCATGACTTTCTATCAGTTAACTTTAAAATGGAATTTAAAAAAAAGGAAAGGTCTTAATCGAAAAAGAGATTTTGATCTAAGAGACTTTACGGTATTAATTCTATTGATAACTACTTTTGTGCTAATTATGAGTTCTTCGTTACTGCTTCTTTCAGCATTTTTAATATGGCACGATTCACTAACGTGATAGTCCCACGCTGAGTTGCTTACATCCACAAAGTCGGAGAAATTAGGATCTGTTCCTCGTCTTGCAAACTTATAGTTTCTCGCATTTGTGTTAAAAAGCGAGTAGCTACTGGTGCACATTGAGCACTAAATTGGTTGTAAAGAGATGTTTGTTATAATGCCTTTCGTTGGGTGTTCCTTGCATGAGTTTATCAAGGCGTATTTTAAACCTGACCCCTGATGAAGGGGTCGGATCGTTTCAAAGATGTATGAAGTTTTTGCTTAAATTAAATTAATAGAAAACACGCTAAGGGCATTTTTACCGATGAAAATTCTTCGGGATTGTACTTACCTTGTTGAAATGCTCGACAAAGAATGAATCATCTACCATAAGTTGAAGAGAAGCTTCTAGCTATCCACCGACCTTAAAATCCTCATCATCAGAAATTTAAAATTTCCGACGTTCTTCACAGCGCGGTTGTCATAAATGCGTTCGACAAGGCGGTCCTGACCGTCGCGCGCATAAAACAATGGCTAAGGCAGAGGAGGAAATGTGTTTGCTGAAAGACCCACAAAATTTTTAAGAGATGAGTATCTCAGGACCGCGTAACATTTAGGTCACCCCAGAACCTCAAACTCGTAATTGAGAGGCGTCTGTATTCGGTACAAATTTTGAACGTTTGAATTTTAGGCCAATGATAGCACTGAAGGAGTTCGCGTTTGCACAGATTTATAAAATGTTGGCAGTTAATTGCTCTTCGCTGCAAGCCATGGGAAGACATTAAGTATGTATTTCATTTTGCGTGGATGTACTCATGCTTCAGACGCAAGTTGAGAGTCAACAACGCGCGCACAAGTGTATGCACAAAGATCATTTATTGCAAAATGTTTCTTTATCAAAAGATTGTTCGTAATATTATTAAGTTCTGAGGTGATCTATCTGAATTGTGGGATTTACTTGCATCCTACATAGCTGTTCAGTCGGTACGTTTCACCTAGACGGCTAAGCAAACGACATGCGTCAATTATTTAGGCAGTGAATTTACTTGTTACGCTACTGACCTAATTTCAAGGTCAATCATCGTAAATGTCAGAACTGGTTCTTTTAATTAATTAATAAATATTAATAATTCCATTCTATTCGTATTTATAGTTTTCGTCATTCCACCGATTTTGTGATGAAACCTTGTGAAAAATGAAAAACAATTACGCAATCTTTATGGAACCAATTCTAGTACTTACTATCTTTAGATGTAAAACGCTTTTGGTACTCTGTTAATATATATTGGATGTAGCTCCGGTGATAGCGTCGATTGTTTGCTGAATATGATTGTCCAGCACCCAGGTTATAGGATCACATTTCGTGTTTCTGCTCTCAGTTTTCTGTTCATCTGTGCTTATGAAATTGACACAATTATTGTACGAAGCAATGTCACGGTCAGTTCGTGATAAGTGAGAATTAAATCGATACTTACTCGATTACCCCCCCCCCTCCCCGATATAAATGGTTCACATTTAAAAAAAAAAGCTTGATTGACCGGTAAAGCGCAAACCATTTACACGTTGTAGCCTGTGTGACGTTTAGGTATTTAAAGAGTCGTCGATACATTTCCATCTTCGGAAAAAGCTGCTAATTTAAACTTTGAACGTAATCTCGAAGGACATCTTCGGGAATTGTCTGAGTTGATCTGCATAAGCATCTGTTTCAAGAGATCGGGTGTAAAAATATTTTAAGGCGTGCTCCGAGGCGTCAAAAAAGGAGGCCAGAACATTTCGAACGTGATTCCCGATCCGGCACCAGTTCGAGAGGCATCTCATGCAGGAAAAAGATTGTTTCAATGATGAACGGGCCAAATTCAATGCTGCTTTCATTTATATCACAACAAAAAGATGTTCCATTTTGCCAAAATCATAATTTATGAACACCATAAAAAACTAATTGATACAGAGTCCTCGATAAACGCGAGGTACCAGTCCATCAAAACGGACTCTCATCATTATAACGGGACAGGATAGCCTATGACAGGTTAAGAAGTAAAGGATAGTATTCAACACGCTCATAGACTTTGAAAGCACTGACGTATTTGCGCACGAACTGACACTAGCAATGTTATCAGAGTTTTTACTTAGTATTAGATTGGTATCAGGAAGACGACCATGTCAACGAACACGTGTGCCGTTTAAACTCTCATTTTTTGCTGGCGCAGATAACCATATTTAGGCTTGACCACACTAGGCTTGATTCTGAGGATAACTTAATTTTGAAATTTGCCATTACAAAATGTGCATCGCTCCACCAAAGATCCTAGCACCGTACGCAACTGTTTCAAGAGCTGTCGGAGGCGGGCCATTAAATAATTCATTGAAACTCATGACACTAAGTCACACACGTACGCTCTTTAAATGTCTTCCAGTATCGTTGAAGACGGGAATTCTGACTTTAACACTGCACCAGCTCATGATCTACTGTCGATTTGCGAAGCCGGTTGGAAACAGGTCTGACGTGAGGGTGCGTCAGAAAAGGCTGAGTCTTCCTGGGTTTTAGTCCACGGTAAGTTGTTTTTCACGAAGAAATAAATTCCGTTCGCTACTTTATGCAAGAGCTGGAGGATATTATCGGTATGACGCATGGTTCGTTATGAATGCGAATATTATGTCTTGTAAAAATAAGTTTTTAGCTTCGTCAATACGTACTCAATAAACAGAATTTCCTATAGCACACTATTTAGTTGCGTTGAGCCGGGTGTAGCTGACAAGATTATAGCAGATGCTACTCTTACAGTAAGCATTAAACTTCTTACATCAAAAGCTGATTGACAGAATACGTAAATGGCCCGTGTTCGTATACAAGTGTCGATTTTGGTGACCGTATCAAGTTTTATAATAATTTTAAGTAGAGCTGACAGTCAGCAATGCATGTCACTTTTCGTTCTTTTTAAAAAAATATATAGATAGATGACAGGCTTCTTACGTAATAAAGCTAATACTTTTGCAACTACGCCGCTAGTTCGAGAAAGCTGCAAAGCCCTATCACATCAAACAGAATCAATGAGTGAGTGATAATCTTGATCATTTTCGCACATGCTACAAGCCATAAACATCGAAAGACCCGGAATTATTTTACCATCAAATATACACTTCTTGATGCTAAAGTTCAACTAAATCTTGCGCGCAAGTTACTGAACTTTTAAACCTGGAATTTAGGGTGGAAGACATTCCTCTGTTCGTCCACAGCCCGGATATGAATATACGCATCGATAAATTAACTAGTATAGTCTCAATTCTGTCTCAGCAGATATATCACGTCATCATTGAAATGTAGCAGGGGTATTGCTTTATCCTTTCAAAAAATTGTCATTCTCCAATATACCACTGAGAGGCGCTAATTATGGTGTGTGAAATGCTCTGTATATGCGTTACTGTCTGATGAATTTGTCCATCAAAGCCATAAACGAAAATGCCTTACATTTTTCCATACCAAATGCGATGAGGTCCTTTCTAGGTATCGGATTATGAATCGGTTTCATTGCAGATTTTTAGTTGGTATTCGAAAGCATCATCCGCTTTCCTATTTGGATTCAAAACACAGAAGTTGCACCAGCTATGTGAAGGGGTCGACTCCCTCACATGACCGTCTTTGTAGTAGTAAGAAAATAAGATGTCGACTCCTTGTACGTGTGCACTAGATGGGAATGCCTTCCTGACACAGTTTTTAAACCCATTTTCATGTCTATTCTGTGACGAGCATCTATATCCTTAGGTAAAAGCACGGTACTGCTTCTGGAACACATCCACAAATCTTTTCGAATAAAGGCAGAGATTATTTGCATTGCGTGAATCTTACGATTAGAATGTGTGTCACTCGATTCGAGTCTTCTCATCCTAAAAAATCGAGTCCGTAGATGAGCGGGTATAAATTTAAATTCTTGGCAACGACAATATTTGCCGAATTTTTGTCATTGACGTAATCGTCTTCCGTGACGATAACGAAGATCTGCTTGACGTTGCCAATGTTCAGATCACGCAAGAATTGCTTCTGATGCAGCGTTGAAGATTGAAAGATAGCCAAAATTAACTTCGAAGGCGTGACCCCCCAGATCAAGTGCATAACAAACTATACTTCATTCATCCTTACTCATAACATTCATTGTCTCGGTTATCTTAAAGAAAATACAGTTTGTATGTGACTAAAAATTAAACGCGAGCCTTTCAGGCGATTTATTCTTAGATACACGAAGAATTGCTACCTTGACGTCTTTTAAATGTAGATGCGCTACTACAGCCATGGCCTCTACGTTTGATAATGAATAAATCGAGTATTATCGTATTTTCAAGCAGTTGTAATCATTTGGTCGTTCCCTGGGTGTGTTCTATGAAGAGGACACACGTGCTTCGGTTTGCTTGACTTCAGCGAGTGCTAGGATTTAGGCCCCTTCTGTGTTTAATGCAACAGCAGATAAAAAACTCAACACTGAATTAGCTAGTAATATAATATTCTATTGCTTTTTTTAACTAACCACATCTTAGATCATCGCATTCACTCGTAGTTTATCACACACTTGATACCACCTTGAGCGCTCATAAGATGTCCGTCCAATGAACAAGCGGCAAACATATCGATTCTCAATGGTGCCAGCTAATGTCGTTTGATTCCGACAATAACATAGAATTTGTTGCGCAAATTCAGTACAATTAACTAATTATGTTATGGGACTTCCTTTAGTGTAGAAATAACTCTCACTCCGTCTTTACTTCAACGGATGCCCTGTAGATATTCGTACCGTCATAATCGCTGGAGAGATCTCGCGTATAATAACTGAAGCCTATTTTCATCTTGCTACTGGAGTAGCAAAAAGTAATTTGACTACTCACAACCGGCTAAGACTTGTAGTGAAATATCTTTGGCCATTTTTAAGCTTCAAGGCGACACAAAAATTTACTATCAAGATATAGTAATACGCACTGATTGTGTGTTGGGAGCAACTATCGTCTAGTGTTCTGCGTATTCTTCAGACGTTGCTTTGTTAGTAAAGCTATTTACACCTACTTAACCTGCCGTTTTTTTACTGTCTTTTACGACGTTTCGCTTTAGCACATGGTTGGAGCCGCGCTATGCACCTTTTTGGCTGCTCGATATTTCCATTTCTTACAAAACGAGGTACTGCTGGGGAGCTGCATTCGTATACAGCATGCCATCTATTTTGCATATATTCCATCTATCAAATTACATATATTCGGTAACGCGAGAGCTTTCGCTCTTAGAGTAGCCGAGTTCTATTGGGTCTGAGCCTCAATTTTTCTTTTGTGTTCGTAACTTACACTCGAATTTTCGTGATTTTGTTTAACTCTGAAGTCACCCACCCAAAATGCCTTCTCTAGTGTAATAAATTCTGTTGTAACAGTTAGATTCTAACTGCACCATCTATAAAGCCATTGTACAACGCGATCAACGTTGTTGCTATTATAGAGATTACTGCTTTCATATTCGTAAGTGACGTATGCATCAAATGCATGGGTATTATTTACGTATATATAGTTTGAGGTATTAATGTTCAGAGCTTGTACCGAACACAGCTCGCGGCAGTCAGATGATATTGAACCCAGGATTCGGAGACCTATATTAACCCAAAGACAAATGGGTCGTGCATTGTGAGGCCCAAGGTTAAAGTCTTCGGATGTTCTGCCAAGTTCGATTAAGCATACGAAATTTGCATTTGCTCTTTAACGATATAAAGAGCCCATTTGACATAGTCCAGGGGATAACCCATCACAACATCCTATCAAATAAGCCGTTAATTTACTTTTCGCGTTTAATCTTAAAGGTATCAGGACCCTCCATGTGCGTAGCTTAGGAAGCAGCACCCTGCGAGTGTCTCAAATATACCAAAATCATGAGCACCTTGTTATCTCGGCAGCTCTTTCTGTTAAGAAATTTTGTGGTAAAGTAAGGATACACTTTTTTTTCTATGCCTTTTTTCAGTTTTATTATGACTTGGCAATGGCGGTGCTTTTTTATCGAATCCTAAATCGGATAGCACTGCGCCAACGTCTTATTTACCGATCGTTCAACGCAGGCGTAAGATGTATACCATTCATTTAGAATAAAAGGGGATGAGATCAGATATCAAATGTCAAATCAAATTGATTCACCTCCTGATCCAGCACGTTAGATGCTAAGTAGAACATCCGTAATTGTAATACGGATAAAAAAGTGCTACGAGATGTCAGAATGCGCCTAACACTTGTACTGTCATAGGATAGACTGCCTTATTCGAATACGTAGTCATGAGGTGCATTATAGATTAACGTACATGCTCTACTGAGGAACGTTTCGCTAGAGATTATGAAGAGAGGTTTGCTAGGGCACCGTCATTCTCCATAAGAAGGTATGAAAGAATTCCTTACGGTTTAACACCAGTCAATGTCATATTTCTGACAGTATCGGCCTGCTCTCTATTTAGCTTTCTATGAGTCGAATGACCAGACGGATGGAGTGACGGCTCGTGATTGTGGCATCCATTCGTCACTTTAAGTTCCAATTACCCCTTTTTTGGAGAGATTACCACTTAAAAGGAACGGCCACGTGCGAACGTCTGCACAGTATCCACAAGTTGCTCCCGACTGGCATGCTCAACCTCGGGAGGAGGAAGCATGTTATTGCGTGGTGCCCTATCAGTAAACGCTGGAGGAGCTAGACCACAGGCATGAGTTGTATCTTAGGTATTTCTTACGTATCACTTGCCAATTAATGGTCTAGATTATCGAGTAATGCCTTTGTCAGAAAACAAATCTTAAAGTGAATAGGGTTTTTTATATCATATTTTGAAGGAAGGGTGTGAATCTAAGGAAAAGGGGTGTGAATTTAGCAATTCCCTAAAAATGTTAATCAACATCTATTAATAGTGATGTTATTATTAATACACCACAATAGTATCTCACGCAATATTATTAAAAGAATATTATGTTTGTCTTAATATAATTTTACATTTGACAATTACCATATGTAAAGTATTATGCAACGAATACATCCCATTCCAAAAGACTGCAGTATTTAGGACACTTTAAAACAATTTCACCAATCGCAAAATTTTGTTGAATTGAACATTTTCAAGCCATTCAGACCTTTTGGTTAAGCCTCGAGACCTGTAACTGAAACTTGGCGGCCCATATAAACCATTTTCGGCGTCCTTAGGAACTTATAGCCAAGCTGATCATTGAGGTTTATAATGTAGGACACATCTAACATCCATTTTGTCAACCACGCAAATAGTTTTACGATGCAGCCGCTATCAGTGTATCTTCTAAAAATGACCTCGACCAGCACATATGGCTTATAATAGGTATCCGGTTCCCCTTTATTGAACACATCGATCAGTATCCAGGGGGATTTTTTTATGGAAGTGTGATGTAATAAAAACTTATATTGAGAATGGTCAACCCAACATTGGTAAACTGAGACCCATTTTTAAACTTAGAAGGTTTACGCATCCACTGAAACTATAATGAAGTCGTAATTAAAGAAGGACACATTTCCTATCTTTGTCAATTATGCTTAACAAAAAATTCGCCGAATCGAGGGAGCTATACCACATCCCAATATTCATGCCTTGGAACATCTCGCTGATCATAGGCATGAGATACACCATCAGCCTTGTTAAATGATTAATCTGTTGGTAACAATACGCAATTTTCTGTCTACACATATTTTTACAATGACTCACGAAGTCATGGTGATATCGACGGAACTACCCTATCCGATAGTAGCGTCTCTGTCATGTATAGGAAGCACCTGCAGATTTGTAATAATTTTGTTCGAATGAAAATAACATGGTTCTACAATTTTTCTGGCGTGGTGTGCAGCCCTAGTACTCCTGTATATCTTCAAGCCAATCATGTGTGCTCTTGGTGCATGAGTAATTACATCTCTTCACACGGTCGCAATCTTTTCTCTTCTTAGATAAGTGTGGCAGTAACAATGTACATCTACCTATGAGTAGGGAAGACTCCATCGGACTTGGTACGGCGTTTAAGTATATTAAATTTTATCGCGTGGATATAAAACAGACAGAATGTGTAGATGGAAGGTCGGTTAACGTTTTGCGCATAGTCATTATAGTCTCGAAATATGGGCTCGTCATATTTCCCAACAAACGACGTTTTTCGGGTCGACGCGTTAAGAGACGGAATTTTGAGCTCGATGTCGATAACAGACTTGTCGGATTGAGTGATGGTAGTATATTTGGTAAAATACCCTTTCTACTACATGGTCGTGTTTCCTGGTAAGCGCATCTAACATTTTACGAAGCGTGGACTATGTGTGCATTTACATTTTAAATCCGCTTTTCGGTGAATTATACATCAAATTGCATGACCTATTTTGGCACGGTGGATAACAGAATTTAATCGACCATTTTGTCGGAAATTTAATACAGGAAAAATAGACTGAGAAACACCAATAAAAAGGGCTGCTCTAATAATTACTCAAAAAAGGCTCCATGTATTTCTATCCTACAAGGTCGAAGTACAAATACAAATCATAGTTGTATCAATAATTCTACGGTGCTTGCCTTATCCCGTGCGTTTGCGCCACCAGTTCTATATCGTCCGGGATTTTGTTTTATTGATCACATAATTAGGGTCATTATAAATTAATATGTGTTCAGTCGCAGCATCCAGCAGTTTCTATACAGATTCAAAACAAGGATATCCGGTCGCATAATCATGTTCATACTTGCTGGCGATACTCATGCAAGCATATATTCGATATTGTAAACAAGATAATTTAAAGATAATAAAGGGGACAAATATCCTAAATATACGCAATAATACTGTAACGAGCGCAGTTTTTTTCTTGCTTTACATCGCATATGTAAAAACCGTAATGTCTCCGAAATTGAGTGAGGAACCGATAGCAGTTTATTTCTCACCGTATTTACACTCGGAACGTTATTATTGAAACCACGTTCTTACATTGACGAAAGATATTACTTGAATACAAGTCTTTTTACGTTTCTCTTTTATTTCGGATAGGGGACTTGTAATCCCAGCTTATTAGTTGGGCAAATGCTCCCAAGTGCCGATTTTTTTTTACTAGTTTTGGAATCGTCTCACTCATTCTAACAAAAACATCAGTCTTCTCGTTCGACTAAGACGCGAGGCTCACCGTAGCAATTGCAACTTGCACTGATAATTAAAAAAAATTAAATTGTTGCTAAAGGGTATCTAATATTTTTAAGCTTTGATTTGTATTTATTAAGGAAATAATATGAAAATTTAAAATCGTTATTCTTGATTTAAAAAGTATCGCTTGAATAATTTTTAATTAGTGTAAAATTAGCTTTAAATTATGTTCATCATGCAAATAATTAAAAGCCGCATTAAACATTGTGTTCGTAATTTAATTCGTAGATAAACCATTGATTCATGATAAATATTATTTAGTTGGTTGCGATTGACGCATTGCAAGGTGGTTAATAGACGTGAAAGTGCTCATTACATGGTATGCTTATCAAACATCCCTTCGCAGATTAACAAATCGCAAACTAATATTTTTTGGCACCGTTTGCGTCTGTATCGTGTACATTAAAAATAGCGAGGATCGACAATCACATTCGCCGTAAAAAAACGCTGGCGATATTTTTTTTCTGAATTAGACATGATAAGGTTTTGAGAACTAACAAGAACTTTTCCTTAGAAGGAGACAGCCACTTTGCTCTTTAAATAAAGTCAAGACTTACCCTCAGCAGCTACAACAAGCGAAGTGTATTTTATGTCCTAACGTTATTATGTTACCAGCTTAAACACTCCATAATGGGGTGACCGGCATCTGTGATGGTTCGGCTAGTCTTAAAAATATATTTGCAACGCGCTTTGCTAGTCCTCGGAGAGTTGTCATTCAATGAGTAATGTCACTCACTAATGAACAAGGATCATTCAGAAGTGGTATTCATTCGGTCCATGTGACTCATCACCTTCCAGCAATCGCGATAACGGAAATTTATTTAAGTATTTGGAGTAGGGTAGAAATTTCAATCCTGGACAAAAGTCATTCGAATAAGATCATGCGAAACGAATTCAAATTGGATAGTCATACTTGATAGGAAAAACAAATTACCGGTACAACGACCCACGCACAACCATTATGTTTGACTTTTCTCTTTGCTAAAACGGGGAGCGGTTTCACACGCACATTTTAATATATATAAAGAGTGATGCTAATGAGCCTTCAGTATTTACTAATGAGCCTTCTTAATTGGCATCAAACAAGTAATCGGATTTTAATTTGCCTAAATTGTTAAATTGTTTTTGTACTTATTAGAAATGATAATTCCGACAAACCATCTCATATCACCTACGCTATCGTGCTTCTGATCTCGTTTATAAAAATGAACACGGAAGACGATTACCGGATCACAAAAATACATTTTAGCTGTTGGAAAAGCTTGTCATGCGCGTGATAAGGTGACATACCGAAAGGCTGTTTTACAATAATTGAACGGTATAAAGGGTGGGTAATAGAGGACTGTGAGATTGAAGCAGTAAGAGTACAAAGCTAGTGCAACGCTGTTCACAACAAGCGATTCTTAAAAAAAGGTATATACAGCACTCAAGCACAAGTAGATGTTGTGTAGCAAACAACAGGTGTATTGTGCTCTCATGATCTTCCGGAAGATGGTTGTAATACATTCGTACCATAAATGAAATGTCGTCGTCGGAGCTTTTCGGGGTGATTCTCTTGAGAGTGTGAGAAACCTGGTGAAGGACACATGGTATTAAACTTAACCAAGCCGGTGTGAGACAGTATTTCGAGCGCTTTCACAAGGGCTGCTTGACATGGAGCTGCGGATATGGCTGGCTCAGTCTCGACTGTAAAGTTATTAGAATTAGAAACATTAAAGTGATCAGCAATTAATAATTTAGGGGGTTTACAATTAAATTACTTGACTATTTTGTCGGCTGAAGGCTCACGTGCGACAAGTGGAGGCTCATTAGCGGCTATCTAAATATTTCACTAATTAAATTGACCTAGTATGTGCTTACTGTGACTAAAGAAAAGGGAGTGAACCTGACGAAAAGGGAGTGAGCCATATCATTCCCCTCCCAAAAATAAACGATATTACTGCTTCAACTAAAACAGTTAATTGATGTATGCCAATTAAGGCGAACAAGGAAATAAAAGAGAAAAGGATAAAACCTCAGGTCCTACTTTTTCCAGTTCTGTTGACAAGTAAAAATAGTGGCCACACCAAATTCGTGTGACTCTTTTATAGGCCCCTTTTCCCCCACGATTCAACACTTATCCTATTGGACGTAAGAAACTCACACCATAATGTAGAGAGACGAAAATGATCCTACTCTCGGACTTTTCAAGCAGTTGTACTTCTATCGGCTTGAGTAACCCTTGTCCGTAGTCGGGAGAAGCTAATTATGGTGTTTTCAATTACATCGGAAGAGTCCTGACAATTTTGAAGCGTAGATTTTATCCAGCAGCAGCAAACAATTGGAGAGATATACTCTTCGGTTCAGCTCGTGACCATACAAAATCTTTAGCTGGTAAAACCAATCAAGTAACTCCCATTTAATTCATCCTTTCCCTAATTTCTGCATCTAAATACGAGGGGGCCCCTACGAGAAGGCGTGGATCACCAATTTCTGCGCTCTCGGCTAAATGTGCCACCGTCGCAACTCGCTGCTTTACGCTCTTACTAGAAAAACAATTGAAATCGATGCACTAGTCTAAAGAGAACAGGTAAGTTCAAACGCACAGAAGCGTCACTTATTAGCATGTAATACCGATTATAGAAGGCATAAGTCTAGCGAGCAGCAAAAATCACAACCATTCATAGGCTATGCATTGTGGCTATGTTGCTGAATTTTATTCTTAAGAAGCACACCACACTTGTTTGAAGCGTACATTGGCCACATTATCTTTCATGTGTTATATTATTCTTGCAATTGAAAAGAATGCCCGTGATAGTCCAGCATCGTAAACGGATCACCTACGATTCTATTCTTTTTCATCATTTGATTTTGTTGCCCTGAAGCTGGCTGCATTAAAAGTGGAGGCGTCATCGTTGTCGTCGTCTTCATTGTAAGTCACATTTCCGCTGACGAAATCTTTGTTATTCGCATCATACTTTGACACTGAAGTATTACGACGTGTTGTAGGGACTATACGACCAGCTATATTATTGTCGCCACCAGGGGTGCAATCACCGTGATGCAAATATAGCCTTTCCTTCAAAACATTGACACGACAATCACATTTGCATGGATACGTACGCATAAAACAAGTTTAGTGTGCCTCTTACGATAGTTCTGCTTCAAAATATGCACTTTATACATTTATCGTGGCTAGTTTTTTCCGTGCTTTCTCAACTTTCTCAGCTTTCGCTTTATTTGCCCCTTGCCTGTCGGCAATCGCCATTATAGCAAACACGATTGGAAATTCGGAGTTGGGTGAGTATTTTAAACCTAGCATGGTAATATCAGAGTCAGATCGGGCTTATTAGACTAAAAATGTTAAATTGGCCAAAACAAATCACTGGTATTACAACCCACTCACAGCCGCTACGAGTATCCATTCCTTATAGCATACCATGTAACACGGTACCATCTACGTACAGTTAAATGCACAGTTGAGATTGTAAATGTTAAGATATTTTATAGGCTCAGCTGGATCTTCCTTAAGTACGATCTATGCAGCAAAAAACAATTTAAGTATAGCGCATTCGCGACTTATCGAGTATCATATGTCGTCAAGCAATTACGCAGCTAAAACATTTTGCAAGCAGCAAAAACTGCCCTAGCGGCTCCAGTTTTAGCACAGGATATCGTTGGCACAATTATTGTAAATGGTACACAAGACGATTATAAAAATGTTCGACGTTTATCAAAAACGTCATTTCCTTCTCTTTGCCTTACAATCTCCATTTTCAGCCGCTACTTGTCGAGTAAGTAGAATATAAAAATGAAAAAATCGTTTTTCATCGCTTTTTTATTATCGATGTCTTTCTTTCCACGCTATTTATAGGTGCATAAGTTCTTGTTCTTTAATTGCCATTAGAAGCTTTACGGATCCACTCTGACGTTGTTTGATATCTAGTGGTGCATTATGTTTTTAAAAATGGAGAATATATTCTACTTCCACACCCAATATCGATATAGAGTGGCCCAAGAGCGCTCTATATTGATATTGGGTGTGGAAGTAGAATATATGATAAGTCGACGTCAAACGCTTGTTTTGCCTATTACTCGCAACAAAAGCTAAAAGTGTACGCTGATGACTTCAGCAGCCTCAACGCTGTACAAACCTCATCGATGTAGCCCTTAACAAAATCTTGACGTTAAAGTAACCTTGACTTATTGATAACAGAGCTTACCTAACAACAAAAAGGGGATGAATCTTATTAAATAATTGAATCTTATAGGTACATTTAGTTATAGCTGAACTACATGTCCCAAATAGATTGGTCTTACCAAGAACCAAGGCCATCTATAGTACAGTAGGGTCCCCCTTAAATCATACGGCTGGGACCGCCAAATTTTGATTAAATAAGGAAACTGTGAAATAGCAGAGTTAGGGGGGATAGGGTTGAAGCGAAACCTCTGGCCCCTTTGCTATTCCTCGTGGTGGTCGAGTTGTTGGAAATTGCAGTTCAGTAGTCTCCCACCTTGAAAGGACTCCCGGTCCCAGGTAGCCGTACTCAAACGCACCGCTTCTCAGCGTTTGTCGACGACTCCACGATTTTTCTCGAGCAAGCGAATCAGCTGGCACCGGCTCTTGCCCTAGTATCACGCTTTGGAGCCTTATCTGGACTGAAATCCCAGCCGTCAAAGAGCAAAATCATACTCTTGAACACAGGGGTGCAGATGCGAGAAATGGTTGGCATTTCGGTGCTACACCAGACAGAAACAGTAAGGTACCTGGGCTATGAGGTTGGTCTAGGTGCCTTACATAATCGCAATTGGGCTTTAAGGATTCGAAGGCTTCAACGGCGGCTAATCACAGCTTCCAGGGTCGCGACTAGTGTGGAGAATCGAGTGTTGATTCTAAACTCCATCATTCGTCCAGCCATTTTATTCACGGCAGCGGTATTCGACATCCCAGAATGGGCGAGGCAGGCAATCCAAAATTTGTACAAACAATTTTTGTGGGCTCATGCCACTTCGACAGAAGCTAGCAGGCACAAGATCAACCCAGGACTGCTACTCACTCCGAAACACGCAGGCGGAGTAGGGCTGGCTTCATTCGAGGTCGTAATCAAAACTCAGCACACGAAACATGCACTGCGGTGGCTAACGCAAGCCCAGGACAAGTATTTTGCCTCTTGGTGTCACTGGGCTTATCAAGGTAGGCCAACTTCCTCCTCCCTGGTCCTGTATGGAAGGGGTATACCAGGGATAACATCTTCTTGCACTTCGAAGCCGTCGAAACTGCATGGATACAAGACATGGACAAGCTTTTGCAACCCACGAAGGAGCAATTGAATTTCATTCGAGATCGCGTCCGCATGCACTATTCGACTTTGCTCGAAGGAGCCAGTAGCTGGTGGGAAGAAGATGAATGGGTATTATCTTACCATCACCCTTTTCCGGAAGCATTAGCATCCAACGACGTCCAAGTACTGGCACTGCACCGCTTTTGGGGAACGTTCGGATGGAGTAACAATTCGTGGATTCGCGACGGGCAGGGTCGGCAGCTTGTACGCTCCAAATACGACCGGATAGCTGACTGCTCCATCTCGGACTTGCACATTCGCAGAACAGGACCGAAAGAGTTTATCTTCAGTATCTCACTGGCTGGACCTGCCTCTAAGCATCACTATCAGCCGAAGTTAAGGCGCTGGGCTACATCTATCTTGCTCGCTTCGCCTTCTATTCGAATTGGGTAGGAGTTAGCGCTGGACCCGAAGTTAGCACTTCGTCATGCGCCTTCGTTTCGGTATCATTTTGACTTTTCGACGGTGCAACATGGTTACGTCGTCGGGAATAGACGGGAGTCTGCGGATAACGGGTGTGAGCACGTCGAATTGCGGCAAAGTGCCAACGGATTTAGATGGTTTTTTTACCACATCATTACCTGAGTTGGTTACTGAAACTGTCGCTGAGAGGGACATTTGGATAAGCCGACTGCGGTTACATCGTGTCGTGTTTTATTCACATCCTGATCATTATCGATTTCCCTGGGCTGTGGCCAACACGGTGGCGAACGTTTCGATTAGGGCGCCAATTGCATGGCTAGCGTTCAGACTTCACAAACGACTGCTTGCTGTCCCTTTGAAAGGGCTGATCCAACGGTTGAAAGAAGTCATCAGCAAGGATGGCTGGTTGCGTGCAGCAGCTCATCGACGCCCGTCTCAATTTTGGAACCATACTAATGGCCTTTCGGATTTTCAAGTCAGGACTTGCTACAGAATCGCCACTAATCAACTTAACCTCTACCATGATGGTCGTCGCGCTGAAAAAAGCTGTCGAGCGCTGGTGGAGTGTTGGGGGCGTAAAGAAACGTCGGCTCACATCTTTTGGGAATGTTCAAAGGCGCGCGCCTGCTGGAGGCGACATATCTGTCACTGGACGGGTCTCCGAGATGTGAGGTCTGTTGATGAGACCTGGTATTTTGGCAGTGTGAATCGTCAGGCTCCTGCATTACCGGCAAGGCAGCGACAACGCCTACATGAACATTTACAAGACGACTTGGAAGCAGGGGTCATGGTTTGGAATCGCATATGGTTTATTATGTGTAGCGTCTGTTTAACTCACTTATGGAGTGAACGAAACGACGCAGTGTTTCAAGGTGTGCGGACGACGGTTATTCACAGCGTCACCCGTTTTTGGAAGGTGGGGATTCGGCATCTCAGCGCGTTAGCGAAACGCGAACATCGTGGTCCCTACACAGTCGTCGCCGGGGCTCTCTTACATGCCTGTCTTGACCTCTTCACTCTCGAACCGCGGGATGAGGTGGTCTTCGCAGGAAGCAGCTACGACAAGCTACCGGATCCGGAGCTCTTGTCCTGGCTCCAGAGTTTTCAGACATCTTGTACGTAGGTAAATGTTAATAGACTGTCATTAAATCTCTCTCTCTCTATGGTTGAAGCGAAAGGTTCTACACGTGTTATAAAGGAGAACGATAGTGTGGCCGCACCGCCAGTTTCTCTTCGAAATGCGACATGGATGCTTGCAGAGCTCAAGACTTCCGATTGCAGCAGGAGACTGGAGAGGAGTTCTTAGGGATAATTTAGAAAATGCAGGATCAGATGGTATACTTTGCAAAATCCCTCAAGCATCAAACTCTGGATAATTGTTTGTAGTGGTTCCCCGGCAGTAGTTTAATATTTGAATGTCGAAAAATATTCTGGCCTTAAATCAAGGGAGTTTCTGATACTTGGCCTGGGCCCAACTTGAGACTCGACATTTTTATTAAGTAAGGGAGGTTAAACAATTGGCTACTAAAAACTGCACTGTAGAAATCGACCCCTACCACTGTCGCCGGATACAAATCCTTCCCATATCTCCTTTTTTAGTAAAATGTTACCAGGTTTGCTCCCTCTATTAACTGTACGTCCGATAGATGCCAATCCTCACTATTTTAAAGAATTGGACGTCGACCGGTTTCGTTCTATGGTTGTTCAGTGGTCACCTACCCGTACCTTATAATTAATTGCCATGAAGCGAGATATAAGTGTATAGATGGAATATTCGTACCAATTCCATGATAAGAAACCTATTCAATCCAAGCAATGAGGGTGGTTCGTGTGGCGTTGGCGCTGAGGATGTCAATCGAAGGCTGCGGAGTAGCTTGTAAGCAAAACGGTGGGTTTCTGTGGGACCCATAATGCGTGGTACAGACGCTACCCGAACTGGGAATCTTCTCGCACTCGGTCACTCTGTCTGCAATTGCCTCCTTCTCGGCTTAGCCCCTTCTATTCATTCCTTCCCTCCTACACTGCGCTCAGAATCTCTTGATCATTGAGCTCTGGCAGGGCTTTATAGTCTTTTTCAATAGAGTTAATTAGATCTTAATGGAGAGTCAGTTCGAGATCATACTTTTTTATAACGGAGAACAACAACCCCAGCAAACGACAAGGATGGCTAAGTGCGTCTGACCTTGATACGCAACCTGAACAAATGATACAAGCAAAAATTAAGGAGCTTTGGTAGTGGTCTCTGGGGCTATAATCCCGCTGGTTTGGGTAAAATAAAACGGGGGATTCAAGAGGAGTGAGTGGTGCTGGATATGGGTTTCATTTTTCGATCCTTTGAATTTTGACTAGCCTATAGAATTTCTGGCACATATTTATTTAGTTTTTATTACTCTAATAAACAATCAAATTTGATCGCTGCAATTTAATTGGTATTATTTCCCATGTGCAAGGCCACCATATTTCGATAACTAACAGCCTCCGCCAACTTCCAGAAAATATGACTGCCACAGCTGAATGTAAGTAAGGAAGAGCTGATTTAGATTAGAAGTCTACCATTGTCATCTACTCATTTGTACGTCAGCGTGATATATTGTCGAGATGTGTATTCAAGGCAGACAACAAACGCGCCTAGACGCAAGCAATGTTGTGCTTGAAGACACTGGAAGCGCACTTCTCAGTCACGTACTCTAAATAGCCCTCATTATAAAAAGTAGTAGGCCTGAAGATGGACCAACCTTCCTTCTTATTCAGCTCCAGCTCGCGAAGCGTTTGACTGCGAGTCCTGTGATCCACAAAAAAAAGCCGGGCGTAATCCGCGGCGTACCAAAACATGCGATGATTCGGTTTACCGATGGACTTGGCTGCGATGTCTAGGAATCTTTCGGAGCTGTCATCGTTCGCGCTGGCACGCGCCATACCAGGATGGTCATCATAGCTGGCCATCACGTCGTTGCCTTTGCCATCCAATGCATCTGCCGGCGAACCAGTCTCAGGCGTCCGCACATGATCGCGTCGTTTCGTGGTGTTCACGTTGGTATCAACGACAGCGTCGCTGGCCATTGCAGGCGAGGTCTCGTGAGACGCTATGAGGTTTTCGGATGCCGAAGCTGCTTTGACGACATTACCACAAGCGGAAAGGCAAACCAATGCCACGAACAGAACGATCGATGGACGCATCGGATGACAAACAAAGGCTGTCACCAGTGTTAGCGAGTGATGATGCGGCGACTTGTGAAGGGTGTATATTGCATATTTGCATTAGTTGTATTGTTCTTTGGCAGGTTTATATTTTGGGATGTTAGCGAAACGACAAGTCATCGGATTGGCTCAGTCGTTTGGGAAGCGGGATTCCACGCGGGTGAGTGCGGGTTCGATCCCCGCCGTGAACAAGTTAATTGTGACTGACACTCACGACCTGGTGTTTGGGGTTCACCAGAACTGTGACCCGCCCGCATTTACGTCCCCCACCCACGCAATCGTTTTCATTCTGCATATGACACAGCAGAGTTTTTACGAAAGGTATTTACGAGACGTAATTACCCAGGGATAGGTAAAACAGAAAGCGGTGGAGACAGGGCACGAAATAGGTGGCTGAGAGCCACCGGCTACTACTAGCCATTCGTTTTCGAAGCTAGGAACAATTTGAATAGAACTCACTTTTCGGTTTTCATCCCCGGCCGTAAGCCATCTTCTTCTTCTCATCAGCTCCGCAACCTGGTTAATTCTAACAACCAGAAGACGGTAAGCTTAAGACGGTAAATTGCGGAATGCTGGGTGCCCACGACAAATGATTGGTCTGAGTCTTTAGCGGCTGGGAGATCCAGAATCCGACAGCAGAGATCGACCAATCTCCGCTTCAAGCTGGTCTGTGGGACTGTTTTTGTCCTTTTGGACAAATTCTTGACGGCAGTTCTTTAGAGGATACCTTCGTATTCAGCCATCTATTTCAGTTGCCGACATGTTGAAGTTTACATCCGATGTCGTGAGCAAGTGTAGCAACCACAACATGAGGTTGAAACGTGTTAGTAGTTCAGTGCCACCGTCCTTTCGAGTCATTTTACTGTAAATTGTAATAGCTCACAATGTGCTTGTTGTGCGAGTAATATAGGAAGAGGACAGCTCGTAGTTGGTACTGTCCGTGTCCATGCATAAGCTCAGCGACACCTGATGAGGTTTCAGGTACGTTGCATTCAGAAGCACAGCGACTGTCTATCCAAGACACGTGTTAGACACAAAACGATGGCTGATCCCCATCTACTACATCGGCTCAATCAGATCAGTTTCGATGGGCTCTATGGTGTTCCCATCGTGGCATCTGGTCCCAAAGCAGGTCTTTATCCAGCCGTCGCATCGTCGACAAGCCATAGTCCAACGCTGCGCCGTAATCATACTACAAAACGTAGACTGGATTCAACACAACTTACCGCGTTCGAAGTGGGTATATTGACTCGATCGTTTACGAAGCCGTACGTCTCTGGCTTCTGCTGGTATTCCCCGTGTCATCTGGCTCGTCCGTGTTCAAAGCTAGACATGACTCTCGCGTAACTGTCCCGAGTTGTTGTTTGGTGGTTAGTCTTTCATACTTGGCTCGCGACAAACTACATTAAGCATCACGGCGGGGGAGATCAGCAGGGCTTGGATACAAATCTGGTGGATAGCGTGCTACATCTGCTTCGCCACCCTATGGCACAGCGAAACCGCTGGGTGCACAATCACGAGGAAACATCCGCTGACTAAGCAGAAACCGAACTACGACAAACACTGCTTCGACATCTACAAGCAGTAGCGGTCAGGGAACACCGGCTCAACCGCGACGAGGACGGCATTTCCGGCGAGCGACAGAAGTCTTTTCAACCCAGTTCCTGTGCGACCGTTTACTCAATATGACTCCGGACGGCAGCCCACACCGCCGGTGGGGGTGCTCGAGCGGCTAGGGACTTTACAGCAATCTTGCAAACCGTAGAGGTAGTAAGACAGCCTGTTTCTCTCTCAAGTACATTAAGCGTGAACGATACGTTCAGTTTTCTTGCGCTGATGTCTCTCGTTCTCGATATGAAGGTGTCATCGTTTTACACATCGCATACGCTCATGATCGACGTCCGGACCAACAGCCATTTAAAATCGGCGAGCATCTAATCTGCATAACATCCAGCGCCACTTCTCCTGCATATCCATGCTCTATCCAGCAACTGTCGAGGTCGTGTCACCCATTGCAACCAGCATATATTCGTAAACGTCTCCGGGCTTCCATGTACGCTAGGCGGACTGCCTGCCAATATTGGATCAGCGTATCTCTGTGTTGTCGGCATCGCAGTAATGGCTCTATATTGTGGTATCTAGCGTTGACAAAGGGTGTAAGTTTTGGTGCCAGTTTGTCTTTTTACCGAGAATTTTGTGTACAGTTTAATCCGTTTTGATATCATAGGTATGCAAAATGAAGACTTTCAAGGCTCGGCGTCACTTGCTTTTAATGAGAAATCAAGACGCGCTGCTGAGAAATTACTATTATGCAGTAACGACAGCAATAACGACGCTTAATCGTGCTCCCGCAAGATGTAATGTCTATAAGAGCCACGCCTATATCAAAGGTGTGCACTAAACCACGTTATATTCGATCTTGTTATGGCACAGCATGGGATGAGGACTAATGGAAGCGACGGACAGCAGTCAGAAGAGCTTAATTTTCTGTCCAATCAAAAAATATTATTTAGTCATACTCATAGAAGAGCGCCACAGTAGCGCAATAACTCGGGGATAACTCGAGAAAAGTTATTATAACGTTATTCCGCCTACGTTTTGAAGATCTGCGACACCCATAGTTGCAAGTCATAGGCTAAGGTTGATAAAGGGACAATGAAATTGAAGTTGACGACGTAGTTCTAAATGAAGTACACAAGCAATATTATACCGTTGAGCCTAAATAAGGATCAAAATAAATTGAACAAAGGCGACCGCAACTACTCCAGTCATGTTCAGCCAAAATTAAGTTATTCTATCTTTTCATACCGGCTGCTGTAAATTTTTTCAGCGTATGAATTTTGAGAGATAGTTGTACTAGTCTCTGATTGGTGCGCAAATGCTAAGTCATACTTTCTGCTGGAGACACGCTTAGAAATATGTACTGACATTCCGAATCTGCTCACTGTTTTGAACGCGAGCGCACAGTACGGGTTGCTCATCCATTGGTCGGACATGACGATAAAGGGGCGATGAGCAATGATAAACACGAGTTAAGTAGTAATTGATATGTTAAGAAGCTTGTTGTAGTTTGTACATACTGCAAGAATGAAGATGGAGGACCAGATACCGCCAAGCAATTATCTGATACTCAAGTAGCTCTCCTTGATTACCGTTTGCCGCTTTGAAGAGCATGCAATCTTTAGTGGAAAAACACAGTGATCATTGGATTACGAGAGTTAGTGGTGCATTAGCTTGCAGAAAACGACGGTTTGCCATCTCGCTAAATGTAATCGGCAACAACTCGTATCCATCACTTCCAGACACAGCATATTCTTTTCAGTGACTTCCTGCCATTACAAGACAGACAGGATCGAAATTTTATGCATACTTCGTGTCACGAGGATCCCTTGTTTGGGGCGCCGCGAAACTCTACGTACACTAGTATGTGCAGAGGAAGCTTATCTACTCAACAGTTATGTTGAGTACAGGGTACAAGAGACCTGTATTCAATATAGTTAAGCTATCAATAAAACTTTAATCTTAATCTAACTATTTTAAACTACGTCGTCGTACGACGACAACCTGCTCACCACTCACTGCGCGCGCCTTGCATCGATTGGAGGTAATCTATGGTTGATTTGTCTTTTATCAACCAATCTTTGAGCAGCGCATAAAAATTCTCCTAAAAGGGGATTATCTTCCGTCAATATTATCCACCTCGGATAAAATTGGTAGAATGTTGTCATGCTAGACAGTCTCCCTATTGACACCGTTTGGTGTCAATATCATGTAACGGGCTACCCCGTTACATCACCCTCCCCCTTTACCCTCAATCACCCGTTGATTAAATAGAATCGATTGGGACAGGGTGACCACCGTTGGATCACTCTGGGAATTGGAGTACTTGTTGGTCGAATTCCACTCATTTGCCAATCCAACGCATTGTTTCCAAATTTCAAGCGAGTTGCTACTGTAGCAGCAAGAAAGGCGGCTGCACGCATGCTTGCAGCCGGAGAGAGTACTTCTCACACCTCATTAGCAGGTGGTTCTTTGCCTGCTGCTGTGAACAGTCCACGTGGTGAGTCACCACGTGCGACAGGTACATCCGCTGCGTCTGCAGCGGGTAATGCGAATCGTAATCCAGACGATTCTGAAATAGAGCTTATCTCTATTCCGGTGGGTCGGATGATGTATCCGACTCGAAATCGAGACCTCACGCCTCCGGATCACCCGGGGCGGACACTGCTAGAGCCAGGATGACTGGATCTAGTCAACGTGGGGGCATCATGCGAAAAATCGTTGAATCGAGCGATTGTTCCGACGAATCCTCGCCTCACGCGAGTCCATCCAATGATAGGAAGCGTAGGGATGGTGGTAATGCACCTATACATCACCACGAGCGAAGTACCTCGAGGGATCGAAGTGTCACTGGTGTCAGTGCTCATGCTGACACCAATCAAGAGGCCAGGGACCGAAATGTCCTGCACCACGCTCCTCAAGTGAAGTCTCCTTGGATGCCGTCATCCAATGAGCTGGACCGGTTGGCCGGAATGACTACCGAACGGGATCGAATCCCGTTGTTCAATTGTAGGAAGATTTGCCCACCTGATTCCAGCACGGAAACTATCCGTGCTGAGGAAGAATTATTTACAGATGCATTCTTTAAACACCAATGGTACAATGGCAGCCGTGTTCGAAACGGAAAGGCCTTGGTGCAAGGATGGAATGCCCTCATCCATAACATCGAGTGCATTGGCCGTGAGGCCTGGCTCGGTAAAAATGATGCAGCTCGCATCAGGTTTGAGAAGCTTAACCCAGTCGGGGTGCGATATAAGTTGCACCGACCGTCAAGAGAGGCAGGACTACCCTGTCTCTCGTGGGGTGGTTCGTCTCCAGGTTGCCTGGACAACTCAAACCGTGCCATTAGGGAGGCCTTCCTCCCTAATGATCCCTTCTGGAGGGCGCGCATCTCTTCGAGATGGCCAAAGGTATTGACACTTTGTGATCCCTGTGCTCACGTTCGGGGAGGTCGTTTTCCGACGGCCCTTCTTCGAACGCAGCGGGTGGGTCTCGTCACACTGCTCGACGATACCCAGGACATCAACAATCAGCTGGGCACAAGGCTCCCAGCTGTCCCACACCGGTGAATAGACACGGACGAGGCAACTCGTACGGACGCCATTCACGTTGAGGTGGTTCAAAATACGCTCCACTAGAAAGCGTTGACCATCGCATGAGTCCATTAAGGGATGTGGTGGCGGCGGGAACACCTGATCCGGCTCGAGGGTCGGATCAGCTTGATGTTCAGGAGCTGAACCGTGTAACGGAACAGTTGCAAGGTAACCTGGCTCATGAACGGACTCGGCGCTACGAGCTCCATGATCTTGTAAAGGATAATTACAACTCCTTAGTGCACGATCGTTCTGAAGATCGTGACGAGCTAGCAGCGGCTCGTCGAGACATCGCTCAACTGCGTGAACAGGTCACTTCGAAAGTCGACCAGACTGGCTTGTTAAAACGGGACCACTCGAAGGTGGTCTCGGCTCTCGACCGCGGAGGTGTTCTTCGCATCTCGAAACGGGCTCGTACTGATAGTACGGGCGGAGGCGACCAACGTAAAACGTAGGATGCGTACGCATCTTATGGGGCAGTTCAACCGTGTATGCGTTGCCCATTCGGTGCAACACACAAAATGGACCGATGTACTTGGGCAGTAATTTACTGCTGCCCACGTTTGTCACTGCGTGTTTCGGTAAGTTTAATGAAGACAGTAAAACTAAATCCCCTTTTATCAAATGAAAGAGCATTTGCTTTTCCATGTTTTTCTGCGTTTCTTTTCTGTCTGTCTAGTGCATCTGCAATAGAGTCTTGAACGAAGCGAACAACCGCTTCGCGAGTCAGCAGAAATGCCTCTGCTGATTCATCCTTGTCAACAGCAGTGCGCTTCCTGTGCACTGCTGAAAGAACGTTGTCTTCACCAGTGAGGGTGTCATCGTCCTCACTGTGGCAGTCAATGGAGATGCTGAATATGCCAGCATCGTCGTCTTCATCATCCATCGAAATCGATCGCATCGACATCGGCATCCGTCACGTCGATACCATTGTCGACGGGTGATGAGCAAGAACCAGATCGGTTTTTGTTCGAGCGATTCCATCATTCTTAAACTAGAGTCGCACTCTAAGAAGTCGGGTAAACGTGCATGGCGTAGGCCATTCACGAAGAACCGTGTATGCGTTGTCGACGCATGCACCGAGTTGTTGATGGCAAATTCCGCCATCGGCAAGAACTCACTCCAACTCGTAAACAAGTGAACATACCCTCGAAGTATCTTTTTGAGGACGCGGCTGACGTGTTCCGTCTGGCCATCTGTTTCTGGATGGTCAGAAGTCGAAATCGTCAAACGTGTTCCAAGTGAACGGAACACGGATTGCCAAAACTCCGCCGTAAAGCGGTGGTTCCTATCAGACACGAGTTCACGGGGTAACCAGTGAAGTCGGAAGATAGTATCGATGAAGACACGCGCACAACCCTGTGCTGTGATTGACCCCGGTACAGCAACACGATGTACCATCTTGATGAAACAATCAACAAACACAAGAATAACAGAATTCTTGTGAACGTCCTGGGGAAACCCGAAGACGAAGTCCATCGATACTGACTGCCAACATTCTTCCGGAATCGGAAGAGGCTGCAAGGGTGCGTGAAATGAAGGACTAGACTTCACCCGTTGACAAAATTCGCAAGCGCGAATGTATTTGCGCACAAACTCATACTGGCGGGGCCAGTAGAAGTCACGACTTACCGTGAGGTGAGTCTTTTCTCTACCGCGATGCCCACTTGTTGGGGCATCATGACACTCATACATGATGCGCAATCGCAAATCATTATGAGCGGGAACGACGACACGAGGTGTGTCGCCGTTGACTGCTGTATAGTACAGCAGTCCATCACGAACCGAATACCGTTCGGTTAAAAAGCGGTATTGAGACGACAAGCTTTTCAAAGCTTGACTGCATGGATTGGATACGTAATCCATCAATCGCAGAAGAAACTCATCTTCTGCGTATGCTTTTTGCACGTCATCGAGCAGATTAGACGACGGAGCACTCACTGTTAGTGTCGCTTCAGTGCGATCACCCCTACTGTTGTGTTGAGCAGTCGGCTCGAAATCGGGCCGACGCGAACGAGCATCAGCGACGACATGAAGTCGTTCTGGTTTATACTCGACGGAGAAGTTGTACTCCGCGAAGAAATACAGCTACCTCGCCATTCGTTGTGAGAGTTGTGGACGGCCGTGCGTAATGACGCATAGTCGGTATAAACGATGAAGGGTCTATCTCCTAAGAGATACACCCGAAACTTAGTCAGTTTATATTTCATGGCAAGGGGTTCCTTGTCATGCACCGGGTAATTACACTCAGCTTCTTGCAGATGACGCGATTGATAACAGACGACGCGCTCAACGCAGTCTGAGTCGTACTACAATAACGCGCAGTCGATTGCTAAATCGCTGGCGTAACAGAATACATGAAATGGTCTATCCTGGTCCGCAATCGCCAACACAGGCGATTGTACCAAGCTATTCTTGATACATTCATAGGAGTGCTGACACTCAGCGCTTCATGACCACCTCTTGCTGTTCTTTAACAGACGAGAGCGATGTACGGTCATCTCGGCGTAGTTGCAAGAGTACTTGCTCAAGTACGCCGCCAAGCCAAGAAACTTTCGAAGTCCCTTGACTTTGAATGGCACGGGTCAGTCGCTAATCTCCTTGATCTTTTCCGGATCAGGGCGTACACCTTTTTTACCCACGATGCAGTCAAGAAGTGGTATTCGTTCGCTGCGAATACACACTTCTTGAGGTTCGCGAACAGCTTATGCTCTCGCATAACTTGGAGAACCTTTTAAACGTAGATTCTATGAACCTCCACGTCCGTCTTTCCATCTGTAGTCTAGCTATGGACAAAGAGATCGTCAAAGTAACTCGGTGCAAAATTTCGCACCGATCGCAACAGATGCGTAACACATTTGTTGAACGTTGCAGGGGCAGTAATTATCCCCTGTAGCATTACTAGACACTCTCAGATCATACCACTGGGGGTGCTCACTGCTGTGTACGGGATGTCTCGCGCATGAGGATATGATAGCATCCATCCATCAGATCCATGGACGAAAAGATGGTACTCTTTGCCATACCATCTATGATGACATCCTTTCTCGGTATCGGCGCTTGAGCCGGTAAGGTTGCAGCGTTCAATTTGTTGAATGTGTGCACTATCCGCCACCCTAATGTGGCCTTTTGTACACAGAAGGTCGGAGAGCTGTGTGGGGATGTTGATTTCCTCACAAGGCCCGCAGCTAAACGATCGACAAAGAACTTGTCGATCGCAAGTACTTGTTCACGAGGCAGTGCCCACTGCTTTATGACACAGCATTTTGAACCAGGTTTCAGTTCGATCTTATGCCGAGTGCCTTTGTCTTTAGGCAGCTCGCATGGCACGAATTCCGGGAAAACCTACCTGAATTCGACCAATTCTTACACAAAGGATTTGTCTTTAAAACCTCCCAAGATTGAGACGTGTTTCGCTCAATACGGTTATTCTCATCGAGGACACTCTCGTCCATCGATGAGCTTTTGAGAACCCGTTCGTTCTCAGCAAACACTTGTGCCGACCGAATAACGGCGACGTACTCGTCCTCTGTGACGAGCACGCAGATCTTCTTGATCTTTTCACTACGCAGATCTCGCAAGAATCTTTTAGATTCTAGCGTTTGCAACTTGACTACCTCCGAAGCTGACTTCGAAGGTGTAACCAGATCAAGTGTATGCGCATAAGACATTCACTGTCTCGGTGATTTCCTGGAAAACACATTTACTGGTGGTTGGGGATCCACACCTTCAACATAGCTCTCTCGGAAATTATCACACTCAGGAACGCTGGAAGTTTCTTCCAATACGTGTACTGACTGTGGTTCGACTACCACGGTCACGTCCTCTTCGATCGACTCTCTTTCAGACGATCGGTCTTGATCTATGATCGACTCTCTGGTAGTCGATCTCGAATCAACGTGTTGTTCGTCCTGAATAACAACACTAAATTTTCTTCTTGGATGCACCTTTCTTGGTGTGCATTCGTGTTCCCGTCCGCTCGATCTCTTCGAGGGGTGAAACTTCGGCGCAGCCTGTGTCTCTACACAGGTGCCGGAAGCTGGTTCCACAGTGTAGTGGCCTTCTACACTGTGATCTTGCGCAGTCGTACTAACGACCGTACCCACAAGTGAGGCCATCGCACTCACTCGTAGTACATCCACGCACTTGTGGACGATCCAAGACGTTCCTCAAATGGCCATCTGATAAGCAAACGGCAGGCACCTTCACGGATCGATGCTGCCAACTACCCCATGGCTGGTATTTTCTAAGCCATGGCAGACCGAGGATGACATCAAATTTGTCATCCAAATCTAGTACGATGGAGTCATCATCGTACTGCTTTCCTCCTAGCGTTTAGTGTGTTCCCACTACACGTTTGTTCACTGTTACGGATGCGCCTGTAGCAAGGCACACCGTCATCCATGTTGGAGGGAACTCTCGCTCATCATAGCTGAGACTATTATCCTCTTGAGACTGGCGTCGATTAAAACTGTTCAATGCCCACAGTCAACTAGGGCGCGAAGTGACATTCCACTTGTCACTTCGATCTACAAAGTGATGAGAGACTCCTCATCACTAGTAGCAGTAACACACAGAGACTGTGTGTTGGGGCAATCTTCGTTAAGAGTCCTGTGAATTGTCTTGACGTTGCTGGATCAGCAGGGTGCTCCGCCCCTACTGACCCTGACCGTTTTATGACGGTCCGACTTGATGTCGCGGACCCACGCCTTGGACCTTTCCTCGGCCAACGGCGGTTATCACGTTCTTTCTTTGGACATGGTGCGGTGCTTGGGACACTACACTCATGAGCGTAGTGTCCAATCTTCTGGCAGCGATGGCATCTTGCCGCTCGCTTGTGACTCAGAGAGCGAGAGTTCTCGCTCTTGATGTTACAGAGGTCCTTTGGTTCGGGACCATCTTTTTTCTGTTGTCTCGTCGGACGATAGTTGATGAGTTAGCCTGAGACTATCTCAGGCTAAAGTCTTCTTGTTCCGTATACGCTATCGCCTTTTCCAGCGGATGGCAGTCCTCGCGGAACATGCAGGTCTTCACCTTCCCATCCACAAGGCCGTAAAGGAACACGTTGATGAGTTTATGCTCATCAATATGAGTTTTCGCAAGTATACTCGCAAGGTAGCGTAGATAGAGTACGTACGCATACACATCACGATTGCCTTGCTTGAGCCTTAGGAGTGCAGAGCGTGCTCTGAACTCGGCTCTCGGCGGCTCAAACGTCTCTTTGAGCCGATACTTAAAGGTCTTAACGACTCAAACACGTTTGGGTCGTGAATCTTAAGCCCTAAGGCCCAAGTCTTTGCTCGTCCCGTCAAATTTGACAAGGCAAAGGTGACTTGCATCTCGTCACCCTCGATATGACGGGCCCTGATGGCATCGTCAGACTCGACGAACCATCTCAAAAGGGAATCTCCATCGGTTTCCTTGTACCTTGAGATATCAATCTTCAATATTTCGATTCGACGCATGTGCGTCGGCCCGCCCATCGACTGATGAGAGTCTAGCTGTTGTAGCAAGGCTATCTTCTGTCTTTCGACGGCAAGTTCCCCTTGTAGGAACTTGTTTATAGCAGCATGTTGCTGGTCTCTGCTTAGAGACTCCATCATACCACTGATGGCGGGTTCGCCCTAAGCACACTTATGCGGCCGACTGTCTACCATTCTGAATCACTCAGGTGGGAGTAGCCTTCACGTGTGACGTGAAAGCTGTCGTCTTCTATGTCCTACATGTTCATGTTGGACGAACATTCAGTAGTTGTCGGACGGACTACAGAGTGCTACCAGGTACAACGATGAACCCTTGTTTGGGGCACCGCGAAACTCAACGTACACTAGTACGGGCAGAGGAAGCTTATCCACTCAACATCTATGTTGAGTACATGGTACAAGAGACCTGTATTCAATATAGTTAAGCTATCAATAAAACTTTAATCTTTATCTAACTATATTAAACTACGTCTCGTATGACGACAACCTGCTCACCACTCACTGCGCGCGCCTTGCATCAATTGGTGGTAATCTATGGTTGATTTGTCTTTTATCAACCAATCTTTGAGCAGCGCATGAATATTCTCCTAAAAGGGGATTATATTCCTTCAATATTATCCACCTCGGATAAAATTGGTAGAATGTTGTCACGCTAGACAGTCTCCCTATTGACACCGTTTCGTGTCAATATCGTGAAAAAGACTACCGCGTTACGTACGCCCTGATCCGGAAAAGATCAAGGAGATTAGCGACTGACCCGTGCCATTCAAAGTCAAGGGACTTCGAAAGTTTCTTGGCTTGGCGGCGTACTTGAGCAAGTACTCTTGCAACTACGCCGAGATGACCGTACATCGCTCTCGTCTGTTAAAGAACAGCAAGAGGTGGTCATGAAGCGCTGAGTGTCAGCACTACTATGAATGTATCAAGAATAGCTTGGTACAATCGCCTGTGTTGGCGATTGCGGACCAGGATAGACCATTTCATGTATTCTGTTACGCCAGCGATTTAGCAATCGACTGCGCGTTATTGTAGTACGACTCAGACTGCGTTGAGCGCGTCGTCTGTTATCAATCGCGTCATCTGCAAGAAGCTGAGCGTAATTACCCGGTGCATGACAAGGAACCCCTTGCCATGAAATATAAACTGACTAAGTTTCGGGTGTATCTCTTAGGAGATAGACCCTTCATCGTTTATACCGACTATGCGTCATTACGCACGGCCGTCCACAACTCTCACAACGAATGGCGAGGTAGCTGTATTTCTTCGCGGAGTACAACTTCTCCGTCGAGTATAAACCAGAACGACTTCATGTCGTCGCTGATGCTCGTTCGCGTCGGCCCGATTTCGAGCCGACTGCTCAACACAACAGTAGGGGTGATCGCACTGAAGCGACACTAACAGTGAGTGCTCCGTCGTCTAATCTGCTCGATGACGTGCAAAAAGCATACGCAGAAGATGAGTTTCTTCTGCGATTGATGGATTACGTATCCAATCCATGCAGTCAAGCTTTGAAAAGCTTGTCGTCTCAATACCGCTTTTTAACCGAACGGTATTCGGTTCGTGATGGACTGCTGTACTATACAGCAGTCAACGGCGACACACCTCGTGTCGTCGTTCCCGCTCATAATGATTTGCGATTGCGCATCATGTATGAGTGTCATGATGCCCCAACAAGTGGGCATCGCGGTAGAGAAAAGACTCACCTCACGGTAAGTCGTGACTTCTACTGGCCCCGCCAGTATGAGTTTGTGCGCAAATACATTCGCGCTTGCGAATTTTGTCAACGGGTGAAGTCTAGTCCTTCATTTCACGCACCCTTGCAGCCTCTTCCGATTCCGGAAGAATGTTGGCAGTCAGTATCGATGGACTTCGTCTTCGGGTTTCCCCAGGACGTTCACAAGAATTCTGTTATTCTTGTGTTTGTTGATTGTTTCATCAAGATGGTACATCGTGTTGCTGTACCGGGGTCAATCACAACACAGGGTTGTGCGCGTGTCTTCATCGATACTATCTTCCGACTTCACTGGTTACCCCGTGAACTCGTGTCTGATAGGAACCACCGCTTTACGGCGGAGTTTTGGCAATCCGTGTTCCGTTCACTTGGAACACGTTTGACGATTTCGACTTCTGACCATCCAGAAACAGATGGCCAGACGGAACACGTCAGCCGCGTCCTCAAAAAGATACTTCGAGGGTATGTTCACTTGTTTACGAGTTGGAGTGAGTTCTTGCCGATGGCGGAATTTGCCATCAACAACTCGGTGCATGCGTCGACAACGCATACACGGTTCTTCGTGAATGGCCTACGCCATGCACGTTTACCCGACTTCTTAGAGTGCGACTCTAGTTTAAGAATGATGGAATCGCTCGAACAAAAACCGATCTGGTTCTTGCTCATCACCCGTCGACAATGGTATCGACGTGACGGATGCCGATGTCGATGCGATCGATTTCGATGGATGATGAAGACGACGATGCTGGCATATTCAGCATCTCCATTGACTGCCACAGTGAGGACGATGACACCCTCACTGGTGAAGACAACGTTCTTTCAGCAGTGCACAGGAAGCGCACTGCTGTTGACAAGGATGAATCAGCAGAGGCATTTCTGCTGACTCGCGAAGCGGTTGTTCGCTTCGTTCAAGACTCTATTGCAGATGCACTAGACAGACAGAAAAGAAACGCAGAAAAACATGGAAAAGCAAATGCTCTTTCATTTGATAAAAGGGGATTTAGTTTTACTGTCTTCATTAAACTTACTGAAACACGCAGTGACAAACGTGGGCAGCAGTAAATTACTGCCCAAGTACATCGGTCCATTTTGTGTGTTGCACCGAATGGGCAACGCATACACGGTTGAACTGCCCCATAAGATGCGTACGCATCCTACGTTTTACGTTGGTCGTCTCCGCCCGTACTATCAGTACGAGCCCGTTTCGAGATGCGAAGAACACCTCCGCGGTCGAGAGCCGAGACCACCTTCGAGTGGTCCCGTTTTAACAAGCCAGTCTGGTCGACTTTCGAAGTGACCTGTTCACGCAGTTGAGCGATGTCTCGACGAGCCGCTGCTAGCTCGTCACGATCTTCAGAACGATCGTGCACTAAGGAGTTGTAATTATCCTTTACAAGATCATGGAGCTCGTAGCGCCGAGTCCGTTCATGAGCCAGGTTACCTTGCAACTGTTCCGTTACACGGTTCAGCTCCTGAACATCAAGCTGATCCGACCCTCGAGCCGGATCAGGTGTTCCCGCCGCCACCACATCCCTTAATGGACTCATGCGATGGTCAACGCTTTCTAGTGGAGCGTATTTTGAACCACCTCAACGTGAATGGCGTCCGTACGAGTTGCCTCGTCCGTGTCTATTCACCGGTGTGGGACAGCTGGGAGCCTTGTGCCCAGCTGATTGTTGATGTCCTGGGTATCGTCGAGCAGTGTGACGAGACCCACCCGCTGCGTTCGAAGAAGGGCCGTCGGAAAACGACCTCCCCGAACGTGAGCACAGGGATCACAAAGTGTCAATACCTTTTGCCATCTCGGAAGAGATGCGCGCCCTCCAGAAGGGATCATTAGGGAGGAAGGCCTCCCTAATGGCACGGTTTGAGTTGTCCAGGCAACCTGGAGACGAACCACCCCACGAGAGACAGGGTAGTCCTGCCTCTCTTGACGGTCGGTGCAACTTATATCGCACCCCGACTGGGTTAAGCTTCTCAAACCTGATGCGAGCTGCATCATTTTTACCGAGCCAGGCCTCACGGCCAATGCACTCGATGTTATGGATGAGGGCATTCCATCCTTGCACCAAGGCCTTTCCGTTTCGAACACGGCTGCCATTGTACCATTGGTGTTTAAAGAATGCATCTGTAAATAATTCTTCCTCAGCACGGATAGTTTCCGTGCTGGAATCAGGTGGGCAAATCTTCCTACAATTGAACAACGGGATTCGATCCCGTTCGGTAGTCATTCCGGCCAACCGGTCCAGCTCATTGGATGACGGCATCCAAGGAGACTTCACTTGAGGAGCGTGGTGCAGGACATTTCGGTCCCTGGCCTCTTGATTGGTGTCAGCATGAGCACTGACACCAGTGACACTTCGATCCCTCGAGGTACTTCGCTCGTGGTGATGTATAGGTGCATTACCACCATCCCTACGCTTCCTATCATTGGATGGACTCGCGTGAGGCGAGGATTCGTCGGAACAATCGCTCGATTCAACGATTTTTCGCATGATGCCCCCACGTTGACTAGATCCAGTCATCCTGGCTCTAGCAGTGTCCGCCCCGGGTGATCCGGAGGCGTGAGGTCTCGATTTCGAGTCGGATACATCATCCGACCCACCGGAATAGAGATAAGCTCTATTTCAGAATCGTCTGGATTACGATTCGCATTACCCGCTGCAGACGCAGCGGATGTACCTGTCGCACGTGGTGACTCACCACGTGGACTGTTCACAGCAGCAGGCGAAGAACCACCTGCTAATGAGGTGTGAGAAGTACTCTCTCCGGCTGCAAGCATGCGTGCAGCCGCCTTTCTTGCTGCTACAGTAGCAACTCGCTTGAAATTTGGAAACAATGCGTTGGATTGGCAAATGAGTGGAATTCGACCAACAAGTACTCCAATTCCCAGAGTGATCCAACGGTGGTCACCCTGTCCCAATCGATTCTATTTAATCAACGGGTGATTGAGGGTAAAGGGGGAGGGTGATGTAACGGGGTAGCCCGTTACATGATATTGACACCAAACGGTGTCAATAGGGAGACTGTCTAGCATGACAACATTCTACCAATTTTATCCGAGGTGGATAATATTGACGGAAGATAATCCCCTTTTAGAAGAATATTTATGCGCTGCTCAAAGATTGGTTGATGAAAGACATGTCAACCATATATTACCACCAATCGATGCAAGGCGTGCGCAGTGAGTGGTGAGCAGGTTGTCGTCATACGACGACGTAGTTTAATATAGTTAGATTAAGATTAAAGTTTTATTGATAGCTTAACTATATTGGATACAGTTCTCTTTTACCCTGTACTCCACTTAGCTGTTGAGTAGATTAGCTTCCTCTGCACGTTCTAGTGTACGTGAAGTTTCGCGGAACCCCACACAAAGGTGGCCCCGTTACACACCGATCTTTAATTAATGTGGACACACATCATAATCTGGTCATTGAACGCCGTCTAACTCCGTTACACTTATCAAAAAGCAATATACCATGTCCCTATCTCATAGCTGTAAAAACTTATTTATAGTCACTCTTTGTCTCGGTCGCATGGTGAAGCACGCAGTTGATTGGAAAAAAATTGATTAAGAGTAAATGTGGTCACACAACTAAAAGACTTGACGCTTGTAACAAATGGCTGTCTCGTTGCATGAGTATATTCTGGGCTAATTCCAACTTTAATAGCATCATTCCTTCTTCAAGGGCTGCTGCTTTTGGATAGTGTTTGAAACTTGGTTCAGTCCTCCGAAATTACTCACTTATTCTAATGGGCGAGCTCCTGAGCTTGCTTCTATATCTTGTTTTGGTAGGCCGTTTGGACGGTTTAGGCTAAATACTCATTTTCCCGCTTACATTGGGGCTGTCCCTGATGTGCGGCTATTTCCTTTTTTAGGCGAGTTGCTTGTTTTTTTAGGTTCTCCTTCTAAAATTACTTAAGGCTAAGATTGGTCATTCTTATCAAGCAATTGAACCCTTCAAAAACAAACTCAGAAGCGATCGGCAACGACGAGGCAGGCGGTCCATGTCTGAATGATTTTCTTAACATGCGGCAGTTGTGAATTGTTATCTCATATGTATAGGAGACGAGCGTTTTCAATTAATACGCAAAAATGAGTGTCGGTGACGACGTATTGTCAATCGTACTGACCAAAACTGATGTGAGTCTTATGAAATTAAAATAGAAAAAGCTAATTAAAATAAAGTTCGAGTCTGGAACAAGAGGGACAACGTATTACAAAATTAGAAATGAACCTCTTACTGAGAAAATAACCGTTGGTTTATGTAGAAATTACGGGCAATTGCACAATTTCGACAACAGATCTTTCGACAAGCAAAGCAAAAGACAGCCACATTGATGATCCTTCGAGCCATCCAAGCTCAGGCTGAGCACAAGCGAGCTCCTCCTTGTACTGTGGAAGGGTGCATCGATCGTCAAGAAGTCCGAGGTAGGCGTCTTCTTCTTCAACGCTGTCGTCACCACCTCCTTCACTCTTGATCTTGTCTATCTTGGCTAGCGTTTGACTTCGAGTCTGATGCTTGAATTTGAAATGGGCTTTTAGCTTTGCACCATTAAACCTTGTAGTGATGGTGAGGAGCACGTATCAAGCTGGCCTTGCCGTACTCGTCGTAACTCTCGATATATTTATGGCTGGGGATGCCGTTGGCGCTGTTCGATCTTTCGGAACTAATTGAGTCATCCGATCCTTCATCACAATCGCAGCCATAAGCACCACGTGTACGAGGTCGGGGGTCGTGGACCGTAACCATGGTATCGATGTTGCCGTCAAGCGAACCGTCCTCAAGTTTTGAGTCCTCATCACGTACCTTCTGGCACGTGATGAGGACTCAAACTTGGCATCTCCCGGTGTTTTCAACGGCACCCACGATAGCGTCGTATGGCAGCATCAGCGGAGCCCCTTAAAATGTGACGGTGTTCTCGGAGGCCAAAGCTGCTGTTGCAGCATCGCCACAAGTTGACAGGCACACCAATGCTACGGACACGAAGACACTAGGACGCATCGGGAACAACTGAAGGTAAGGAGTGGAGGAGTACAGAGGGATCAAGTTGAATTGAGGCGTCAACTTGATGAATGCCTTTCGCGTCGAAGAATTTAATTGAGGGGGGAAGTTGGTGGCCGGGAGACAAGCACTCCGGCAGAAAATACGAGTCAGACACCGCTTCAAGCTGGTCATCGCTCTGATTTTTATCCTTCTTGACAAATCCCTGACGGCAGCTCATTCGAGAATACCTTGTTATCCAGCCACCTATCTCAATTGTCCACGGGTCCAGCAGGCCTTCGTAAGATACCACGGCTGAGTTTAACGAGCACGACATGGGGTTTTAACTCGTGATATAGAGATAAAGCAATCAATGTACACCCTCCTTAAGAGCTATATTACTAAAAGTTGTAACAGCGATAAAGTGTGTATGTAGCTCGAGTGTTGCAGCAAGAGGACAGCTCTTTATTTAAAACGATCTATTTCCATGCGTCTGCGCGACACCTGACAAGCTTGTAAGGACGTAGCACACAGTAGCGTCAACAATTACTCCGAGACCCGTAGCAGCCACAAAATTGACGGCTGATTCCCATCTGCTACATCAGCCCGAACAGATCAGTTCTGACGAGCTTTTAGATTCTTCCCACTGAGGCATCTATAGCCGGACAAGTCTACGTCCAGTGCACTGATCGTCATTTCGACCCATTCCTACGCCGCGCTGTAATCATGCCTTAAAACGTAACCCGGATTAGGATTTAACACAGCTCATTGCGATCAAAATGAGGTTGGCTGTCTTGTTCGCTTGTGGAGCCACTTTCCTCTGGCTCCTGCAAGATCTTTCAGTAATATGTGTCTCTTAAGTACTCATAGTCGGACAAGCATCGCGCGTGACTGCTCCAACCTGTTGTTCTGCGATAATGATTTTGCATACTTGGCTCGAAACAAATTACACCAGCACTGTAACGGGGTGAATCGTTACATAAAAATTTACAAGAAATTGTTAATAGAATACAACTATAAGAGTTACATTCTCGGAATATTGTCATAAGGACAACATTCTGCAGCACTTACGAGTAGTTCCTAATTGGTTGATATAGGCCATTATATCAACCAACGAAGACGCGCTACGACAGACGCACGCAATGAGTTGTGAGCAGATAGTTGATATGCACATTTGTACTTAGACATAGTTAGATGAAGATAAATATTGATTTATTAACAGACATTAACTATTATAAATACAGTTCTACTTTTTACTTTAACCAAGTACTCGCTTCTCCTTACCGTCGTCCTCTACACGTACCAGTGTACGTGAAGTTCCGAGGCACCGCCTTATTCTGTCGTCAGAATAAGTAGCTTGTATTGTCATCAGTACAAGCTTCAGGGTGCACCGGTACACCTGGTAGCACTTCGTAGTCCGTCCAAGGACCACATTCACATCTAACATGAATATTTTAGATGATGAAGATTACCATAGCTTTTGCGCTACGCGTGACGGCTACTCCCATTTGAGCGATGTCGAATGGGATGCGGTTGAACGGATGGGTTCAACTATGGGCATCCATGCTGTTAGCGTCATGCTAGAGGCTCTCAATAGAGATGCCCAACATGCCACTATCGCCAAATTCAATCAAAATGAACTTGACGCCGAACGCGAGAAAGTAGCCTTGCTTCACCAACAAGGTTCTCAACAATCGGAGTTGTTGAGAGAACAGGGTGCTCAACAGTTTGAACTGTTGAGACAGCAGCAGGCTGCTGCTGGTGGTGGGTCGATGCATTCGCGTCGACCCGAGACTTTGAAGACTGACATCTCCAATTATTGGGGAGTCGAAGAGGACTCCCTCTTGAGATGTTTCGTCAAATCGGACGGCGCCACAAGGGCGCGTCGCATCGACGACGGGGATATGCAAGTTGCATTTGCCCAATCAAATCTGGCAGGACGTGCCAAGACTTAGGCTTTGGGGCTCAAGTTGCACGACCCATATGCGTTTGGGTCATTAGAAGTCTTCAAGTCGCGGCTCAGACAAACGTTTGAACCGCCAAGAGCTGAGTTCAGAGCTCGAACTGAACTCTTGAAGATCAAACAAGGGAAGCGTGATGTGCACGCTTACGCACAACACATACGACATCTTACGAGTTGTTTAAGTTCCAACCCGGTTGATGAACACACGTTGGTTTCGGTGTTCATGCAGGGTCTTGCGGATGGTCCCGTCAAGACTCACCTGTTCCGACTTGAACTAGATTCACTAGAACAAGCCATTTCCATTGCGGAACAGGAAGACTTCAGTCTGAGACAGGCTCGCGCCAGCTCGACGTCATATCGTCCACCGAGACGATATGACAGCGGAGGTCCAGAGCCGATGGAACTCTGTTACGTAGAGAGCGAGAAGGCTCGCTCTACAGACTACAAGAAGTTGCAGAAATGCAACGGATGTCAAAAGACAGGACACTACGCTTACGAGTGTAGTGCCCCTCGACCAGTGTCTCGAAACACTGGGCGTAATGACCGTCCACCCATGAGAAAGGGGCAGGGACGCGGGTCTGCTGTTGGTGCAAAGACGCAACAACGGGATGGACCGTAAAAAAACGGACAGGATCAGTAGGTGCGGAGCACCCTACTGGTCTAGCAACGTCAAGAGAATTTGTAGGCCTCTTGATGAAGGTTGCTCCCAACACACAAACGTTGTGCGTTGCTGCTCTAGATAATGAGGTCTCACTCATTACCTTGAAACTCGAAGTGACGAATAAGTTGTCCCTTCGAGCTCTAGTCGATTGTGGGGCGGGCTTCGTGCGACGCCAATCGCTAGAAGATGGTCACTTCAAGTTTGTTGAGTGTGACACACCTCCTACGAGGATGACGGTACGTCTTGCGACAGGCGCATCCGTAACCGTCATGAAGCGCATAGTAAAGATCCACTATACGCTAGAAGATACCCAATATGACGATGACTTTATCGTATTGGATTTGGATGACAAATTTGATGTCACCCTTGGAATACCGTCGTGGCTCAGAAGGTACGAACCACGGGTAAACTGGCAACATCAAACAGTAACGATGCCTGCCGCTTGTTCATCAGATGGCCATCTGATGAACGTTTTGGAGCGTCCACAAGCGAGTGGATGTACTACGAGTGAGTGCGATGGCCTCACTTGTGGGACGGTCATTAGTACGACTGCACAAAACCTTAGTGTACCAAACGGTTACACTTCGGAGCAAAGTTCCGGCGGCTGTGAGGAAACACAGGCTGCGCCGAAGGTCCACCACTCGAATAAGTTGGGTGGACTGGGACAAAGATGTATCCCTAGCGGGGAACATCTAGAAGAGAAACAATCGATCGCTCAGGTTAAGCGAAACGATAATCCTAGATCGACTGGAGAGTCTTTCGTAGAGGATCTCGCTGTGGTTGCGCAACCCCAGCTAGAGGAAGTAAAGGGAATAAGTCCCAAGATTACAAATACGGCGGAAATAAGTTCCCCGAAACCCGCGGGAATAAGTCCCCAGGAAGACGAAGGAATAAGTCCTTCGAAGCCTGAGGGAATAAGTCCCCAGGAAATGACAGAGACATTGAATGTCATAGTCAATAACGGATCAAGTGTAGGCGCTTATACACTTGATCTGATTGCGCCTCCGAAGTTGACTTCGGAGATCACTCAGTTGCCAACGCTCGAACATAAAAGGTTCTTGCGTGATCTGCGTAGTGGCAAAGTCAAGCAGATCTGCATAATCGTCGCTGACGACGAGTGTGTAACCGACATAAGGTCAGCAACAGTGTTCACTGAGAACGAGAGAGTTCTCAGTAGTTCATCTATGGACGAGAGTGTCCTAGATGAAAAGACACGAATTGAGCGATATGACTCCCAATCATGGGAATCGCTCAAGACAAATCCTCTCTATGAAGATTTGGTTGAATTCAAGGATATATTCCCTGAAACTGTTCCGTGCGAATTACCGAAGGATAAAGGTATTCGACACGAAGTCGAGCTTAAACCAGGCTCGAAGTACTGTGTCATGAAGCAGTGGCCACTGCCTCGTGAACAGGTAACAGCTATCGACAAATTCTTTGCCGATCGTTTAGCGGCTGGTCATGTGAGGGAATCAACATCCCCACAAATCTCTCTGACCTTCTGTGTGCGAAAGGCCACAGGAGGGTGGCGGATAGTGCACGCGTTTAACAAATTGAAAGCTTCAAACTACCGGCTCAGACGCCGATACCGAGGAAGGACGTAATCATTGATGGTATGTCAAAGAGTACCATCTTTTCGTCCATGGATTTGATGGATGGCTTCTATCAAATCCTAATGCGGGAACGGGATATACCCTATACCGCAGTTAGCACGCCTAGCGGCATGCTCTGGGAATGGCTAGTAATGCCACAAGGGCTCAGTAATGCCCCTGCCACGTTCAACAGGTGTGTATCACATCTGTTGAGGCCAGTACGAGAATTCGCGCCGAGTTATTTCGATGACGTATTCATCCATAGTCGAGCTATGGATGGAAAGTCGGACGTTGAGGTTCACAAGTACCACGTCCGACAAGTTCTTACAATCATGCGAAAGCATCAATTGTATGCAAACCTCAAGAAGTGTATATTTGCAGCAAGCGAAATACCACTTCTTGGGTGCATCGTTGGTAAGAACGGTGTACGTCCTGATCCCGAAAAGATCAAGGCGATCACCGACTGGCCCGTGCCGGTCGATGTCAAAGGTCTTCGAAAATTCCTTGGGCTAGCGGCGTATTTGCATAAGTATTCACGCAATTACGCCGAGATGACTGTACACCTCTCTCGTTTGTTGAAAAAGAACGAGAGGTGGTTATGGAACGCTGAATGTCAACGCTCCTTTGAGGGTATCAAGCAGAGCTTGATACAATCCCCAGTCCTAGCAATAGCCGATCAGGACAGGCCATTTCATGTGGTCTGTGATGCCAGCGATTTCGCAATCGGCTGTGCATTAATGCAGTACGACCTTGAAGGCGTTGAACGCGTCGTCTGCTATCAGTCGCGTCAGCTGCAACCAGCTGAGCGGAACTATCCAGTGCATGACAAGGAACTCCTTGCCATGAAGTATGCACTCGCGAAGTTCAGAGTCTATCTATTAGGAGATAGACCCTTCGTTGTTTACACTGACCATACGTCCTTACGCACGGCAGTGAACAGCCCGCGCCTTTCACAACGAATGGCGCGGTGGTTGTCATTCTTTGCAGAATACAACTTTACGGTCGAGTACAAACCAGGACGACTTAATGTCGTCGCTGATGCACTCTCACGTCGTCCCGACTTTGAAACAGTCGCGAAACCCAACAGTGAGACAGTCACTGTTGCGGTTATGACGTCCTCAGTTCCATCTACAACGTTGTATGATGATGTGAGGCGGGCATACGCCCAAGATGGTGAGATAGTGAAGTTGTTGTCACATCTCTCCCAACCATCCCGAGAATCGTTGAAACGATTGTCGTCTGCGTATCGATCTGCATCAGATCGATACACTACTCGTAACGGTTTACTGTACTATACAGCCGTTTCTGGTGACACACCACGTGTTGTCATTCCAGATGATATTGATCTGCGTTTGCGGATCATGTTCGAGTATCACGATGCTCCTATAGGAGGATATCGTGGCCGAGAGAAAACATATCTCACGGTAAGTCGAGACTTTTACTGGCCCCGCCAGTATCAGTTTGTGCGAAAGTATGTTCGCGCATGCGAAGTCTGCCAACGAGTGAAGTCAAGTCCTTCACTGCGTGCACCTTTACAGCCTCTACCGGTTCCGGCTGAGTGCTGGGAATCCATCTCAATGGATTTCGTCTTCGGGTTACCCAAAGACGCACGCGGGAATACGGGTATTCTCGTATTTGTTGACAGACTCAGCAAAATGGTACACCTTGTGGCTGTACCAGAGACAATCACGGCAAGTGGCTGTGCTTGTGTCTTTATTGACACCATCTTCCGACTTCATGGGTTGCCCCGTGAACTCGTATCAGACAGAGATCCACGATTCACTGCTGATTTCTGGCGCTCCGTGTTCAAATCACTCGGAACGCGCTTGAAGATGTCGACATCTGATCATCCAGAGTCAGATGGTCAGACGGAACGTGCCAATCGTGTCCTTGAAGAGATACTTCGAGGATACGTACACTCCTTTAAGAGTTGGAGTGAGTTTTTGCCGATGGTAGAGTTTGCCATCAACAACTCGGTGCATGCGTCCACGACACATACACCGTTTTACGTGAATGGCTTGCGCCATCCGCGTGTACCCACCTTACTAGAGTGTAACTCTGGTTTAAGGGGGGGAGGGACTCGCGCGAGCAAAAACCGATTTGGTTCACGCTCATCACGCTCTGACGAAGAAGTCATTGCGTTTGATGCCGATATCGATAACATCGATATCGAAGAAGATGATGCCAGTGAGAGTGCGGAAGCCCTCACTGAAGACAATGATCCCAGTGAGAGTGCGGAAGCCCTCACTGAAGAAAAGGTTGTTGTCGCTGCAGTGCGCTCACAGCACACTGAAGCTAACGAGTCATCAGATGAGTTCATACTGGCTCGTGAAACGGTAGTCCGTTTTGTGCAAGACTCCATCGCCGAAGCGGTGGATAAGCAAAAGCAAAACGCTGACAAGAATGGAAGGGCAAACACTCTTTTATTTAATAAAGGTGACTTAGTCCTACTGTCTACGGTTAATCTACCAAAGCATGTAGTGACTCAACTTGGGTAGCAGTAAACTACTACCCAAGTACATTGGCCCATTTCGTGTATTGCACCGCCTAGGCAATGCATACACGATCGAGTTACCACGTAAGATGCGAACGCATCCCACGTTTTACGTTGGTCGGCTTAAGCCGTACCATCAGTACGCTGCTTCTTCCGATGAAGAACGCCCTTGCGCTCAAGCATCTCGCAGAGAGCCTTGTGCTCCCGATGGTGGGCATCAACAAGGGTCTGAAGAGCAGTTATCTCAGCCCGAGACCGATCAACAATCCCACGAGCTACCCTTAGCTCGTCACGAAGAGATGTCAGAGATCTCTCGTTCTCAAGCTGAGCAAAGGCAAACTCAGCTCGATGCTTCGAGGCAGTGTCCACCATCTGGAGACGCCTATTCCGCTCATGCTCGAGATCGTCGCGTAACCCTTGCGTTACGCGATCAAAGAAGCTCTCGGGAACACACCGATCCACATGATCGTGTGGAGAGCGTCTTTCCTCCTCCTCCACCTCCATTAGAGGACTCTCGCGGTGGCCAGCGCTATCTAGTAGAGCAGCTGTTGAACCACCGCGACGTGAACGGACGTCGGACGAGTTACCTCGTCCGGTGGCGCGGCTATCCCCCGTCCTGGGATTCTTGGGAGCCCCGCTCCCAATTGATGGTTGACGTACTGGGTCTGGTCGAGCAGTACGACGCGACACATCCTGTGCCGCAGAAGGACCGCCGGAGAAAGTCTTCCCGGCACGGTCGTAAAGGGATTTCAGGTTGTCAATCCCTTCGTACATCTCAGTAGAGACACGTACGCGCCACCACGGGCTGGTAAGGAGGTAAGCCTCCTTAGGTGCTCGTGCAGAGTTGTTCACACAACATGGGCACGAGTCTCCCCAAGAGAGGCAGGGTAATCCTTTCTCCCTTGACAGACGATGCAGCTTGTAGCGTGCACCTGTCGGGGTTCGCTTTTCAAACTTATCACGAGCTTTGATAAGTTTGTCGTTCCAAGCGTCACGACCTACATCCTCGAGATTATGGATGTAGGCGTTCCACGCCTGAAGTAGTGAGGGACCATCACGTTTGTGATTCCCACTGTACCATCGATGTCTGAAGAAAGCATCGATGAAGAACTCATGTTCAGCGCGATAGTCTTTCGCGCTGGGGTCAAGGTGATGAATCCTTGACGAATCGAACAATCGTGTTCGATAACGATCACTCGTCGTCGCCGACAAGTGATCCATGACAGATTTAGGAGGCATCCATGCCTTCTTTTCTGGAGCGAGACGCAACACATTGCGGTCCCGCTCTTCCTGCGACGTGCCGACAGAAGTACTGGCACCTCGCTGTGAAGTGGTGTCCATTGGAGAAACGACACCACTATTAGCGCCCGAGTCTCGCGACCTCGAGCGCCTTCGCTTCGGCGATGGTTCATCTGACTCATCAGATGAACCAAAGATGCTGCGACGCAAAGCATCGTCCATGCCACGCTTGGCAGGCGGCTTGGATTCAATTGCCGTCGATACGGATCCGTCATCCGTATCAGGAGAGTACGAGACACCGAGCTCGTACTCTGTGAAGACACGAGTGTCTTCATGACCAGCGCCTGCATCACCAGGTGATACAGGCTGAGTCGATTCAGCAACCGATGGGATATCAGTTGCTGTAGTTTCTGCTTCGGCGTCCGCACAGAGACGTGCAGACGCGCTCTCGGCGGCCTTGCTCGCGCATCGCATGGGCTTGTTTACCATGCGATGAGATGCTGGAAAGTGGACGCGGACCAACAAGTGCAAACCCCGTCCCAAATGATTTGGGACGAGTATCCATTTAGTCAATCAGTCACTAAAGTGACTGATGGTTAAGGGGGGGGTGATGTAACGGGGTGAATCGTTACATAACAATTTATTAGAAATTGTTAATAGAATATAACTATAAGAGTTATATTCTCAGAATATTGTCATAAGGACAAATATTCTGTAGCACTTCCAAGTAGTTCCTAATTGGTTGATATAGGCCATTATATCAACCAACGAAGACGCGCCACGACAGACGCACGCAATGAGTGGTGAGCAGATAACTGATTTACACATTTGTATTTAGACATAGTTAGATGAAGATAAATAGTGGTTTATTGCAGACATTAACTATTATAAATACAGTTCTACTTTTTACTCTAACCAAGTACTCGCTTCTTCTTACCGTCTTCCTCTGCACGTACGAGTGTACGTGAAGTTACGAGGCACCGCCTTATTCTGTTATCAGAATAAGTAGCTTGTACTGTCACCAGTACAAGCTTCAGGGTGCCCCGTTACATCAGCATTTATTAAAGTTCAAGTACCAGTCAGCGGACAGGATAGCTGGTGCCGTCCAGATCCACTTGACCATTGATCAGATACGTGTGAAAAAGTTCTGTGGGGCATTTGCCCATATCGAGCCCAAAATTAAAGTGGGAAGGCCTTAAAAAAATCGACGCTGGGTGTGTATATTCTGAGAAGAACGGCGTAAACCAATTCTTGTCAAATCATGGCTGGCACATCCTGTGCCACGCCAATAAGTGGGATGAGCGACTTCTCGCGTCCAGAAAAAGCAAAAAGAAGAGGTGAGGTCGTACTCAACGCAATTAAAGCTATCCACTTTCACAGACTTGTCCGAAGCAGAGCTACGCTCGACAAATGTTGAGAGGCCAGGGGATCGTAAGCAAGAAAAAGAGACAGGGAAGCGGTTTGGGGAAGAGGAAGATACTTTGAGTGCAATAGCCGAGTCATCAAAAGCTCTCGTGTAGGAGGAAGCCAAGATGACTACTTTGTGGCGCGAGCGTAACATTATAGCGCAACAACTGGCAGATGATGAGGCGATGAGAGTGGACGCTTCCGGCATGAGTGACATCAAGAATCAGTATTTGCCCTGCGTCAATATAATGCTTGAGGAAATGGAGAGGGAGCTTGACGGCGGGACAAGTGACGGGGCATGATGCACACTTAAGCACAATAAACCTGTGCATAACCACCGGCCAAGTATTGTATTCATCACATCTCCATTGCATGTAAGGATGAGTATACTACTTGGTCGCGGGGGTGCACAACTTTTTGTACTAAACGAGTAATCTGCGACCGAAAAGAAATTGTGTTTCGCCGGTTATGGTTTTGTGCTTCTGCATCTATTTCGAACATTATCGGCTGCTATTACTGCTCTTCTTCCTGGTACCATATGTGCTCGACCAGATCGATTCGAAGGGTCTGGTGTACTTGCGCGTCCCGGATATGGCGTTGACGAGCCAGAAATTTCTTGAAGTCGGGGATGACCTGTCGAGAGACGGAGATAGTATTGTGAGCATCACCTCCAGGATCGTCAAGCAAATTCTCCTTCTCATCTTCCACAATCATATTGTGGACAATGATGCAGGTCTTCATTATGTTTCTAGAATCTGATAGGCTCCAGAACCTTGCGGACCCTGCCACAATTGCCCACCGGGATTAACCACTCCAAATACTCTTTCCACATTCTTCCTTGCTGCTATGGCATCATCGCAAATAGTTTCTTTTTGCGACCTTGGGATTTCCATACGGTTTGCACTAGGGTCGACCTATGTGGATAGATGTTGTCAGCAAGGTAATTTCCCATATTTTACTCACGTCCATTTACCTGGAAGTTAGCTGCAGGTACCCGGTCTTCAACACGATCACTGAAGAGGTAGAACGGTTCAACACATTGATGTCGTTGTGAGACCCAGGCAAGCCGAAGAATGCATGCCAGATCCAGAGTTTGTATGACGCAACGGCTTTCAAAATGATCGTGGGCTGTTCTTCCTTGCCTGTGAATTGCCCTTTCCAAGCCGTTGGTCAGTTCTTCCATTCCCAATGCATGCAGTCCAATGACTTCAGCATTCCTGGGGATTCGCCTTTCTCTTCGAGGCTTAGCAGCTTCGTGATGTCTGCTGCTGTCGGTGACTGCAGATACTGTTCCCCGAATACCGCCCTCACTCCCGTACAAAATCGTGTGAGGGCCTCGATGACAATGCTTTCACTAATTCGAATGCAGTCATCGACTGAAACGGGGTTGCACGAAATTATGGTACTTTGTACCAGAGGTGTCACACACCTGAGGGTACCTCCTTTGTGAAGGTGATATAGAATTTCTTATTGGTTTGTAGGGGCTGACGAGTGTCAGCCATTAGGTACGAAAGATCTTGAAGTAGGATTAAGATATTCTATAGGCTTTAACAAAATAAAATCAGTTCCTTTTTTGATCTAAAGGACACGTGGCTTGCGAGCCGTCTTGATCGTTGATCACTGATCACTAAGAGTTAGCAACACCTCCTTGAGGTAGCTACTCTTGAGCACTGAGTGCTGTCGATTCACTGAATCGTGAGGTCTCATGGAACTGGGATCTGAAGCTGTAAAGCTTGTTGACTCGTAAAGTCGTTAGTTCTTTAGAACTAAGTTGCTCGTAGAGCGTTAAGTCTTCCTCTGACTTAAGGAGCTGTGCAGCTCCGCTACACTTGGTAGCACTTGTAGTCAATCTACGCCTGAGTCTTCAAGACTGATCCTCTGTGAGGATGGAAAACCCCAATCCCCTATCTGAGGCCCAAAAGGTCGCGCTTGATAAGCTGACCGCATCTTTGGGTCCAGAGTACGTGGAGTTCCTTGTTTCACAAGGTCCTGAAGTTAATGCACGTGTTGAAAGCTTCATGCAGTATAAAGCGACCCTTTTAGGGCAGGTCCAAGACCAAAAAGCGTCGGCTATGCCTACACGTTACGTGTCTGTACCAGACGAAGAGGCTAGGCCTCGTCCACTTAGAGTGGAAGTGAAAAACTACTCCGGTTAGGAGGGTGAGAATCTTATCCTCTGGATCCGTGAGATTAAGATGGCCATGAGGTCAGGCCTTATCACGCTTGATTATCAACAGGTCTTGCTGGCTATCTCGAAGCTTGATGGAAGAGCTAGAGAGTGAGCCTTGACGTGTAGCGCGTCGGTGGACATAGCGTTTCCCACATGGGAGTGGCTCGAGTCACAATTGGTACAGGTGTTCTCACCACCTAACCAGGCTTACCGCCTACGTTCACGCTTTCTTTCTACCTGCCAGGGTAAGAATGAATCATCGGACTATGTCCAGAGCTGCGAACGCTCATGGCTGCAATGCAGTCTGACCCTCTGCCTGAGGCAGTACATGTGACTATCTTCATGGAAGGTCTACGTACTGGCATTGCCAGAACCGAGGTTTTTCGGGTTCACCCCTCTACTTTTGAAGAGGCTGTGAGACTTGCTCTTAATGCTGAGCCTAACTTCAAGTCGGCCAGACATGGTTGAAATGGGTACAACCCTCGCTCTATGAGAGCAAACTCTTCGGGTACCACTGCCAATAATAGGCCGGACCCGATGGATCTCAACTACGCTGGAGACGAAGGTGAAGCTGAGCTTCAAGCTGCTGAGCAGCAACACGTCGTACGACGATGTTTTACGTGCGGAACCACTAAACACTTGCGGCCTGGTTGCCCTTTGTGTAAGCAACGCCAGGCTGCGAGCCAACACTCGACTTCGAGTCAGAAGTCTAGCATGGCACGGGTAAATGCCGACACCCAGTAGACGCGGGGCGCCCTACTGGGAAGAACTATGTTCTTTTACACCTTTAGAAGGTAAAGGAATGCAGGGCTTAGCCTTTAAGATTACCATACCTACGGGTGTGGTGCGTGGATACAATTCTGGCTTGTTAGTCGCCGAGGCGAAAATTAAGGGTTTTAAGAAGCCTTGGTCGATATTGATCGATTCTGGAGCGTCTTGCAATTATGCTCGATGCCGTTCCCTTGAGGGAAGTCAGCGCTATGCTGAGGCGCTTACAGCGCATGAGGGTGATTATATTACGGTTCGTTTAGCGACTGGAAGTCGTGTTACTGTGCCTAAAGTTCCATTAGGCTTAGGTATTAAGTTTTTAGACTTTGACAGTATTGAGCGCTGTCTTGTCCTAGATTTGGACTCGAGATATGATCTCATCCTAGGTATGGCTTGGCTTGAGCCATGTATTGATTGGAGGTCTAAGACGTTAGGCGCTATGCGCAATTTTCCTAGCGAAGGTTTTGGAGAGTCATGAACCCACCTTCGCTAGGCAACAGAAGCTTTATTGGCGCGAGCCTTTGACATAAGATGTCAATGTGCTGGATTTTGGAATGTCTGAGTTATCTAACTCCAATGTTACAAACATAAGTTTCGAGCTTAGCTCGTCTAGTGAAACGGCACGTACTCCGTTGAGTGTTACTCGTTGTGATAATGAGTCACTCTATGCTGAAAGCATGGTTGGCCTAGGGCCGAGTGATCAAGGATGTGATTCCTTTGATGTGTGTGTGGTGGCACGTGAAACTACACCTAGTGCGGTCGGCCGTGCGAGCACCGCACTTAATTTCGATAATGACATTGCTGGCCATATGCCAAATAGTGGGGGCGGCCGTGAAGGCACCACGCTTAACGTCGGTAATGGCGTTGTTGGCGATTCGCCAGATAGTGTGGGCGGCCGTGAGGGCACCACACCTAATGTCAGTAATGATATTGTTGGCGATACGCCAATCAGTGTGGGTGGTCGTGAGGGCACCACACCTAATGTCGGTAATGACATTGTTGGCGAGACGCAATTAAATTTAGGGCTAGAACCGCATAATACACGTGGATTGGCACGTTTAAATACACTGTGTGAAGTGTTCGAGTTACGTAACACTTCACCGGATTTCGGTCGAGACATAAGCTCTCTTACAGAGCGTACTATGGTTGGTCGTAACCATGGGGACAATATTTTCCCGACCTCTCAGGGGTGTAAGGTCTCGAAGAGACGATCGAGGCGCCGGTTAGCAACTGTAAAGCGCCAGGCTTCCACACAGTCACATAGTACTAGTAGTAATACACTTTATACACTTGTTAATGGAGTGACTGGTCAGGTTGATGGCAGTGTTTGCCTTGAAACCCTTCCATCTTTGGACGCTCTTTGTGAGCTAGACGAAATGTCTGATGGCGAATTTAGCCAGACCTAAAATGCAGGAGAGTTATCCAAAATAGCGGTCATTAGACCTGATACTGAGTTGAACTCTTTCCCGTTAATGGATGAGTCTGTCCTAGATGATATAAAGGCGGCACTAAGTGCACGAAGTGGATCTTCGATCCTTAAATATCCTTTGGATCCGTTCTATCCTTTAGCTAAGGAGTTTCAAGATGTGGTGTGTCGAAACCCACCTTCTGCCTTACCTCCCGATAGAGGTGTACGTCATGAAATTGACTAAGTTACTGGATTTAAATACTGCGTAATACGGCAGTGGCCTTTGCCTAGAGAATAATGTGACGTCATTAACGATTTCTTTCATGCTAAGCACGCGGCGTGAATGGTTCGTGAGAGTAAATCTCCTCATTCAACACCGACATTTTGTGTCAAAAAGCCAAATAGCAAGTGGCGTATTGTGCATGCGCATAATAAGCTTAATGCAGCCACTATACCAGCGCAGACGCCTATTCCTAGAAAATCATGTTCTTCAGAACAATATGGTAGGATGTACATTGTACAGTGCACTCGACTTATTCAATGGTTATTACCAACTGCTCATGCGAGCAAGTGATATTTCGTTAACAGCGGTGAGTACTCCGGGTGGTATGCTCTGGGAGTGGCTCGTTATGCCACAAGAGCTATCTAACGCCCCGGCTACGTTTAACCGGCTGGTAATACAACTATTCATACCCCATCGAGGCTATGCACAAACGTATTTTGTTGACATTTTTGTCCATAGTCGTGCAATGAATGGGCGATCAGATGTGGATAACCACATTAATCATTTACGAGCGGTGCTCGAGTGCATGCGGACGAATAAGTTGTATGCTAACGCATCTAAGTGCATCTTTGGTGCAGAATAGATTCCCTTTCTAGGGTGCTTCATTGGGAAGCAAGGAATTCGGGCAGACCCTGTTAAGGTTAAAGCCATAGTGGATTGGCCGGTTCCGAGGAACCAAAAGAACTTGCGTAAGTGGATTGGCCTTGCCAATTATTTACAAAATTACAGTGCGAATTACGCACATGTGGCTAGGCCATTGTCGAATCTCCTTAAAAAGGATGTGGAATGGTGTTGGAACACCGAACATGAGGCTTTTGAAGCCATTAAGGAGAGTCTCCTTCAGGCGCCAATTCTGGTTTGCCTGATCCTGATCGCCCGTTTAGTGTCGTGTGTGACGCTTCGGACTTCGCCATTGGCAGTGCTCTTTTGCAAGTTGACTCTGATGGTCGAGAACGCGTCATCGCGTTTGAGTCTCGCCAGCTGAAAGCTGCAGAGAAGAACTATCCAGTTCATGACAAGGAGCTACTTGCGATGAAGTATGCCCTTGTTAAGTTCAGGGTACACCTGTTGGGCTCAAAGCCGTTTGTGATCTATACCGATCATGCGTCGTTACGCACAGCGACACAGTCGCCTCATCTCTCGCAGAGAATGGCTCGTTGGCTCTCCTTTTTTGCAGAGTATAACTTCGAGGTGAAGTATAAGCCGGGAAAACAGAATGCTTTGGCTGATGAGCTATCGCGTCGATCTGACTATGAGCTTGCTCATGCTACGACTCTGTCGTCTTCAGTCCCTGACTTAATCCGCGCGGCATATGCCAATGATGATCAGTGTGTAGCTTTGCTACAAGCTCTTGGGAGCAATGAGTTTAAAGACTCGGACATAGAATTGTCGGCACGTTTACGTGCGAGGCTACATCGATATTCCATCGATAATGGCCTGTTGTGCTATTGCACGGATTTTGAGGATAACCCTCGTATCGCTGTACCTCATGATGAGGAATTAAAGTATCGAATCCTCTATGAGGCACATGATACTGCTTTAAGCGGTCATCTCGGTCGTGAGAAGACTTATAGCTCGGTGAGCCAAAGTTATTGGTGGCCCAAACTTTATAAGTGGGTGAGCACTTATGTGCGTACGTGTGAAACGTGTCAACGGGTTAAACCCTCAGCACATGCGGCGGCGCCGCTGGCTAGTGTGCCAGTACCCACTGGTTTTTGGGAGTCCATGTGCATGGATTTTGTGTTTGGCCTACCGAAAGATTTGATAGGCAACACTGGTATTGTGGTCTTTGTTGACTGATTAAGCAAGATGGAACACTTAGCGGCTGTGCCGGATAGCATCGATGCTAAGGTACAGCAAAGCTGTTTATCGACCGTGTGTTTTGCCAACATGGCTTGCCTGTGGCAATTGGCTCTAATAGAGACCCCCGCTCCACTGGAAAGATTTGGAAGTCTATCTTCAAGGTGCTGGGCACTCGGTTGGACATGTCACAGCGGATCATCCGCAGACTGACGGTTAAACTGATCGCGTTAACCGCGTCATTAATGACATTTTGCGCAGTGTTTGTGCTGATAAGTCTAGACGTTGGAGCTCAATGCCCCCTGTTGTTAAGTCTGCGATGAATAACGCTGTTCATGCCTCAACAGGCTATACTCCGTTCTATATAAACGGTCTCACTCACCCTCGCGTTCCGTTAACGCTATCACCACGTGATTCAGGGCTTGGTGGGGGAGAGGTTGCCGATCGGCTTGCTGATATCAGCCCTGCTACTGTTCAAAAACAGGTAGGTGAGTATCTCGCAACGCGATTAAATGTCTTAAGACATGTGCGTGACGCAATGGCTGATAGCCAAGATACCCAAAAACAACAAGCTGATGCCAAAGGCAGAAATTGTATTGAACGTTATGAGGTCGGAGATTAAGTATTACTCAATGCTAAAAATCTAACTAGAAATGTAGTATCTGCGGTCTTTAAGACAAAGTTGCGTCCACGCTTTATCGGACCGTTTACGGTCACTTATAAGAAGGGACCTGAGTATGCGCTAAACCTTCCGCGCAAATTGCGCACACATCCAGTGTTCTACGTAGGCTAACTTAAGACGTACCTGTAACGGGGCACCCTGAAGCTTGTACTGATGACAGTACAAGCTACTTATTCTGGCGACAGAATAAGGCGGTGCCTCGGAACTTCTTGTACACTCGTACGTGCAGAGGAAGACGGTAAGAAGAAGCGAGTACTTGGTTAAAGTAAAAAGTAGAACTGTATTTATCATAGTTAATGTTTGTTAATGAATCACTATTTATCTTCATCTAACTATGTCTAAATACAAATGTGTAAATCAATTATCTGCTTACCACTCATTGCGTGCGTCTGTCGTGGCGCGTCTTCGTTGGTTGATATAATGGCCTATATCAACCAATTAGGAACTACTCGTAAGTGCTACAGAATATTTGTCCTTATGACAATATTCTGAGAATATAACTCTTATAGTTATATTCTATTAACGATTTCTTATAAATTGTTATGTAGCGATTCACCCCGTTACAGTACCGGGTTCCTTATCATGTGAACATGCAGGCGCTTGCGCCGACGACAAGGGTATTGGCCCAGATTGCTGTAGACGAATCAGCAAGTCTAACTGAGCCTCGCTCCGAGTTTGAGCTTGCTCCATCGCCTGAAGGGGGCTTTGCATCGCATCCAGCATGGACTGGGTCTTACCCAAGGTCTCTTAAAGACCCTTCACTTCGAAAACTTATTTCTCGTGGGCCTCCACCGATACACCGGCCGCCACCAACTTTGCTCGATGAGCATGGGTGTCGTCAGTTTCATGTCGAGAGACTACTGAAACGACGTCGTCGTCAAGGCCAATGCTAATATCTGGTAAAGTGGCGAGGGTACCCTGAGTCTGAAAACTCATGGGAGTTTGAGATACCCCTTCGGCAAGACTGCTCTTATGCTTTGGATGCTTTTGAGCATCGCGGCCATGGTCATCTCGAGACCGAGGCCGTTCCCCACCACTAGTGGTGCGGGTTGGCGGGTTGTTGGTCACAGACTGACCAGCACTCGCGGCCTTAGTAGCCGAATCATTGTGCGTGCGCTTGTGCAATTGGCCTCTGGCCCTAAGCTTAGCATAATCATACCGAAGCTTTCGTTCGAGACGCACATCAGCCGCATGGGCACCAGCCCTTAGGGCAAACATTTTGCTGAGGCGACGTACATGGTGCACCCAGCGAACGAAGGCATCGTCTTCTTCGCTCACTTTTTCGCCTGCGAGCAAGAGAGTGGGTATACCCTTGATCGGTGGAACCGGTGCACCACGTGCTTGCATGTCAAGGCGTGACTTGTATTGACTTTGAGTCGTTAAATGCGGCTCCAGGTACCTCTTCCGACGTGCCTGGCAGCTCACCACCTCCTCAGGAGACTTAGGCCCATGGCCAATGACCCACGTTGCCAATGTTTGGCCGGCCGCTTGACGTAGACGTTCCTCCACACTGGGTGGAGTGAACACATAGTCACGCTGGCGCTCAAGGGTCGCACCCATTTATGCACGACGCTGAGAGTTTTCTTCTTGTTGGACATGCAATTGTTGTTGTTCATCGAGCGGGTTCGTGATGATAGTTTCATCAGAACCAGATGCTGAATGCTGCGCTAGTGGCGCGCTCACATCTCCACGTTCAGAGAACGGATTTGGGGTGTTCGAAGATTGTGCCTCAAGTATCGGTGAGTCGGACATTGTCCCTGTATCGCCGTGGACACTGGTATCGCTACCATAGTCCACTGCCTCCTCTATTCCGAGGTAGTCACGCAGAGTCTCTGACTCGTTTGGTGACGAGAACATTGTGCTAGAGCGTACGTTACCGTGAGGTTCATCGTACGCGCATTGTTCTCGCTTAGGAACACAAGTTCGATTGACGTTTTGGCAAACGTCAGTCTGGTGGGGGAGGGTGTAACGGGGTTGCACGAAATTATGGTACGTTGTACCAGGGGTGTTACACACCTGAGGGTACCTCCTTTGTGACAGTGATATAGAATTTCTTATTGGTTTGTAGGGGCTGACGAGTGTCAGCCATTAGGTACGAAAGATCTTGAAGTAGGATTAAGATATTCTATAGGCTTTAACAAAATAAAATCAGTTCCTTTTTTGATCCAAAGGACACGTGGCTTGCGAGCCGTCTTGATCGTTGATCACTGATCACTAAGAGTTAGCAACACCTCCTTGAGGTAGCCACTCTTGAGCACTGAGTGCTGTCGATTCACTGAATCGTGAGGTCTCCTGGAACAGGGATCTGAAGCTGTAAAGCTTGTTGACTCGTAAAGTCGTTAGTTCTTTAGAACTAAGTTGCTCGTAGAGCGTTAAGTCTTCCTCTGACTTAAGGAGCTGTGTAGCTCCGCTACATCGACCATGCCTGCAACCTTCCCAGTTGCCAGCTGACGGACAGCTGCTGTCACCTTCTGTAATAGGGATAGGCCCAGGAGGCCCGCAGCGTTTCGCGTTTGGACGACTACTCATCGTGTCGCTCCACAACTTGAACAATGCGCAGGCTGAGAGGTCAGTACATGCGGAATCTGAGGCGGAAGCACTGTTCGGACTAATTTGGGCGCTGAGAAAAATAGTTCTTGAAGAGCCGTTAATACCCTTTGATGCGATTCCTGTCAATGTGATTGCGGCCGAGGATGAAAAACTCCGTGATTTTTGGGCTTATCGGCACTTGAGGCCACGACATGAGCTGCCCTGTTCTGCATTTAATAATACGCCCCAGTAACTTGCTCAGCATGCAGTAGCATGTCTTCGCTATCGTTTTAGAGCTTACGAAGCAATCTCTCGTTGTGAACCATTGTTGGGAACAATGAAAAGTGGGGAAGAATAGAATATTGATAACGGTAAATGGAGAAACGGAAGTTTGATGGGTCCGAGTACTTGAAAGTTGAAGACTCGGACCGGTAAAGAGGGGGATAGCAGGAAAAATAGCTCCCAACTGCTGGAGCGCCTCCCCTCACGACACCTATTCTTTTTTGGAAACGCAAATTTTTGACCCAAAATATAGGGTAGGTATATCACAACTGCTGGAGATGCTCTAAGATCTTTCCTATCTTGTGGCTGACACCCGTGAGCCCCTATAAACCGATAAGATATTCTTAATCTCTTTCAGTGGGATACCATTCCGTGTGTCTAAGACACAGGGTCCCGAGTACTCGACGATGTGTAACCCCTTTACAATCAGTATCATTCTGACCCGCGAGATACGCTTTTCCGGGACAATACGTGGGACAGACAAGTAGTCAACACGCGTGGACAATACCATATCGCAAGTTCCGGTCGCATACAACTACTTATCTATCCACAGGATAAGTATGTCAAATTGTGTCTGTGTATATCCTCTCACTGTTCGGGTTCCTAAGACGGTCTATGCAGCGTCATTGTGTAGCATCGAATCGCAGCAGTCTGTGATGACAAGTTAGCACTTTCTTGGCACTACATAAATGAAGAAATGTGTGTGTTGAAATGTTGTTCTCTCTTCACTGCACTTCGAATTGAAACAAGTTGCCGCTTTTGTGCCTGCATACGCACTCCCAGTCGCTTATAGCATCAGAGAACCTGTTTCAAAACGCTGCACTTCATTGCAAAGTGTTTTTTTTTGGTTGCATCGTCAAAATCTATACGATATCCGGGCTAACACCGCCACGTTGTCTATGATTTGGCGCCAATTTTCAACGCCTTTTGCTCTAGAATTTATGCACTCGGCTTCCGCCCAGATGTCAATTGGCCGTCTCGAGAGGCAATCAGTGCTGTTGATATGTCGAATGAGCGGAGGCGCTACCTGGTTTCGGTCTTCAGATGCACAATACACTGTCGGACCTTACTCTGCTTCAGTCGTTCATCCTAGTATCGTCTACTTCGATTCAAGCGCTTCACTAAGTGAAAGGGTAGTAGAAGAAGTAGCTGGTAGATGCAATGATCCACCAACATTTGCCGCAAGCTCGAGCCCACGATGCGATTAGCTGGGCAGCAAATTCGACGTGGATGGAGAGGAGCACGTCTTCCCGTCGTCTTTCTTACTTGTAATGTACACGAAAACTAGGAAGACGGGACCGTCACGTGAGCTGTGCAGGTGTTATCGAGAGCGAGACAATTGAGAGGGCGAGTCAGGCGGATGTGTGGTGTACAAAGCAGGAGACAAGAAAATATAAGCTGTTTTGCTTATGTAGTTGCAAGTCTGTAACCAGTTATTGTAGGAAAGCAAGGGATTTGTTACCTTGGTGGATTGGAGATTCGGCGCGATGTGTCGATTAGCGTCATTCGTTTAGATAGGAAGGCAGAGCGGCTGCGTAGCAAAATGGGTGGTGTGGATGGCTTTGGAAAAGTGTCAGGTAGAAGAGAAGACATAAAATGTGAATACAGAATCTAATCGTCTTTCTACTGCGCATACTACTTCCCACAGGTTATGAGCCCAATGGCTAGAGAAACTGAAGCGACCCCCAAGACACCAGGAGGTGTCGCGCGAGCTGCGCCAGGGCGTGTCTCGCCAGCGCGTGTGCCCTCATCGGGGGACACGCCGGAAGTCGTCGAAGTACCGCCCGCTCGCGAAAGGAGCGAGGCAACCGACGACAAGATCCTCGCGGCCCTCGCCGCAGTGACCGACCGCCTGTCGAAGCTCGAGTCTTCGCAGCGCGTCCGGGACGAAGATGAGAGGATGCTTGGAGCTGTCGAGAGCGGCATGTTTGCATCCAAGCTTGGAGCGAACATGCGTGGACGCCCCATGACCATCGACGCGCTTAAGTCGCTGGAGGAGAAACCAGCAGCACATCGCGCGCGGGAGCGCTGGCCAGAAAACGGTGAGTCGATGTTCGCCTCTCTCGCACCGCCGCGTGGACAGCCGTCAGCCCAGCATCGCATGCCGGAACGATCGGCCGAGCCCATGGTCGCGCCGCGTCAAGAAGCTATGCCACCAGCGATCGGACACTACGGAATGCCGAGCGCTAGTCAGAGAAAGCTCAACATTCGCAAGTTCGATGGGACGGAGCTTTACAAAGGGCTTGGGAGCGGGTTCTTTGACTGGGGACGCACCTTCATGCGCGCTGTGAGCCTCGCTGAGGCGTCTTGCGGTTTCTCCTGGACGGAGGACGTGAAGGTGGACCTACTCGGGCATTTCTTGGCTGGTACGGCGGAGCGCTACTACCACAAACAGGTCGACACTTGGTGGGTGCAGCAGCCAAGACTCGAGCACGTCATGGAGCAGCTGCACCTAACGTTCAAGACGACCATCACGGCGAGTCAGGCCATGAAGCTATTCATGACAAGGAAAGAAGCGAGACGCACCTGGGCTGAGCACTTTCTTTACATGGTGGCTGTCAGCGACGCGCGCGGTGGCGCCGACTCGCTTGTGCTCGACAACATCGTCCATCATGCGTCGCCAGACCTGATGAATGTCATGCGCGCTAAGTACGATCCAACGCGGTCCGACTACCTGCGCCACGCTGAGGAGTTGGCGCACTTTGCGCAGTCTATCGAGCTCGGCAGTGGCGCGGTTGGTCGCGAGGTCGTTGCGGCGCATGTTGAGACGAAGCGTCAAGACACGCGAACGTGTTTCCGATGCGGGAGGACGGGGCACGTCGTTTCCGAATGCAAGGCAAGAGTTGTGTTTGATGATGAAACGACAAACACGAGTGTCAGCGGCGATATGGTACTTGCGCTCATGGAGAAAGGGTCAGCGGCTCGCACGAAAGAAGCCAAAAGCAAGAAGAAAAAGAAATCGCGAGGCAAAGCGGTTCGTGCGAATAAAGTGCGAGCTGCGAACAACGCGGGCGGATTCGTGCTAGCTGCAAATGATGCGATTGGCATCGATCGAGGCGACTGGATACTTGACAGTGGCGCGAGCAGGCACCTCGTGAACGATGAGTCGCTGCTGATCGACTCGACCGCCTGCGTCTACGAGATCGCCATGGCAGATGGGGAGTCACTGCGGCTGACGCGTGTCGGGAGTGTGCGCCTTGAGGTCCTCGCGCGCGGTGTGAAGGTGACTGTGACTCTGACAGAAGTCTATCTTGCTCCACGTCAGGCGAAGAACATCGTCTCGTACGGGAAGCTGGAGAGCAAAGGGTTTGCCCTCGTGTACGATGGCAACAAACGAGCGCTAGCGCGGCGCAGCGACGGTACAGTCGTGTTCGACGTAGCGATTGACAGTAACGTGTTATACGTTAAGACGACAGCGACACGGGAGAGGCACAGAGCTGGAGATGCGATCGTGGCTGCGCTCGAAGCGCGCGCGATGGATGGTGATGCGGATGACATGCACGAAGCCTCGCTGCTGCACTGGCACCAGAGACTTGGCCACCTCGCGTTCGATACGATCGAGCGTATGGCGCGAGATCCGTCATCCGGTATTCGATTGACCAGCAACAAGCGCATGGCATGCGTATCATGCCTCGAGGGCAAACAGACGCGCAACACGCAGTCACAACAAGACAGCGGCACCAACTCGCCAATCGACAGGATCGGCGGCGTCATCTGCTCGGACCTTAAGGGTCCCATGACGCCGCAGGATCGCCTCGGCAATCGATATATGGTGAACTTTATCGACCATAAATCGAACTATTGTCGAGTATTCCTTGCGCGCACGAAGGACGCGGCGGCGAAGCAGTTTGAAGCCTTCCTCGTCCACTTTGAGAAGCTCTTCGGCTTCAAGGTCCACGTTCTGCGGACGGACGGAGGAGGCGAGTATGCAAACGTCGACTTGTTCTGTAAACGCACGGGTGTCGCACGCCAAGTGTCGGAAGCTCGCAACCAGGCATCGAATGGCAAGGCAGAGAGGATGCACCGCACGGTGCTAAACCTCGCACGCAGCATGATGTTCGCGAGCGCGCTACCGTTGCAGTTCTGGGGCGACGCGGTGCAGTACGCCGTCCACATCTTGAACCGCAGCCCGACGCGAGCCAATGCAAAGAGAGCGTCGCCTATCGAGGTGCTGACGGGTAAGTCGCCCGATCTGCGCAGCATCGTCGTCTTTGGGTCGTTGTGTAGCGTCTACCGGGACCCGCGCAAGAGCTCGCTACAGCGGCGCTCTCAGACTGGCATCATCGTGGGCGTCAGCGAGGAGACAAAGGGGTACAAGGTTCTTCTCCAGCGAGAGAACAAGGTGGTTGTAACACAACATGTGAAGAATATCTCCACGCTCTCGGATGCGCAGAACGCAAAACTGCAGCGTGCGCTGGAAGTTGGCGATCGAGCCGATGGAGAGGCTGTAGTGGCGACCCGTGATGACAATATACGAGCGCGAGATTATCGCGGTGCTCACGAGAAGAGTAAGAAGCCGTGGTCACGACAAGCGCACGGTATACGAAGCGCATCAAAGCGCAAGCAAGCAGTTACGCACCAGGAGGAGAGATCTGCAAGCGACGAGGTGGTCAACGCAGCCTTCGAGCGCGACCCATGCAACTATGGCGAGGCCATGCGGAGCTCTAAGCGCGCGGAGTGGCAGACGGCGATGCAAGAAGAGATCGCCGCTCTGGAGAGCAACGATGTGTGGCGCGTGACGAAGCGTAGCCCGGGCGTGAACGCTCTTCACTCCAAGTGGGTCTTCAAGACCAAGACAGGGGCCGATGGAGAGCTCGAGCGATATAAGGCGAGGCTTGTCGCATGTGGCAATGAGCAAGTGCTCGGCGTCGATTACAACCTGACCTTTGCCGCAGTGATGGACATCTCGACGGCAGAGGTAGTGCTGGCGCTCGCAGCAACCTGGGGCGTGCCGGCCAAGCATGGAGACATCCCGAACGCGTACGTGCGTGCCGAGAAGGAAGCACATCTCGACATCTGCTTGCAGGTGCCACGCGGTATGACTGTGTCAGAGAGCACTCTGCGCAATGTTGGCGCTATGCATCCAGGCGAGGTCGTCTTGGAGCTGCGGAGAAGCCTTTACGGGCTGAAGCAAGCCGGGCGCCTCTGGAGCCAGTTGCTCCATGCGCGACTCAGCGATGCGGGGTACGTGCGCTGCGTGTCAGACATGTGTCTGTACCACAAGCGCGACGGCGAAGAGCTGGTCGTAGTTGGCGTCTACGTCGATGATTTGCTGGCGACGGGAACGAGCGTCGCGGCAGTCGAGAGCTTCTTCGCGAGCCTGGCGTCGCTGTCAATCAAGGATCTCGGCCATGTCCACAAGTTCCTGGGAATGCGAGTGGAACTCGGGAGCGACGGCGCGTACCGCATCGACCAGGAGGAGGCCATCAAGGAGCTACTGCGTGCTCATGGGATGTGCGATGCGAATCCGACGAAGACGCCGATTGGAGGTGACTGCTACGAGGTCATAGGCGACGACGCCGCGCTTCTTGGAACAACGAGCACGGGCGGTGGTGCAACCATCAACGCGTTCCAGTCCCTCGTCGGGAGCCTGCTGTGGGTCGCACGGTGCTCAAGGCCTGACATTGCCTTTGCAGTGCATAAAGCAACTAGGCAGACACATGCGCCGCGGGTACTCGACTGGAAGCTCGCCAAGCGTGTTGCTCGGTACCTAAAGGGGACAGCGATGCTCAAGCTCGAGATGGCGCCAGAGCGAACGAGCCGAGACGCGCTGCGTCTCGAAGCCTATAGCGATGCCGACTTCGCGGCTGACAAAGCGGACCGGAAGTCACTAACTGGAGGCGTCGTGCTTCTAAATGGGATGGCGGTGTTATGGACCGCGAAGAAACAGGGCGGAGTGAGTCTCTCGACGATGGAGGCCGAATTCGTCGCGGCGTCGGAGGTTGCGCGCGAGCTCATTGGCTTGCACCAGATGCTCGGAGGAGTGGGCATGGCGCCGGTTGTCCCTATGCTGATGCACGTGGACAACCAGGCAACCATCAGTCAGATCGAAGGCGAAGCCTCGTCGATCAAGGCCAAGCGCATCGACGTGCGGCACAAGTATCTGCGCGACCTCGCTCGTCGTGGGATCATCACGGCGCAGCACGTTCGATCCGAACTGATGATAGCGGATCTGATGACGAAGGCCGTCGATGCAAACAAGCTGGCGGCGCTGCGTAGCCTGATGCGGCTCGAGTAAGAGCGTGATGCGTATGAAGAGCTGGATGCGCGAGATGGCTGTGTCAGGGTATGGGTGTGGTGGAGGCACGCGTGAGGAGCTTCAGGATGAAGGAGATCGAGTATGGAGGAGATGAAGGACAAGGGCGTCTGCAACGTCCAAAAGGGATCGGAGAGGAAGAGAGAGGAAGAGAAGAGAGGAAGAGAGAAAAGAAGGAAGAGACGAAAACGAAAACGCACTCGAGGAGGAGTGTAGGAAAGCAAGGGATTTGTTACCTTGGTGGATTGGAGATTCGGCGCGATGTGTCGATTAGCGTCATTCGTTTAGATAGGAAGGCAGAGCGGCTGCGTAGCAAAATGGGTGGTGTGGATGGCTTTGGAAAAGTGTCAGGTAGAAGAGAAGACATAAAATGTGAATACAGAATCTAATCGTCTTTCTACTGCGCATACTACTTCCCACAGTTATTAGACTACGTTGCAAGCTTGCGTCGTGCAAACACGCGAATGAACGCCGCCGATCACTGGAGTCGAGTTATTCACTCTTTTGGTGGTCGCTCCGAAATTTGTTGGAAGGTTTTATCTTCTTCACCAACTCCATGTGATTTGCCTTTGCAACGCGATCCGCCTCGGCATACACCCGTTTCGTCAGCTGCATACCATGCACCGATTTCTTGATCGCCTGAAGGAGCTGGCGTAAAGTAACACCTATCTTCTTAAGTGATTCGAGCTGCGCATCGCCCTCGTCGATCCTTTTTGTTGCCTCTCTGATTTTCCGTGTGTCGTCCCCAAGCGTCTTCATTTTGGCGACAGCGTCTGGCAGCAACTGGACGATCCGCTTCACGACCGTCTCCCCAACCAATTTCTCTTCTCCAGGGTTCACCTCACCTCTCAAGAAGCGGTTTTCATTCAAGTGCATGCCAGTAACATCAGCCTCATCAGCCTTCATGACAGAGTTCTTTGAGGAGACTTGATGGTGGCCCAAGGCTGCCGCCGCAAGAGCCTCGCTGTGCATTTCTTGAAAGACGCCGACAACGGAGACGATGGTATTGATGACACGCATTCTGGGGATAGTTGGGTGCTCAATAGACTGCTACTTCTGTACTGACAATCGCCGAGCATGGGCGCACTCAATCTGGTCTTCGCGCGCATCAGAACCAGGTAGTAGCGACAGGTCCACGGCTGAGACACACCCGAAAGGACCGAGCGACTTTTTCAACCACTTCAACTACTGCAGACAATCACACAAGCTTCTGTGTTAACACCGAGCACATTCACGTTTCGTTCGACTTTAAACGGTTATGCGTTTGGCAAAGACTAGAGGATCGGGCTGCGGTGCATGAGCTATGCGGCGAAAGCTTGTGCACCCATCTCGTCAACGCTGATCCACGATAGACTATCCATTTCATATGCAAGCACGTTCCCATTCTTTCAAGGCATTTTTGCCAGGATCAAGTGTCTTCTGAATACGAAGATGCTATTAAGAGTTGACGCCTCAGCAAGGGACAGAAAGACCTTGCAATGTGCAATGCTGCGCCCTCGATTGCTGCTTTTAGATGGTTTACCGAGTGCAGCTTCTACAATAGGTTTTCTCTATCTGCTGCGATAGCTGCGTGCCTGCCTCATTTCAGCGCACGACTGTACAGAGGTCAAGGGTCTACCGACTTTGACCCCAGAGAAGCCACCAACGAATCTGGAAATGAAGCGATGCTGAAAGCTTGGATGTTCAGGAAGGCGCCATGTTAGTTGCAATTGTAACAAGGCCGTAAGTGGTGTAGGCGTTGTAATGTACCGCTTAATTGATATCGATGCGATCTCGTCGGCTCAGACAGGCGAAAGCGTCTGATCTCGCGGACTGCGAGAGAAGTGGCACAAATGCGACGTCGGTGGCCACATAATTCGACTGCAAAAGCTTTAAGCACATCCTAAAAGGCTCAAGTGTACGTGCGGCTGGATGGTTATGGCCATGGCCCGAGATTGCGAACCGTGCCGTCGTGTTCATGGTGTCAGCCTGGAATGCTTTATCGAGTATAACACATCATCAAGCCATTGCTTAAGACTCGAATCGATTTCAAGGATGTCATGCCGATGATCTGACGGCATCGTGTATTAGGTGGCAGAGTCATGTTCAAGCTTCGTCATGCCGTACGGAAGGCATGATGAGATCCTAATTCGAAGAAGCTCCTTCAAGGCGAAGGTGAGATGCGAGTACTTTACTTCGTACGAGGCTGGCGAGATTCATATGGTGATTTGCCAAAGCTCGTTCAGAACGAGCTACGGCGAATGTTTAACGAACAGTCACGAAGAGGGAGGTGCAAGAGCTTGGTGTGAACGGTGCGACAAGTTAACGAAGTTATGCATCGGTTGGCACGAAGACGCAGTCATGCCTGAACAACTTTGTGGCATTGGAGAGGATCCAGATGGCCGTCGTATGTGTTTCGTGTGGTATTTCGTCCAGCCAAACAAGACTTTCATGCTCGCTGGTACAGACTTGTTTTCTCCTGCAAACAAGTTCCGAGACGTGCCTTGACTGTGCCGTCGATGTGTTCATCGACTGTCTTGTTGGCAGTGTACGGATTTGGCGACCCAATTTGCCATCAGACGGACTATCGATCCCAGCATGTTTCAGTGTCCTGTGTTCATCGTCAGATCCCGTCGCTTGTCGGTCATGAGCTGCGTGCTTTGATGGACTAAACCCATGCAGGAGTATGGATGTGATTCAAAACAGTGATATGATGACACCAAGAAACTTGACCAGCAAGCATAACTTGAGTGAAGCAGAGGTACATATGGTCATGTTGCAGAATTTTGTTCCTTGACTATGTGCTGTTGAGGCCGAGGGCACGTCGGATTAACCTGCCAAGAACTTGGACTTGGTGTTTTAATGCGTACCATAACGCGTTTGCCGACTGTCGATCTTGAGCTGCAGCAAAGACGTCATGACCGATCCATGATAGGTGTCATCGGTCAAATCTTTGGGTATAGCTTGATCTGCATGAGCCGAAGATGTACATATGGCACCTCGCGCAGGTGGTGGAGGATGCCAAGATACTGCAGTCAAATGCCTATGGTGGCAGCCATCAAAAGAGCTCTTTGCGTTGCTGCCGCTCACGCGAAACGATACGCGCCATGGAAAGTTTACTCAGTTGACATTCCGTCACATTGCTCATGCGATGCGAAGCTACTCTCGATCTTAATGCAGGATGAAGAATGCCGCTTTACAGAATAAAAATCGGTGTCGTTGAGACTTTCTAATGAGCTGCGGGCCTTCACGAATCGACCGTTGGAGACGGCATTGACAGCGGCACGAGCACGAAATGTCAATCCGACGACAGTAGTGATCTCAGCGCGTGGAACTTGATCGAAGGGGATAGGGGCGTTTTTCCATACAACGAGCTGCTGTTTGTGCGGCCACTGCGTACAGCAGGATAGTCTATAGCGCGGCACACAAACGATCACCTCACGTAGAGTTTACCGACGACATGTTTGAAAGTGTCACCGTCGAAACAATAGCTCCGATACCTACATCTTCTGCTTGTCGTTCGGAGGTGATTCGGCGACACCCGTTGAGATCCTTGCATGCGAGCAGAAGTATCGGTTGCCTGCAGTCGTATCACAACGGGTGAAGGAGTGGAGCTTGCTCGGGAAAGAGTGTCAACATGTTTATGATGATGGCAACTGGATGGTGTCACGCAGTTGTGAGGAGAGCTTGAATCGATAGTGCAACTGGACCATACTGAAGCTGACGGAGACGGATAGAATGGAGTTAGGCGCTAGTCACTTTCTCATGGCGTTGTCGAAAGACGACCCGGCTCCAAGTCGGAAGAGCATGGTTGTTAGCATGTCAAACGACCTCAACGATCACATTCGCAACCGACAAAGACATCACGAACCCCGTCCATCGATCAAGCTGCAACTCTGTCAGAAATAATGGGCTCAGCCGGCTTCGTCGAACTGCATTCGTCTCATGCATCAAACGCAGATGCTGAGGTGAATGTGCTACTGCCGCTTCTCACGACTCACGGCACCACTGAATCAAAAGTACAAGTGGCTCACCTGGTATATCTTGTGGGCCATGTGTGCGATAAGACAACGGAGTGGAGTGCCTTTATGTTCTTAACGAACGTCCTTGAAGTCACGCCGTCTAATTACTAAGCAAACGCCCAGCACATTTGAGCCAAAGTGTGTCCGTCCACATCAACGACTGCCAAGCCGAAAAGCATCCACTGTACCAACGTAGCACAACAAACATCGAGCTAAAGCCCAAGAAGCTGTTCGTCTCCGTCGCAGTCCATTTTGCAAGTCAATAGCTTGTCCACAGAGCTCAAGGCCGAAGCCTCCACTGACCCTAACGGCGCTGTCGGAACATTCGAGACGCGTCCACCATCGACAACTACGGACCCCGCAACGTCAGTCTGTTCTACAAGCACCACGTCATTTCGCCCAGTCTTCTACCTTATCGTCCAGGAGCTACACGAAACAGGAGCACACACCGCCTTCTCAGTTCAACTTGTATACTTGCAAGCTCTACAGTCTAGACCGCCTCGACGTCCATGCTCAAAGCACCTCGTTTCTGCTTGGCCTCGGTCTTCTGCAGCAACTCCTGATTGGCCTGCACGACCGTGTTCAGCAGATGGACCTGAATCGCCGCGAACGGGTCCGTCTGGAATCCCGAGTGCGTCTGCACGGCCTTCAGCTGGCCCAACTCGCGCACCGCCAGCTTCTGGCGCTGCCGCCCGCTCAGCGCCTTCTTCGTCGACTTCCGATCTGCCAACCCCTTCCCCTTCTTCTTCCTCTCCGTGTCCTCTTCAGCTTGAAACAGCGACGTCTGCAGCTCGTCCAAGTCAGCGAACGCGCCGTGCGTCTGCGTCTCCGTCTCCCGCTGCTGCTCCTGCGCCACGCGCGACACCATTCCCATCTTGCGCATAAACGCAGCGCGCCGCTTCAGACGCTTGCGTTGGCCGCGGCTCAAGCTCTGCGCTTCCGTCGTGGCCTCGTCGTCGTGGTCCGCCTGGTTGTCGCCCAGCAAATTTGAGAGGTCGTCGCTGCCGAATGTCGCAGCGACGGCCGCAGCACCGAGGGAGTCTCCGGTTTCTTGCATCTTTCGAAGGCGAGAAGAGTCGCTCGAGTGTGCGGCCACGCCATGTGCACGCGCCTTTCTACGTTGCGGACGACCCATGCAAGTGATGGAATGAGATCGCAGAGCGGGAGGGGCTAGAAGCGCGCGTAGGTGGCCGCAAGCGCTGGAATGCTGCGATCTGCACCTGCGCTTTGACCAGTCATGTCGAATCGGACTTAAGACAGCAAACGGAGCCATCGATGTGTCATTTGTCAAGCGCAGTTGTAGGGATGAGAATGTAGCAATCATTTGGATACGAATGTTGGACCATCGCTTGAGAATGTCGCGATGATTTGAAGATGGGAGTCAAGTGCAGCTTGCGAGTAGGAAGAACTGGCTGGTCCAGACTTTATCTGTACACGCAATTCTGGCTGACCCATCTCTTTCCATACATCATTCTGACGAGAATTGTTTGCCGCCTATTCGTTTTTATGGGTAAGTGCTGAATTTATTTTGAGCGGAATGGATGCAGACTAGAGTGCCATGTTGTGTCGCGATCTTCCTTTGTCGGCGACGCTAAACGAGACGAGTGCGGCGTCTAAATAGGTGCTGGCGTTGCTTACGATTTTCACTTGTAAGACATGAGACGTTTGGGTGACTCCGACTGTTAGCTGATTGAAAGGGGCGAAGCGCTGCCGGACATTGTCACTGTCGATTTTTTTTTAGATTGCCTGAGGTTTATGCTGAAAAACACTTGACACTGCTTCTCCCGTTTGCTCGGTAGGAAAGCAAAAGAGAATCTCTGCGATGACGATGATGCATTAATCAAACATTTGCGGGAAGCTTTTCAACGACAATGGTAAAATGAGGCAAGTGCTGAACTTTTAGTTCGAAGATCGAGGCGAGTGGTGTAGTGCAGCTCGCATTAACCGTGAGCTGAATGAAGTACCGACTTCGAAGGGTATCAACGTCAGGAGTGAAAAAATATCTACCAGAGAGAGATGCACAGGTAATTGCAGTAAATGAAGAATCAATGGGTCCAGCAGTCGAAGCGATTTGATGTGGTCTTGGCAGGCAAGACCAAAAGCATAATGACAGACGAAACAGACCGATCAGACGTGTGGTAGATGGCAATGTCTATGCTAGCAGGATAAGAATGCTAATCACGTTGTCAAGAAAAAAATTGAACTCAGCTTTGGGAGCAGCCGTTGTTCTGAAAAAGCGTATTAGTTCGTTGAAATGGACGTTGTCATGGGGGAGAGGTCTTTAAAGGGCGTCGGCAATAGCAACATACAAAGCTCATAGTGGATTTGAATAGTTGGAGTTAGTTGCTTAAATGTCGATGCAGCTATTAATTGCGTGAATTTATTTTAACAGTGTTGCCTGTACCGGTAAAAGCTCTGCGCATGCTTACGGTACACTGCTCAATGGGCGGTTGAGGCCATAATTTCAGCCAACAATTCCCTACTTTGTGGAGAGGCGCGCGAAAAGTGTTGGTGGTTTAGTGCTTAACCTACACGTTCTAGTAAAAAGCTAAAAGAAAGATTCGTTATTACGGGCCCAAAAGGAAAGAAGCCATTAGTAACTAAGCGCATAGTGCGTAATTATACAAAGCTTAATTTAGCTCTATGGACTGAATCACTTGTATCAAGAGGCGAGCTCCAGGGCTTGCTTCCCAATCTTATGTATTTGTGACGGGAAAATGAATAAAATGCCCCATTCATTCTCAAAGAACAATTTCCCCAGATAATTAAAAAATGCCCCACATAATAGGACATGAAATCGTGCTAAAGGTAATAAAATAAAAATAATGCCCCAGAAACTGAGAAAATAAAAAATGCCCTAGATAATAAAAATAAAAAAGATGCCCTATTTTATCGCGAGAAATAATGCCTCACGTCCTTGTATACTCAAGTTTAGTGGCACACATAAACCGTCATGGTGCTTCTATGATGGACTTGGGCCTTTTATAAACATTAATCACACGCAATATGCTGATACGTTTGACCTGCTTTACATCTTTAACTCTCCACGTCCAGCGTGCTGTCCTTGAAGTTGAAAAGTAAGATAGGGGAGCGTGCTCTAGCGCTTTCCTTTCGATACGAACTATCCAATTCGGAGAACTGAATCAAGATACAAAATACGATACAACAGCAGTCACTGGAGAATGAGCATGATGTTTTTCAATGTCTACACTATTTTAAATCTACACAACTATACCCACACAACGCGATCAGCCTTTACTTGCTTTTGTGATCACATCCACCTTTTATCGAATTTAAGCCAGTCACGTGCGTGTGTCACAATAGTGGAGCATAAGAGTGACTTCGGACGCACCTAAATACCTATGAGGCTGGACATGCTAGGTCGTACTTAGTGCATGCGAGGTACACCTAGCCGCATTATATCAAGACAAACAAACAGACAGACTCACACAGATCTGTGCGTTTCAAAAGTTCGGCCTTCAACCTTGTACACAGTCACTAATAGCTTCACCCCTCGGGATCGCAATCAGTAGCACGAACAAAATCCTGCAACGGTACTAAATAGTCGCCATCAGCACTGGTGAGCTTCGAATTACAATATGAGAGTCGAACAGATAGAATGTATTCATCATAGTTCATTTGATGGTTGAATTAAGGAGAGTCAAACAGATATAATGGATTAATCGTATTATATTTAATGGGTAAACATGCTTAAATTGTTATTGCGTACAAGTAGGAAGCGAGTTCCTATCCTACAAATATAACAGCAGAGCTGTACAACCAAAAAAAACCACCACAAAACAGTAGAACACCAAGAACACTAGCAGCAGTAGTAAGAGCAGCGATAGCAAAAGAAGCAGCAGCATCGGCAGAAAAATAAAGAGGCTACACCAGCACCAACAACAGCTACAGAAGCAACAACAACAAATAACAATGACACAAATAACAATGACAACACCAGCAGCACTACAACCACCACCAGCAGCAGTAACAGAAGCAACAGGAAAATTAAAAAAATTGCAGCAACAACGGCTTCAGCGGCAGCAGCAATAATGACATGAACAACTGAAACAAAAATCTGTTCGAATTATAACATTAGAAAACCATCACAACAATATTGAATCGATTTCAAAAAGTATACCATCCATTTTATCAGCACCAATTATCTGCGTTTACGGCTGCGGCTGAGAATAAAAAAATACTCTTACATCTTTCCTGTCCCGCCCGCGCCCACAACTGGTAAATAGGAGCGCAGAAAGCCTGTGGCAAAACCCCCTCCGCGCCCCCCCCCTACAGGGCAGGGGTCGAGCACAGTCATACTACGGGTATTCAGAAATTACTAAGATGTGAATTTTTGTGTGCATCACTGTGATTTGAGTATACAAGGACGTGAAATCTTTTGTTTTCGTGATTTTCTATAGCACTAATTTTGTTTCCTATTATCTGGGGCATTTTTGTTGTTTTCGCGGTTAAATGGATCGTTTTGAGTTTTCCCTAATAAGAAATTAAAAATATGGAGCCGCTATTTAGCCATCACCTTCTTGGTAATTGCCCCTCAGTCCCAATTTTTCGAAATCGAATTAGTCATCATATTACACGGGCACATCCAATTTACATTGCTCAAACGCTTATACGTCACGAAAAACTATTGCGCTTCTAAAAAAAGGTTGATCGACATGGTACTGAGCCGTCGTCGCCTTTTTGCTGCTGCTATGGACGTTTTACAAGTTTGTAACCGTAGAATAATATGTTTGATTGCGTGTAATGTTAACTACTTCGGCAGCGTGCATGCTCATGATCACAAAAGAGTTCCAGTGGCTGCTGGCCTCAGCGGGGATGTTCATGTACATCATAGTTCAAAATTTGCAGGTCAATCTCATGTGAAGAATTGGAGGTTATTGCTGCAACAGAACGTTCACGAGAATCCACTTACAGTGTGCATTGGTTGCCATTTAAGATCATGCTTGACTTTAAACAAGGCCACCGGACTAGTTGACGCTCATCATGTTGGCCCTGAAACTTAGCTGGATTGATTCCGCGCTTATTTACCACAAGTACAGAGGACGGGTGCCTTAGTGCAGTTTGCAAGTTTTAATGTGGGTATTTTACTGAACGGAACGCTGATAGTACATGTACTTTTTAATTTTATAAGCTATGAACTGAGTGCTTGGCCTTGCATAGAAGAAGAAGGTGGATGTGTAGCAGCAACTCAGCTCAAACACCTCTGTCTTATAACTATCGTGTGTACGAGATCGTGCTGTGGGCAAACATAACAAATTCTTGTTACAGCTAATGTGACGGTAGACAGTCGCGCATTGTCAACATGAGCAATGTGTATTAGATTGTTGTTTTTACATGTTTACGCATCACAAATAGTGCTTCTAAGTCTACTGTTGTTGCTGCTGGTCCTGTAATTGCTGCTGAGGGAGGTGCTAGTGTGGGAGTTGATTTTCCTTGTGCTTGACCATGAAAGGTTCGAGCATTGTAACATGTATGCTGGAAAGTCCGACAATGCCAGCGGTGAGCAGGAGCTTCCAACGTAACGGCAACATGCTCGAGCTGGTATAGAAATCGCCGTGTTGACTCCGGTGGTCGACCACGAGTCTGGGATTTTTATAGGATTGCGAATGTCAGCTTCTGGGACTGTCAAGACTTGGTCAAGCAGCACACACTAACTGTGTTCTGCGGCATTATCGTATTCTTCAGCAATCCTCTACAATCCCAATGAATAATGGCTTGCGCATCCTTTACATGCATCTTTGTTGGCGGTAATAGCCACCATGGACGACCAAACTAACTGACCGGTGATGGTATCACTCGGCTACAAAACTCATTAGCACTTGTATAGCCCATCGTGGATTTCAGCATTCCTATATTCAGCAATTGCAGTCAGTCACACTCAATGGCACGTCAATTACAGCATACAAAACTCGACAATTTCCGTTTTAGTGAAACCGCTGCCAATACTGCACATACGCTGCCTTAGAACTGCTATAGATATCTCACCCATCACCTCTAAATAATTGGTTTGAAACGCATATTGACAGTGGCATGCTGCTTCGCATTTTGCTGCATGTTATAAGCAAGCTAAACTTCACATGCAAAACGAATGGCTAAGGTCACGGATAATCGATCATCTGCAACCAATGACTCGTCACCAAAAAAAATTGCGAAGCCTATAGCCAAAAAATTTACCACCCTACCGTTCGGCACAGACGTCTATTTCTGATAGCGGCATGAGCACTCTCCACACGCGACGTTGTAACAAGGCCTTAATGGCGCTTTTTTCGTGAGAAAATAGAAACAAACTTTTTCTCGTACACAAGCCAAGTCAAATTAAGGTAGCTCATCGATACGACAGGGGATGCAACATGCGTTGATGCAAGTTCAAACTCAATATCTACTATAGTTTTGGCAGCATTAATCCCGTTTCAAGCTTGGACGATTTACAATATGTATAAAGGGTAATAGGCTTTACTCTACTTGGCATTTTTTTGCCGATATTCCACCGGCAGAGCAAGCAAGATTCATTGGGAAAAGTTTGCGTGAGCACGTTCATCAGCACGAGCTGTTCACCCACGACAAAAGTGAGCTTAGCTTGTATATGATAAATCGATTAAATTTTTCGTAAATGGCGCAATGCCCAGAGGTAGTCCACCACATTTTCATTCTGCATAAAAAACAGTATGCAAAGGCAAAGTTGTAGCTTGTTGCCGATACGCTAACGATATGAAGGAGAGAGATTCCATACCTATTGGTCTTGTAGATTGCATCAATAAGCCAGATTTGATCCAGCACTGTACTTGCTGTAAAATTACTTTGCAGATGGTGAGATAGGTAGCGGGTGAGTTAGACGCTGCTATGCATCAACCTGAGTGAAGAATCGGCTTGGATTTGAAGAGTCCACAAGAATTTTTGATAGATACGGCCCATCCAGAATTTTGCTGCGCTCTGAATTGCGTAGATTGTAAATGTCTCGAGACGCAACCGTGACATCGCTGTTCTGATGCAGTAAAGCGATAATCTGGCTGGGATGTATATCAGTGCGCGTTAGGGACGAGAATGATTGCCGATTTAATCACGTTAAATAGCTCCCTTGCAGCTGGGCAGCCTTGTTGGTTAAGGGCTTATGAATGTGTTCTTCATTGATAACTTGTACATACCAACCTTTAGTACTTAGTCGCCGCATGCTTGGCTTGAACAAGCATCCAGTTCTACTGCTGGACGAGATACGATGGAGAGGTCCTGTAAGTATGGACGGGAGATGTGATCGGGAGCATTCAAGATCAACAGCTTTGGCGTCACCGTCACCCCTACTGCCGATCCTTCTTGTGCGTCTGATTGCAACAGCTTAGCCTTCCTGTTGTGCATTTGCATTAATGGATACTCTTGCTTGTCCCGGTAAGCATGAGCAAGATGCGGAGGTAGTTCAAGGCAGTTCTTTGTAATTTATTTAGAAAACGTGTCTTTATTATCGATGTCCCAGATCTAGTACTAAATGAATTTGCAAAATAGTTCGACGAAACAGATTTTAAAAAATTTGGGACTGAGGGGCAATCCGCAAGAACGTGATGGCTAAATAGCGGTTCCAAAAAGAGAATACCCTCGATTATTGAAACAAAAGAGTTTTTTCTAGTACTAGCAACTTCAGCTTGCCAATTGACCAGGTCTAGTACCTTTTCCAATTTTAGTAGCAGTAACTCTCAATATTGTGTGTGGCTCACTAAAAAATTAAACCACATAGTAAAATGGCTTAAAAATCCATTGGAATCACAAATCTCTTCAACAGTCCGATGGCATTCGCATCTCACGCACACACACATTGGTCTAAGAAGTGCTGACATTTACAAGGGCACGCAGAAATTAAGGAACTTATACAGGTCAAGTTTAACTTTATAATTTGAATATACTAGTGAACAACCACAACCTCGTCGATATGGACGACAACAAACCACTGTGGAGTTTATAGGTTCGTACTAAGTTTGCGTATTTTAGATGCGCTCTTTGGCTTTGATTGAGAAGCTGCCGATATCTGCCTAATTGAAAATAACGCTGTAGCATGATTAAGGTGCACGCATTACACATGGATAAGGCAAGAAAGAAACAGGTCGTGAGTAAATTGCGGGTAATGGACAGTTTAAATTTACGTAAGGTGCGTCCTGGACTGGAAAGTATAAATCATGAAAATGTACTAATGCTAACGAGCGGAAGGTGTTTTGGCTTGCAATTTTGCAGGTCTCTTGGGTGCATATCAAAATGATATGACAGAGATATATTTAGGAGGCATCCGTAAGTGTGATTCGCCACCAGAGCGTATAATTTTTAAGCCAACTCTATAGTTACAGCCATATGACTGCGGATGCAACAAGGTTTAATAGTGACGAAGATTAGCGCTGTGTGACCGACATAATTCATTCCGGGTCGTGCGGTATGATGTAGAAACAACATAATTGATGATTGATCGCTTAGCGCAATTTGTCATACGCTAATCGATTGTTAACGAATAGACTGTCAAGAAGAGGCCAGCATCACTATGTTTATTATATACCTTAAGCGGTTTACCTGACTTAACTCGTTAGTACTGTGTTCATAAGGCTCAGTCGTTTTAAGGACACCTGAACCGCATAATCCGAATTTGTGTAATTTTTTCATTCGACACTAATACGTCCCAAGAATTGTTGACTCCCATTGTATGTTGAAGTCTCAAAAACTTACGTCACACCCTTCAAATGGTTGAAAAGCAATGTGAGTTGGAGCAATGCTAGCGATAGAAATATACAATAAATCAGTGCTCTGTGAAATACAATTCACGATGGGGCCTTATAAAACTTTGTGATTTTCTGTCGTTATACTTGAGTACTGCACAGGACTCTGCAGATCTACGATACAGGTTACAAGAGTTTCGTTATTATCGTCTACCTCGCTGTCGTGTCGATGAAGCGTGAACTTGTTTTGACCAACACGAAATCAAGTTAGAAATAAATAGCTGAAATTGGTCCCAGTCTCGCTTGCGCTAGGAATTCGTCTCTTGCGTGGGCGTCCAGCCTGCTTGCAAAATGGGTGTGGGTCCAACTTTGTTTGAAGGAAAAACACCCATATTAAGTGCAAACTCAATTTCATTGTTAAAAAAATCTTCCGTGTATGTGCTAACAAAAATAAAACAACTGAAACGCTTTCAAGCGACGATCATAATTTCCACTCGTGTGTAGTGCAGCAACGATATGGCGGCAAGCGATCCTAAACTGACGGAACGTAGGACACGAACATGAAGGCTGTGTTGTATACACACGACGAAAGTTAGATGATCATGGATGACCTAAGAATTATACGGTACTTTTAGGTCGTCGCAGCGCATACTGACCAAAAAGAGAGCGTTCCTTATCCCACATGAGCTTTGCATAGGAAGTAAGAGAGCGGCCGTTCTCGACCCACTTGTGAGCATTAAAAAAGCGATGGCTGGCACGATCCATTTCGACACTGGCAAGTTATAGTAAAGATTCGTGAGGAACCCAAAATTGCACGCCAATCTTAATCATCTCGCTGTTGTGACTTTTAACGAAATTTAATTTTCTCTAGCCGAAAACTTGCATCGGAATTTCAGGTTTAATTCTCCCAGGTACAGGTGCTGGTTTGAAGGTCGTCGTGTTTGCGGGTACCGTCCAGCTTCAAGAAAATATTATAAAAGTCTGATGCAACAGCACCACCGTATTTAGGTCGAATAGAGGAGATTGAATATAAAGGCCTTGCTACGTTTATCCTGCTTGAACTTCCATACCGCGTTCCCAAAATTGGCTCGCACCATCTGTGTTGGCTTTATAAGTTGCGCATGATGTGAATTGTGCAGAATCGGAGCTCGATCACTATATTTAAAGTGCCGTATATCTTCGCCAAAATGCTGGAATATGACCACGGTCACAGAATATCGGCCTATCTGTGATAATCTTCCGAATTATTGCAAAAAGAGAAAAACCAGCCCACGTTATATTCATTTTCGAATTCGACTAGCGCCTTAGCAAGAGTGACATTTTGACCGTTGCTTTCTCTGCCCAGAAGCGAATTAACAATTCCTTTATACTTAAGGTGTTGTGAATGCGTTCCATCGAACCCGTTTATTGAAATTAGTTTTGAATGACTGTTAACATTCACCTTAATCGCTAAAAATACGCGTAAAAAGCGACTGCGTTACTCGACTTAAATTCCCACAGTCATTCCGGGATTGATATTGCGAAGTCCTGTGAGCAAATTAGGCAAAAAAAAATTAAAATTCACTCAATCTCCATCAACCATGTCGACCACATCATCTTCTGCTCAGTACAGCTTTAATCTATTCGCTTTCAAGTTGGCGTGATCGCGACCTTGAATGAGTGACACCAGAGTCTTGCACTTCATGTTCCTGTCGCCACGGATGGCCGCTTAAAAAGTTTGAAGTGAGCGTATCTATTGTTGACTTGTATTCGACATGGACGTACAAAAGTCGTAGTGCTTGTCATTTATTGTAGAGACGTGCATAGCCTAATCCACTCGCCAACTCACGCGCACTTCCCACGTGAATTACTTGTCACCACAGCTGTACTTATTGCATTTACCACTGCTGTTTGTCATGATGCACATATAGTTTGCATTTAAGCAGTAGTTTTAAAGAAATTGTGTGGCCTTGGATCTGGAATGAAACCTTAGTCCTAGCGAAAGCTTTAACGTCCCATATACTTGACGCAATATCGAAGAGCGGGTGCGTGTTGTCAACCATTTTACTATGTGGTTATTGTAAGCATAACCACACACAATAATAAGAGGTTCTAGTATCTCAATTAGGGAAGGCAACTGATCTAAGAAATTGGCAAGCTGGAGGTACTAGTACTGGGAATAATTTAAAAAAGATGCCCCACGTCTTCCTATACTTTAGTTGATGTGGACACATATAACGACATGGTGCGTTAATTTCGGGTTTATTTTTATTTAGATACACTATATACATTATATGCTTATGCGTCTGGCTTTCTAAAACAGATAATTACTTGATTGCGGTCACGCGGATATTCCCCGCGGCAGATGAGACGTATGCTTAGCTCGAGTATCAACGCCAAAATATGTTAATACATTTTTACAACGTGAAACACGAAACAAACTAGGTGCCGAAGAAAAAACTAAGGTCGAATCTATCGGGTATGTAGGTTTTTAATATTTAGAAGCGGTACTGATTACTACCAATGTACGTTACAAGTGTACGAAAATTAATTTTTTAGAACAATGAACACCGCAGAAGGTGGAGTGACACCTGATATTACCGTTACAGAGTCGCACGCTAAGTGCTTGAGGATACAGTCCGGCAAATTCTTGTCAAAGCCCGTGTTGTACGTCTGGATAAAAATTGAACCCAATTCTTCATAATACTATATGTGTTTGGAATGTGTTGACACTACGACTAAATTAAATGTCTTGTGTTTGCTGCCATTACCTCTTTAGATCTCCACGTTGAGCATTTTGTCCTTGGATGGTAAAAAACACTAATATTACCGACTTATCCCTGTAACAGCACTTTAGTGTAGCCATCAGTACTGATAAAGAGCTTTTTCGAATTGATATGCAAGAGTCATAAAGGTAGGATGGATTTGTGATAGTCTGTCAAAGAAATTACAAAGCATAAGTAAGTACATAGTATGAGCAGAAAGCATATTCACTCACCCAATCAAACAACAAAGCAGCACAAGTACCAAAACACTAGAAAACAGTGTAAACCCCAAGAACACTTACAGCAATACCAAAAACATCAAAATTAGCAGCTCCAACACCAACTTAAGTTGCAGAATTATCAAAAACAACGTAGTTGTTTGATTACTTGCATTAGTAGCAACAACAGCCACAGACCCAGCAGTAGCAGCTACAACGACACCAGCAATAACGACACTAGAAATGAAGCAGCAGCAAGTAGAAAACTAACAATATCATCAAATATAACAAAGATTGTAAAAATGATCACTAAAACGATAACAAAAATAGTACCTTCAATTTAAACAACATCGGTATCTATTGTTTGTATTTATAGTTACGGTCTACGATAGGTAGACGCGTTTATATTTTGCATATACCGTCTGCGCCGTAAGTAGTGGCTGCAAGCGCAGAACACCCGCGGCAGAACTTCCCATGCAGTGTCGCATGCAGGGAGGGAAGGTTCATCACGGACATTGCGAAGAAATTAAAAATCGCTAAAATTTAATTCTTATGTTTTACACGTTAGCTAGAGTATACGAGGACGTGGGTCATTTTCTTATTTTTCAATCATCGCGGCATTTGTTTAATTTTCTGATTAAATGCTTTATTTTATTTCCCTATTTAATTTTTTAATTCACTCTACATAGTTCTCTTTTACATGTAGTAAAGGGATTTTTTCAAGTAATACAGACTTCTTTACAGTCACGACTTTCCCGATATTTTGTTGCACCTGTTCACACTGTCAAAAAAACTGAAGTGCTAACGTGTGTTATTATTGTAAGCATCAATTGCCTCGCTACATACGCTTCAAAGAAATAGAGGCATGTTACAATGTAAACCTATTCATGGACGTTTGCGGTGAACCCAAGAGGAGGAAAAACGTCGATACAGGCTTCTCATCACCCATAGAAATGGGAGTCTCACTAAACAGACTCATAAAGAACAGCAATTGTTGAAACGTCTTCTAGACTCCTGGAGTCTTTTGGTACATCATATTAAACGGGTTTAAACTTTTTGAGTCTCAAGTCTTACAGACTAAACTAAATTTTTAAGTACACAAACAACTTGAAAGCTTTTAGTTCTGGTCCAACGAGCTTTTGACTCAAAAGAATTACGTAGGACTAACGCCTAAGAATGCTCGCTTTGATTCAAGCTATCAACTCTTACACTGCATGACCGTTTGACAAGAGACGTGTCTTAGTCTGGTCAAAGGCGAACTAAAGTTACTAACCGCTTTACAGCAATTGAATACTTTATCTTCGCATTTTTTAGCGGAGCTACCCTTACTACATTGTCGGATTAAGGCTTTTAATCTTGTAGAGTCCATTAGTAGATCCAACGGAACAGGGTTCTATGCTTAAAGGGTCTCAAGTCTTACATTATAGGCGAGACTAAACTCCAAGTGTACGCACAAACTCTTTAGCTTCTAGTCCTATTTCATGAGAGTATGAACTGAAGGAATCACGTGACACAAATACCCAAGAGTACCTGATCTAAACTGAGGCACTTAAATCTTACGAACAGAGACGTCTTCGAAAGACACATGTATAAAATTATCAAAGAGGAACTGAATGTATTCACTGATTTGTAGCAATACTAAACCTCACTCACGTCTTTAACTTAAAACTACGCTACGTAATCGAATAGTCCTTCTAAGGGTTCTTCTGGTTTACCACGCCAGAACTATGCCGCCTCCTCTAAGAACCCTATAACGATCGACACCATCTAACCGTAATTGATAAGTTACAATAATACCGCTTATTGTGTGTGATAAAAAGTATGCCTTATCAGTGAAACTGATATCTTTATGTGTATATCACACCAGCGTACCTGGTTTTCACAAGCTTTCTATTAACCCCGTCAAAAATATGTAATTGTAAAAATTGGCTACCTATTATTGGAAAATGTTATAGGCTCTTTGATTTTATTAGATCAGAAACCACCACCTACTGATAATAATTTGTCCGATGCATACAATTTAATCGCAATCGAATAATTACGGTATTAGCGCAAGCGTATTAGATACAATAGAACACCTATCAGATTCACTAATCTTCAGTGTATATCACACGACACAACACTGGTTATACCATCCACCTTTTGACCTTTTTCAGCGTCCTCCACCGAGTAGTCAAAACCCTGGGTTGTTATGCTTTAACGTTCCCATCGAGATCGCTTGGTGAGTACAGCTTATCGCGCGGTTGTCACTTCCAAATTTGCGCCTCAGCTTACTAAAATATCATTTTGACACAACGAAGTGAACTGGTGTGCACGGTCACTGAAGTTAGCAGCGATAAGAAAAGTTAGACCCCTACCTTCGTGCGGAAGCCGATGAACTTGTGCAGTATGGAGCGGGCATGAAGCTGACCCGGCCGCACGCGCTAGCTCTTCATCTACCTACCACTATGGATAGGGTCCTTTAAAGACGACGGGAAAGTGATTACTTATGACGTTACGACGATGTATGCACAATTATCTCCGTTCTTTATCTCTGATGATGTGAACGGGCCCAATGTCACTCCTACGCGTCTGCAGATGCTAACCCCCAGCCTTATCAAAGCCCGCTTCTCAGCGGACATTTGGCTCAGTCTGATATGGAAGACGATCTTAGCCAATTGTTGGTGAGTCTGCAAATTTTACTTGGAAGTAGAATGTAGTTGATGGTTTTGTTACATGTTTCCGATCGAGGATGAAGCGCAAGCAGCATAGAGGATGGGTGTTATCGTCCTTCAGTCACCGTCTAGTTTTCTTGCATGCTACACACATGGGATACTCGTGTAGCATCACTTGTATACCTGGATCTTTGCGCTAATAACTGCGTGATAGCATCGTCCCACGATAGATAAGGATGCCGTTGCACTTTGCTGAAATAAATCTGTTTCTGCAGCCTTTAAAACGGCTTAAAGGTGTGTTGTCGGCTAGATATCTGGACCAAGGTAAAATTACACACCTTAGCACACTAGTTGAGACTTGATAACTTATCAGCATAATTTAGTTCTTTCCGACCACACAACAGCGTCGAGTCCGCCTGGCACTCGAAAATGATCATGTCTTGAAGCACTTCCAGCTGTTTTTGTAACGGGGTACCAGTCGCTTGTTATGTTACAGTACAATTTACATACACTGAAGGCAGAGAATGTGGTGCCACGACACTTCACGTGCACGCTTTGCGCAGAGTAAGGGTTCAACACGAGATAAGGGGGTAAGTAGAACTGTATTTAGCATAGTTAATCTCTTCTAAATCATAAATCCTGTTTAGTATTCGTTTAACCTTTATGAATACAAATATGTAATGTAACTATCGGCCACTACTCATTGCGTTCTTTTGTCGTGGCTCGGCTTTATTGGCTTACATCGTTAATCCGTATTAACAGATAAGCAGTGTATTAGTTATGCAACACTATGTTACTTATTCAGCCAAAATAGTGAGTAAAGTTTGTTTGTCCCAATAGAATATTCGTACTTGATATTTACCTTGTGTAAACTATTATGTAACGGAGGCACCCTGTTTCATTGATGCCCTGCTATTATAAAGCGCGAGTTTGACCCGGCAGACACTATCCACTCAACGACTTCAAATAAAGACTTCTTACAATGTAAGGTTCATTTTCAGATTCAAAGGGTCACGGTCAGTGCACGCCGAGCTTCCGTCAAGCGTGTCTTGCACAGTGACTTCGGTGGTGCGAAAATTTCGAACCGCGTTTGAAGTGTGCGACTTATGCTTCTATGTGGCTCCTTTTGACTCTGTCAATTGGCTTCAGCAGCTCCGGCTTGTTACGCGCTTTAAATCGGACTCCTTGCATGATTTATCACTATTATCATTTCTGCGTATACCGTGATTAATGTGCTGCTTTCTTTGACTCAACCTTTACAAGCACGCGGACCCGCGGTAACATACTAGTCGAACATAACAGGAAGTTGACAGGCATGTATTAATCTGCAAAAGAGGCATCTTGCTTAGACATTACCCACCTCGACATTGCAAAATGAATGGATCCTATGACATCGTTGGCCACGATTCCCGAAGCTAGTAAGAATAGCTACAGGAGACAGAGAGCAAGTGTAACGGGGTGAATCGTTACATAACAATTTATAAGAAATTGTTAATAGAATATAACTATAAGAGTTATATTCTCAGAATATTGTCATAAGGACAATATTCTGTAGCACTTCCAAGTAGTTCCTAATTGGTTGATATAGGCCATTATATCAACCAACGAAGACGCGCCACGACAGACGCACGCAATGAGTGGTGAGCAGATAACTGATTTACACATTTGTATTTAGACATAGTTAGATGAAGATAAATAGTGATTTATTGCAGACATTAACTATTATAAATACAGTTCTACTTTTTACTCTAACCGAGTACTCGCTTCTTCTTACCGTCTTCCTCTGCACGTACGAGTGTACGTGAAGTTACGAGGCACCGCCTTATTCTGTTATCAGAATAAGTAGCTTGTACTGTCACCAGTACAAGCTTCAGGGTGCCCCGTTACACCTGGTAGCAATTCGTAGTCCGTCCAAGGACCGCGTTCACATCCAACATGAATATGTTGGATGATGAAGATGACCAAAGCTTTCACGCTACGCGTGACGGCTACTCCCATTTGAGCGATGTCGAATGGGATGCGGTTGAACGAATGGGTTCGACCATGGGCATCCATGCTGTTAGCGTCATGCTAGAGGCTCTCAATAGAGATGCCCAACATGCTACTATCGCCAAGTTCATTCAAAATGAACTTGACGCTGAACGCGAGAAAGTAGCCTTGCTTCACCAACAAGGTTCTCAACAAGCAGAGTTGTTGAGAGAACAAGGTGCTCAACAGTTTGAACTGTTGAGACAGCAGCAGGCTGCTGCTGGCGGGTCGATGCACTCGCGTCGGCCCGAGACTTTGAAGATTGACATCTCAAAGTATAGGGGGGTCGAAGAAGACTCCCTCTTGAGATGGTTCGTCGAATTGGATGACGCCATAAGGGCGCGTCGCATCGACGACGGGGATATGCAAGTTGCATTTGCCCAGTCAAATCTGGCAGGACGTGCCAAGACTTGGGCACTGGGGCTCAAGCTGCACGACCCATATGCGTTTGGGTCGTTGGAAGTCTTCAAGTCGCGGCTCAGACAAACGTTTGAACCGCCTAGAGCTGAGTTCAGAGCTCGAACCGAACTCTTGAAGCTCAAGCAGGGTAAGCGTGATGTGCACGCTTACGCTCAACATATACGACATCTCACGAGTTGTATAAGTTCCAATCCGGTGGATGAACACACGTTGGTTTCGGTGTTCATGCAGGGTCTTGCGGATGGTCCCGTCAAGACTCACCTGTTCCGGCTTGAACTAGATTCACTAGAACAAGCCATTTCAATTGCGGAGCAGGAAGACTTCAGTCTGAGACAGGCTCGCGCCAGCTCGACATCATATCGTCAACCGAGACGATATGACAACGGAGGTCCAGAGCCGATGGAACTCTGTTATGTAGAGAGCGAGAAGGCTCGCTCTACAGGCTACAAGAAGTTGCAGAGATGCAACAGATGTCAAAAGACAGGACACTACGCTTACGAGTGTAGTGCCCCTCGTCCAGTGTCTCGCGACACTGGGCGTAGTGACCGTCCACCCATGAGAAAGGGGCAGGGACGAGGGTCCGCAGTTGGTGCAAAGACGCAACAACGGGATGGACCGTCAAAAAACGGACAGGATCAGTAGGTGCGGAGCACCCTACTGGTCTAGCAACGTCAAGAGAATTTGTAGGCCTCTTGATGAAGGTTGCTCCCAACACACAAACGTTGTGCGTTGCTGCTCTAGATAATGAGGTCTCACTCATTACCTTGAAACTCGAAGTGACGAATAAGTTGTCCCTTCGAGCTCTAGTCGATTGTGGGGCGGGCTTCGTGCGACGCCAATCGCTAGAAGATGGTCACTTCAAGTTTGTTGAGTGTGACACACCTCCTACGAGGATGACGGTACGTCTTGCGACAGGCGCATCCGTAACCGTCATGAAGCGCATAGTAAAGATCCACTATACGCTAGAAGATACCCAATATGACGATGACTTTATCGTATTGGATTTGGATGACAAATTTGATGTCACCCTTGGAATACCGTCGTGGCTCAGAAGGTACGAACCACGGGTAAACTGGCAACATCAAACAGTAACGATGCCTGCCGCTTGTTCATCAGATGGCCATCTGATGAACGTTTTGGAGCGTCCACAAGCGTGTGGATGTACTACGAGTGAGTGCGATGGCCTCACTTGTGGTACGGTCGTTAGTACGACTGCACAAAACCTTAGTGTACCAAACGGTTACACTTCGGAGCAAAGTTCCGGCGGCTGTGAGGAAACACAGGCTGCGCCGAAGGTCCACCACTCGAATAAGTCGGGTGGACTGGGACAAAGATGTATCCCTAGAGGGGAACATCTAGAAGAGAAACAATCGATCGCTCAGGTTAAGCGAAACGATAATCCTAGATCGACTGGAGAGTCTTTCGTAGAGGATCTCGCTGTGGTTGCGCAACCCCAGCTAGAGGAAGTAAAGGGAATAAGTCCCAAGATTACAAATACGGCGGAAATAAGTTCCCCGAAACCCGCGGGAATAAGTCCCCGGGAAGACGAAGGAATAAGTCCTTCGAAGCCTGAGGGAATAAGTCCCCAGGAAATGACAGAGACATTGAATGTCATAGTCAATAACGGATCATGTGTAGGCGCTTATACACTTGATCTGATTGCGCCTCCGAAGTTAACTTCGGAGATCACTCAGTTGCCAACGCTCGAACATAAAAGATTCTTGCGTGATCTGCGTAGTGGCAAAGTCAAGCAGATCTGCATACTCGTCGCTGAAGACGAGTATGTAACCGACATAAGGTCAGCAACAGTGTTTACTGAGAACGAGAGAGTTCTCAGTAGTTCATCTATGGACGAGAGTGCCCTAGATGAAAAGACACGAATTGAGCGATATGAGTCCCGATCATGGGAATCGCTCAAGGAAAATCCTCTCTATGAAGATTTGGTTGAATTCAAGGATGTATTCCCTGAAACTGTTCCGTGCGAATTACCGAAGGATAAAGGTATTCGACACGAAGTCGAGCTTAAACCAGGCTCGAAGTACTGTGTCATGAAGCAGTGGCCACTGCCTCGTGAACAAGTACTTGCGATCGACAAGTTCTTTGCCGATCGTTTAGCAGCGGGCCATGTGAGGGAATCAACTTCCCCACATAGCTCTCCGACCTTCTGTGTGCGAAAAGCAACAGGAGGGTGGCGGATAGTGCACGCGTTTAACAAATTGAACGCTGCAACGGTACCGGCTCAGACGCCGATACCGAGGAAGGACGTAATCATTGATGGTATGTCAAAGAGTACCATCTTTTCGTCCATGGATTTGATGGATGGCTTCTATCAAATCCTAATGCGGGAACGGGATATACACTATACCGCAGTTAGCACGCCTAGCGGCATGCTCTGGGAATGGCTAGTAATGCCACAAGGGCTCAGTAATGCCCCTGCCACGTTCAACAGGTGTGTATCACATCTGTTGAGGCCAGTACGAGAATTCGCGCCAAGTTATTTCGATGACGTATTCATCCATAGTCGAGCTATGGATGGAAAGTCGGACGTTGAGGTTCACAGGTACCACGTCCGACAAGTTCTTACAATCATGCGAAAGCATCAATTGTATGCAAACCTCAAGAAGTGTATATTTGCAGCAAGCGAAATACCACTTCTTGGGTGCATCGTTGGTAAGAACGGTGTACGTCCTGATCCCGAAAAGATCAAGGCGATCACCGACTGGCCCGTGCCGGTCGATGTCAAAGGTCTTCGAAAATTCCTTGGGCTAGCGGCGTATTTGCATAAGTATTCACGCAATTACGCCGAGATGACTGTACACCTCTCTCGTTTGTTGAAAAAGAACGAGAGGTGGTTATGGAACGCTGAATGTCAACGCTCCTTTGAGGGTATCAAGCAGAGCTTGATACAATCCCCAGTCCTAGCAATAGACGATCAGGACAGGCCATTTCATGTGGTCTGTGATGCCAGCGATTTCGCAATCGGCTGTGCATTAATGCAGTACGACCTTGAAGGCGTTGAACGCGTCGTCTGCTATCAGTCGCGTCAGCTGCAACCAGCTGAGCGGAACTATCCAGTGCATGACAAGGAACTCCTTGCCATGAAGTATGCACTCGCGAAGTTCAGAGTCTATCTATTAGGAGATAGACCCTTCGTTGTTTACACTGACCATGCGTCCTTACGCACGGCAGTGAACAGCCCGCACCTTTCACAACGAATGGCGCGGTGGTTGTCATTCTTTGCAGAATACAACTTTACGGTCGAGTACAAACCAGGACGACTTAATGTCGTCGCTGATGCACTCTCACGTCGTACCGACTTTGAAACAGTCGCGAAACCCAACAGTGAGACAGCCACTGTTGCGGTTATGACGTCCTCAGTTCCATCTACAACGTTGTATGATGATGTGAGGCGGGCATACGCCCAAGATGGTGAGATAGTGAAGTTGTTGTCACATCTCTCCCAACCATCTCGAGAATCGTTGAAACGATTGTCGTCTGCGTATCGATCTGCATCAGATCGATACACTACTCGTAACGGTTTACTGTACTATACAGCCGTTTCTGGTGACACACCACGTGTTGTCATTCCAGATGATATTGATCTGCGTTTGCGGATCATGTTCGAGTATCACGATGCTCCTATAGGAGGACATCGTGGCCGAGAGAAAACATATCTCACGGTAAGTCGAGACTTTTACTGGCCCCGCCAGTATCAGTTTGTGCGAAAGTATGTTCGCGCATGCGAAGTCTGCCAACGAGTGAAGTCAAGTCCTTCACTGCGTGCACCTTTACAGCCTCTACCGGTTCCGGCTGAGTGCTGGGAATCCATCTCAATGGATTTCGTCTTCGGGTTACCCAAAGACGCACGCGGGAATACGGGTATTCTCGTATTTGTTGACAGACTCAGCAAAATGGTACACTTTGTGGCTGTACCAGAGACAATCACGGCAAGTGGCTGTGCTTGTGTCTTTATTGACACCATCTTCCGACTTCATGGGTTGCCCCGTGAACTCGTATCAGACAGAGATCCACGATTCACTGCTGATTTCTGGCGCTCCGTGTTCAAATCACTCGGAACGCGCTTGAAGATGTCGACATCTGATCATCCAGAGTCAGATGGTCAGACGGAACGTGCCAATCGTGTCCTTGAAGAGATACTTCGAGGATACGTACACTCCTTTAAGAGTTGGAGTGAGTTTTTGCCGATGGTAGAGTTTGCCATCAACAACTCGGTGCATGCGTCGACGACACATACACCGTTTTACGTGAATGGCTTGCGCCATCCGCGTGTACCCACCTTACTAGAGTGTAACTCTGGTTTAAGGGGGGGGAGGGACTAGCGCGAGCAGAAACCGAATTGGTTCACGCTCATCACGCTCTGACGAAGAAGTCATTGCGTTTGATGCCGATATCGATAACATCGATATCGAAGAAGATGATGCCAGTGAGAGTGCGGAAGCCCTCACTGAAGACAATGATCCCAGTGAGAGTGTGGAAGCCCTCACTGAAGAAAAGGTTGTTGTCGCTGCAGTGCGCTCACAGCACACTGAAGCTAACGAGTCATCAGATGAGTTCATACTGGCTCGTGAAACGGTAGTCCGTTTTGTGCAAGACTCCATCGCCGAAGCGGTGGATAAGCAAAAGCAAAACGCTGACAAGAATGGAAGGGCAAACACTCTTTTATTTAATAAAGGTGACTTAGTCCTACTGTCTACGGTTAATCTACCAAAGCATGTAGTGACTAACTTGGGTAGCAGTAAACTACTACCCAAGTACATTGGCCCATTTCGTGTATTGCACCGCCTAGGCAATGCATACACGATCGAGTTACCACGTAAGATGCGAACGCATCCCACGTTTTACGTTGGTCGGCTTAAGCCGTACCATCCAGTACGCTGCTTCTTCCGATGAAGAACGCCCTTGCGCTCAAGCATCTCGCAGAGAGCCTTGTGCTCCCGATGGTGGGCATCAACAAGGGTCTGAAGAGCAGTTATCTCAGCCCGAGACCGATCAACAATCCCACGAGCTACCCTTAGCTCGTCACGAAGAGATGTCAGAGATCTCTCGTTCTCAAGCTGAGCAAAGGCAAACTCAGCTCGATGCTTCGAGGCAGTGTCCACCATCTGGAGACGCCTATTCCGCTCATGCTCGAGATCGTCGCGTAACCCTTGCGTTACGCGATCAAAGAAGCTCTCGGGAACACACCGATCCACATGATCGTGTGGAGAGCGTCTTTCCTCCTCCTCCACCTCCATTAGAGGACTCTCGCGGTGGCCAGCGCTATCTAGTTGAGCAGCTGTTGAACCACCGCGACGTGAACGGACGTCGGACGAGTTACCTCGTCCGGTGGCGCGGCTATCCCCCGTCCTGGGATTCTTGGGAGCCCCGCTCCCAATTGATGGTTGACGTACTGGGTCTGGTCGAGCAGTACGACGCGACACATCCTGTGCCGCAGAAGGACCGCCGGAGAAAGTCTTCCCGGCACGGTCGTAAAGGGATTTCAGGTTGTCAATCCCTTCGTACATCTCAGTAGAGACACGTACGCGCCACCACGGGCTGGTAAGGAGGTAAGCCTCCTTAGGTGCTCGTGCAGAGTTGTTCACACAACATGGGCACGAGTCTCCCCAAGAGAGGCAGGGTAATCCTTTCTCCCTTGACAGACGATGCAGCTTGTAGCGTGCACCTGTCGGGGTTCGCTTTTCAAACTTATCACGAGCTTTGATAAGTTTGTCGTTCCAAGCGTCACGACCTACATCCTCGAGATTATGGATGTAGGCGTTCCACGCCTGAAGTAGTGAGGGACCATCACGTTTGTGATTCCCACTGTACCATCGATGTCTGAAGAAAGCATCGATGAAGAACTCATGTTCAGCGCGATAGTCTTTCGCGCTGGGGTCAAGGTGATGAATCCTTGACGAATCGAACAATCGTGTTCGATAACGATCACTCGTCGTCGCCGACAAGTGATCCATGACAGATTTAGAAGGCATCCATGCCTTCTTTTCTGGAAGCGAGACGCAACACATTGCGGTCCCGCTCTTCCTGCGACGTGCCGACAGAAGTACTGGCACCTCGCTGTGAAGTGGTGTCCATTGGAGAAACGACACCACTATTAGCGCCCGAGTCTCGCGACCTCGAGCGCCTTCGCTTCGGCGATGGTTCATCTGACTCATCAGATGAACCAAAGATGCTGCGACGCAAAGCATCGTCCATGCCACGCTTGGCAGGCGGCTTGGATTCAATTGCCGTCGATACGGATCCGTCATCCGTATCAGGAGAGTACGAGACACCGAGCTCGTACTCTGTGAAGACACGAGTGTCTTCATGACCAGCGCCTGCATCACCAGGTGATACAGGCTGAGTCGATTCAGCAACCGATGGGATATCAGTTGCTGTAGTTTCTGCTTCGGCGTCCGCACAGAGACGTGCAGACGCGCTCTCGGCGGCCTTGCTCGCGCATCGCATGGGCTTGTTTACCATGCGATGAGATGTTGGAAAGTGGACGCGGACCAACAAGTGCAAACCCCGTCCCAAATGATTTGGGACGAGTATCCATTTAGTCAATCAGTCACTAAAGTGACTGATGGTTAAGGGGGGGTGATGTAACGGGGTGAATCGTTACATAACAATTTATAAGAAATTGTTAATAGAATATAACTATAAGAGTTATATTCTCAGAATATTGTCATAAGGACAATATTCTGTAGCACTTCCAAGTAGTTCCTAATTGGTTGATATAGGCCATTATATCAACCAACGAAGACGCGCCACGACAGACGCACGCAATGAGTGGTGAGCAGATAACTGATTTACACATTTGTATTTAGACATAGTTAGATGAAGATAAATAGTGATTTATTGCAGACATTAACTATTATAAATACAGTTCTACTTTTTACTCTAACCGAGTACTCGCTTCTTCTTACCGTCTTCCTCTGCACGTACGAGTGTACGTGAAGTTACGAGGCACCGCCTTATTCTGTTATCAGAATAAGTAGCTTGTACTGTCACCAGTACAAGCTTCAGGGTGCCCCGTTACAGCAAGACTACACTTTTGACAAAGTATCTTGTTCGCATTCCGACTCTTATGCCCTCTATTTGCTCCAAGAAGAGTATTACTTCGCCACAAGGACAGACAAAACGCTCAGTAAGAAGCCCTCCATCGACGCTTGTTAGACATTAGCACAAGACGAAAGGATAGGATCGATGCAAGCCTAGCTTGTATTAGTAATCGAACCTGGAAAAAAGAAGAGTCGAGCTAAACGTGCATCAAGACAACAAATTACGCACAGCGGAAGTCCTGGAGCTGACGTGACGTCCGACCTTTACAACACAGACGGAAGGAACAATTATTAGGTACGAAACAGTCAACCGCTTCTATAAATCATCATCGAGCATGTATACGAGGTACACTGGCCGAGCCTGCGGCATCTACCTAGCCGCGAGATTGTCTGAAAGCTGCTCAGAAACGTGTTAGTGCTCTCATTGAGTTTATTTTGGTGATCTGTGAACACGTCAACACCACGGATCCAGAAAGATACGATAATAATGGTGGTAACACAACTTTTGCCACCCGTCCAACGAGCATCACAACCAGGGGTCAAGCCTACGCTGAGGGTGACCAAGCTCTAGTGTGGTCGATCATTTTACGTTTGCAGCTACCAAGGTACAACAGGAGGGCTTAACACAGAAATCAAAGCACATGATGCTCATGCTCGAGATCTGGAGCTGGATTTGGCTCAAAAGTTAGTGATGATAACCTTCGCCCCGAGTATCGTATGGCTAAAAGGGAGGAGAAGTGAGCAGCGGAAGAGGAGAGTACTGCTTATTATGAGCTAAAAACTAAGGCTCGCAAGATTGAGAGAACCCCGGCTAAGGTCAAACCGATCTGGCTCTCATCAAGCCGTGCGAGCAGTTGCAACATGAGCTATTGCGTGCTGACAAGGCTTCTCAAATTCGAGTAAGGAATAGCAAAAGATCCAGCGTCCATTCTCTTCGTCCATTCAATAATGACGAGGTCACATAGTCGAATTGTAACGGAGTAGCCCCTTACATCATATTAACACCAAACGGTGTCAATAGGGAGATTGTCTAGCCTGACAATTCCCTATTAATATTATCCGAGATGGATAATTTTGAAGGAATATTATCCCCTTCTCGGATAATATTCATGCGCTGCTCAAAGATTGGTAGATAAAGACATATCAAACAAAGTTACCACCAATCGCTGCTAGACGCGCGAAATGAGTGGTGAGCAGGTTGTCGTCATACAGCAATGTAGACTAATGTATTTCGATAAAGATTATAGTTGTATTGATAACTAAACCGGATTGAATACAGTTCTCCTACCCATTACTTAAACTAACCGTTTGAGTAGATTCGCTTCCTCTGCATGTACTAATTTACGTGAAGATTCATGGCGATCCAAACAAAGGGGCCCCCGTTAAACCTGGTAACACTTCGTAGTCCGTTCAACGACTACTTTGTGTCCGTTCAACATGAATATGTGAGCGTAGCGGACGACAGCTTTTACGTCACACGTGAAGGCTACTCCCATCTGAGTGAATCAGAATGGGAGGTAGTCGGCCGCATGAGTGTGCTCATGGGCGAACCCGCCATCAATGGCATATTGGAGTTCTAAGCTAAGCAAAGACCAGCAGCATGCTGATATCAGCAAGTTCCTACAAGTAGAACTTGCCGTCGAAAGACAGAAGGTAGCCTTGCTACTGCAGCAAGGCTCTCATCAGTCGATGGGCGGGCCGGCGCACACGCGTCGACCCGAAACCTTGAAGATAGATATCTCAAGGTACAAGGGAACCTATGAAGATTCCCTTTTGAGAGGGTTCGTTGAGTTAGACGACGCCATCAGGGCCCGTCACATCGAGGGTGACGAGAAGCAAGTCACCTTCACCCTGTCAAATTTGACAGTACGAGCAAAGACTTGGGCCTTAGGGATCAAGCTTCACGACCCAAACGTGTTTGAAGTCGTTGTAGATCTTGAAGTCTCGGCTCAAAGAGACGTTTGAGCTGCCAAGATCCGAGTTCAGGGCACGCTCTGCACTCTTGAGGCTCAAACAAGGTACGCGTGATGCGCTTGCTTACGCACAACACTTACGCTACCTTGCGAGTAGTGCCACGGAGAACCCTGTAGATGAGCATACTCTCATCAACGTGTTCATTTACGGCCTTGTATATGGACCGGTGAAGACCTAGATGTTCCAAGAGGACTTCCATACGCTGTAAAGGGCGATAGCGTATACGGAACAAAGAGACTTCAGCCTGAGACAGTCTCAGGCTAACTCGTCAAAGTATCGTCCGACGAGACGACAGGAAACAGAAGTTTCCAAACCAATGGACCTCTGTTACATCGGGAGCGAGAACTATCGTTCTCTGAGTCATAAGCGATCGGCAAGATGACACCGCTGTAAGAAGATTGGACACTACGCTCATGAGTGTAGTGTCCCAAGCACTGCAACACGTCCAAAGACAAGATGTGACGACCGCCGTTGGCCAAGAAAAGATCCAAGGCGCGGATCCGACCATGTCGCTAAGCCGCGACAGCAAGTCGGACTGTCAAAAAACGGTTAGGTTCAGTAGGGGCGGAGAAGCCTGCTGATATAGCAACATCAAGAGAATTTGCAGGACGCTTGACGAATATTGCTCCCAACACGCAGTCTCTGTGTGTTACTTCCCCTAGTGATGAGGAGTCTCTCATCACTTTGAATATCGAAGTGACAAGTGGAATTTCACTTTGCACCCTAGTTGACTGTGGGGCGTCGAGCAGTTTTATTCGACGCCAGTCGCTAGAGGATAATTGTCTCAGCTATGTTGAGCGAAAGTTCTTTCCAATGAGGATGACGGTGTGCCTTGCTACAGGCCCATCCTTAATAGTGAACGTACGTGTAGTGGGAATCAACTACACTCTGGAAGGAAAGCAATACGATGATGACTTCATCACACTAGTTCTTGATGACAAATTTGACGTCATCCTTGGTCTGTCATGACTTAGAAGATACGAGCCATGGACTGGCTGGCAGCATCGATCCGTGAAGATGCCTGCCGTTTGTTCATCAGATGGCCATCTGATGAAAGTCTTGGAGCATCCATTAGCGTGTGGATGTACTAAGAGTGAGTGCGAAGGCCTCGCTTATGGAACGGTCGTTATTACGACTGCACAAGATCACAGTGTGTAGAAGGCCACTACACTGTGAATCCAGCTTCCGGCACTTGTGGAGAGACACAGGCTGCGCCGAAGTTTCGAAGAGATCGAGTGGACTGGAACACGGATGCACACCAAGAAGGGTGCATCCAAGAAGAGAGATCAGTGTTGTTCAGGACGAACAACACGTTGAAGCGAGATCGACTATCAGAGAGTCGATCGTAGAGCAAGACCGATCGACTAAAAGATAGCCGATCGAAGAGGACGTGACCGTGAAAGTACACGTTATGGAAGAAGTTTCTAGCGTTACTGAGAGTGATAACTCCCGAAAGAGTTATGTTGAGGGTGTATATTCCCCAACCACCTGCAAATGTGTTTTACCAGAAAATCACCGAGACAGTGAATGTCTTGGTGAATGACGGATCAAGTGCAGGCGATTATACACTTAATCTGGATACACCTTCGAAGTCGGCTTCGGAGGTAATCAAGTTGCCAACGCTAGAATCGACAAGATTCTTGCGAGATCTGCGTAGTGACAAGATCAAGCAGATCTTCGTACTCGTCACATAGGACGAGTACGTCGCCGATATTCGGTCGGCACAAGTGTTTGCTGAGAACGAACGGGTTCTCAGTAGTTCATCCATGGACGAGAGCGTCCTCAATGAGAAGACCCGGATCGAGCGATACACGTCTCAATCTTGGGACTCTTTGAAGACAAATCCTTTGTATAAGGATTTGGTGGAATTCAGGGATTTTTCCTGGAATCCGTGCCATGCGAGCTGCCGAAGACAAAGGCACTCGGCATGAGATCGAAATGAAACCTGGCTCGAAATACTGTGTCACGAAGCAGTGGCCACTGCCTCGTGAACAGGTCACAGCGATCGACAAATTCTTTGCCGATCGTTTAGCGGCTGGTCATGTGAGGGAATCAACTTCCCCACATAACTCTTCGACCTTCTGTGTGCAAAAAGCAACAGGAGGGTGGCGGATTGTGCATGCATTTAACAAATTGAATGCTGCAACGGTACCGGATCAAACGCCGATACCGAGGAAGGACGTAATCATTGATGGTATGGCAAAGAGTGCGATCTTTTCATCCATGGATCTGATGGATGGCTTCTATCAAATCTTCATGCGTGAACGCGATATACCTTAAAAAGCAGTGATCACCCTCAGTGGTATGCTCTGGGAGTGGCTAGTGATGCCACATGGGCTACGTAACACCCCCGCAACGTTCAACAGATGTGTTACGAATCTGTTGCGATAGGTGAGAGATTTTGCACCGAGTTACTTCGACGATGTCTTCGTCCATAGGCGGGCTATGGATGGAGAGACGGACGTAGAGGTTCATAGAATCCACGTCCGAAGGTTCTTACACTTATGCGTGAGCATAGGTTGTTCGCGAACCTCAAGAAGTGTATGCTCGCAGCGAACGAAATACCACTTCTTGGCTGCATCATGGTAAAAACGGTGTGCGCCCTGATCCGGAAAAGATCAAGGCGATTAGAGTTTGGCATGTGCCAGTCGCGTCAAGGGACTTCAAAGTTCCTTGGCTTGGCGGTGTACTTGCACAAGTACTCGCGCAACTACGCCGAGATTCCCATTCATCTCTCTCGTCCGCTAAAGAATAACGAGAGGTGGCCATGGAGTGCTGAGTGTCACTACACCTTTGAAGATATCAACAAAAGCTTGATACAATCGCCTGTGTTGGCGATTGCAGACCAGTACAGACCGTTTATGTGGTCTGTGACGCCAGGATGTAAATAGTCCACAACTTTCGCGAATAGTGGTGAGGTAGCTGCCTTTCTTCGCGGAGTACAACTTCTCCGTCGATTATAAACCAGGACGACTAAATGTCGTCGCTGATGCTCTTTCGGTCCGATTTCGTGTCGACTGCTCAACACAACAGTAGGGGTGATCCCACTATAGCAACACTAACAGTGAGTGTTCCGTCGTCGAATATGCTCGACGACGTGCGAAAAGCATACTCAGAAGATTCGTTTCTTCTGCGATTGATGGATTGTTTTTATAATCCATGCAGTCAAGCTTTGAAATGCTTGACGTCCCAATACCGCTCTTCAACCGAACGGTATTCTGTTCGTGATGGACTGATTTACTACACAGCAGTCAACGTCGACACACCTTGTGTCATCGACCAAGCTCATAATGGTTTGAGATTGCGCATCATGTATGAGTGTCACGATGCCCCAACAAGTGGGCATCGCGGTAGGGAAAAGACTTACCTCACGGTAAGTCGTAACTTCTACCGGCCCCGCCAGTATGAGTTTGTGCGCAAATACGTTCGCGGTTGCGAAGTTTGTCAGCGGGTGAAGCCTAGTCCTTCGTCCCGCGCACCCTTGCAGCCTCTACCTATTCCAGTAGAGTGTTGGCAGTCTATATCGATGGACTTCGTCTTCGGGTTCCCAAAGACGCTCACAAGAATAATGTTATTCTTGTGTTTGTTGATCAGTTCATCAAGATGGTGCATCTTGTTGCTGTACGGTAGTCAATCACATCCCAGGGTTGTGCTCGTGTCTTCATCGATACTATCTTCCGACTTCACGGTTTACCCCGTGAACTTGTGTCTGATTGGGACCCCCGCTTCATCGCGGAGTTTTCGGAAATCCGTGTTCCGTTCACTTGGAACACGTTTAAAGATGTCGAATTCTGACCATCTTGAAACAGATAGTCAGACACAACGCTTCGACCGCGTCCTCGAAGAGATACTTTGAGGGTACGCCCACTGGTTTACGAGCTGGAGTGAATTCTTGCCGATGGCGGAATTTGCCATTAACAGCTCGGTGCACGCGTCGACAACGCATACACCGTTCTTCGTGAATGGCCTACGCCATCCACTCTTACCCGCCGATTAGAGTGTGGCTCTAGTATAAGGGGGGGGTGGACTCGCTCGAACAAAACCCGATCTGATTCTTGCTCATCACCCGTCGACAATGGTGTCGACGTGATGGATCATCGATGTCGATCACATCGACATCGATGATGACGATGACGACGATGCTGGTATATCAAGCATCGCCAACAACTGCCACAGTGAGGACGATAACGCCCTCACTGGTGAAGACAACATTCTTTCAGCAGTGCACACAAAGCGCACTACTGTTGACAAGGATGAATCAGCAGAGGCATTTCTGCTGACTCGCGAAGCGGTAGTCCGTTTCGTTCAAGACTCTATTGCAGACGCAAAAGACAAACAGAAGAGAAATGCATACAAACATGGAAGAGCAATTGTTTTTTCATTTGATAAAGGAGACTTAGTTTTACTACCAACGGTAAATCTACCGAAACACGCAGTGGCATACGTGGGCACCAGTAAACTACGGCCTAAGTATATCGGTCCCTTTAGTGTGTTGCGCCGCATGGGCAACGCATCCACGATTGAACTGCCTCGTAGGATGCGCACGCATTCTACGTTTTACGTTGGACGTCTCCGCTCGTGCTATCAGTACGAGCCCAATAAGAGAGGCGAAGAACACCTTCGCGGTCAAGGCACAGGAACACACTCGAGCGGTTCCGTTTCAACGAGCCAGTCTGGTCGACTAGCGAAGCGACCTGCTCACGCAGTTGAGCGATGTCCTGACGAGATGAAATAAGCTCTTCACGAGAATAACGAATCGAACGTTCATTCTCAAGTTTCGCAAACGCAAACGCGGCACGATCTTTCGAGCGATCGTGCGCTAAGGAATTCTAATTATCCTTTACAATGTCATGAAGCTCATAACGCCGAGTCCGTTCGTTTGCCAGGTCATCGCGTTACTGTTCCGTTACACGGTCCAGCTCCTGAACATCAAGCTGATCCAACCCTCAAGCCGGATCAGGTGTTCCCGCCACCACCACACCCTTTGGTGGATTCTAGCAGTGGTCAACGCTTTCTGGTGGAACGTGTTTTGAACCACCGCGACGTGAATGGCGTCCGGACGAGCTACCTCGTCCGCTGGCGTGGGTATCCACTGGCCTGGGACAGCTGGGAGCCTCGTGCCCAGCTGATTTTTGATGACCTGGGTCTCGTCTAGCAATATGAAGAGACCCACCCGCTGCATTCGAAGAAGGGCCGTCGGAAAACGACCTCCCGAACGCGAGTACAGAGACTGCAAAGTGTCTATCCCTCGGAAATCTCAGAAGAGATACGTCCCTCCAGTAGGGGAAATTAGAGAGGTAGGCCTCCCTAGGGGCACGGTTAGAGTTGTCCAGACAACTTGGACATGAATCACCCCACCGGATACAGGGAAATCCTGCCTCTCTTGAAAGCCGGTGCAACTTGTATCGCGCCCCGACTGGGTCACGTTTCTCAAAGCTGATGCAATCTGCATCAAGTTCACCGAGTCAGGACTCACGGCCAATACACTCGATGTTATTGGTGAGGGCATTTTATCCCTGTACCAAGGCTTTGCCGTCTCGATCACGGCTGCCATTGTACCACCGATGCTTGAAAAACGCATCGGTGAAGAGCTTTACCTCAGCACGGATAGTTTCCGTTATTAAATTAGGAGGACATATCCTCCTACAGTCGAACAACGGATTTCGATCCCGTTCGGTAGTCGTGCCGGCCAACCGGTCCAACTCTTTGGATGACGGCATCCAAGGAGATTCCACCTGAGGAGCGTGGCGCAGGAACTATTTGGTCCCTGGCCTATTCAGTGGCGTCAGCATGAACACTGACACCAGTAGCATCTCGATCCCTCTAGTTGCTTCTCTCGTGGTGATACTCAGAGGCATCGCCACCATCACCAAGCGTCCTATCGTTGGATAGACTTGCGTGAGGCGGAGATTCATCGGAATAATTACTCGATCCGAGGATCTCGGACATGATACCGCCGCATTGACCAGATCCAGTCAACCTGGCTCTTGCAGTGTCCGCCCCGGGTGATCCGGAGGCGTGAGGAGTCGCCTTCGAGTCGGACGCATCATCCGACTCGCCAGAATAGATGAGCTCTATTTTATACTCATATGGATAAGGATTCGCGGTACCCGTTGCATATGCAGCGGATGTATCTGTCGCACGTGGTGACTCACCACGTTGACTGTTCACAACAACAGGTGACGAATCTACAGATGCTGAGTCGTGCGAAGTACTCTCTTTGGATGCACGTATGCGTGCAGCCGCCTTTCTTGCTAATGCAGTAGCAAATTATTTGGGTTTTGAAACCATGCGTTGGATTGGCAGATGAATGGAAGTTGACCAACAAATGCTCCCTTTCCTAAGGGTGATCCAACGGTGGTCACCCTGTCCCAATCAATTCTATTCAATCAACGGGTGATTGATGGTTAGGGGGGTGATGTAACGGGGTAGCCCGTTACATGATATTGACACCAAACGGTGTCAATAGGGAGATTGTCTAGCATGACGATATTCTACCAATATTATCTGAGATGGATAATATTGAAGGAACATTATCCCCTTTGTAGGATAATATTCTTGCGCTACTCAAACATTTATTGATAAAAGATATATCAACCATAGATTACCACTATTTCTGCTAGACGCGCGCAATGAGTGGTGAGCAGGTTGTCGTCATACGACGACGTGGTTTAATATGGTTGGATGAGGATTGAAGTTATATTACTGCTTAGCTTTATCGAATACAGCTCTCTTTTTACCTTTTACTCAGCTTAGTCGTTGAGTAGCTTAGCTTCCTCTGCACGTACTAGTGTACGTGAAGTTTCGTGGCACCCCAAACAAAGGGTGCCCCGTTAAAATCAGGACTTAATTGTTTTAATACAGCTTTACTTTTACCAGCAACTAGTCAGTTTTCTAGTTGATTTCCCTTCCTCTGCGTAGTTTACAGAGGTAGTGAGGCACCACCAACACTGTTGTCGTTGAGAGTAGCTCCAAACTGGCTGTCCAGTGTGTTGCTCTGGTGCTCCATTACAAGTGGTGTGCAAAGGGTCACCTGAGATATTCGTGGTTAAGTATTTGAAGTTAGGATTGAAGACATACATTGATCGACAATAGTATTATGAGCCCGACGTATGAAGCTGTAATAACGACCGCGTAAAAGCTTACCACAAACAAGCATTTAGGCCCACACGTGATTAGCTCGAAAGCGATGAAGGGCGAACAAAGCGCATAAAAGCAAGTGCTTAACACATAGAGGCGACAAAAGATTGCACCTCGAGCAAACAGTACATGAGAAATTATTATCATCTGTAGTACTTAATGAATTAGAAGTGTAAGATTTGCTGGTCACCTACCTCTCTCGATGATAGTGGGAATACCCTAAATTTTATTTTATCTGTTTCATAATTGTATGTCGTCGGCCGCACTTATCTGTCAACCGCGTTATCGTGCAGGTTTGCCTGCTGATTCTATCTGACCTCACAACTCGTCTCTTTGGAAGATTAAAAACATCAAGGAGTAGCGTAAACACATCCAATCCTCACTATTTTCAATAATTTACACACGCAGCACAATTCATTCCCTAGCCGTCAACCACCTAAAATCGGGTTTGTGATAATACAGAAATTGATTATGCAGAAATTGATTCAGCTGCCTGGAATGGACTAGTTTATCAAAAGAATGAGCTCCAGAGATTGCTACCCTACCATAAATATGAAGCTCCTGACCTCCCTCAATGTAGTCGGACTCACGACAATAAATGGAGTTCACGTTTGGTTATGGATCTCAGCTGTCATAGGTTAAATAACGTTCCGACAATTTACAAACAGGGGGTCGACGATAGGTTCACAGTGTAGCGATCATTTAGATAAGTGAGCTTCAACCAGAAGCTGAACATGTACATGGCGAGCAGCTTGAGACTTCAGATGTAATCGAGCATCTTCAGTCTAGTACTTGCAAACAAACAGCTAAGCTCATCTTCATTCATTTAAACGTGATGTGTTACCAGCCTTTCCTGGTAGGAGATACCCTTCTACCGGCAAAATGTCTTTCGAGGGGCGACGCTGGACAGCCACTCCATAGCGGCCGACACTCGAGCATAGACGCCAGGGTATCCGCCACGTCCACAGCCGCTGCCCCAGCTCACAACACCAATGAGCACGTCCCCGTCCAGCTGTTCTCGAACAAGTGGCCCACCAGAATCTCCCTGACAAGAATCCATGCCACTCTCTCCTCCCGCGCAGAGCATCGTGCTGTCCACGTCAAGGACCTTGCTACAAACCGGGTTGCTCACCAATGGAACGTTGACGCGGCGTAGCTCAGTGGACAAGCGACCGCCTTGAGAAGTTGCTCCCCACCCCATGACTGTCGCATTGTCACCACAGCCAACGGTATCCATGCCGTCTGCTTTGGGCAGCGCAACAGGAAGAAAGGAGCTGGATTTTCCAGCTCGAGCACCAAAAAGTCGTACGAGTTATTCCCGCGAACGTACTTGGGATGAAGGGTCTTCTTCGCGACCTTGATCTGCTCGCCGTCTTCCGTGCCACTGACAAAGTGCGTGCCAACCGAGACGTACTGGATGTCATCAGACATGCAGTGAGCAGCAGTGAGCACGTGCTTTGGCGTGATGAGGGAGCCACCGCAGAAGTCCGTGCCGTCGGCTGTCGAGCGCACACCTGTTGTGTACGTCTTCGTACCAGGAGGTACAATACCCTCGCTGAGAGGAACTGACTCGGTGTTAACGGACGCCATCATTGGCACGAGCTGCGAGATATACTCGTTGTAGTTGAGCTTTTTCGGAAGGTTGGTGCCATTGAGTTCCGGTTGACCGTCAGCACTGGTCGCAAAGGCGACTACCAAGAAGGTGGTGAGGCAAGCGATCCGATCGAGGTTGGGGCTCATCATTGCACTAGATGAACGTACAGCAAATTGCAGAATGCAGTGAGTTCGATGCGCTCTGCAATGGCAGTAGGAAATGCACGTGGCAGTAGGCGATGCACAACCGTGTCGCACGGACTGCAGGCGTCTAGGAAGGACAAAGTCTTCATGCTTGTTGTTTAGCAGGTAGTTGTCTGACCACATTGTCAGCCGAATCATACACAGGAACGCTCCGTATCATGGTTGGCGCGTGGACATTTTTCTGAGTTGACGACTCAGACGAGCACTTCAACTTGACTTGCGCGTCCGACATTGCGTACCGCCCGCCACGTGCGACTTGCGAAATCCTACAAAGCGCGTCTGAATAAAACGCTCGTGGATCGAAGGGCCAGTGACTGTGACACTTGTAACTGCTTCCTCTTGCCTTCCGCTGCGACAGCAGGTTTTCAAGTTTGTCGACCCCATCAGAAGGCGACTAAGCTATAAACATGAAGTGAGAACAGTTTCGGCCTTGACTCCAATTGGTATCTCCTTCCTCTTTGCCGTATCCTCAATCTAGCGTAATTTACAAATATGTATACTGAAAAGCTTACCTCAGTAGTGTATACACGCTCACCGGCAGTTCGTGAGCACCGCGTTTTGGGTATACCGTCTACGAAACACACGACTATAAAAACCGGTTACGAAAGATACCAGTCCCAGTCGCTCCTGGTCGTGCACTTTTCTCCCTACAATGACCACTCCTCACGGCCTCTCGAGCTCTTTGTACGCCGACTTCCTATCCGAGCACTTGCAACTCAACGAACCTCTGGAGCCCAGTCCCCATGCTCTCCACGCGCTGTCGATCTATAGTCTCACTCCTCGCGGTACGAGGCTCGGCCTCAAGACACGCGCCGTCGGATCGTGCGTACAAACGACTCCAGTCAACCGCCGTGTCGAGTCGTCGCTCGTGTGCGAGAGCCAGTGGAATCCAGTGACAACGTTCCGTCTATGTGTCACCTCGTCCCGTCACTTGTCCTTGCAAGCGCAACTTCAAGCCAGTGAGACGCTACGCTTGACTTTAGAAGCGCAAGAGTCGGCGACAGAAAAAGTACCACTGTCGTTTGCCCGCATTGGCGCTGATGTGAAGACTGCAATCGGATTTGGCGGGGTCCAGATAGATGCAGTGAATGGACCGACTTTGCAAGCCACAATGGGGACGCGGGTAGGCGCGTTTGCACTGGGATGGATTGCCGCATACGACGTCGGACTTGACCGGAGCGACCGACGCGGGCGGGTGACGACACTGAATGTCGCCACAAGTTACACGCACGACGACGTCTCGGCTTTGCTGCAAATGTGAGCGACGTAATGTTGGGGCCAGCGAAGCAGAAGTGACGGTCGCTTGCTGCTGGTGTCTCTTTTATGTGTGTGCATGTTTACTCAATGTCGGTGCTGGCTCTTTTGTGTGTGCAGAACGGACAGTGGACGCAGTGTGCAATTGGACTTGACGCAGACCGTGTCACCCGAATTGATCGTGAGCTCGAGGTTGAAATGTGACAGCAGGAAAGACACGCGGTCGCTGAGGGTGCTGGGCAAGTACGCGCTGAACAAGACGGAGGCCGTGAGTAGCTCCATTGGGTCGGACGGTATTTGGATTGGCGCGTTCGAGTGGCGCACGTCCAAGCACTTGAAGACGCGCGTCGCAGCTCAGATGGACTTGCGGCATTACGATAGTGACTCGCACCACCTTGGCGTGTCTGTAGAGATCAGTTGAACGCCAAGTCGAGTCGTAGTGCGTGTGCTCCGTGGACATGGATGGACAAATATAAGGGGACGGCGTTGCTTCGGACGGACGCTGGACGCCAGAAATGGTGTCAGAACACAGGAACAGCAGGATGAACAACGAGCTTTGATTGTAAGAAAGGAACGGCAGAAGTGTGAGCGCGCCACGTTGTCGCACCGACTGGTTGCTATAGTTACTTGGCGTAAATGACAGTGTCACGTTTGGACCGCGCAATGACGTTGCCCTTTTCGTCACGAGCGCCAGGGGCGGCCTTGGCAGACGGGTGGTTAGCGAGCTCGCTTGGCACAGGCATCTCCGTCGACACGAGATACTGCTTGAGATCGAACATGATTTCTTCATCGTCGTCTGTGAGGAAGGAGATGGCGACACCATCTTTACCGGCACGACCAGTACGGCCGATACGGTGCGAATAGTTCTGGATCTTGGACGGCAGATCAAAGTTCACGACGTGAGTCACGTCTGGGATATCCAGACCTCGTCCAGCCACGTCCGTCGCTACCAGCACATCACAATAGCCTTCACGAAACATCTTGAGGCTTTCCTCGCGCTGGTCCTGCGTCTTGCCACCGTGCAAGATTGTGCAGCGGAAGCCTTCATTGGAAGTGAATTTCGCGACCGAATCACATTCTTTCTTGATGTTGACGAACACAATAATCTTGGCGCCATCCACGACCTTCTCCTTCCGAGACCGCGGCATTGGTACTGACTGCGTGCTGAGGATGTCACGTAGCACTTCTACCAACTTTGAGCGCTTCTTGCCCGAGTTCATGAACATCACGCGCTGGTCAATACGCTTGTTCTTGCCGGAATCCTCGTCACCGATTTTGACGATCGAAGGGTGCCGCAAGAACGTCTTAGCCAGCCGCTCTACCTCGACAGGCATTGTAGCACTAAACATTGTTGTAACACGGAGGCGGTGCTGCAGCTCTCCACCTGGCTGGGCTCCATTCGCCAGAGTAAGCTGTTGTTCCATCTCCTCCTCATTCTCAGACTTGAGCAGAGATCCCATATTTTCTAGCACGGCTACCACTTGAGGCTCGAAACCCATGTCAATCATGCGATCAGCTTCATCCAGCACGACGTAATTACACTGGTTCAATACAAGGTAGTGACTTTCCAGACAGTCCATAAGCCGACCAGGAGTACCGATGATGATATCCACGCCCTCACGGAGACGAAACCCCTGATCTTCAATGCTTTGTCCACCGACAACTGATAGCGTCTTTATGAGGCTCAGCTTTTCGGGCAGCCCCACGCTTGTGTACTTGCACAATTTGATGGCTTCCTGCTCAATCTGCAACGCCAGCTCGCGCGTGGGCGCCATGACCAGGGCGAGCGGACCTTGCTCGCCAGTTCGCGCTACCATCGTAGCCGGGAGCGAGTAAATGTATGCAATAATGGGGATAACAAAGGCCGCAGTTTTGCCCGAACCCGTCTCAGCAATACCAATGATGTCACGCTTCTGTAGACCGACAGGAATAGCTTGCATCTGAATTGGCGACGGTCGTTTGAAGCCCATCTCGTCAATCGCTTTGAACACGGCATCGGGAAGTATGTCGCCAGCTTCGTCCCATTTGCGCAGTGGATGAGGAGCTCGACCACCTTTTAGCGTAATATCAAAGTCCTCTCGAAAAATACGCCAGTCACGCTCTTTCATCTCATGCAGCGGTTTCTCAGACCAATGCGTGCCCATCGTCTTGGCTTCCTGAGAAGCCATCTCCTGCATGCGGTCCCGCTTACGAGACTGCATACTGCGCAGCGCACGCTCGCGGTCGTGCTTTCGAGCAGCAATCTGCTCGCTGGTCAAACTGCCATCCGTTTCGTCGGCCAGTTGCTGTTCCTTGTGCCGCTTATGACTGAGCTCCTCCAAAAACGAGTTTTTCTTGCGCTGTTCCCGCATGTCCACACCAGCTCGATACCCTCGTCCGAAAAGCAGATTCACGTCCATGCGCTTTGCATACAACGGATTCAAATCAGCACTCGTATCCTCCGACGCCTCCCACTCAAACTGGAAGATCTTGGAAAACTTCTCGCTCGCCTTGACCACTTTCTTCTTCTTCACAGTCTTACCCAAGTACTGATCTTTCAGCGCTTGCAGTGCTTTTGCTTCGCTCGGATCCAATAAGGTCGACTTGGTCTCGTCTTTACTAGACGACGCACCCTCCGTCAACGTCGCTCCATGCCGCGCACTTCTCGAGCCAGTCCTTGTCCGATCCTCTCGACTCGAGTCGCCTCGAGACCTCACTGCTCGAGCCCGCTCCTGCTCTCGTTCACTCCGTTGACGCTGGAGAAACTGACGTCGAGCTTCTTCTGCCGCCTTCCGCTGTCGATTTACCTGTTCCATGCATAGCACCGCATCACACAACAATAAAAGATCGGAATGTATCCAATAAGTCAGTACTTCACCTCCGTCACTTGGAAACCTGTATAGAAATCATTTCTAAAAAAAGCCCATCCACGCACTTCCTGTCGCTTCATCTCGAGCTGCTCCAGCGCCAACTTCTGTCGCTGCGCCTTCGATAGAAACGTGGGCTTGTCCTCCAGAGACTCGTTTCCAGCACGTACAGCTCCTCCGATCTTCATCGGCAGCTTCCGACCGCTCGTAGCAGCCGCAGCAACACGCGCGTCTTCATCTTGAGGCCCTGGATTCGATGACGTGGCAGGCGCTTGGCGCTTCGACGCGCGCTCTTCGGCTCGTTTGGCAATGACAGAAATACGCTCTGCTTCTCGACGCTCTTGCTCGTTGAGGTCGACCGCTGGCCGCTTGCTCGTGGATCGTGAACGCGACGGAGAGCGGCGCCGCTTCGGTGGGTCGACCATGGACGGCAGAAAAGCGTGGATTAGAAATGGAGATGGAGTCGAAAGCACAAAAAGCCGATAGACAAAACATCGAGATGTTACGAGAATATCACTTTGATGTCATTGGAAGAAAAAGAAGATGAACGAGAAAGCAAATCAGGATAGGCTGTGCGTCGATGGCGACTTGTTATGATGAGCAAATCAGGATAGGATGTGCGTCGATGGCGACTTGCTATGATGCATGTCACTTTGCTGAGATGGGTATAGTGAGCTGTCACAGGGTGGCAGTCGAAACTCACCTGTCGCCAGCACACGGCAATGACTCGTTTTTATTCAAGATACACCAATAATTGTCTATATTGGGTCAAAATTATACGCCGTCTCTGTGCGTCGTCTACTGTGCAGCTGCTATGCTTCAACACTGTTGATCTAGCCACCACCGTTGCGAACATGGGCACATGTCTTGCACTTCTTCGAAAAAGCCTTCAGGACAAAGTGGTCACATCGACAAGAGCTGCAAGATCCTGATCCATCAACACCTGTCAATGATGAGCGTCGTTGGGACCCTCCTCCCGAGGCTTCAAATTGAGCGACCCCTTCCATAGCCTGATCAATGGCGTTGTACAAACATCGCGCAGCGCGTGGATGAGGTACTGCCCCACTCAGGATCTGTTCCGGTGTCAGTTGCTGGCCATAAAAGTTGCTGTTCATCTCCGTCCGCGCAGTGATGACAGCTCCGTGCAGCGAAATGCCAGCAAACAGTCCTCTGCTGTGAGAGTAGCTGTAGTTGGCGTTGAACCCACCGCGACTAGCTGCGGCCTGCGCCAATGCATCGCGTCCGTACGGTCCAACCGCTACGCTCAATCCACCTCCTACATTAACTTGAGTCCGGTGAAAGACTTTGACCGCTTTCTTGGAGCCCATGATAATCATAAACTCAATCAATTCACCGCCCCCCTCGAGTCCACCTCCGATACCTGCTGTACCTATTGCAGATGGTGCAGACCATGAGCCATTGTCCAACTTTGCAATGACGATACCCGTGCCAATCTTGGCAGTGATAAGTAGTCCTGCCTTAACAACAGTGAGAAACGCAATCCCTTGTGCTCGTTTGAGGAAGTTCGCAGGAATATAGCGGTCACTGTCAGCACCAAAAGCTGGTCGAAAAAAATTGCCGAGAATGTCCGCGGCGGAGCGGCACGCGCTTTCCAGTGACCGACTGAACGGAAGGTGCAGTCGTGTCTTCGACTCATGTGGGTTTTCCTTGTGGCAATTGGCATACTTTGCATTGAGGCCACTCTGAAAACACTGTAGAATGGGCGCACAAATGGTACACACCCGTTGTGGGTGTGCGGGGTCGTACTTCTTCTTCATGCTCTCACGCGCTACCTGACTCGGCGAGATTAACATCCTGGCCGGGGAGCACAAGTGGCACACACTCGCTCCGCACTTGCGACAGTGATGTCTGCGTCGTTTCATGTCAAACACTTCGCTGCAAATAGCACAAATTGGGTGGTCGGCTACCTGTCGACGCATAGTGAATCTGGCAACAGGAACGACCTCCCCACTCGTGCTACTCGACGTGTCGCTACCAAGACTGTCTCCTCGACTAAGGTCCGCGTCTGAATACATTCGTCGGTTCCTGGATTGACCCAGAGACTGAGTTTGCCTTCCACCAGAGCTACAAAGCGGCCGTTCCCTAGCATGACCCAGCCCCGCACGAGGTGTCGCCGCATCTCCTCGCTTGAGCTCCTTCTTGACATGAACGTGCACCAATTTCTTCCTCTTCTTGTCGTCTGGAATCAGTCTCGCTAACTGGATCAACACGTGCTCCAACATGAGCTCTCCGCCAAAGTACGTGGCCAGTCTCTCGTAAAACACGCGGGCTCGGAGCTTCCCTTGTCCATATTGTTTACAGTCGGTTTTAAACGCCGTGACGACCTCATCGTGCTCGGAATTAGCCCCTCGAACAGCTGCTAGCAATTGGTTATAAATAGCTGCCGCTTCTTCCCCTGCAGCAGCTGGTGGGACTATGTGTTTCTCCTTTTTGGGTTTTTCATCCTGCTCCTTGGGCTTTTTTGGTTTTTTTCGGTCTTTCACGAGGTTCCGACGGCTGCTCCCGGATGACGAGTGACCTGCAGCATGAGTGGTCAAAATCGATGACGGCGATGCATTAGCAGCGAAGCAGGAACCACAGCGAGAGCAGAAGCGCGTGCCTGGTGGAGCCCCACTGCGGCAAGACGGGCACGACGTCATGCGTGGAATGGAAGGAAGTCTGACCGGCTTGATTATTGACGGTCTTGTGTAAGTTGACGAGAGTTTGTTGACGTGCCTCGCTTTATTCGATGCTACAAATAGAGCGATCACATGATAGGGGAACGTCTTGACTGGCGTTACATAAGTGCGGTTTCTAGCTGTCGTTTCGTTTTGCGTCGTCTTCCCTAACCTTAACAGCAACGCGCTTTTGTATACATCATCGTATACTTTCAGTACACGTCCTGGCGAAACCGTAGCAACAGCTAGCGAATGCAAACGAACGCGGTGGCGGACTCCGATTTAGTGGACTTTACGACTTTTATGAACCTTTGCTGACGCTGTCGTTGCCTTGAATGAGGATGCTGGTAATAGTGGCCTTTTCGCACTGGTAGTTGTGGGGAACCGACAAGCTTGACGCAGAATCAGCCCTCGGACCACCGGTAGTTATCGAAAGTAAAAGGGGAGCGTGTACTAAGGAAAAGGTCTAAAGAGTTCACCAATCGCTCTAGCCGAAGCACTTGCATGATCATGCTCCTCAATAGGTCGAAAACACGGCGCGCATCGCACTGTGTAGATCTCCTCGAGTCTCCACACGCACCCACTTCAATGTCAATTTCCAACAAGTTGCAGCAATGCAGGTACCGAGCTAATTCTATGCGACGGTTTGCAGACAAGCGTCCAGTAGAACGTGACGTGGCCGTGCTGCTTCGTTCTCCGTGCTATAATTCTGTAATCTATTGTCCAACATCAATCTTGACATGGCATTGTCTGAACGTGGCAAAATGATTCAGTATTTAGTCGAAACCGCCTGCATGACATGGCGATCCCGCTTACACACTTGGTACATCGTCGTCAATAGTCTCGAGTACGCAAAGGGCTGTCGAATGAATTTGGTTGCACCAAAGGGTTGGTCAATCCAATCAAATGAGATGTCGAGACCACGCGAAAGCCCAGGACTAAGGAATGCCAAGGCAAAGACCGACGGTCCGTTCAAGACGTCGATCGACGCGCACCTCTTTTTTGTGCCAGGTCAAATTCACTCGTAAACGCTTTCAGTTGGCTATTCCTCCGCCTCTTCAGCTCGAAAGCTACAGAGCCCTTGCGTAAAATGGTCTTCCCGTGACGGATCCCCCATGTCAGCTTTGCTTGTACAGGCCTCTGTATACTATACCGGATCTCTAAAAACTATGGATAAAACTGAACCCTCTTTCGTCGGCCATCGTCTCTCAATCCCAACATCATGGCTGCCAGTAACCCGCTTGTGCCAACGTGGTTTAGTCGTCATCCAGCACATGTTCGACCATTAATGGCTTCAAAAAAACGCTCCAGCAGACAGGTCAGGGTCGATATCGACGGAGGAATGAAACGCTTTCGTCCTAATTATCCATTTGGTACCCCCCCCCGTATACTTTCCTCATTCTTGACAACATCGAGGTTCAGGACAAAATAAAGCCAGCTCGAAATCAGATCCCGGATGACTACAGTTGCGCACACGCCAGTATTCCTTTCCACGGGTTCTGTTCGTCTACTGACTCGAGCAGCACCTTACCAAGTCAAAAAGTCTGTCCCTAATAACAAACCATCTCACGGCCAACTCCAAATACAACACACGGTCCAACAATTCACACAGAGCTCCGAATCATGGAGGAAAGAAAAACTCGACCGTCATCATTCCTCAAACGTTCTTATCCGCCCTCCCCTCCCTCCCTCCCGTCTAAATTAATAAAACCGCTCCTCTACCGGTTTCTCTCTCTCTCGCGCCCACGCACACACACACCACCTTTGCCGAGCGCCATGGGGAACGGCGTGTCCAGCGAGATGGAGATCTTCGCAGACGGCGAGATGGAGGCGGAGCTCAAGCGCCTCGGCGGCACGGGCGACGCCAGCGTCAAGCAGCTGCTGGGCCAGGGCTACCGGGACGTGGTGCAGCTCCTGGTCCGTCCAAAACGCGCGCTCTACGACCTCCACGAGCTCGGCCCCGAGCGCTTTTACGTCGGTATACTGAACGCCAGTCAAAAGCAGGACCTCGTCGTCATGGAGTCGAGACGGCGGGACTTTGACGTCACGAACGAGCGCGGACTGCGCGTTTGCTGCTCGCACTGGCGGCTCTTCAAGTCCTCGAGCGAGAGCAGCAGGAGCGAGAGCAGGAGGAGTACCTCTACACTGGCAGTCACACCTTGTGTGGTCTACTTGCACTCGAACATTGGCTCGAGACGGGACGCTCTGCGGGTACGAGATGCGGCGCTTGAGCGCGGCTTCTCGGTCTTGGCCTTTGACTGCTGTGGCTCGGGGCTCTCGGACGGGGTGTACGTGACCATGGGCTGGAACGAAGCGATGGACCTCGTTGCTGTGCTCCAGAGTGTAGAAAGCGACGCGTCGGTCTCGGAACTTTGTCTCTATGCACACAGCATGGGCGTATTCCCTGCAGTGACGAATCTGGCCGTTCGAGCAGCAGGTGCGGCCAATTGGAAGATGCAGGCGAAGCTACAGACGCTGCCACGTGCACTGCGGACGGCCGAGACTCGACAAAAGCTCAAGCCGATCCGGGCACTTGTGCTTGATAGTGCCTATGCGTCGATGAGGGACGTGAATGTCGGAGTGTTGCGGGAGATGCGAGACGAGGGGTTCGCTGTGCCCAAGGCGGTGTTGAATGTGGCGACGGCAGCGATCAACCAGAGCGTGAAGAAGCGCACGGGCGTGGACATGGAGTTGCTGCGACCCGTGGACTTTGTCGGGCTTTGCTACGCTCCGGCGCTCTTTGTTACCGCAAATGGGGATCGCTACGTGTGCAGCAGTCAGAGTGAAGAGCTTGTGAGCAAGTATGCCGGACCGTGCAAGTTGCTGCGCGTAGAGGGTGCTCACTATGACCCGCGGGCCCCCTCGACATACACACAGACGATCGACTTTCTCTACGATGCAATGCATCCAAGGATGCAAAACGTCGTAGCTTCGGTACAGTGACGAAAGTCGACGTGATTTATATGCACGTCTTGTCAAGAGGACGCGGAGGTGTGTTACTGCTCCATTGAACCCGTCGGTTGATACCAAGCTCGGCGACGTCGCTTTTCTCGCTGTAGCTGCAGCACGAGCATTGCTATTGCTATTGCTGGCGCCTCGGAGCGTCGCTGCATTTTGACGGCAGCATGGCGTAACGAGACAGAGACAATGTCAACGGTATGGCTGCACCACTTCGTTCGTTCACTCGGCTCAAACGCGAGTGTCTCCATTCATCTTCGACTCACTGCACTCCTCTCTACGACACCTGTCACCTCCAACTCCAGCACCCGAGTCTGCGAAGAGACACTGGAAGAACATGGCACCAGCCGATCTTCAGCGCCCGCATGATCGTCTTCGCCCGTGTCTTCTTGATCCAGTGCAACCTCCTCGAACCTCCGTACTTTACCACCACCGGTCGTCCGGTCTCGTATCAAAACAAAGGGTCGTCCTTCATCGGCGCACTCCCGCCTTTCAGCGACTCGGGTGCCGTAAACAACCGATGGACACCCGACAGATCGAAGCTCTCGAGCTCTTCTCCATCGGCATCCACGGCCGGGAACACGCCCGTCGTCTCGTTCTTCTGCTCGACGCCGTAAAGCGGCGGATTCATGACGCTCACAGCGTGCAGCTCGTCGCCCACAGCTTCAAGTGCCATCGCTTCAGCTGCATTCAGGACGACCAGAGAGCCTTCGGCCACGTCTTGGGTCTGTCCCGGGTCGTCGTTCTTTCCGTCCAGCAGCCGCACGCGGCCTCGGCCACGCGTCACGAGCAGCGCAAACACGTGGTTCTGGAACTCGAGACGCACAGACGCGCCTTTCTGTAGTATTTCCTGCTGCAACGAGAAGCCACACTCGTCATTGCGCACGAGATAGCGACTAGTATCAAATGAGAGAGTCTGTATTAGTTATGACAATTCCGAGGAGCTGGGTGGGTACGGAGTTGATGGGGTAGCCGTCCAAGCCGTACCGGGTCTCAAGCGCGCCGTGTTTTCCACTCGTGACGACGCGACGACTTTGACGCACGTTGTCCAGCGACCGCACGAGAAAAGGAGCAGGCGCCGACGCGTGAAACGAGCGGCTCGGCGGCCTCGCGATCATCCACGATAGGCGGCGCATCATCATCTCGTTCTCTCGCGTGTGTTGTCACTCGAAATACAAAAATAGACAGTTCGTGACGGATCTCTTTTTGCAGCCTCTCCGATTTGATGCGTTTCTATCCTTGTTCCAATGTACCGTCGTACTTAAACGAATACCACCACCACACCACGTCGTGACACCAGCGGAGAAAAAGGACAACACACCAGACGCCGCCGTCGTGTCGCCGTGGCACATTTTGTCAGTCTCCGATTCGAGTCACACTCGGACGACATGAAGACCGCGCACGTGCACGGACGACAGCTCGCTTGTTTTCGACCCAGGCGTCGATTTCGCCTCTCGACGGCGTCGCGACCCGCTCAGCTGAGGGGAAAAAGCGACGAGAACAAAGTCGAGAAGAAGGAGGAGGAGGAGGAAGGGGAGGCCCGACTGGACCTCGCGTGCGGCTGCGAGCGCCAAGTGCTCCAGTGTCTCGTGGCCGTCGGGCCGTTCACCGAGAGCGAGTTGGACGTGGCCGAGAAGTTGTATCGCCTTCGCCTGTTGAAGTGGCGCGAGCGATTCGCGGCTCGTGATTGGTCGTCGCCGCGTGTGTGTCAAAAATGGCGAGCCAATCACAAACGGTTTCTCGGACCGGCAATTGGTCGAAAATGCGACGCTGACAAAACAATTGCGACGACAACGACGTCAAAAATGATCCCTGTGCAAACGGTCAAAAATGCGTTCTCGACATTTACGACCGCCGCGGAGCTCATGTTACAGTCGCGGCAGCTGGACGTCATGTTGAAATCAGGTGTGCCACCTCAATTGCGTGGCACTGTGTGGTGGATGTGCAGTGGTGCGGCTCAGCTGCGCCATGAAGCTCTCGAGTCGTACCCGTCGCTATTGCATCGGCTCCATACATTGACCAAGTGTGCGGAGATGGACATTGAAAAGGACCTACCACGGACTTTTCCACTGGCTCAGGGCCAGTTGGTGCAGGAGTCTCAAGCAGAGACTGGAGAGGACCATTTTGGGGAATTACGCCGCGTGTTGCAGGCTTATTCGCTGCGGAATCCCGATGTGGGATACTGCCAGAGCATGAACTTTCTAGCAGCAGTGCTGCTGCAAAACATGGGCGAAGAAGAGGCTTTTTGGGTACTCGCTGCAATTGTCGAGGAGCTGACGCCGCAGTATCATACGCAGACAATGACAGGCAGTCGGGCCGATCAGCGCGTGTTTTCAGACCTCGTGACGCAGAAGTTGCCGGTGCTTGCGGGTCACTTGCACGCGCTCGGTGTGGACTTTGAACCGTTTACGCTCAAGTGGTTTCTGTGTCTCTTCTTGAACACGCTTCCCTTTGAACCGGTGATGCGGATTTGGGACGTCTTTTTCTGTGAAGGCAGCCATGTGCTCTTGCGAGTGGGACTCGTGCTCTTGAAGCTGAACCAACCGCGGATCATGGCATGTACCGATGCACTGGACGTGTATGAGATGTTCAAGGTCTCGCACGATACGTTGCAGGAGTTGACCGCACCCTATCGATCTGGACTGCTCAATCGTGACGAATGCGTTTGTGATACGCTCCTTAGGCTTGCAATGGACAAATCCTTTCTCGGAGCGATTCCGTTCGATTCGTTGCACGAGTTGCGTCAATACTACTGCCACGAGATTGAAGCGGAATTAAAGGAGGCTGAAGCGTATCGACTTGAGCGTCGACATGCTGCTGAAGCGCAGGCCTTAGCGAAAGCAAATGCGCGGAAAGAAGAACGTGGAACGGGTATCAAAGGCGACGCAGATGAGACGTCCAGAGGCTGTAGTTCTCACGATGGCGTCGAAGACCGTGCACTGATGATGGAGTACGATTTTGTGGACGACTATCTGGGTAACTACGGCTCGGATGTGTCGTCCGCGCGCCACATTCGGTTCCTGGATTTATACGACAGCGACGATTCGACTGCCGACTACTTTGTGGACGTCATGTACGACTTTACCTTGCAGCACCACTGCCGCTGAGCGAGATGTGGCAGCACCAAGATTGGCATGGGAGTAGATATTGATTGATTGCGTCGTGCGGCTTTGGAATTGACGGGAAGAAGTGCAAGGGTCGATTACATAAGCTCTAAAAAGACACAGTGAGCTTGATGAAGCAGAATGTATGAATTTTTGTGGCGTGGTGCTGTACTTTGCGCCCGGCCATGGACTCGTATCAACTGCTAGCAGGAACGCAGCATTTGCATCCACGTCACGTGGGTAACAGCTGGCGCATTTACACCACGTTGCTTGCTGGCTGCTGACTCCGACATCAAGACGGCATTTGCATATGCTGCCTAGCTCTTCACTACCGCCGTAAGGATAAAGGAATAAAGAACAATGGAGCGGACGGTCCTTCAAGTCATGCTTGCAATCTCGCTGTCACGCAGTCTTCTGCCCACGAGCACAAGTTCTTTGGCGGTCTGCTTTGTCACTTTACCTAGACTTCGCAGCACGATGCATTTTCTGGCTATCGAATCAGTCAAAAGTTTATGCAGTCTGCCGTTGTTGAAGTTTACACCTGAGCGAGCTCCGTCTATTGATCAGGTGAGTACAAGTCACATTATGATGTATCGACCTCCCCGTATTGTTGGCCACCTCCGTCAAGTCGTAGGCAGCTGCACCCATGGTTGAAAGCGGCTGCCTACGACTCGATTGTGGCTCGAACATGTCGGTATCACACAAACACTTCAGTCACATCAAGTCTTCATGTAAACAAAATGCAAATGGCACGTGTGTATAACATCTTTGCATGTGTGCAACACTGCACGTGACATCGCGGTAAAAAGTGTACCTAAGAGTGTGCCAAGAGTCTCCCGATTGCTGAATGAGGCTTCATCTCAAATGCCTGGCTCAGCATTTCGTACAATTCAGACAAGCTTTCCTGGAACAGCATCAGCTTCATTAGAGCTCACACCATCGGACTCATCAAGAATAGCAGATTCAACACCCACTACTAACTGAGACGAACGAGAACCTTCCTTCAAAGCATGGCTTATTTTCCGCCACAGAACCGATGCAAATTGATCTTCCAGCTCAAAAATGCTCGCTGCAGACCATCTACCGATGCTATCAATTACATGCCTCCTCACTCGTACATCTTGAATCGAAACTCTAGCCCGAACCAGAGTGAAATTACTCAGATGGACTTGCAACTCACAGCAGACATTCAAACCACGTGACCGGTCTCACCGTACTTTTAAAAATCCCGTCCCCCGTCTTGAACGCCGTGTCTGCGTGGTTCAATTCACACCGGTAGAACCTGTTATGAGGCGTGTTGCCAAACTTGGACGGCGGAATGCCACCGGCACAGCTAAGGAACTCCACAAGTCCGTCATTCTTCGAAGACTTGTGCGGGATCATGCTGCCGCCCATGATGTACTTGAACTGATACTTGGATATGTTCCCAACGTAGGAGCTGCTGCACATGGCTGCAAACACGTGTCTGCGGTAAACCACTTGAGCCGCATCGTAAGCAGCGTCTAACTTCTTGCTGCTGTACTTCTCGTTCGTATAGGCAATGGATCGCGTGGACTTGGAAGCGGGGCATTTGCCCTCAAACATCATTTTGGCTGCGAGGTTCTCGACATTGTGCTTGCAGTAATCCACGAGATGATCCGAAGCCATGCTGCCAAACATGGGGGGACTGAGCGCAATCCAGGTGGAGCTTGGCGCGAGGTGGCACTTTGCATTGGCAAGTGCCCCCGCAAACATCAACCCCCCCATCGAGTGCGTGACCACTATCGTGTCTTCAATAGTGCGCGACAGGGCATCGGAAGACGGTGACATGGAGAGAGAACGGTTGCACAGCTTTCTTTGCAGCACAGGACTGGTCCACCCGTAGTCCACCGTATTGAGCGCCACGTACTTGATCGACGTGCAGCACGGGGCGTGATCCTGGATTTTATCCCATCCAAAGTGACGTGACGAGTTCATCAGCCCTTGTTCCTCGTTCTCGTTGCCGAGGCCGTGGATAAAGAGGCACGGACGACGAGCGGAGTTACACGAACAGGAAGAGAACCCAAGCATTGACATGTGGGATGCCTCCATGAGCTTCCTGGAACTGGAGGGTAGTGGCAGGTCACTTCCACTGACCAAAGCAAGACCAGTGGGTGTCAGGGCAATGGCTTCAACCAGAGTCTCACAGGACGACCTGTCATTCGACTTGGTTTTCGGGGTTCTCACCACGGAGTCCGCGAGATAGTTGACGTCAATGGTCACGTCGCTCGCATAAGCCGTGAATCCAGCTGGACCCAACGAGCAGATGGCATACCAGATGCCTCCGAACGATGTCTTCAAGAGGGTGCCACCCTCGCACTCGATTGCTTTGCCCCCAATGGATGCACTTGGAATCGGGGTTGCCTCATTTATCGCAGGTAACATATCGTCGAAAGGGAGTTGACTGGAAGGGATGCACCGCACGGTTTCGGCATTCGACGAGCTGTCGTTGGTTGTCAGGTATGGGGCCCCGTTGACAAGGGCGTAGGTGATGCACAAGTGACCTTCAACAAAAGTCGCATAGCCATCGTAGCGCACTCGGGTGCCATCTTCCGACACGACGGGGGTCGCAAACACGTCAAACTCGGAGTCGCCGTGAAGTGCCATAGCGGTCCGATGAAGCGTGACATGGAGTTTCAACAATGGCAAATCAGCTAAAGACGCTACTGCTGGTGGTGCTGCTGGTGGTGGTTGTTGTTGCTGGTCGTCGTCAATTGTCTCCGAAGCTACTACTTGACTGGACGTGGCACTCGTTTTCGAGCCAAGGACCAAGAGAGCTACAGCAATAGCACTTACAAGTCGCATGTAATGGTTCATGTTTGGTCAAGAGAAAGTAAGAGAAAAAGTGATTGTGGACGGGTGTAGGAGCTACGGCGAGCGTAAAAGCTGGTGGCTTGCTACTGCGCGTGCGGTCGATCGTCGAGGAACTTGAAACCAGGAGCTCGCTCCGATTTGTTTTTCCCAACCTGCGCCACGTGTTTCTCGATTTCAGCCTGATCCACTCGGCGATGGCTACTGGAGTTTTGCACTGGACGATGGTACTAGAATCCGTCTGTATAGACCATGTCTGTCCAAAGCGCAGGGCGATATCATCACAGTCGAATCTTTTCTGCTAGACGTGCGAATCGATTGGGGTGGAAGGGCCAGTGCACTGAAAAAGGTGGATGAGGTTCGGGATCGAGTGCGATGGTGACAGTTGATGTTTCAAGCTGGTCCAGTGGTTGTTTGACATCTGCCGTGTACTTGACACTTGACTATTACTTCGTGAACGACAACTATGGAAGTATACACACGAGAGCTCGGTGGGTTGGTCGGTAGGTTACTAGGTGCTCAAGCTGTTCTGGTCTTCGAATCGTTGGCCTCCCGCATCGATTCGATCGCGTCTGCCCGTAACACACACTTTCCAGGCGCTGACTGGTCTTGTGGTGTCACAATCGTAGCACGAGGATAAGACCAAGCTGTGGGGGCTATTCCACGTCTGTGTATAGATCATTGCTTGTGGTACCTGCTGCTGGTGAAACATCGGCAGTGACAGCAGCAGACTGCAAGCTCTTGTCCGTAGAATACATGACTGGTGGCGACATCTCAAGCTCTTGCATATACAACGTCTGTCTACGAATTGCATCTATCTCAGCAGTCACAACGTGACCGTGATCCAGGTCCGGGCGTCGACCATTCGACAGATTAGAGACAAAGGGGCAGTCGACTTGGTGAGCTCAGTAGTGCTTGAAACTGAGGACGACGTAGCAACTGCTCTACTTTGCTCGAGTTTACCTCCTCGTTGTGCTACCTTCTACCGCGGGTTAATCGATGAAATGAGAGGTAAACCAAACACCGAAACCATTGAATAGGGCATTAGGCAATACAAATGACCACGCTCCTTTCTGCCGCACGACCATGTGTGCAGTACGCATGCATTCAGTCGTAAAGGGCTTTGATGCGTTACACGACGGAGTAGCCACGGACAATGCCTACACAATGGACTAGTAAGCTGACGAAGTGATCTTGGGGGGCAAGATTGATGGGGATGATCAGCGCACAGAAGGACAGCACGCTGCTTATGCGCTCAGCATATGGAAGCCAAGAATAGTGTTTGAGGATAAATGGATCAAGCTGCAACAGTCGATTCGTCACATACCGACGACAAGAAGTGCCATCCTCTCCCCGACTTCAGCGCCATTTCTCTGTCTAGGACTCCTTTGTCTGCGTCACCTTTACTCGGTCTTCCTCACACGCCAGTGCCAGTTTCTTCTCCAGATATGGCAGCACGTATGTTCCACTCACAACAAGCAGGATCAACACCCACGTAATGAGCAGTACCGTATCTCTCGGGAACGCCTCAAGCAGCACTTCTTCTACAACAATATCAAACACACACTCGTTCATAGCCAATGTCGAGCCTGGGCGTTGCACACCTTCGACTGTAGCCACTAGTGAAAACACCACGTCAATAGCCTCTTTTAATGGTGCCAAACGGTACTGCACGGACGCATGGGACTCCACCTCAATCGGGTGATGCAATCGAAGCTTTGCCGTATTCAACCTTCGACGTCGAGGAGGCATCAAGTGGCTCCTGTTCTCCATGACAAATTGGTCATCCATTGCACGCGTAACTTCATCATTATCTTCTACTACTAGCGGGAGGATCACGTGCTCGACTTGTAGCGTGAACACGGACGGCTGCGTCGCGGGGTACGATACTTTGATATCGTAAACTGTGCCCCGTTGGAGCTCCACAACGTGAAAAAGCTGGGGAACGCCGTACGAAACGCGTTGCGACGGTAGTCGAATCTCAGGGTGGAGCGTGACAGTATTCGAATCGATTGTAGTCGATTGTGTGAGTAAAGCTGCGGTCGTCAGGAGGGTCCATGGGACGGTGAACAGCAGCAGCATCAGAGACATGGCACGTTGAATGTATCAGCACAACTTCTGGATTGCGACCACTGACTTGTTTTTAGTATCGAGGATAACATCGAGTCATGCATGACATTCGGACTGGATGGTTCACCTCGTCCGACATTTACTTGTCAATTCTAGTCCGTAAGATCTTTTGCGCTCAATAGAACGAACAAGTGTGAGCAATTAGAGAGCGCATATTGAAGCTTGATGGATAGTCTGTTTGTTTGTCGCCTTGTTCATCAGCTTTGAGCGACCGCCCTTGCTTTATTTGCGCAGCGCCATTGGATGGTAGTTGCGAGGGCACGTCCATACTGCATGTCTGCGTCATCCTTATGTATGCATATTGTCATAGACCAATGCATTGCAGCAATGCCTTACTCCTTACCAGTATAACTACATTGTTAGGCACTTGCCATCAGGGCTGGCAACACCGTTTTTTTGCATTGTGTGTTTTTTTTATTTAATAAAATACCGATGAGTTAAGGAGCTAAAAAAATCAAGTGTTTTGGTTTGATCCTGTTGCGCAGTCCGTGGTGCAGTTCTCTTCAATCAGCCTCACATTCATAAATATGAGTCGTTTTATATACAAAATTAAGCGATGATGGCGCGTGTTTATCAATGCTAGGTGAGGTAGTGGACGATGGAACGGTCGTTGAGGTGGAGGTCCCCGTAGTGGATGAAGCACTCAAGCCGGTCAGGAAGACAGACCGGAACCAGAGTATGGTGTGGGATACTTCCTGGATGTCTGGTAGCCGCAGAAGCTTAAAGCAGTGGTGTGCAAACACTTCCGACATCTTATCAATCTTCACAAAAAGAGTGAGTCTGCGATAAGCCATCTGAACAAGCGCTCCGAGTTTCGTCACGTTCTGAACGGGCTCGAGATTTCGAGCGACCGGATTGGTTCTTGTCCAACAACATAAGCCGGCTTCCTTGCGGTGCAACATTGTTAAGGCCATGTCGATCGCTGCGTTATCTCATGGTTAGCGGTCCATCAAGAAGGGTTGCTTACCATCACTTTCGCGGTCGGAGAAGATAAGGTTCCAGCTCCATATCGCCATGCACTACTACGCCACAGGGTCGACTTTTCAGCGCATTGATGATGTTTATATTCAAAGAGCTATTCGGGTGCTGTGACATAACGAAAACATAATCCCGAATCTTTAGCAGCTCTCAGATGAATTGTTGAACAAGTGCTACGATATGTCGAAGGCAAACGTCGACATTCGCATGGAAGACGCTAATTTATGTCTGGTAACGGATGGCTGGTCGAGCATCAAGAACGATCCTATTATTAACTACATCGCCAAGTCTCCCACACTCTACTTTTTCCTCGAGTCAGTATGTACTGGACATAGAGGTCTCAGCTTCGATTGGATCACGCAGGACATCGCCGTGCGTATTCGATCACCATGCGCTGTCAATGCTCTGAGGGGCGGCGACTGACAACACTTCAGCGAATAAGAATGCCTGGCAACAGCTTAGCAAAGCTTTCTCATTGCGGTTCTTCATAAGCTGTTGTTATCATAAATTGCATTTGTTATTCTTCCAGGTATGTGACGCGGAGAACATATCCCATTGTCACACACCAGGAAAGGCAACGACAATGAGGCGACGTATCCTGTTTGATCATTATTTGTAGAAATGCTCATCTTTGCTTCCGCGTGCAAGGGTCAGGTGAAGTTTTTCCACAATCACTATGTCGTGAGGGCGAGTTTGCAGGAGGCTCGAAAAGCTAAGCTCTTATTTCCCCTCCTTCGACCCGTGACCACTATTTGGCGGGGGGCGTTCAAGCCATGTGTGCGTTAGTGCTTGCATTAGAGTGCCTAATGCGCAGTAACTTCAGGGCCCGCGATTTTGTCGTCGGTACGGCTGCGCAGAAGTCTGAGCGACTGAATATCAAGGACCGCTTCACCGAACAAGGACTTCATCGTGAAGCTGAACAAGGCCACTGCCATTCTCGAGCCTATCGACGCGCTAATTGTGACTGGTCACCGGTCACTGTACTGTCACAGTAAAAGCTACTTCCACGGAACACGGAGTAAGGTGGTGTATCGAGACTTCACTTAAACGCGTCGTGCAGAGGAAGGGATCAACTCGGAAAAAGGGTTAAAGTAGAGCTGTGTTTAGTATCGTTATTCCCCTAATAAAAACTCAAATTTAGTCTTCATTGAACTATTTCTTCATACAAAAATATGTTGTAACTATCTGCTCACCACTCAGTGCGTTTTTCTGTCGTGGATCGGCTTTATTGTTAAATAAACTTACTTTAAAAAACAAATGAGCAGTATACTACTTCTGCGACACAATATTACTTATTTAGCCAAAACTTGTGAGAATATTCCGTTTATCCTAATAGCATTTTCGTACTTGATATTTAACTTGTGTAAAGTATCATCTGACGGAGGTACCCCGTTGCACGAATTGTCAATTACCAGTCTAACAGTGCCCCAATTTCATAAGTTCTGCCGGATTGCCACCCCCTCGGACATTTTCACTACTATCCATGTACGAGTAGTCATCACTCAGCTGGAGCTGCAGTATTTGACGAAGATCGCGGCTTTCCGCTTTTAATTCAATTATGGTGTAACGCACGACCTGTCCTATCTCCTCGACCCTCGCCTTCTCGGTGATGGTTTGCCGCCACCCAATTTCCGTAAACTCGAAGACAAGCATTGTAACGCTTCCTTGATGACAACACGTCCGTTGATGACACTGGGCGGATGTCCTTATACACCGAATTGACTGACCTTATTTTATCTCAGCACGGCATGAGAGGGCTATGAACTCATTCCAATTTAAATTATGATGAAAAAGGCCAAGACGCCACTGCAATACTGGCTGACGGATATTTTCCAATGGCTAAATCTGCAGCCCGTAGCAGTCAAACTGTTCTCGATGGCAACATTTAGCGCTGCATCGGAACGCAACTTCTCCACAATGGCATCTATCCATTCAAAGCTTCGTAATTCACTTGGCGTGGCATCAGTTGAAAAGTTTGTCTTCATTAAGAGCGACATGAGCGCCTTTCACGACATGCAGAACGCGGAGTAGTAACTATCGGGTGAAGAAGGCGACCCCGGCGAAAGTGATCAATACAAAAAAAAGTTTGTGCGAAAATCGGGTTGTTTTTAGGTAATACTATAAACCCGATAAGTTTGCAAAACGTATCAAACGTTCTCACCCTTGGTTGGCATACTACCAGACTCACATTGTCCAGGAAGGGGTAAAGTTACTCGATGCAAATTTTAATAAGAAAGTGTGATCATGTGCAGCAGAAGTAGTCATGCTAACGGATCTAAACGATGTTCACTGATCGCGACATAACCTTAATGCGGCATGCGAACAACGACATTTCTAGACACTGCTAAGTGGCACTTGACGTCCTTCCTTGTCAGATCAAATGGGGAAGCGTGTAGGACGAAGTCCAGGAAATATATAAGAAAAGCGGATATGAAGAGGCATTTTTTGTGCTCAACGAGCCTAGCGAAAATGATATGGCTACTTCGTGCAGATACTTTCAAATTTCGCCGAGAGTGCATAAATTTGTTGGAGCTGGCGTTGCAGTCTCTGTAGCGGAGATACTTAGCGCTTTTTGACAAAGGAAATCTTAGACTCAAAGAGTCTCTTAGTAATAACAAACTAACAGCGACGTTCAGTCGTTGGAGCGTACAAGCTTGACAATCCGATTCCAGAAGGATGACGATTCACAGAATCACACACAAACTAGTCACTACTAGTTAAGCAATAGTAAGCGCCATAACAAGACCAGCGCTATTACAGCACACTACGCCTTGACTAGTCACTTGTTTCCAACGACAAAAAGGGGAGCTGAACTTTATTTGTTCTTAAACTATGGTAATAAAACCGTAAACCTTGTCTGACTTCTACATGACAGGGTTCACCATTAAGCCTAATGTTTCAAAACACTTGCAGAACTGATACTAATTACGATCCTATGACAGAAATCTTATCCCTTATCCCTAACCGATAAGGTGCGGTATTACCGTAAGTACATGGTACCAATACTGTACCACTCAGATCCACCGATCGTTAATCGGTGTAGACACACTACAAAACGGGTCCACTAACCGCCGTGTAACCTTGTTACAGTCCACTCTTGCACAAAGACGCAGCCCCTAGCGTCAGTCTCTTCTTTGTAGAACAGTCCTCCCCTTATAAGTTCCCCCCTATGGTATAACCTCTGCTAAGTTATACGATTTCGGGTCTACCGACGCCGTTATATGGCGACTATGGAATACGGAACATGGAATTCCCGCCCAGGCCCAAAATAACGTATCCGGGGGAACATTTTTTTGTCAAGAGTAAATGAATATTTTTTGGAGCATCCTGGAGCCTATTTAAGCCATGAATCTAGTGTAATTTGGATTGTGTAGCACTACGAAGTTGGGTTTGAATCCGACAAAGAGCACGGTGGGCGGCGCGGTCTCGATCCTGGGAGAGATCAAATGGGGAAATGGACAAAGCGAATGCAGCGATCTTCTCACCTAAGGAATGTGTCACCACCTCCTCCTCAGCTTCTCCTTCCTCCTCCTCCATAGCATTTTGGACGAAGTTGATGATCTCGGCGTCGCTTAAGTCCGCATGCACCGTCAGCTCCTCATCAACTGGATTAAGCAGTGACGCAATATACATCGGATTGCGCAAAGGCAGGCGTTGCAGAGCTGACTCCAGATCCTTCTCCACTTCCTGCTCCTCCTGGTCAACCAGATCTGCATCCTGTTGTAAAGGCTTCTGAATGCCCCCTGCTGAAGCGCCTCCTTCAACTGCTGGTGAAGTCGTCCCATTCATGAGTCCAGTGTGCTTAAAGCAATTCGCAATGGTGGTGCTCGAAATCTAGCTCCACGCCATAAGTGATAACGCATGGCTGTGACTTGATCAACCTTGTAGAGATCGGCCTCTCGCGCATCATCGCGATCCAAAGTGTTCTGTAGGTGCAGACGCCGGTAGTGGCGCTTGAATGCAGCGATGATACCGGCGTCCACTGGCTGCAACTTGGTTGTGGTATTGGGCGGCAGAGCCTGAACGGTGACGTTGGTGAGCACAAGATCCAAAGTTACGTGCAAAAGTGCATTGTCCATGTGCAGAAGGACTTTTTTAACCTGGCGCTAGAATCTGGGTAAGTGCTTTGTTTGGCAGCTGATATCTCAAAATGGTCAGATGTTCAATTACCTTCAGGTCTCTGTGCAGGTTTCCAAGCCATTTCTGGAAAATACCCCAGTCATCCAGGCTTTCTTGTTGTAGCAAAAAAGAAACCCAGGCTCTTCTCCTGACTTCCGCTGGAAGCAACGAGGCTTTTTTGCACGGCCGATGAAGAATGGAGGGAGCTTATCAGATCCATCAGCATTTGCCGTCAGAGCCACTGTGATGCGATTCTGACAAACACGTCAATTATTCCATTAATCCCACGGATTCCAACAAGAAAAATGCAACTCACCTTGTCTTTTTTGAAGCCTTCAGCTTCCTTCTGGGCAATGTTTTTATCCGGTGTCATGCTGCAAAATAATCCTGGAGATCATCTTGGCATTTACGACACAGAGCATCAAAGACTTCAGGAGAACTTGCCAGTTTTGTCCATGTTGTACACATCACAGGGAGCAAACTTGGTGACGGCTGCTTGCAACTCTGGTAGAGCTGCTTCAATTCCAGCCACATCGGCTGAACCGCTCTCGCCATGGATACGGACGGCCCTGAGCTTGTGACGCTGCTGGAATTCTTAAAACCACCCATGGGAAAACTTGTTAGATCCATCCGGAATATCCATGGACGTTGCAAAGCTTGCAGCTTTGGCACGGATCAGGTCTCCGGTGAGGGCAACTCCACGATGCTGGCACTGCAAAATCCAGAGGGCCACTGCTTCTTCCAAGGCAGGATGTTTAACTGAGCGGGGACGCGTAGCAGGGAGCTCTGATGGACTCATTGCTTCAAGCTCCTTCCTCTTGCTGATGATCTTGCTGATTGAGGCCTGCGTCATAGGTTTAGGGGGGACGAATGCCTCCTTCGTCCAGTTTCCAAGCTCTGTCTGGGTGAGGCTCGGATAATCATCATTATGCCTGATGATCCTCAGCTTCTGGTCGTTGGTGAGACGTAGTTGAGACATCTCTGATGTGTGGGTGGGTAAGTGGGTGGGAGGGTGGGTGGGTAAGTGTGGTGTTCTGGGTTTTTGAGGGAAGTTGTTGGTTTGAGAGAGGAATGGAAGTTGACAGGAAACGAGAGAGGGAAGGTGAGGTGTGGATTTAGGAATGTAGGGATGTTTGTTTGGTCGGGGGAGAAAAAAGGGTGCCTATGTCCCGACCCCCGGTGGCCAGCCCGCCAGGCGAGCTGCAAAAGTTTGCGCAATCGCGCAATAAATGTAAACAAGGTACAGTACTTTAACTGTGCACGAAGGTACTTAAACTGTGTTTGGTTCAGTTTCTCAGTTGAGTAGAATAGAAACAATTGATTATGTAAAATTTAAGGTGTTCAAGTAGAATTCGATGCACTCACAAAGACAATGCATTGTACGCACGAGGACTTCATAATTTCCAAAGGCGGTGCCCAGACGCGTCCCCCACCAAAAGAGTAAAGGAAATGTCTTGTGGTCCGCTTTTTTGATCAATAAAAGACAATCGTGATACTAATAATAATAGTGATGCACAGTTTGTACTGTATTTGTAACGGGGTGAATCGTTACATAACAATTTATAAGAAATTGTTAATAGAATATAACTATAAGAGTTATATTCTCAGAATATTGTCATAAGGACAAATATTCTGTAGCACTTACAAAGTAGTTCCTAATTGGTTGATATAGGCCATTATATCAACCATCGAAGACGCGCCACGACAGACGCACGCAATGAGTGGTGAGCAGCTAATTGATGTGCACATTTGTATTTAGACATAGTTAGATGAAGATAAATAGTGATTTATTGCAGACATTAACTATTATAAATACAGTTCTACTTTTTACTCTAACCAAGTACTCGCTTCTTCTTACCGTCTTCCTCTGCACGTACGAGTGTACGTGAAGTTACGAGGCACCGCCTTATTCTGTTATCAGAATAAGTAGCTTGTACTGTCACCAGTACAAGCTTCAGGGTGCCCCGTTACACCTGGTAGCACTTTGTAGTCCGTCCAAGGACCGCGTTCACATCTAACATGAATATGTCAGATGATGAAGATGACCAAAGCTTTCACGCTACGCGTGACGGCTACTCCCATTTGAGCGATGTCGAATGGGATGCGGTCGAACGAATGGGTTCGACCATGGGCATCCATGCTGTTAGCGTCATGCTAGAGGCTCTCAATAGAGATGCCCAACATGCTACTATCGCCAAGTTCATTCAAAATGAACTTGACGCAGAACGCGAGAAAGTAGCCTTGCTTCACCAACAAGGTTCTCAACAAGCAGAGTTGTTGAGAGAACAAGGTGCTCAACAGTTTGAATTGTTGAGACAGCAGCAGGCTGCTGCTGGTGGGTCGATGCATTCGCGTCGACCCGAGACATTGAACATTGACATCTCCAAGTATAGGGGGGTCGAAGAAGACTCCCTCTTGAAATGGTTCGTCGAATTGGATGACGCCATAAGGGCGCGTCGCATCGACGACGGGGAAATGCAAGTTGCATTTGCCCAGTCAAATCTGGCAGGACGTGCCAAGACTTGGGCACTGGGGCTCAAGTTGCACGACCCATATGCGTTTGGGTCGTTGGAAGTCTTCAAGTCGCGGCTCAGACAAACGTTTGAACCGCCTAGAGCTGAGTTCAGGGCTCGAACCGAACTCTTGAAGCTCAAACAGGGTAAGCGTGATGTGCACGCTTACGCCCAACATATACGACATCTTACGAGTTGTATAAGTTCCAATCCGGTGGATGAACACACGTTGGTTTCGGTGTTCATGCAGGGTCTTGCGGATGGTCCCGTCAAGACTCACTTGTTCCGGCTTGAACTAGATTCACTAGAACAAGCCATTTCCATTGCGGAGCAGGAAGACTTCAGTCTGAGACAGGCTCGCGCCAGCTCGACATCATATCGTCAACCGAGACGATATGACAGCGGAGGTCCAGAGCCGATGGAACTCTGTTATGTAGAGAGCGAGAAGGCTCGCTCTACAGACTACAAGAAGCTGCAGAGATGCAACAGATGTCAAAAGACAGGACACTACGCTTACGAGTGTAGTGCCCCTCGTCCAGTGTCTCGCGACACTGGGCGTAGTGACCGTCCACCCATGAGAAAGGGGCAGGGACGAGGGTCCGCAGTTGGTCCAAAGACGCAACAACGGGATGGACCGTCAAAAAACGGACAGGATCAGTAGGTGCGGAGCACCCTACTGGTCTAGCAACGTCAAGAGAATTTGTAGGCCTCTTGATGAAGGTTGCTCCCAACACACAAACGTTGTGCGTTGCTGCTCTAGGTAATGAGGTCTCACTCATTACCTTGAAACTCGAAGTGACGAATAAGTTGTCCCTCCGAGCTCTAGTCGATTGTGGGGCGTCCAACAATTTTGTGCGACGCCAATCGCTAGAAGATGGTCATTTTAAGTTCAGTGAATGTGACACACCTCCTACGAAGATGACGGTACGTCTTGCGACAGGCGCATCCGTAACCGTCATGAAGCGTATAGTGAAGATCCACTATACGCTAGAAGATACCCAATATGATGATGACTATATCGTATTAAATTTGGATGACAAATTTGATGTCATCCTTGGAATACCGTGGCTCAGAAGGTACGAACCACGAGTAAACTGGCAACATCGAACAGTAACGATGCCTGCCGCTTGTTCATCAGATGGCCATCTGATGAACGTTTTGGAGCGTCCACAAGCGTGTGGATGTACTACGAGTGAGTGCGATGGCCTCACTTGTGGTACGGTCGTTAGTACGACTGCACAAAACCTTAGCGTACCAAACGGTTACACTTCGGAGCAAAGTTCCGGCGGCTGTGAGGAAACACAGGCTGCGCCGAAGGTCCACCACTCGAATAAGTCGAGTGGACTGGGACAAAGATGTATCCCTAGCGGGGAACATCTAGAAGAGAAACAATCGATCGCTCAGGTTAAGCGAAACGATAATCCTAGATCGACTGGAGAGTCTTTCGTAGAGGATCTCGCTGTGGTTGCGCAACCCCAGCTAGAGGAAGTAAAGGGAATAAGTCCCAAGATTACAAATACGGCGGAAATAAGTTCCCCAAAACCCGTGGGAATAAGTCCCCGGGAAGACGAAGGAATAAGTCCTTCGAAGCCTGAGGGAACAAGTCCCCAGGAAATGACAGAGACATTGAATGTCATAGTCAATAACGGATCAAGTGTAGGCGCTTATACACTTGATCTGATTGCGCCTCCGAAGTTGACTTCGGAGATTACTCAGTTGCCAACGCTCGAACATAAAAGGTTCTTGCGTGATGTGCGTAGTGGCAAAGTCAAGCAGATCTGCATACTCGTCGCTGACGACGAGTGTGTAACCGACATAAGGTCAGCAACAGTGTTTACTGAGAACGAGAGAGTTCTCAGTAGTTCATCTATGGACGAGAGTGTCCTAGATGAAAATACACGAATTGAGCGATATGACTCCCAATCATGGGAATCGCTCAAGAAAAATCCTCTCTATGAAGATTTGGTGGAATTCAAGGATGTATTCCCTGAAACTGTTCCGTGCGAATTACCGAAGGATAAAGGTATTCGACACGAAGTCGAGCTTAAACCAGGCTCGAAGTACTGTGTCATGAAGCAGTGGCCACTGCCTCGTGAACAAGTACTTGCGATCGACAAGTTCTTTGCCGATCGTTTAGCAGCGGGCCATGTGAGGGAATCAACTTCCCCACATAGCTCTCCGACCTTCTGTGTGCGAAAAGCAACAGGAGGGTGGCGGATAGTGCACGCGTTCAACAAATTGAACGCTGCAACGGTACCGGCTCAGACGCCGATACCGAGGAAGGACGTAATCATTGATGGTATGTCAAAGAGTACCATCTTTTCGTCCATGGATTTGATGGATGGCTTCTATCAAATCCTTATGCGGGAACGGGACATACCCTATACCGCAGTTAGCACGCCTAGCGGCATGCTCTGGGAATGGCTAGTAATGCCACAAGGGCTTAGTAATGCCCCTGCCACGTTCAACAGATGTGTATCACATCTGTTTAGACCAGTACGAGAATTCGCGCCGAGTTATTTCGATGACGTATTCATCCATAGTCGAGCTATGGATGGAAAGTCGGACTTTGAGGTTCACAGGTACCACGTCCGACAGGTTCTTACAATCATGCGAAAGCATCAATTGTATGCTAACCTCAAGAAGTGTATATTTGCGGCAAGCGAAATACCACTTCTTGGATGCATCGTTGGTAAGAACGGTGTACGTCCTGATCCCGAAAAGATCAAGGCGATCACCGACTGGCCTGTGCCGGTTGATGTCAAAGGTCTTCGAAAATTCCTTGGGCTAGCGGCGTATTTGCACAAGTATTCACGCAATTACGCCGAGATGACTGTGCACCTCTCTCGTTTGTTGAAAAAGAACGAGAGGTGGATATGGAACGCTGAATGTCAGCGCTCCTTTGATGGTATCAATCAGAGCTTGATACAATCCCCAGTCCTAGCAATAGCCGATCAGGACAGGCCATTTCATGTGGTCTGTGATGCCAGCGATTTCGCAATCGGCTGTGCATTAATGCAGTACGATCTTGAATGCGTTGAACGCGTCGTCTGCTATCAGTCGCGTCAGCGGCAACCAGCTGAGCGGAACTATCCAGTGCATGACAAGGAACTCCTTGCCATGAAGTATGCACTCGCGAAGTTCAGAGTCTATCTATTAGGAGATAGACCCTTCATTGTTTACACTGACCATGCGTCATTACGCACGGCAGTGAACAGCCCGCACCTTTCATAACGAATGGCGCGGTGGTTTTTATTCTTTGCAGAATACAAATTTACGGTAGAGAACAAACCATGACGACTTAACGTCGTGACTGATGCACTCTCACGTCGTCCCGACTTTGAAACAGTCGTGAAACCCAACAGTGAGACAGCCACTGTTGCGTTTATGACGTCCTCAATACCGTCTTTAACGTTACATGATGATGTGAGGCGGGCATACGCCCAAGATGGTGAGATTGTGAAGTTGTTGACACATCTCTCCCAACCATCCCGAGAATCGTTGAAACGATTGTCGTCTGCGTATCGATCTGCATCAGATCGATACACTACTCACAACGGGTTACTGTATTATACAGCCGTTTCTGGTGACACACCACGTGTTGTCATTCCAGATGATACTGATCTGCGTTTGCGGATCATGTTCGAGTATCACGATGCTCCTATAGGAGGACATTGTGAACGTGAGAAAACATATCTCACGGTAAGTCGAGACTTTTACTGGCCCCGCCAGTATCAGTTTGTGCGCAAGTACGTCCGCGCATGCGAAGTCTGTCAACGAGTGAAGTCAAGTCCTTCACTGCGTGCACCTTTACAGCCTCTACCGGTTCCGGCTGAGTGCTGGGAATCCATCTCAATGGATTTCGTCTTCGGGTTACCCAAAGACGCACACGGGAATACGGGTATTCTCGTATTTGTTGACAGATTCAGCAAAATGGTACACCTTGTGGCTGTACCAGAGACAATCACGGCAAGTGGCTGTGCTTGTGTCTTTATTGACACCATCTTCCGACTTCATGGGTTGCCCCGTGAACTCGTATCAGACAGAGATCCACGCTTTACAGCTGATTTCTGGCGTTCCGTGTTCAAATCACTCGGAACGCGCTTGAAGATGTCAACATCTGATCATCCAGAGTCAGATGGTCAGACGGAACGTGCCAATCGTGTCCTTGAAGAAATACTTCGAGGATACGTACACTCCTTTAAGAGTTGGAGTGAGTTTTTGCCTATGGTAGAGTTTGCCATTAACAACTCGGTGCATGCGTCGAAGACACATACACCGTTTTACGTGAATGGCTTACGCCATCCGCGTGTACCCACCTTACTAGAGTGTAACTCTGGTTTAAGGGGGGGAGGGGGACTCGCGCGAGCAAAAACCATTTGGTTCACGCTCATCACGCTCTGACGAAGAAGTCATTGCGTTTGATGCCGATATCGATAACATCGATATCGAAGAAGATGATGCCAGTGAGAGTGCGGAAGCCCTCACTGAAGACAATGATCCCAGTGAGAGTGCGGAAGCCCTCACTGAAGAAAAGGTTGTTGCTGCTGCAGTGCGCTCACAGCACACTGAAGCTAACGAGTCATCAGATGAGTTCATACTGGCTCGTGAAACGGTAGTCCGTTTTGTGCAAGACTCCATCGCCGAAGCGGTGGATAAGCAAAAGCAAAACGCTGATAAGAATGGAAGGGCAAACACTCTTTTATTTAATAAAGGTGACTTAGTCCTACTGTCTACGGTTAATCTACCAAAGCATGTAGTGACTAACTTGGGTAGCAGTAAACTACTACCCAAGTACATCGGTCCATTTCGTGTATTGCATCGCCTAGGCAACGCATACACGATCGAGTTACCACGTAAGATGCGAACGCATCCCACGTTTTACGTTGGTCGGCTTAAGCCGTACCATCAGTACGCTGCTTCTTCCGATGAAGAACGCCCTTGCGCTCAAGCATCTCGCAGAGAGCCTTGTGCTCCCGATGGTGGGCATCAACAAGGGTCTGAAGAGCAGCTATCTCATCCCGAGACCGATCAACAATCCCACGAGGTACCCTTAGCTCTTCACGAAGAGATGTCAGAGATCTCTCGTTCTCGAGCTGAGCAAAGGCAAACTCAGCTCGATGCTTCGAGGCAGTGTCCGCCATTTGGAGACGCCTGTCCCGCTTATGTTCGAGATCGTCGCGTAACCCTTGCGTTACGCAATCAAAGAAGCTCTCGGGAACACATGGATCCACATGATCGTGTGGAGAGCGTCTTTCCTCCTCCTCCACCCCCATTAGAGGACTCTCGCGGTGGCCAGCGCTATCTGGTAGAGCGGCTGTTGAACCACCGCGACGTGAACGGACGTCGGACGAGTTATCTCGTCCGGTGGCGCGGCTATCCCCCGTCCTGGGATTCTTGGGAGCCCCGCTCCCAACTGATGATCGACGTACTGGGTCTGGTTGAGCAGTACGACGCGGCACATCCTGTGCCGCAGAAGGACCGCCGGAGAAAGTCTTCCCGGCACGGTCGTAAAGGGATTTCAGGTTGTCAATCCCTTCGTACATCTCAGTAGAGATACGGACGCGCCACCACGGGCTAGTAAGGAGGTAAGCCTCCTTAGGTGCTCGTGCAGAGTTGTTCACACAACATGGGCACGAGTCTCCCCAAGAGAGGCAGGGTAGTCCACCCTCCTTCGACAGACGATGCAGCTTGTAGCGTGCACCTGTCGGGGTTCGCTTTTCAAACTTATCACGAGCTTTGATAAGTTTGTCGTTCCAAAATGTCACGACCTACATCCTCAAAGGTTATGGATGTAAGCGTTCCACGCCTGAAGTAGTGAGGGACCATCACGTTTGTGATTCCCACTGTACCATCGATGTCTAAAGAAAGCATCGATGAAGAATTCATGTTCAGCGCGATAGTTTTTCGCGCTGGGGTCAAGGTGATGGATCCTTGACGAATCGAACAATCGTGTTCGATAACGATCACTCGTCGTCGCCGACAAGTGATCCATGACGGATTTTGGAGGCATCCATGCCTTCTTTTCTGGAGCAAGACGCAAGACATTGCGGTCCCGCTCTTCCTGCGACGTGCCGACAGAAGTACTGGCACCTCGTTGCGAAGTGGTGTCCATAGGATAGCCGACACCACTGTGAGTGCCCGAGTCTTGCGACCTCGAGCGCCTTCGCTTCGGCGATGGTTCATCTGATTCATCAGATGAGCCAAAGATGCTACGACGCAAAGCATCATCCATGCCACGCTTGGCAGGCGGCTTAGATTCAATCGCCGTCGATACGGATCCGTCATCCGTATCAGGAGAGTATGAGACACCGAGCTCGTACTCTGTGAAGACACGAGTGTCTTCATGACCAGCGCCTGCATCACCAAGTGACACAGGCTGGGTCTCTTCAGCAACCGATGAGACATCAGTTGCTGTTGTTTCTGCCTCGGCGTCCGCACAGAGACGTGCGGACGCGCTCTCGGCGGCCTTGCTCGCGCATCGCATGGGCTTGTTTACCATGCGATGAGATGTTGGAAAGTGGACTCGGACCAACAAGTGCAAACCCTGTCCCAAATGATTTGGGACGAGTATCCATTTAGTCAATCAGTCACTAAAGTGACTGATGGTTAAGGGGAGGGGGTGATGTAACGGGGTGAACCGTTACATAACAGTTTATAAGAAATTGTTAATAGAATATAACTATAAGAGTTATATTCTCAGAATATTGTCATAAGGACAAATATTCTGTAGCACTTACGAATAGTTCCTAATTGGTTGATATAGGCCATTATATCAACCAACGAAGACGCGCCACGACAGACGCACGCAATGAGTGGTGAGCAGATAACTGATGTGCACATTTGTATTTAGACATAGTTAGATGAAGATAAATAGTGATTCATTGCAGACATTAACTATACTAAATACAGTTCTACTTCTTACTCTAACCAAGTACTCGCTTCTTCTTACCGTCTTCCTCTGCACGTACGAGTGTACGTGAAGTTACGAGGCACCGCCTTATTCTGTCATCAGAATAAGTAGCTTGTACTGTCACCAGTACAAGCTTCAGGGTGCCCCGTTACAGTTATCGTTTCTTGCTACGATGATGGACTAGTTGTTCTTGTTCTCCATCACTCCTATCCAATCAATCAACCATCCACTATGATGTCCACTCAATCACTAATCTTCCTACATCTCTCCAAGTCGTCAGCCGTTACTTCAACCGTTGCTACAACCTTTACCTCAACCGTTACGGGTAACCATGCCGTTTTCTAACACCTCCGTCAACTTTGAAAGAGCTTGGTGGAATTTGACATGACATATATCACGCAGTAGCTCCTTTACGAACGCTAGTAGTCCGTCTATACTATCTTCTGCAAACCATGATCATTCGTGGCAATCATATACAATAGACATTCACACATCGCAATAATGATTCTCTGTCGCTATGGAGGGGATTGGTCCGTGCTTGCAATACAGACGCACTAACCTCCAATTGAGCTTTGCCGAGACGAAGCAAATTGTTTGCGCCTGGAGTTCAATACGTGGTCTCCACATTCACTCAAGCTAAGGATGGCAAATACCACACAAAAGCACACCAGCGATACGAGTTCATCCAAGCACAGTCTGGGTATGTTTTCACCCTCAGTAACGAGCTCAGGAAATACAAGCGCATCAATGTATTCACTACGTTTGCTGGTTGACGCGTGCCCGCACTTAAACTAAAGCGCTAGACACTGGAACCATTTCGTGGGTTTCTGTGAGTCCTTAAAGATACCGTCACCCGTCATGAATGCCGTGTCCGCGTGGTTCAGCTTTGATCGGTAGAATCGATTCAGGTAATGGTCCCCAAAGATGGCATCGTCGAGACCACCCAAACAGCTACGATACTCTACGAGGCCGTCGTTTTTGCTGGATTTGTGAGAGACGACCTTGGCTGCAATAACGGAGGGGGCTTGGTATTTCGAAAAGACGCCATAGTAGCTGTCGCTGCATATTGCAGCTGCCACATTGTCACGATAAGCTTTTTGCGCCGCTGCATACGCTTCGTTAATGGCTGGAGTGCTGTACTTCTCGCCTTGGTAGACTGTCGTCCCGCGGGAAGGCATCAGTGGACACTGGCCAAGCAATCCAAATAGTCCTTCAGCGATGGCATCTTTTTTCCCCCCGCAGACATCTAACATGTAATCCGAAGTCATGCTACCACCCATTGGTGGACTGAGCGATACCCACGACGTGTTCGGTGAGAATGAGCACTTTCCATTTGCCAATGCACTAGCCATCACGAGGCCGCCCATCGAATGGGTCACAATGATCGCGTTGTCAATAATCCCAGCAGCTACGTCACTCGAAGCGCTCAGGGAGAGCGAGAAGTTGCAGTATTTCTGTTGCAACATGTCGTCCCTCCATCCGACGTCGGCGGTGTTGATTACAGCATACTTGACTGAAGAGCAAAACGGGGCGTTGATATTGCCTATCCTATCACGGACCAAGTCCGGCGTGTTCTGCAATTCGGTTCTTTCGTGCGGGTTACCGAGACCATGAAATATGATGCAAGGGCGACGTTTTGACGTTTGTTGACACTCGGTCGCCTGCATGGCCATGTGAGACTCTGCCTTTAGACCTCTTGTCGTACTTGACATCAAATTACTCCCACGCATCAGAGATAAAGCGGTTGGTGTCATCAGTGTGGCTGGTGCGACAGGTTTGCATGAGCTTCTTCCATCGGATAGCTTTGGTTCTTGAATACGCTCCTGTCGGTCGAGATACTCGACAGCAATGTCCAAGTCACTGCTGAATGCCGTGAATCCGGCTTCGCCAGACACGCAGATGGCGTAGTGCACGCCAACGAACGACGTCTTGAACAAATTCCCTTCTGGACATTTGACTGCTTCCTCGCCAATGGATGCACTTGGAATTCGCGAAACGTCATTCAACGCGGGCAAAATCCTGTCAAACGGTAGTGCATTAGGCGAGAGACATCCAACCGTCTCGACACCGCTAGTGTCTTTGGTCGTTAGGTAAGCAGCGCCATTTGCAAGAGTGTACGTAATCTCCGACCCGTTGTCAAGAAACGTGGCATATCCGTCGTAGAGGACACTCGCACCATTTGCAGATATGACTGGAGTCGCGTAGACGTCAAAGGACAAGGTCCCGTGCAACCTCATCTTTTCACGTTTCATCATGACACGAAGTCGTACAGATGGTGCACCTGTCAGTACACTCGGTCTCTGCGAAGTCTCTGTAGAAGCTGCTAGCTGCAAGAGCCCTAACAAGGCAAAGACAAACGCAATGACGACTTGCATGGAATATCCGAGTGCAGTTTCTCGTCCAGCAGGAAGTTTGTAAATGACACTTCATTAGCAAACGAAAGGTAGCAAGTCTGAACGAGCACAACTCAACGACCGGCTTTGTGTCTCATCGGAGTTGTTCCAGTCAAGAGCCCATCGGGTGTACGACTTTCTACTGTGCGAGATAGACGCTGCAATCGCGCAAGGCCGATACCGCCAATGGACAATTCGTGTCCGGAGACTTTCGGCGTCTACCTAACTGGTGCTTTCAATGACAAATTCCTGAAAACATCGGTTTGCACAAACCGAGGTGGTACTTCTTCTAGATGAGGTAGCTAGTGTTGCCCGAATGCATGAATCGTAGGGGCGAAACGTGGATAGGTGTCGTTTCAAGTACACTACTCACGAGTAAGTAATGAACCGCACGTTCCATTACAAGGCTGCGACAGATATCCCAGCCACACATGCACTCGTTCGCATGCGGGCTTCAGCCCGTCAAGATCCGGCTATCCTATCCTATACATTATTAGAGTATCGTGTGGTCGACTGTTTGTCAAGCTTGTACTTGACCTTCTGCTCGTCGTATGATTGCCATTACATGCGTCAAGTTCAAAAAATAGGCGTCGCCTTGTTGAAAGATTGAAAAAACACGAAGATGCGATCCTACCCTGGACTGCCGTCATTATCTTGAGTATAGACGGTGACCCAGCTGCTGACTTCTGCTGTAACGGGGTTCACCATTACATAACAATTTATAAGAAATTGTTAATAGAATATAACTATAAGAGTTATATTCTCAGAATATTGTCATAAGGACAAATATTCTGTAGCACTTACGAATAGTTCCTAATTGGTTGATATAGGCCATTATATCAACCAACGAAGACGCGCCACGACAGACGCACGCAATGAGTGGTGAGCAGATAATTGATTTACACATTTGTATTTAGACATAGTTAGATGAAGATAAATAGTGATTCATTGCAGACATTAACTATACTAAATACAGTTCTACTTCTTACTTTAACCAAGTACTCGCTTCTTCTTACCGTCTTTCTCTGCACGTACGAGTGTACGTGAAGTTCCGAGGCACCGCCTTATTCTGTCATCAGAATAAGTAGCTTGTACTGTTACCAGTACAAGCTTCAGGGTGCCCCGTTACACCTGGTAGCACTTCGTAGTCCGTCCAAGGACCACGTTCACATCTAACATGAATATGTCAGATGATGAAGATGACCAAAGCTTTCACGCTACGCGTGACGGCTACTCCCATTTGAGCGATGTCGAATGGGATGCGGTTGAACGGATGGGCTCAACCATGGGCATCCATGCTGTTAACGTCATGCTAGAGGCTCTCAACAGAGATGCCCAACATGCTACTATCGCCAAGTCCATTCAAAATGAACTTGACGCAGAACGCGAGAAAGTAGCCTTGCTTCACCAACAAGGTTCTCAACAAGCACAGTTGTTGAGAGAACAGGGTGCTCAACAGTTTGAACTGTTGAGACAGCAGCAGGCTGCTGCTGGTGGGTCGATGCATTCGCGTCGACCCGAGACATTGAACATTGACATCTCCAAGCATAGGGGAGTCGAAGAGGACTCCCTCTTGAGATGGTTCGTCAAATTAGACGACGCCATAAGGGCGCGTCGCATCGACGACGGGGATATGCAAGTTGCATTTTCCCAATCAAATCTGGCAGGACGTGCCAAGACTTAGGCTTTGGGGCTCAAGTTGCACGACCCATATGCGTTTGGGTCGTTGGAAGTCTTCAAGTCGCGGCTCAGACAAACGTTTGAACCGCCTAGGACTGAGTTCAGAGCTCGGACTGAACTCTTGAAGCTCAAACAAGGTAAGCGTGATGTGCACGCTTACGCGCAACGTATACGACATCTCACGAGTTGTATAAGTTCCAACCCAGCTGATGAACACACGTTGGTTTTGGTGTTCATACAGGGTCTTGCGGATGGTCCCGTCAAGACTCACCTGTTCCGACTTGAACTGGATTCACTAGAACAAGCCATTTCCACTGCGAAACAGGAAGACTTCAGTCTGAGACAGGCTCGCGCCAGCTCGACATCATATCGTCCACCGAGACGATATGACAGCGGAGGTCCAGAGCCGATGGAACTCTATTATGTAGAAAGCGAGAAGGCTCGCTCTACAGACTACAAGAAGTTGCAGAGATGCAACAGATGTCAAAAGACAGGACACTACGCTTACGAGTGTAGTGCCCTTCTTCCAGTGTCTCGCAACACTGGGCGTAATGACCGTCCACTTATGAGAAAGAGGCAGGGACGAGGGTCCGGAGTTGGTGCAAAGACGCAACAACGGGATGGACCGTCAAAAAAAACGGACAGGATCAGTAGGTGCGGAGCACCCTACTGGTCTAGCAACGTCAAGAGAATTTGTAGGCCTCTTGATGAAGGTTGCTCCCAACACACAAACGTTGTGCGTTGCTGCTCTAGGTAATGAGGTCTCACTCATTACCTTGAAACTCGAAGTGACGAATAAGTTGTCCCTCCGAGCTCTAGTCGATTGTGGGGCGTCCAACAATTTTGTGCGACGCCAATCGCTAGAAGATGGTCATTTTAAGTTCAGTGAATGTGACACACCTCCTACGAAGATGACGGTACGTATTGCGACAGGCGCATCCGTAACCGTCATGAAGCGTATAGTGAAGATCCACTATACGCTAGAAGATACCCAATATGATGATGACTATATCGTATTAAATTTGGATGACAAATTTGATGTCATCCTTGGAATACCGTGGCTCAGAAGGTACGAACCACGAGTAAACTGGCAACATCGAACAGTAACGATGCCTGCCGCTTGTTCATCAGATGGCCATCTGATGAACGTTTTGGAGCGTCCACAAGCGTGTGGATGTACTACGAGTGAGTGCGATGGCCTCACTTGTGGTACGGTCGTTAGTACGACTGCGCAAAACCTTAGTGTAACAAACGGTTGCACTTCGGAGCAAAGTTCCGGCGGATGTGAGGAAACACAGGCTGCGCCGAAGGTCCACCACTCGAATAAGTCGAGTGGACTGGGACAAAGATGTATCCCTAGCGGGGAACATCTAGAAGAGAAACAATCGATCGCTCAGGTTAAGCGAAACGATAATCCTAGATCGACTGGAGAGTCTTTCGTAGAGGATCTCGCTGTGGTTGCGCAACCCCAGCTAGAGGAAGTAAAGGGAATAAGTCCCAAGATTACAAATACGGCGGAAATAAGTTCCCCAAAACCCGCGGGAATAAGTCCCCGGGAAGCCGAAGGAATAAGTCCTTCGAAGCCTGAGGGAATAAGTCCCCAGGAAATGACAGAGACCTTGAATGTCATAGTCAATGATGGATCAAGTGTAGGCGCTTACACACTTGATCTGATTGCGCCTCCGGAGTTGACTTCGGAGATTACTCAGTTGCCAACGCTCGAACATAAAAGGTTCTTGCGTGATGTGCGTAGTGGCAAAGTCAAGCAGATCTGCGTACTCGTCGCTGACGACGAGTGCGTAGCCGACTTAAGGTCAGCAACATGTTTACAGAGAACGAGAGAGTTCTCAGTAGTTCATCTATGACGAGAGTGTCCTAGATGAAAAGACACGAGTTGAGCGACATAACTCCCAATCGTGGAAATCGCTCAAGACAAATCCTCTCTATGAAGATTTGGTTGAATTCAAGGATGTATTCCCTGAAACTGTTCCGTGCGAATTACCGAAGGATAAAGGTATTCGACACGAGGTCGAGCTCAAACCAGGATCGAAGTACTGTGTCATGAAGCAGTGGCCACTGCCTCGTGAACAAGTACTTGCGATCGACAAGTTCTTTGCCGATCGTTTAGCTGCGGGCCATGTGAGGGAATCAACTTCCCCACATAGCTCTCCGACCTTCTGTGTGCGAAAAGCAACAGGAGGGTGGCGGATAGTGCACGCGTTCAACAAATTGAACGCTGCAACGGTACCGGCTCAGACGCCGATACCGAGGAAGGACGTAATCATTGATGGTATGTCAAAGAGTACCATCTTTTCGTCCATGGATTTGATGGATGGATTCTATCAAATCCTTATGCGGGAACGGGACATACCCTATACCGCAGTGAGCACGCCTAGCGGCATGCTCTGGGAATGGCTAGTTATGCCACAAGGGCTCAGTAATGCCCCTGCCACGTTCAACAGATGTGTATCACATCTGTTGAGACCAGTACGAGAATTCGTACCGTGTTATTTCGATGACGTATTCATTCATAGTCGGGCTGTGGATGGAAAGTCGGACGTTGAGGTTCACAGGTACCACGTCCGACAGGTTCTTACAATCATGCGAGAGCATCAATTGTATGCCAATCTCAAGAAGTGTTTATTTGCAGCAAGCAAAATACCACTTCTTGGGTGCATCGTTGGTAAGAACGGTGTACGTCCTGATCCCGAAAAGATCAAGGCGATCACCGACTGGCCTGTGCCGGTTGATGTCAAAGGTCTTCGAAAATTCCTTGGGCTAGCGGCGTATTTGCACAAGTATTCACGCAATTACGCCGAGATGACTGTGCACCTCTCTCGTTTGTTGAAAAAGAACGAGAGGTGGATATGGAACGCTGAATGTCAGCGCTCCTTTGAGGGTATCAAGCAGAGCTTGATACATTTCCCAGTCCTAGCAATAGCCGATAAGGACAGGCCATTTCATGTGGTCTGTGATGCCAGCGATTTCGCAATCGGCTGTGCATTAATGCAGTACGATCTTGAAGGCGTTGAACGCGTCGTCTGCTATCAGTCGCGTCAGCGGCAACCAGCTGAGCGGAACTATCCAGTGCATGACAAGGAACTCCTTGCCATGAAGTATGCACTCGCGAAGTTCAGAGTCTATCTATTAGGAGATAGACCCTTCATTGTTTACACTGACCATGCGTCATTACGCACGGCAGTGAACAGCCCGCACCTTTCATAACGAATGGCGCGGTGGTTTTTATTCTTTGCAGAATACAAATTTACGGTAGAGAACAAACCATGACGACTTAACGTCGTGACTGATGCACTCTCACGTCGTCCCGACTTTGAAACAGTCGTGAAACCCAACAGTGAGACAGCCACTGTTGCGTTTATGACGTCCTCAATACCGTCTTTAACGTTACATGATGATGTGAGGCGGGCATACGCCCAAGATGGTGAGATTGTGAAGTTGTTGACACATCTCTCCCAACCATCCCGAGAATCGTTGAAACGATTGTCGTCTGCGTATCGATCTGCATCAGATCGATACACTACTCACAACGGGTTACTGTATTATACAGCCGTTTCTGGTGACACACCACGTGTTGTCATTCCAGATAATACTGATCTGCGTTTGCGGATCATGTTCGAGTATCACGATGCTCCTATAGGAGGACATTGTGAACGTGAGAAAACATATCTCACGGTAAGTCGAGACTTTTACTGGCCCCGCCAGTATCAGTTTGTGCGCAAGTACGTCCGCGCATGTGAAGTCTGTCAACGAGTGAAGTCAAGTCCTTCACTGCGTGCACCATTACAGTCTCTACCGGTTCCGGCTGAGTGCTGGGAATCCAACTCAATGGATTTCGTCTTTGGGTTACCCAAAGACGCACACGGGAATACGGGTATTCTCGTATTTGTTGACAGATTCAGCAAAATGGTACACCTTGTGGCTGTACCAGAGACAATCACGGCAAGTGGCTGTGCTTGTGTCTTTATGGACACCATCTTCCAACTTCATGGGTTGCCCCGTGAACTCGTATCAGACAGAGATCCACGCTTTACAGCTGATTTCTGGCGCTCCGTGTTCAAATCACTCGGAACGCGCTCGAAGATGTCGACATCTGATCATCCAGAGTCAGATGGTCAGACGGAACGTGCCAATCGTGTCCTTGAAGAGATACTTCGAGGATACGTACACTCCTTTAAGAGTTGGAGTGAGTTTTTGCCAATGGTAGAGTTTGCCATTAACAACTCGGTGCATGCGTCCACGATACATACACCGTTTTACGTGAATGGCTTGCACCATCCGCGTGTACCCACCTTACTAGAGTGTAACTCTGGTTTAAGGGGGGGGGGACTCGCGCGAGCAAAAACCGGATTGGTTCACGCTCATCACGCTCTGACAAAGAAGTCATTGCGTTTGATGCCGATATCGACAGCATCGATATCGAAGAAGATGATGCAAGTGAGAGCGCGGAAGCCCTCACTGAAGAAAAGGTTGATGTTGCTGCAGTGCGCTCACAGCACACTGAAGCTAACGAGTCATCAGATGAGTTCATACTGGCTCGTGAAACGGTAGTCCGTTTTGTGCAAGACTCCATCGCCGAAGCGGTGGATAAGCAAAAGCAAAACGCTGATAAGAATGGAAGGGCAAACACTCTTTTATTTAATAAAGGTGACTTAGTCCTACTGTCTACGGTTAATCTACCAAAGCATGTAGTGACTAACTTGGGTAGCAGTAAACTACTACCCAAGTACATCGGTCCATTTCGTGTATTGCATCGCCTAGGCAACGCATACACGATCGAACTGCCACGTAAGATGCGAACGCATCCCACGTTTTACGTTGGTCGGCTTAAGCCTTATCATAAGTACGCTGCTTCTTCCGATGAAGAACGCCCTTGCGCTCAAGCATCTCGCAGAGAGCCTTGTGCTCCCGATGGTGGGCATCAACAAGGGTCTGAAGAGCAGCTATCTCATCCCGAGACCGATCAGCAATCCCACGAGGTACCCTTAGCTCGTCACGAAGAGATGTCAGAGATCTCTCGTTCTCAAGCTGAGCAAAGGCAAACTCAGCTCGATGCTTCGAGGCAGTGTCCGCCATTTGGAGACGCCTGTCCCGCTTATGTTCGAGATCGTCGCGTAACCCTTGCGTTACGCAATCAAAGAGGCTCTCGGGAACACATGGATCCCCATGATCGTGTGGAGAGCGTCTTTCCTCCTCCTCCACCCCCATTAGAGGACTCTCGCGGTGGCCAGCGCTATCTGGTAGAGCGGCTGTTGAACCACCGCGACGTGAACGGACGTCGGACGAGTTATCTCGTCCGGTGGCGCGGCTATCCCCCGTCCTGGGATTCTTGGGAGCCCCGCTCCCAACTGATGATCGACGTACTGGGTCTGGTTGAGCAGTACGACGCGGCACATCCTGTGCCGCAGAAGGACCGCCGGAGAAAGTCTTCCCGGCACGGTCGTAAAGGGATTTCAGGTTGTCAATCCCTTCGTACATCTCAGTAGAGACACGTACGCGCCACCACGGGCTAGTAAGGAGGTAAGCCTCCTTAGGTGCTCGTGCAGAGTTGTTCACACAACATGGGCACGAGTCTCCCCAAGAGAGGCAGGGTAATCCTTTCTCCCTTGACAGACGATGCAGCTTGTAGCGTGCACCTGTCGGGGTTCGCTTTTCAAACTTATCACGAGCTTTGATAAGTTTGTCGTTCCAAAACGTCACGACCTACATCCTCAAAGGTTATGGATGTAAGCGTTCCACGCCTGAAGTAGTGAGGGACCATCACGTTTGTGATTCCCACTGTACCATCGATGTCTAAAGAAAGCATCGATGAAGAATTCATGTTCAGCGCGATAGTTTTTCGCGCTGGGGTCAAGGTGATGGATCCTTGACGAATCGAACAATCGTGTTCGATAACGATCACTCGTCGTCGCCGACAAGTGATCCATGACGGATTTAGGAGGCATCCATGCCTTCTTTTCTGGAGCAAGACGCAAGACATTGCGGTCCCGCTCTTCCTGCGACGTGCCGACAGAAGGACTGGTACCTCGTTGCGAAGTGGTGTCAATAGGATATCCGACACCACTGTGAGTGCCCGAGTCTTGCGACCTCGAGCGCCTTCGCTTCGGCGATGGTCCATCTGATTCATCAGATGAGCCAAAGATGCTACGACGCATAGCATCATCCATGCCACGCTTGGCAGGCGGCTTGGTTTCGATCGCCGTCGATACAGATCCATCTTCCGTATCGGGAGAGCATGAGACACCGAGCTCATACTCTGTGAAGACATGAGTGTCTTCATGACGAGCGCCTGCATCACCAGGTGACACAGGCTGAGTCGCTTCAGCAACCGATGAGACATCGGTTGCTGTGGTTTCTGCTTCGGCTTCCGCACAGAGACGTGCGGACGCGATCTCTGCGGCCTTGCTCGCGCACCGCATGGGCTTGTTAACCATGCGATGAACTGTTGGAAAGTGGACTCGGACCAGCAAGTGCAAACCCTGTCCCAAATGATTTGGGACGAGTATCCATTTAGTCAATCAGTCACTAAAGTGACTGATGGTTAAAGGGAGGGGGTGATGTAACGAGGTGAACCGTTACATAACAGTTTATAAGAAATTGTTAATAGAATATAACTATAAGAGTTATATTCTCAGAATATTGTCATAAGGACAAATATTCTGTAGCACTTACGAGTAGTTCCTAATTGGTTGATATAGGCCATTATATCAACCAACGAAGACGCGCCACGACAGACGCACGCAATGAGTGGTGAGCAGCTAATTGATGTGCACATTTGTATTTAGACATAGTTAGATGAGGATGAACAGTGGTTTATTAACATACGTTAACTATGATAAATGCAGTTCTACTTTTTACTCTAACCAAGTACTCGCTTCTTCTTACCGTCTTCCTCTGCACGTACCAGTGTACGTGAAGTTCCAAGGCACCGCCTTATTCTGTAGTCAGAATAAGTAGCTTGTACTGTCATCAGTACAAGCTTCAGGGTGCCCCGTTACAGATGAGACACACGCACGCGCCGCCAGCACTCGATCACAAACAAAACCGGGACGCATCATCGTCGACATTAAACATCCGCGATTGTACGTAGAATTTAACGTACTTGTAAAAGAGACGTATAATAAAACGTTACCCAGCCGCGTGCTGGTAAGGTATCGAACGATATCGCGATCGAATATCGAGTGCTACAGCTGTGATAGAAGCTGATTTGTTGCAGCAACCAGTTCATGATTTGGGGTAGAATAACAGCTTGCAGGCCTTTATAGATAGAAGCCGGTGTCGGCTAAGCGTAATTAGCACCAAAAACCCGACAATGGTCGTTGTGACCGTAGAAGCTATATCTCCTCCTTCGGCCACGCAGCTGGCAAGTGAAGAATTATCGGCATGTATACCTAACGGGAGTAGTGGCTTTCGCCAATGCGAAGGATATGTATCGTATTTTTACAAAGTAGATGTAACCATTTTACAAGTAAAAATACTCTCAAGTGTGGAAATCGCGTAGAAGAAACAGGAAATTAGCACGATCTTTCAATACGTAATACAAGCATAATTACTTCTGATACGCTAATCTCGTTTTGCATTTCACGCTGTCTCCCAGGCCTTAAACCTCGATATTGTCTCCAGCTATCTACCAACTAATCATTGTGAGCAAATGCCTATTTGACATGCGTGCTTGATCCTTCCCATCATTTTCCCAGTTTCGTGCATACATTCTACAGTACATTCTGCTCTATCGCGACATGCTCGGTACTCCCATGTCGCCAGTGATACACAATTCAACGAGAACAGGCGGCAATCTCTATATAGAAGATCACATGCAACGTTCCCATCATAATTGTGTCATTGAACATGGCCTATGTATCTCACAGTTCTTTTGTGCCATCTCACATATCATCTCGAAACTAAAGTTGCTACCAGCTCAGCGTGCATGACAACAATCACCCAAAGTCCAGCGAATGCCGCCCCGTACTGACGCCTGGATCCTGTAAAGAACAAAAATACTTGTTTGCTTCTTGTAGAAACTATTTGAACAAATCTCATTCCAAAGTTGTTCGATGATAAAGACAAATCTTCGAACCGACGAAGCGTATCATGGTACTGTACCCAACCATCCCTTTGACGGAGGGTTCAGATCTGCATTTAAAGTTTACTCCATCAGCTTTTCATAGTACGCGTCGGACCTAAAATTGTTGACAAATACCGTTTGCACAACTTGTTGGAGAGCTGCTAACGAATTTATTAATCACGCCTTAACAATGCGAACCATCTTTTGGCCAAGCTTACTTTGTTTCGAGTGGATGATGTAGCAAACATGTTAGCCTCGCAGAAGGCGAACTGACCCTTGTGGTGCTTACGATATGGTTGAACACCTCAATTCTTCAATCAGCTAATGATGTAAAAGCTACACCATTGCAGTTGCGTGTGCTATTGTTTCTTCATCGTGGGAACATATACTGTCAAGTCTCATCAATCCAGTTATGAGAATGCTTGCGTGAAGGTTCAACCCAAGAATGGGCGAGTGATCTCATTCTAGCATAATCGCTCTGTATTATGTGCCTCACGGGGCCTTTTCCATGGCCTTGACAGATCCTATTCGGGCATCGCGTTATCAAGGTGTACTGGTGCCGTGGGTTTGGCAATCAAGTGGCATATCGAATTGTGATGGACAAATTTGGCACCGATTGTTTCCGCACGCCATCGTCCTATGCTTGAAAGACGTCAATACTGGCCCTTGTGCTAAAATAGCTCTAGGTAAACTACAGCGTATAGCTTTTTCGTTGTTGCAAGTGGGTCGACAAACAGCCTACCAATCGCTGAATCATCATGACACACACTTTGCTCCATAGTCAAACATCTCAGGCGGTCGTTTTCCAGCTTGTTAGACTACATCTGACGGGCCCAATCGTTTCTTTACCCCATACTGCACAAGCCTTGGCGAGCCCAACTCCATTCTGCTGCTCTCACCGTTGCTCGCCTTTGTATATGCACCTCCTGTTCGTTCATAGTAGTCGATGAGAAGAAGTCTGCAGCGCTGGGGTAAAAGGATTCTGTCATTGTGTTTGGTGTTATCGTTTCTTGCTACGATGATGGACTAGTTGTTCTTGTTCTCCATCACTCCTATCCAATCAATCAACCATCCACTATGATGTCCACTCAATCACTAATCTTCCTACATCTCTCCAAGTCGTCAGCCGTTACTTCAACCGTTGCTACAACCTTTACCTCAGCCGTTACGGGTAACAATGCCGTCTTCTAACACTCCTCCTCGGCTACGACTTACCGTTTAAACCGAGGTGCACCAAAGCGCGCATCGTCGCCAGCTTGTGTGGGTCAAGTGCCTTCGTGAGCAGATCAGCGAGCATTAGCTCCGATCTCACATACTGCGCACGCACGATCCCGCGCCGAGCAAAGTCGCAGACAAACTTGACTCGCACGTCAATGTGCTTTGCCTTGAGTGACGACGCCTCACCCTCGAGCTGTCGAATTGCCGCTTGATTGTCGACGTGCATCAACATCGGTAACTCTGGCGCCATTCCAATCTCGATAAGCATCTCGCGCACGCCCAGCATCTCACGAGCGATCTCTGACGCCGCCACAAACTCGGCTTCCATTGTCGAGAGCGACACGCCACCTTGTTTCTTGGCGCTCCAGCTGATCGCCATGCCGTTGAGGAGGATGATGCCTCCGGTCAACGACTTCCTGTCGCTCTTATCTGCGGCAAAGTCGGCGTCGCTAAATGACTCGAGCTTGGTTGACGCGCACCTGACATCTCTTGGCTTCATGTTAATCTTCATCGTCTTCGTCCCCTTAAGGTGGCGAGCCACACGCTTCGCGAGCTTTCAATCGTGAAGCCGCGGTTGGTGCGTCTGTCGCGTCGTCTTGTAAAACGGCGAACGCAATGTCGGGCCTCGTACAGCGCGCGACCCAAAGTAGAGATCCGATGAGCGACTAGAAATCTCTAATTGTAGGTGCTCCATTTGTGCTCGTGGCCTCAAGTTGCACGCTGTCGATCGGCTGCACTTCATAGCGGTCGGCACCGATCGGCGCAAGTGTCGAGTTTGCGTTTGTGAGGCCATGTCCTTGCAGCAAGTCGCTGATCGCCTCCTCCTGATCCAGGTCGTAGCCGCCTTCGCCATCGAGCGCCACTCTTATACCGAGAAATTTACTCACACGGCCGAGGTCCTTAATTGACAGGCTCGCGAGACTGGCAAAAAACCGATCTACCGCAGCTGCTCCGAGGCCAGTTGCAAGCAGGTCGTCGACGTAGACGCCAACCACGACGGTATCCTTCCCGTCACGCTTCCAGTAGAGACACATGTCTGCAACACACTGTGTAAATCCTGCGCTGCATAGCTTCGCATGCAGGAGCTGGCTCCAGAGTCGTCCGGCTTGCTTGAGGCCGTATAAACTCTTTCGAAGCTCGAGTGCCAGCTCCTTCGTGCTTGCCGCACCTAGCTTCTTTTGTGTCGTGCCGTCGACTTCCATGGCTTGCGGTACCTGTAGCAGTATCTCGAGGTTAGGCTCCTTGTCCGCCTTCACATACGCATTCAGTATGTCACCGTGTTTAGCGGGTACGCCCCACGTCGCCGCCAGAGCCAAAAGCACCCTTACCGTAGACATGTCCATGACTGCCGCGAAGGTGAGCTGGTAGTCGATACCAAAGACCTGCTCGTTTCCACACGCGACAAGTCGAGCCATGAGTCGCTCGAGGTCGCCGTGCGCGTCGGTCTTCGTCTTGAATACCCACTTGGTGTGTAGTGTGTTGCTTCCGGATGGCCGCTTGATCAAGCGCCACACGCCGTTGTCTTCGAGCGCTTCGAGCTCTTCACGCATAGCTTACTCCCAGCCTTCGCGTTTGCTGCTGCGTATCGCTTCCCCATAATTGTTGGGGTCTCTCTCAAATACGTACGCCACCACACTTTCGTCTTGTGATGGCTCCTCCTGAACCCCAGATGCCTGCGAACGCTTCGCCGCGCTGCGCGTCCTGTGTGCTGCACGCGTCCATGACTTCGATTTTTTCTTTCCTCTGTGTATTTTCAATGTCGGAGCTGGGTCTGCCGACATCAGGGTCGCCGTCTCTGTTTCTGTTGATGTCGCACCTACTTGATCCTCGTAGCCAAGCGCCCTCTGTAACTGATTGTTCTGTGCCTTGCTGAGCGTCTCAATATCCTTCACGTGCTGCGTGACAGTAACCTTGTTTTCCTTCTGAAGGAACACTCTGTAGCCCTTGGTTTCATCGCTGCGTCCGATGATGATGCCGACTTGCGATCGCCTCGCCAGAGAGTTCTTGCGTGGATCGCGGTAGACAGAGCAAACAAAGCCAAATGCTACTATGTCTCGCAAGTCAGGCGCGTGCTTTGTCAGCACTTCCAATGGAGACGCTCGCTTCGCGTTCGCACTTGTCGGGCTGCGGTTGAGAATGTACGCCGCATATTCGACCGCATCACCCCAGAATGACACGGGAAGTCGACTCGCAAAGATCATCGACCGCGCCATGTTTAACACCGCTCGGTGCATGCGCTCAGCTTTGCCGTTCGATGCCTGGTTGCGTGCCTCGCTGACCTGTCTTGCGACACCAGTCGACTTACAGAAGAGGTCGACATTCGCGTACTCGGCACCACCGTCCGTCCTTAGCACGTGGATGCGGCACTCAAACTGGCGCTCGAAGAATGCGAAGAAGTGTTTGAACTTCTTCGCGGCCTTGTCCTTCGTTGGAGCGAGGAAGACGCGACAGTAATTGGACTTATGGTCCACAAAATTGACGAGGTACCGGTTTCCGAGCCGGTCCTTGGGGGTCATCGGACCCTTGAGATCGGAACAAATGACGCCACCAATGCGGTCAATAGGTGAGTAAGCACCCGTGTCCTTACGCGACTGTGCGTTCTTCGTCTGCTTGCCTTGGGCGCACGAAATGCACGTCGGCCTCGCACGATCTGTGAGTGTTATGCTGGACTCTGGATCGCTTGCCATGCGCTCGACCGTGTCGTATGCCAAGTGACCCAGACGCTGGTGAAAATTATAGAGCGAGCCAATCTGGACATCCATGGCTGGTACATCCATCGAATTTTGAGTTAGGATCGCCATCAGCACATCGTGTGGTGTCCCAGCGCGTGTCGGTGCCACTGTCTCAACGTATAGTACGTTGTTTTCCATTTTTATGTCGAACACGACTTCCCCATTGCTGCGTCTCGCAAGTGCGCGCTTCGTACCGTCGTAAACAAGTCCTAAACCCTTGCGCTCAAGCTTGCCGTACGACATGATATTTCTCGATAGATCCGGTGCGAGGTAGACCTCCGTCAGAGTCACATCTCGCTCATGTCCTTCTGCTTTCACAGTCAGTACAACGCTACCGACGCGCGACAGCTTGATAATCTCGCCGTCGGCTAGGTGGCACTCGTGCTCGCAGTCTCGCACGCCTTGTAGTAGAGACGCGTTGTTGACGAGTTGGCGACTGGATCCACTGTCTAGAATCCAGTCGTCGCTTTCTTCGTCACTGTCATTGCTAATTGCCAGTGTCAGATTACACTTGGCATGACGCTTGCCCTTCTTGCTGATGCCTTCGCCAATCGCAAGTACAATGTTGCCACCACTCTTACCGCGACGGCTGCTGTTCTTGTCGCTAGTCCTCCTGCTACGACAGTCGGCTTTAACATGTCCCATCTTGCCACATCCATAGCAGGTACGCGTTTCCTTTCGCGGTGTGGACTCATCCACGTGGGCGACAACCTCCTTTCCAAAGAAGCGTCCCGGTTGAGCTTCCATCTCGATTGCCTGCGCAAAATGTGCGAGATCTTCGGCGTGCACTAGGTAGTCGACACGATGCGTCTCGTACTTGGCCATCAGAATCATCGACAGCTCGGGCGATGCATACAGCACGATATTATCAAGTACCTGCTGCTCAGCGCCACCAGCCCGCATCGCTGACTGCAACTAGGTACAGGTAGTGCTCCGGCCACGAGCGCTTGCCTTCCTTCCTTGTCGTGAACAGCTTCATTGCTTGGGCTGCGGTTATTGTCGTCTGGAATGTATCAAGCATGCGCTGCATCACGTACTGGAGAGTCGGTAGCACGGCCCACCACGTGTCGACCTGCTTGCTGAAGTAGCACTCTGCTGTGCCGGTCAGGTACTGGCCAAGAACATCAGTCTTGACGTTCTCGGTCCACAGGAATCCGCACGACTCCTGAGACATGTCAACTTGCCTCCAGAAAGTCTTGCCCCAGTCGAAGAAGCCGGACCCGAGTCCGACGTACACTTCGGTCGCATCGAACTTTCGTATAGCGAGCTTGCGCTGCCTTGCGTCGGGCGTCCGAAACTGAGTTGGCAAAGGCGATTGCATCGGCGCAGCTGGTGACTCCTGTCGATGTGGCATAGGCGAAGGCTGATACGCTGGTATCTGGACAGGCGGCTGCTGTGCGCGCTGCGCACGCTGACGATCGACACACAAGCGCGCTTGGTGGCTTGTCAAGTCTGAGCAGTCAAGCGCGTCACGGTGAAGCTTGCCCGCGAAGTCCGCGCCAAGCATTGAGGTAAACATTCCGCTGTCCACTGCTCCACGCATGCGCTCGTCTTGGTCAATCCTTGCCCGGGACAGCTTCATCTTCTTAACGCGCTCGTCCATGCCGTTTAGCAACTTGAGAACCTTCTCCAGCGCATCGTTGTCCGCGCTCCTTGCGTGAGCGTGCGCATGAGACGTGCACGACGCAGCTCTCGGCGTGCCCTTGCGGTAGTCGCGCGGCGCCTGTGCCGTGTAGTTGTCGTCAGACGAGCCGTTTGGGCTCATAACTTGTTCGCTCATAGTGGTCGATGAGAAGAAGTCTGTAGCGCTGGGGTAAAAGGATTCTGTCATTGTTTTTGGTGTTATTGTAACGGGGTGAGTCGTTACATAACAATTTATAAGAAATTGTTAATAGAATATAACTATAAGAGTTATATTCTCAGAATATTGTCATAAGGACAAATATTCTGTAGCACTTACGAATAGTTCCTAATTGGTTGATATAGGCCATTATATCAACCAACGAAGACGCGCCACGACAGACGCACGCAATGAGTGGTGAGCAGCTAATTGATGTGCACATTTGTATTTAGACATAGTTAGATGAAGATAAATAGTGATTTATTGCAGACATTAACTATTATAAATACAGTTCTACTTCTTACTCTAACCAAGTACTCGCTTCTTCTTACCGTCTTCCTCTGCACGTACGAGTGTACGTGAAGTTACGAGGCACCGCCTTATTCTGTCATCAGAATAAGTAGCTTGTACTGTCACCAGTACAAGCTTCAGGGTGCCCCGTTACAGTTATCGTTTCTTGCTACGATGATGGACTAGTTGTTCTTGTTCTCCATCACTCCTATCCAATCAATCAACCATCCACTATGATGTCCACTCAATCACTAATCTTCCTACATCTCTCCAAGTCGTCAGCCGTTACTTCAACCGTTGCTACAACCTTTACCTCAACCGTTACGGGTAACCATGCCGTTTTCTAACACCTCCGTCAACTTTGAAAGAGCTTGGTGGAATTTGACATGACATATATCACGCAGTAGCTCCTTTACGAACGCTAGTAGTCCGTCTATACTATCTTCTGCAAACCATGATCATTCGTGGCAATCATATACAATAGACATTCACACATCGCAATAATGATTCTCTGTCGCTATGGAGGGGATTGGTCCGTGCTTGCAATACAGACGCACTAACCTCCAATTGAGCTTTGCCGAGACGAAGCAAATTGTTTGCGCCTGGAGTTCAATACGTGGTCTCCACATTCACTCAAGCTAAGGATGGCAAATACCACACAAAAGCACACCAGCGATACGAGTTCATCCAAGCACAGTCTGGGTATGTTTTCACCCTCAGTAACGAGCTCAGGAAATACAAGCGCATCAATGTATTCACTACGTTTGCTGGTTGACGCGTGCCCGCACTTAAACTAAAGCGCTAGACACTGGAACCATTTCGTGGGTTTCTGTGAGTCCTTAAAGATACCGTCACCCGTCATGAATGCCGTGTCCGCGTGGTTCAGCTTTGATCGGTAGAATCGATTCAGGTAATGGTCCCCAAAGATGGCATCGTCGAGACCACCCAAACAGCTACGATACTCTACGAGGCCGTCGTTTTTGCTGGATTTGTGAGAGACGACCTTGGCTGCAATAACGGAGGGGGCTTGGTATTTCGAAAAGACGCCATAGTAGCTGTCGCTGCATATTGCAGCTGCCACATTGTCACGATAAGCTTTTTGCGCCGCTGCATACGCTTCGTTAATGGCTGGAGTGCTGTACTTCTCGCCTTGGTAGACTGTCGTCCCGCGGGAAGGCATCAGTGGACACTGGCCAAGCAATCCAAATAGTCCTTCAGCGATGGCATCTTTTTTCCCCCGCAGACATCTAACATGTAATCCGAAGTCATGCTACCACCCATTGGTGGACTGAGCGATACCCACGACGTGTTCGGTGAGAATGAGCACTTTCCATTTGCCAATGCACTAGCCATCACGAGGCCGCCCATCGAATGGGTCACAATGATCGCGTTGTCAATAATCCCAGCAGCTACGTCACTCGAAGCGCTCAGGGAGAGCGAGAAGTTGCAGTATTTCTGTTGCAACATGTCGTCCCTCCATCCGACGTCGGCGGTGTTGATTACAGCATACTTGACTGAAGAGCAAAACGGGGCGTTGATATTGCCTATCCTATCACGGACCAAGTCCGGCGTGTTCTGCAATTCGGTTCTTTCGTGCGGGTTACCGAGACCATGAAATATGATGCAAGGGCGACGTTTTGACGTTTGTTGACACTCGGTCGCCTGCATGGCCATGTGAGACTCTGCCTTTAGACCTCTTGTCGTACTTGACATCAAATTACTCCCACGCATCAGAGATAAAGCGGTTGGTGTCATCAGTGTGGCTGGTGCGACAGGTTTGCATGAGCTTCTTCCATCGGATAGCTTTGGTTCTTGAATACGCTCCTGTCGGTCGAGATACTCGACAGCAATGTCCAAGTCACTGCTGAATGCCGTGAATCCGGCTTCGCCAGACACGCAGATGGCGTAGTGCACGCCAACGAACGACGTCTTGAACAAATTCCCTTCTGGACATTTGACTGCTTCCTCGCCAATGGATGCACTTGGAATTCGCGAAACGTCATTCAACGCGGGCAAAATCCTGTCAAACGGTAGTGCATTAGGCGAGAGACATCCAACCGTCTCGACACCGCTAGTGTCTTTGGTCGTTAGGTAAGCAGCGCCATTTGCAAGAGTGTACGTAATCTCCGACCCGTTGTCAAGAAACGTGGCATATCCGTCGTAGAGGACACTCGCACCATTTGCAGATATGACTGGAGTCGCGTAGACGTCAAAGGACAAGGTCCCGTGCAACCTCATCTTTTCACGTTTCATCATGACACGAAGTCGTACAGATGGTGCACCTGTCAGTACACTCGGTCTCTGCGAAGTCTCTGTAGAAGCTGCTAGCTGCAAGAGCCCTAACAAGGCAAAGACAAACGCAATGACGACTTGCATGAAATATCCGAGTGCAGTTTCTCGTCCAGCAGGAAGTTTGTAAATGACACTTCATTAGCAAACGAAAGGTAGCAAGTCTGAACGAGCACAACTCAACGACCGGCTTTGTGTCTCATCGGAGTTGTTCCAGTCAAGAGCCCATCGGGTGTACGACTTTCTACTGTGCGAGATAGACGCTGCAATCGCGCAAGGCCGATACCGCCAATGGACAATTCGTGTCCGGAGACTTTCGGCGTCTACCTAACTGGTGCTTTCAATGACAAATTCCTGAAAGCATCGGTTTGCACAAACCGAGGTGGTACTTCTTCTAGATGAGGTAGCTAGTGTTGCCCGAATGCATGAATCGTAGGGGCGAAACGTGGATAGGTGTCGTTTCAAGTACACTACTCACGAGTAAGTAATGAACCGCACGTTCCATTACAAGGCTGCGACAGATATCCCAGCCACACATGCACTCGTTCGCATGCGGGCTTCAGCCCGTCAAGATCCGGCTATCCTATCCTATACATTATTAGAGTATCGTGTGGTCGACTGTTTGTCAAGCTTGTACTTGACCTTCTGCTCGTCGTATGATTGCCATTACATGCGTCAAGTTCAAAAAATAGGCGTCGTGTAACGGGGTGAATCGTTACATAACAATTTATAAGAAATTGTTAATAGAATATAACTATAAGAGTTATATTCTCAGAATATTGTCATAAGGATAAATATTCTGTAGCACTTACGAATAGTTCCTAATTGGTTGATATAGGTCATTATATCAACCAACGAAGACGCGCCACGACAGACGCACGCAATGAGTGGTGAGCAGCTGATTGATTTACACATTTGTATTCAGACATAGTTAGATGAAGATAAATAGTGATTCATTGCAGACATTAACTATTATAAATACAGTTCTACTTCTTACTTTAACCAAGTACTCGCTTCTTCTTACCGTCTTTCTCTGCACGTACGAGTGTACGTGAAGTTCCGAGGCACCGCCTTATTTTGTCATCAGAATAAGTAGCTTGTACTGTCACCAGTACAAGCTTCAGGGTGCCCCGTTACACCTGGTAGCACTTCGTAGTCCGTCCAAGGACCACGTTCACATCTAACATGAATATGTCAGATGATGAAGATGACCGAAGCTTTCACGCTACGCGTGGCGGCTACTCCCATTTGAGCGATGTCGAATGGGATGCGGTTGAACGAATGGGTTCGACCATGGGCATCCATGCTGTTAGCGTCATGCTAGAGGCTCTCAATAGAGATGCCCAACATGCTACTATCGCCAAGTTCATTCAAAATGAACTTGACGCAGAACGCGAGAAAGTAGCCTTGCTTCACCAACAAGGTTCTCAACAAGCAGAGTTGTTGAGAGAACAAGGTGCTCAACAGTTTGAACTGTTGAGACAGCAGCAGGCTGCTGCTGGCGGGTCGATGCACTCGCGTCGGCCCGAGACTTTGAAGATTGACATCTCAAAGTATAGGGGGTCGAAGAAGACTCCCTCTTGAGATGGTTCGTCGAATTGGATGACGCCATAAGGGCGCGTCGCATCGACGACGGGGATATGCAAGTTGCATTTGCCCAGTCAAATCTGGCAGGACGTGCCAAGACTTGGGCACTGGGGCTCAAGCTGCACGACCCATATGCGTTTGGGTCGTTGGAAGTTTCTTCAAGTCGCGGCTCAGACAAACGTTTGAACCGCCTAGAGCTGAGTTCAGAGCTCGAACCGAACTCTTGAAGCTCAAGCAGGGTAAGCGTGATGTGCACGCTTACGCTCAACATATACGACATCTCACGAGTTGTATAAGTTCCAATCCGGTGGATGAACACACGTTGGTTTCGGTGTTCATGCAGGGTCTTGCGGATGGTCCCGTCAAGACTCACCTGTTCCGGCTTGAACTAGATTCACTAGAACAAGCCATTTCAATTGCGGAGCAGGAAGACTTCAGTCTGAGACAGGCTCGCGCCAGCTCGACATCATATCGTCAACCGAGACGATATGACAACGGAGGTCCAGAGCCGATGGAACTCTGTTATGTAGAGAGCGAGAAGGCTCGCTCTACAGGCTACAAGAAGTTGCAGAGATGCAACAGATGTCAAAAGACAGGACACTACGCTTACGAGTGTAGTGCCCCTCGTCCAGTGTCTCGCGACACTGGGCGTAGTGACCGTCCACCCATGAGAAAGGGGCAGGGACGAGGGTCCACTGTTGGTGCAAAGACGCAACAACGGGATGGGCCGTCAAAAAACGGACAGGATCAGTAGGTGCGGAGCACCCTACTGATCCAGCAACGTCAAGAGAATTTGTAGGCCTCTTGATGAAGGTTGCTCCCAACACACAGACATTGTGCGTTGCTGCTCTAGGTAATGAGATCTCACTCATTACCTTGAAACTCGAAGTGACGAATAAGTTGTCCCTTCGAGCTCTAGTCGATTGTGGGGCGTCCAACAATTTTGTGCGACGCCAATCGCTAGAAGATGGTCACTTTAAATTCAGTGAATGTGACATACCTCCTACGAGGATGACGGTACGTCTTGCGACAGGCGCATCCGTAACCGTCATGAAGCGTATAGTGAAGATTCACTATACGCTAGAAGATACCCAATACGACGATGACTTTATCGTATTGGATTTGGATGACAAATTTGATGTCATCCTTGGAATACCGTGGCTCAGAAGGTACGAACCACGGGTAAACTGGCAACATCGGACAGTAACGATGCCTGCCGCTTGTTCATCAGATGGCCATCTGATGAACGTTTTGGAGCGTCCACAAGCGTGTGGATGTACTACGAGTGAGTGCGATGGCCTCACTTGTGGTACGGTCGTTAGTACGACTGCACAAAACCTTAGTGTACCAAACGGTTACACTTCGGAGCAAAGTTCCGGCGGCTGTGAGGAATAACAGGCTGCGCCGAAGGTCCACCACTCGAATAAGTCGGGTGGACTGGGACAAAGATGTATCCCTAGAGGGGAACATCTAGAAGAGAAACAATCGATCGCTCAGGTTAAGCGAAACGATAATCCTAGATCGACTGGAGAGTCTTTCGTAGAGGATCTCGCTGTGGTTGCGCAACCCCAGCTAGAGGAAGTAAAGGGAATAAGTCCCAAGATTACAAATACGGCGGAAATAAGTTCCCCAAAACCCGCGGGAATAAGTCCCCGGGAAGCCGAAGGAATAAGTCCTTCGAAGCCTGAGGGAATAAGTCCCCAGGAAATGACAGAGACATTGAATGCCATAGTCAATAACGGATCATGTGTAGGCGCTTATACACTTGATCTGATTGCGCCTCCGAAGTTAACTTCGGAGATCACTCAGTTGCCAACGCTCGAACATAAAAGGTTCTTGCGTGATCTGCGTAGTGGCAAAGTCAAGCAGATCTGCATACTCGTCGCTGACGACGAGTATGTAACCGACATAAGGTCAGCAACAGTGTTTACTGAGAACGAGAGAGTTCTCAGTAGTTCATCTATGGACGAGAGTGTCCTAGATGAAAAGACACGAATTGAGCGATATGAGTCCCAATCATGGGAATCGCTCAAGGAAAATCCTCTCTATGAAGATTTGGTTGAATTCAAGGATGTATTCCCTGAAACTGTTCCGTGCGAATTACCGAAGGATAAAGGTATTCGACACGAAGTCGAGCTTAAACCAGGATCGAAGTACTGTGTCATGAAGCAGTGGCCACTGCCTCGTGAACAAGTACTTGCGATCGACAAGTTCTTTGCCGATCGTTTAGCAGCGGGCCATGTGAGGGAATCAACTTCCCCACATAGCTCTCCGACCTTCTGTGTGCGAAAAGCAACAGGAGGGTGGCGGATAGTGCACGCGTTTAACAAATTGAACGCTGCAACGGTACCGGCTCAGACGCCGATACCGAGGAAGGACGTAATCATTGATGGTATGTCAAAGAGTACCATCTTTTCGTCCATGGATTTGATGGATGGCTTCTATCAAATCCTTATGCGGGAACGGGATATACCCTATACCGCAGTTAGCACACCTAGCGGCATGCTCTGGGAATGGCTGGTAATGCCACAAGGGCTCAGTAATGCCCCTGCCACGTTCAACAGGTGTGTATCACATCTGTTGAGGCCAGTACGAGAATTCGCGCCGAGTTATTTCGATGACGTATTCATCCATAGTCGAGCTATGGATGGAAAGTCGGACGTTGAGGTTCACAAGTACCACGTCCGACAAGTTCTTACAATCATGCGAAAGCATCAATTGTATGCAAACCTCAAGAAGTGTTTATTTGCAGCAAGCGAAATACCACTTCTTGGGTGCATCGTTGGTAAGAACGGTGTACGTCCTGATCCCGAAAAGATCAAGGCGATCACCGACTGGCCCGTGCCGGTCGATGTCAAAGGTCTTCAAAAATTCCTTGGGCTAGCAGCGTATTTGCATAAGTATTCACGCAATTACGCCGAGATGACTGTACACCTCTCTCGTTTGTTGAAAAAGAACGAGAGGTGGATATGGAACGCTGAATGTCAACGCTCCTTTGAGGGTATCAAGCAGAGCTTGATACAATCCCCAGTCCTAGCAATAGCCGATCAGGACAGGCCATTTCATGTGGTCTGTGATGCCAGCGATTTCGCAATCGGCTGTGCATTAATGCAGTACGACCTTGAAGGCGTTGAACGCGTCGTCTGCTATCAGTCGCGTCAGCTGCAACCAGCTGAGCGGAACTATCCAGTGCATGACAAGGAACTCCTTGCCATGAAGCATGCACTCGCGAAGTTCAGAGTATATCTATTAGGAGATAGACCCTTCGTTGGTTACACTGACCATGCGTCATTACGCACGGCAGTGAACAGCCCGCACCTTTCACAACGAATGGCGCGGTGGTTGTCATTCTTTGCAGAATACAACTTTACGGTCGAGTACAAACCAGGACGACTTAATGTCGTCGCTGATGCACTCTCACGTCGTCCCGACTTTGAAACAGTCGCGAAACCCAACAGTGAGACAGTCACTGTTGCGGTTATGACGTCCTCAGTTCCATCTACAACGTTGTATGATGATGTGAGGCGGGCATACGCCCAAGATGGTGAGATAGTGAAGTTGTTGTCACATCTCTCCCAACCATCTCGAGAATCGTTGAAACGATTGTCGTCTGCGTATCGATCTGCATCAGATCGATACACTACTCGTAACGGTTTACTGTACTATACAGCCGTTTCTGGTGACACACCACGTGTTGTCATTCCAGATAATACTGATCTGCGTTTGCGGATCATGTTCGAGTATCACGATGCTCCTATAGGAGGACATCGTGGCCGAGAGAAAACATATCTCACGGTAAGTCGAGACTTTTACTGGCCCCGCCAGTATCAGTTTGTGCGAAAGTATGTTCGCGCATGCGAAGTCTGCCAACGAGTGAAGTCAAGTCCTTCACTGCGTGCACCTTTACAGCCTCTACCGGTTCCGGCTGAGTGCTGGGAATCCATCTCAATGGATTTCGTCTTTGGGTTACCCAAAGACGCACGCGGGAATACGGGTATTCTCGTATTTGTTGACAGACTCAGCAAAATGGTACACCTTGTGGCTGTACCAGAGACAATCACGGCAAGTGGCTGTGCTTGTGTCTTTATTGACACCATCTTCCGACTTCATGGGTTGCCCCGTGAACTCGTATCAGACAGAGATCCACGCTTTACAGCTGATTTCTGGCGTTCCGTGTTCAAATCACTCGGAACGCGCTCGAAGATGTCAACATCTGATCATCCAGAGTCAGATGGTCAGACGGAACGTGCCAATCGTGTCCTTGAAGAGATACTTCGAGGATACGTACACTCCTTTAAGAGTTAGAGTAAGTTTTTGCCGATGGTAGAGTTTGCCATCAACAACTCGGTGCATGCGTCCACGACACATACACCGTTTTACGTGAATGGCTTGCACCATCCGCGTGTACCCACCTTACTAGAGTGTAACTCTGGTTTAAGGGGGGGAGGGACTCGCGCGAGCAAAAACCGATTTGGTTCACGCTCATCACGCTCTGACGAAGAAGTCATTGCGTTTGATGCCGATATCGATAACATCGATATCGAAGAAGATGATGCCAGTGAGAGTGCGGAAGCCCTCACTGAAGACAATGATCCCAGTGAGAGTGCGGAAGCCCTCACTGAAGAAAAGGTTGATGTTGCTGCAGTGCGCTCACAGCACACTGAAGCTAACGAGTCATCAGATGAGTTCATACTGGCTCGTGAAACGGTAGTCCGTTTTGTGCAAGACTCCATCGCCGAAGCGGTAGTAAAGCAAAAGCAAAACGCTGACAAGAATGGAAGGGCAAACGCTCTTTTATTTAATAAAGGTGACTTAGTCCTACTGTCTACGGTTAATCTACCAAAGCATGTAGTGACTAACTTGGGTAGCAGTAAACTACTACCCAAGTACATTGGCCCATTTCGTGTATTGCACCGCCTAGGCAATGCATACACGATCGAGTTACCACGTAAGATGCGAACGCATCCCACGTTTTACGTTGGTCGGCTTAAGCCGTACCATCAGTACGCTGCTTCTTCCGATGAAGAACGCCCTTGCGCTCAAGCATCTCGCAGAGAGCCTTGTGCTCCCGATGGTGGGCATCAACAAGGGTCTGAAGAGCAGTTATCTCAGCCCGAGACCGATCAACAATCCCACGAGCTACCCTTAGCTCGTCACGAAGAGATGTCAGAGATCTCTCGTTCTCAAGCTGAGCAAAGGCAAACTCAGCTCGATGCTTCGAGGCAGTGTCCACCATCTGGAGACGCCTGTCCCGCTCATGCTCGAGATCGTCGCGTAACCCTTGCGTTACGCGATCAAAGAAGCTCTCGGGAACACACCGATCCACATGATCGTGTGGAGAGCGTCTTTCCTCCTCCTCCACCTCCATTAGAGGACTCTCGCGGTGGCCAGCGCTATCTAGTTGAGCAGCTGTTGAACCACCGCGACGTGAACGGACGTCGGACGAGTTACCTCGTCCGGTGGCGCGGCTATCCCCAGTCCTGGGATTCTTGGGAGCCCCGCTCCCAATTGATGGTTGACGTACTGGGTCTGGTCGAGCAGTACGACGCGACACATCCTGTGCCGCAGAAGGACCGCCGGAGAAAGTCTTCCCGGCACGGTCGTAAAGGGATTTCAGGTTGTCAATCCCTTCGTACATCTCAGTAGAGACACGTACGCGCCACCACGGGCTGGTAAGGAGGTAAGCCTCCTTAGGTGCTCGTGCAGAGTTGTTCACACAACATGGGCACGAGTCTCCACAAGAGAGGCAGGGTAATCCTTTCTCCCTTGACAGACGATGCAGCTTGTAGCGTGCACCTGTCGGGGTTCGCTTTTCAAACTTATCACGAGCTTTGATAAGTTTGTCGTTTCAAGCGTCACGACCTACATCCTCGAGATTATGGATGTAGGCGTTCCACGCCTGAAGTAGTGAGGGACCATCACGTTTGTGATTCCCACTGTACCATCGATGTCTGAAGAAAGCATCGATGAAGAACTCATGTTCAGCGCGATAGTCTTTCGCGCTGGGGTCAAGGTGATGAATCCTTGACGAATCGAACAATCGTGTTCGATAACGATCACTCGTCGTCGCCGACAAGTGATCCATGACAGATTTAGGAGGCATCCATGCCTTCTTTTCTGGAGCGAGACGCAACACATTGCGGTCCCGCTCTTCCTGCGATGTGCCGACAGAAGTACTGGCACCTCGCTGTGAAGTGGTGTCCATTGGAGGAACGACACCACTATTAGCGCCCGAGTCTCGCGACCTCGAGCGCCTTCGCTTCGGCGATGGTTCATCTGACTCATCAGATGAACCAAAGATGCTGCGACGCAAAGCATCGTCCATGCCACGCTTGGCAGGCGGCTTGGATTCAATTGCCGTCGATACGGATCCGTCATCCGTATCAGGAGAGTACGAGACACCGAGCTCGTACTCTGTGAAGACACGAGTGTCTTCATGACCAGCGCCTGCATCACCAGGTGATACAGGCTGAGGTCTCTTCAGCAACCGATGAGACATCAGTTGCTGTAGTTTCTGCTTCGGCGTCCGCACAGAGACGTGCAGACGCGCTCTCGGCGGCCTTGCTCGCGCATCGCATGGGCTTGTTTACCATGCGATGAGATGTTGGAAAGTGGACGCGGACCAACAAGTGCAAACCCCGTCCCAAATGATTTGGGACGAGTATCCATTTAGTCAATCAGTCACTAAAGTGACTGATGGTTAAGGGGGTGATGTAACGGGGTGAATCGTTACATAACAATTTATAAGAAATTGTTAATAGAATATAACTATAAGAGTTATATTCTCAGAATATTGTCATAAGGACAATATTCTGTAGCACTTCCAAGTAGTTCCTAATTGGTTGATATAGGCCATTATATCAACCAACAAAAGACGCCCACGACAGACGCACGCAATGAGTGGTGAGCAGATAACTGATTTACACATTTGTATTTAGACATAGTTAGATGAAGATAAATAGTGATTTATTGCAGACATTAACTATTATAAATACAGTTCTACTTTTTACTCTAACCGAGTACTCGCTTCTTCTTACCGTCTTCCTCTGCACGTACGAGTGTACGTGAAGTTACGAGGCACCGCCTTATTCTGTTATCAGAATAAGTAGCTTGTACTATCACCAGTACAAGCTTCAGGGTGCCCCGTTACACGTCGCCTTGTTGAAAGATTGAAAAAACACGAAGATGCGATCCTACCCTGGACTGCCGTCATTATCTTGAGTATAGAGGGGGACCCAGCTGCTGACTTCTGCAGTCCGAGCTGATATGTTGCTTGCACATACTGCGGATTGACTCACTGTATCGGGGCACCCTGAAGCTTGTACTGGTGACAGTACAAGCTACTTATTCCGATGACAGAATAAGGCGGTGCCTCGGAACTTCACGTACACTCGTACGTGCAGAGAAAGACGGTAAGAAGAAGCGAGTACTTGGTTAAAGTAAGAAGTAGAACTGTATTTAGTATAGTTAATGTCTGCAATGAATCACTATTTATCTTCATCTAACTATGTCTAAATACAAATGTGTAAATCAATTAGCTGCTCACCACTCATTGCGTGCGTCTGTCGTGGCGCGTCTTCGTTGGTTGATATAATGACCTATATCAACCAATTAGGAACTATTCGTAATGCTACAGAATATTTGTCCTTATGACAATATTCTGAGAATATAACTCTTATAGTTATATTCTATTAACAATTTCTTATAAACTGTTATGTAACGGTTCACCCCGTTACATCACCCCCCCCTTAACCATCAGTCACTTTAGTGACTGATTGACTAAATGGATACTCGTCCCAAATCATTTGGGACAGGGTTTGCACTTGTTGGTCCGAGTCCACTTTCCAACAGTTCATCGCATGGTTAACAAGCCCATGCGATGCGCGAGCAAGGCCGCCGAGAGCGCGTCTGCACGTCTCTGTGCGGACGCCGAAGCAGAAACAACAGCAACTGATGTCCCATCGGTTGCTGAAGAGACCCAGCCTGTGTCACTTGGTGATGCAGGCGCTGGTCATGAAGACACTCGTGTCTTCACAGAGTACGAGCTCGGTGTCTCATACTCTCCTGATACGGATGACGGATCCGTATCGACAGCGATTGAATCTAAGCCGCCTGCCAAGCGTGGCATGGATGATGCTTTGCGTCGCAGCATCTTTGGTTCATCTGATGAATCAGATGAGCCATCGCCGAAGCGTAGGCGCTCGAGATCGCAAGACTCGGGCGCTAATAGTGGTGTCGGTTCTCCTATGGACACCACTTCGCAACGAGGTACCAGTACTTCTGTCGGCACGTCGCAGGAAGAGCGGGACCGCAATGTCTTGCGTCTTGATCCAGAAAAGAAGGTATAGATGCCTCCTAAATCCGTCATGGATCACTTGTCGGCGACGACGAGTGATCGTTATCGAACACGATTGTTCGATTCGTCAAGGATCCATCACCTTGACCCCAGCGCGAAAAACTATCGCGCTGAACATGAATTCTTCATCGATGCTTTCTTTAGACATCGATGGTACAGTGGGAATCACAAACGTGATGGTCCCTCACTGTTTCAAGCGTGGAACGCTTACATCCATAACCTTTGAGGATGTAGGTCGTGACGTTTTGGAACGACAAACTTATCAAAGCTCGTGATAAGTTTGAAAAGCGAACCCAGACAGGTGCACGCTACAAGCTGCATCGTCTGTCAAGGGAGAGTGGGTTACCCTGCCTCTCGTGGGGAGACTCGTGCCCATGTTGTGTGAACAACTCTGCACGAGCACCTAAGGAGGCTTACCTCCTTACTAGCCCGTGGTGGAGCGTCCGTATCTCTACTGAGATGTACGAAGGGATTGACAACCTGAAATCCCTTTACGACCGTGCCGGGAAGACTTTCTCCGGCGGTCCTTCTGCGGCACAGGATGTGCCGCGTCGTACTGCTCAACCAGACCCAGTACGTCGATCATCAGTTGGGAGCGGGGCTCCCAAGAATCCCAGGACGGGGGATAGCCGCGCCACCGGACGAGATAACTCGTCCGACGTCCGTTCACGTCGCGGTGGTTCAACAGCCGCTCTACCAGATAGCGCTGGCCACCGCGAGAGTCCTCTAATGGGGGTGGAGGAGGAGGAAAGACGCTCTCCACACGATCATGGGGATCCATGTGTTCCCGAGAGCCTCTTTGATTGCGTAACGCAAGGGTTACGCGACGATCTCGAACATAAGCGGGACAGGCGTCTCCAAATGGCGGACACTGCCTCGAAGCATCGAGCTGAGTTTGCCTTTGCTCAGCTTGAGAACGAGAGATCTCTGACATCTCTTCGTGACGAGCTAAGGGTACCTCGTGGGATTGTTGATCGGTCTCGGGATGAGATAGCTGCTCTTCAGACCCTTGTTGATGCCCACCATCGGGAGCACAAGGCTCTCTGCGAGATGCTTGAGCGCAAGGGCGTTCTTCATCGGAAGAAGCAGCGTACTGATGGTACGGCTTAAGCCGACCAACGTAAAACGTGGGATGCGTTCGCATCTTACGTGGTAACTCGATCGTGTATGCGTTGCCTAGGCGATGCAATACACGAAATGGACCGATGTACTTGGGTAGTAGTTTACTGCTACCCAAGTTAGTCACTACATGCTTTGGTAGATTAACCGTAGACAGTAGGACTAAGTCACCTTTATTAAATAAAAGAGTGTTTGCCCTTCCATTCTTATCAGCGTTTTGCTTTTGCTTATCCACCGCTTCGGCGATGGAGTCTTGCACAAAACGGACTACCGTTTCACGAGCCAGTATGAACTCATCTGATGACTCGTTAGCTTCAGTGTGCTGTGAGCGCACTGCAGCAACATCAACCTTTTCTTCAGTGAGGGCTTCCGCGCTCTCACTTGCATCATCTTCTTCGATATCGATGCTGTCGATATCGGCATCAAACGCAGTGACTTCTTCGTCAGAGCGTAATGAGCGTGAACCAATCCGGTTTTTGCTCGCGCGAGTCTCCCCCCCCTTAAACCAGAGTTACACTCTAGTAAGGTGGGTACACGCGGATGGTGCAAGCCATTCACGTAAAACGGTGTATGTATCGTGGACGCATGCACCGAGTTGTTAATGGCAAACTCTACCATTGGTAAAAGCTCACTCTAACTCTTAAAGGAGTGTACGTATCCTCGAAGTATCTCTTCAAGGACACGATTGGCACGTTCCGTCTGACCATCTGACTCTGGATGATCAGATGTTGACATCTTCAAGCGCGTTCCGAGTGATTTGAACACGGAACGCCAGAAATCAGCTGTAAAGCGTGGATCTCTGTCTGATACGAGTTCACGGGGCAATTCATGAAGTCGGAAGATGGTGTCAATAAAGACACAAGCACAGCCACTTGCCGTGATTGTCTCTGGTACAGCCACAAGGTGTACCATTTTGCTGAATCTGTCAACAAATACGAGAATACCCGTATTCCCGTGTGCGTCTTTGGGTAACCCAAAGACAAAATCCATTGAGTTGGATTCCCAGCACTCAGCCGGAACCGGTAGAGACTGTAATGGTGCACGCAGTGAAGGACTTGACTTCACTCGTTGACAGACTTCACATGCGCGGACGTACTTGCGCACAAACTGATACTGGCGGGGCCAGTAAAAGTCTCGACTTACCGTGAGATATGTTTTCTCACGTTCACAATGTCCTCCTATAGGAGCATCGTGATACTCGAACATGATCCGCAAACGCAGATCAGTATTATCTGGAATGACAACACGTGGTGTGTCACCAGAAACGGCTGTATAATACAGTAACCCGTTGTGAGTAGTGTATCGATCTGATGCAGATCGATACGCAGACGACAATCGTTTCAACGATTCTCGGGATGGTTGGGAGAGATGTGTCAACAACTTCACTATCTCACCATCTTGGGCGTATGCCCGCCTCACATCATCATACAACGTTGTAGATGGAACTGAGGACGTCATAAACGCAACAGTGGCTGTCTCACTGTTGGGTTTCACGACTGGTTCAAAGTCGGGACGACGTGAGAGTGCATCAGTGACGACGTTAAGTCGTCCTGGTTTGTACTCGACCGTAAAGTTGTATTCTGCAAAGAATGACAACCACCGCGCCATTCGTTGTGAAAGGTGCGGGCTGTTCACTGCCGTGCGTAATGACGCATGGTCAGTGTAACCAACGAAGGGTCTATCTCCTAATAGATATACTCTGAACTTCGCGAGTGCATGCTTCATGGCAAGGAGTTCCTTGTCATGCACTGGATAGTTCCGCTCAGCTGGTTGCAGCTGACGCGACTGATAGCAGACGACGCGTTCAACGCCTTCAAGGTCGTACTGCATTAATGCACAGCCGATTGCGAAATCGCTGGCATCACAGACCACATGAAATGGCCTGTCCTGATCGGCTATTGCTAGGACTGGGGATTGTATCAAGCTCTGCTTGATACCCTCAAAGGAGCGTTGACATTCAGCGTTCCATAACCACCTCTCGTTCTTTTTCAACAAACGAGAGAGGTGTACAGTCATCTCGGCGTAATTGCGTGAATACTTGTGCAAATACGCCGCTAGCCCAAGGAATTTTCGAAGACCTTTGACATCAACCGGCACAGGCCAGTCGGTGATCGCCTTGATCTTTTCGGGATCAGGACGTACACCGTTCTTGCCAACGATGCACCCAAGAAGTGGTATTTCGCTTGCTGCAAATAAACACTTCTTGAGATTGGCATACAATTGATGCTCTCGCATGATTGTAAGAACCTGTCGGACGTGGTACCTGTGAACCTCAACGTCCGACTTTCCATACGTAGCCCGACTATGGATGAATACGTCATCGAAATAGCTCGGCGCGAATTCTCGTACTGGTCTCAACAGATGTGTCACACATCTGTTGAACGTGGCAGGGACATTACTAAGCCCTTGTGGCATTACTAGCCATTCCCAGAGCATGCCGCTAGGTGTGCTCACTGCGGTATAGGGTATGTACCGTTCCCGCATAAGGATTTGATAGAAGCCATCCATCAAATCCATGGACGAAAAGATGGTACTCTTTGACACAACATCAATGATTACGTCCTTCCTTGGTATTGGCGTCTGAGCCGGTACCGTTGCAGCATTCAACTTGTTAAATGCGTGCACTATCCGCCACCCTCCTGTTGCTTTTCGCACACAGAAGGTCGGAGAGCTACGTGGGGAAGTGTGTTATTCCCTCACATGGCCCGCAGCTAAACGATCGGCAAAGAACTTGTCGATCGCAAGTACTTGTTCACGAGGCAGTGGCCACTGCTTCATGACACAGTACTTCGAGCCTGGTTTAAGCTCGACTTCGTGTCGAATACCTTTATCCTTCGGTAATTCGCACGGAACAGTTTCAGGGAATACATCCTTGAATTCAACCAAATCTTCATAGAGAGGATTTTCCTTGAGCGATTCCCATGATTGGGACTCATATCGCTCAATTCGTGTCTTTTCATCTAGGGCACTCTCGTCCATAGATGAACTACTGAGAACTCTCTCGTTCTCAGTAAACACTGTTGCTGACCTTATGTCGGTTACATACTCGTCTTCAGCGACGAGTATGCAGATCTGCTTGACTTTGCCACTACGCAGATCACGCAAGAATCTTTTATGTTCGAGCGTTGGCAACTGAGTGATCTCCGAAGTTAACTTTGGAGGCGCAATCAGATCAAGTGTATAAGCGCCTACACATGATCCATCATTGACTATGACATTCAAGGTCTCTGTCATTTCATGGGGACTTATTCCCTCAGGCTTCGAAGGACTTATTCCTTCGTCTTCCCGGGGACTTATTCCCGCGGGTTTTGGGGAACTTATTTCCGCCGTATTTGTAATCTTGGGACTTATTCCCTTTACTTCCTCTAGCGGTGGTTGCGCAACCACAGCGAGATCCTCTACGAAAGACTCTCCAGTCGATCTAGGATTATCGTTTCGCTTAACCTGAGCGATCGGTTGTTTCTCTTCTAGATGTTCCCCGCTAGGGATACATCTTTGTCCCAGTCCACCCGACTTATTCGAGTGGTGGACCTTCGGCGCAGCCTGTTATTCCTCACAGCCGCCGGAACTTTGCTCCGAAGTGTAACCGTTTGGTACACTAAGGTTTTGTGCAGTCGTACTAACGACCGTACCACAAGTGAGGCCATCGCACTCACTCGTAGTACATCCACACGCTTGTGGACGCTCCAAAACGTTCGTCAGATGGCCATCTGATGAACAAGCGGCAGGCATCGTTACTGTTCGATGTTTCCAGTTTACTCGTGGTTCGTACCTTCTGAGCCACGGTATTCCAAGGATGACATCAAATTTGTCATCCAAATCCAATACGATAAAGTCATCGTCATATTGGGTATCTTCTAGCGCATAGTGGATCTTAACTATACGCTTCATGACGGTTACGGATGCGCCTGTCGCAAGACGTACCGTCATCTTCGTAGGAGGTGTGTCACATTCACTGAACTTAAAATGACCATCTTCTAGCGATTGGCGTCGCACAAAATTGTTGGACGCCCCACAATCGACTAGAGCTCGAAGGGACAACTTATTCGTCACTTCTAGTTTCAAGGTAATGAGTGAGACCTCATTACCTAGAGCAGCAACGCACAACGTTTGTGTGTTGGGAGCAACCTTCATCAAGAGGCCTACAAATTCTCTTGACGTTGCTGGACCAGTAGGGTGCTCCGCACCTACTGATCCTGTCCGTTTTTTTGACGGCCCATCCCGTTGTTGCGTCTTTGGACCAACAGTGGACCCTCGTCCTTGCTTCTTTCTCATGGGTGGACGGTCATTACGCCCAGTGTCGCGAGATACTGGACGAGGGGCACTACACTCGTAAGCGTAGTGTCCTGTCTTTTGACATCTGTTGCATCTCTGCAACTTCTTGTAGCCTGTAGAGCGAGCCTTCTCGCTCTCTACATAACAGAGTTCCATCGGCTCTGGACCTCCTCTGTCATATCGTCTCGGTGGACGATATGATGTCGAGCTGGCGCGAGCCTGTCTCAGACTGAAGTCTTCCTGTTTCGCAGTGGAAATGGCTTGTTCTAGTGAATCCAGTTCAAGTCGGAACAGGTGAGTCTTGACGAGACCATCCGCAAGACCCTGCATGAACACCGAAACCAACGTGTGTTCATCAACTGGGTTGGAACTTATACAACTCGTGAGATGTCGTATACGTTGCGCGTAAGCGTGCACATCACGCTTACCTTGTTTGAGCTTCAAGAGTTCAGTCCGAGCTCTGAACTCAGCCCTAGGCGGTTCAAACGTTTGTCTGAGCCGCGACTTGAAGACTTCCAACGACCCAAACGCATATGGGTCGTGCAACTTGAGCCCCAAAGCCTAAGTCTTGGCACGTCCTGCCAGATTTGATTGGGAAAATGCAACTTGCATATCCCCGTCGTCGATGCGACGCGCCCTTATGGCGTCGTCTAATTTGACGAACCATCTCAAGAGGGAGTCTTCTTCGACCCCCCGTATGCTTGGAGATGTCAATCTTCAAGGTTTCGGGTCGACGCGAGTGCATCGACCCACCAGCAGCAGCCTGCTGCTGTCTCAACAGTTCAAACTGTTGAGCACCCTGTTCTCTCAACAACTCTGCTTGTTGAGAACCTTGTTAGTGAAGCAAGGCTACTTTCTCGCGTTCTGCGTCAAGTTCATTTTGAATGAACTTGGCGATAGTAGCATGTTGGGCATCTCTATTGAGAGCCTCTAGCATGACGCTTACAGCATGGATGCCCATGGTTGAACCCAACCGTTCAACCGCATCCCATTCGACATCGCTCAAATGGGAGTAGCCGCCACGCGTAGCGTGAAAGCTTTGGTCATCTTCATCATCTGACATATTCATGTTAGATGTGAACGTGGTCCTTGGACGGACTACGAAGTGCTACCAGGTGTAACGGGGCACCCTGAAGCTTGTACTGGTGACAGTACAAGCTACTTATTCTGATGACAAAATAAGGCGGTGCCTCGGAACTTCACGTACACTCGTACGTGCAGAGAAAGACGGTAAGAAGAAGCGAGTACTTGGTTAAAGTAAGAAGTAGAACTGTATTTATAATAGTTAATGTCTGCAATGAATCACTATTTATCTTCATCTAACTATGTCTAAATACAAATGTGTAAATCAGTTATCTGCTCACCACTCATTGCGTGCGTCTGTCGTGGCGCGTCTTCGTTGGTTGATATAATGGCCTATATCAACCAATTAGGAACTACTTGGAAGTGCTACAGAATATTGTCCTTATGACAATATTCTGAGAATATAACTCTTATAGTTATATTCTATTAACAATTTCTTATAAATTGTTATGTAACGGTGAACCCCGTTACAGCAGAAGTCAGCAGCTGGGTCACCGTCTATACTCAAGATAATGACGGCAGTCCAGGGTAGGATTGTAACGGGGCACCCTGAAGCTTGTACTGGTGACAGTACAAGCTACTTATTCTGATAACAGAATAAGGCGGTGCCTCGTAACTTCACGTACACTCGTACGTGCAGAGGAAGACGGTAAGAAGAAGCGAGTACTCGGTTAGAGTAAAAAGTAGAACTGTATTTATAATAGTTAATGTCTGCAATAAATCACTATTTATCTTCATCTAACTATGTCTGAATACAAATGTGTAAATCAGTTATCTGCTCACCACTCATTGCGTGCGTCTGTCGTGGCGCGTCTTCGTTGGTTGATATAATGGCCTATATCAACCAATTAGGAACTACTTGGAAGTGCTACAGAATATTGTCCTTATGACAATATTCTGAGAATATAACTCTTATAGTTATATTCTATTAACAATTTCTTATAAATTGTTATGTAACGATTCACCCCGTTACATCACCCCCTTTAACCATCAGTCACTTTAGTGACTGATTGACTAAATGGATATTCGTCCCAAATCATTTGGGACGGGGTTTGCACTTGTTGGTCCGCGTCCACTTTCCAACATCTCATCGCATGGTAAACAAGCCCATGCGATGCGCGAGCAAGGCCGCCGAGAGCGCGTCTGCACGTCTCTGTGCGGACGCCGAAGCAGAAACAACAGCAACTGATGTCCCATCGGTTGCTGAAGAGACCCAGCCTGTGTCACTTGGTGACGCAGGCGCTGGTCATGAAGACACTCGTGTCTTCACAGAGTACGAGCTCGGTGTCTCGTACTCTCCTGATACGGATGACGGATCCGTATCGACGGCGATTGAATCTAAGCCGCCTGCCAAGCGTGGCATGGACGATGCTTTGCGTCGCAGCATCTTTGGTTCATCTGATGAGTCAGATGAACCATCGCCGAAGCGAAGGCGCTCGAGGTCGCGAGACTCGGGCGCTAATAGTGGTGTCGGTTCTCCTATGGACACCACTTCACAGCGAGGTGCCAGTACTTCTGTCGGCACGTCGCAGGAAGAGCGGGACCGCAATGTGTTGCGTCTCGCTCCAGAAAAGAAGGCATGGATGCCTCCTAAATCCGTCATGGATCACTTGTCGGCGACGACGAGTGATCGTTATCGAACACGATTGTTCGATTCGTCAAGGATCCATCACCTTGACCCCAGCGCGAAAGACTATCGCGCTGAACATGAGTTCTTCATCGATGCTTTCTTCAGACATCGATGGTACAGTGGGAATCACAAACGTGATGGTCCCTCACTACTTCAGGCGTGGAACGCCTACATCCATAATCTCGAGGATGTAGGTCGTGACGCTTGGAACGACAAACTTATCAAAGCTCGTGATAAGTTTGAAAAGCGAACCCCGACAGGTGCACGCTACAAGCTGCATCGTCTGTCAAGGGAGAAAGGATTACCCTGCCTCTCTTGGGGAGACTCGTGCCCATGTTGTGTGAACAACTCTGCACGAGCACCTAAGGAGGCTTACCTCCTTACCAGCCCGTGGTGGCGCGTACGTGTCTCTACTGAGATGTACGAAGGGATTGACAACCTGAAATCCCTTTACGACCGTGCCGGGAAGACTTTCTCCGGCGGTCCTTCTGCGGCACAGGATGTGTCGCGTCGTACTGCTCGACCAGACCCAGTACGTCAACCATCAATTGGGAGCGGGGCTCCCAAGAATCCCAGGACGGGGGATAGCCGCGCCACCGGACGAGGTAACTCGTCCGACGTCCGTTCACGTCGCGGTGGTTCAACAGCTGCTCTACTAGATAGCGCTGGCCACCGCGAGAGTCCTCTAATGGAGGTGGAGGAGGAGGAAAGACGCTCTCCACACGATCATGTGGATCGGTGTGTTCCCGAGAGCTTCTTTGATCGCGTAACGCAAGGGTTACGCGACGATCTCGAGCATGAGCGGAATAGGCGTCTCCAGATGGTGGACACTGCCTCGAAGCATCGAGCTGAGTTTGCCTTTGCTCAGCTTGAGAACGAGAGATCTCTGACATCTCTTCGTGACGAGCTAAGGGTAGCTCGTGGGATTGTTGATCGGTCTCGGGCTGAGATAACTGCTCTTCAGACCCTTGTTGATGCCCACCATCGGGAGCACAAGGCTCTCTGCGAGATGCTTGAGCGCAAGGGCGTTCTTCATCGGAAGAAGCAGCGTACTGATGGTACGGCTTAAGCCGACCAACGTAAAACGTGGGATGCGTTCGCATCTTACGTGGTAACTCGATCGTGTATGCATTGCCTAGGCGGTGCAATACACGAAATGGACCAATGTACTTGGGTAGTAGTTTACTGCTACCCAAGTTAGTCACTACATGCTTTGGTAGATTAACCGTAGACAGTAGGACTAAGTCACCTTTATTAAATAAAAGAGTGTTTGCCCTTCCATTCTTGTCAGCGTTTTGCTTTTGCTTATCCACCGCTTCGGCGATGGAGTCTTGCACAAAACGGACTACCGTTTCACGAGCCAGTATGAACTCATCTGATGACTCGTTAGCTTCAGTGTGCTGTGAGCGCACTGCAGCAACAACAACCTTTTCTTCAGTGAGGGCTTCCGCACTCTCACTGGGATCATTGTCTTCAGTGAGGGCTTCCGCACTCTCACTGGCATCATCTTCTTCGATATCGATGTTATCGATATCGGCATCAAACGCAATGACTTCTTCGTCAGAGCGTGATGAGCGTGAACCAAATCGGTTTTTGCTCGCGCGAGTCCCTCCCCCCTTAAACCAGAGTTACACTCTAGTAAGGTGGGTATACGCGGATGGCGCAAGCCATTCACGTAAAACGGTGTATGTGTCGTGGACGCATGCACCGAGTTGTTGATGGCAAACTCTACCATTGGCAAAAACTCACTCCAACTCTTAAAGGAGTGTACGTATCCTCGAAGTATCTCTTCAAGGACACGATTGGCACGTTCCGTCTGACCATCTGACTCTGGATGATCAGATGTTGACATCTTCAAGCGCGTTCCGAGTGATTTGAACACGGAACGCCAGAAATCAGCAGTGAATCGTGGATCTCTGTCTGATACGAGTTCACGGGGCAACCCATGAAGTCGGAAGATGGTGTCAATAAAGACACAAGCACAGCCACTTGCCGTGATTGTCTCTGGTACAGCCACAAGGTGTACCATTTTGCTGAATCTGTCAACAAATACGAGAATACCCGTATTCCCGCGTGCGTCTTTGGGTAACCCGAAGACGAAATCCATTGAGATGGATTCCCAGCACTCAGCCGGAACCGGTAGAGGCTGTAAAGGTGCACGCAGTGAAGGACTTGACTTCACTCGTTGGCAGACTTCGCATGCGCGAACATACTTTCGCACAAACTGATACTGGCGGGGCCAGTAAAAGTCTCGACTTACCGTGAGATATGTTTTCTCTCGGCCACGATGTCCTCCTATAGGAGCATCGTGATACTCGAACATGATCCGCAAACGCAGATCAGTATCATCTGGAATGACAACACGTGGTGTGTCACCAGAAACGGCTGTATAATACAGTAAACCGTTATGAGTAGTGTATCGATCTGATGCAGATCGATACGCAGACGACAATCGTTTCGACGATTCTCGAGATGGTTGGGAGAGGTGTGTCAACAACTTCACTATCTCACCATCTTGGGCGTATGCCCGCCTCACATCATCATACAACGTTGTAGATGGTATCGAGGACGTCATAAACGCAACAGTGGCTGTCTCACTGTTGGGTTTCACGACTGGTTCAAAGTCGGGACGACGTGAGAGTGCATCAGTGACGACGTTAAGTCGTCCTGGTTTGTACTCGACCGTAAAGTTGTATTCTGCAAAGAATAACAACCACCGCGCCATTCGTTGTGAAAGGTGCGGGCTGTTCACTGCCGTGCGTAAGGACGCATGGTCAGTGTAAACAACGAAGGGTCTATCTCCTAATAGATAGACTCTGAACTTCGCGAGTGCATACTTCATGGCAAGGAGTTCCTTGTCATGCACTGGATAGTTCCGCTCAGCTGGTTGCAGCTGACGCGACTGATAGCAGACGACGCGTTCAACGCCTTCAAGGTCGTACTGCATTAATGCACAGCCGATTGCGAAATCGCTGGCATCACAGACCACATGAAATGGCCTGTCCTGATCGGCTATTGCTAGGACTGGGGATTGTATCAAGCTCTGCTTGATACCCTCAAAGGAGCGTTGACATTCAGCGTTCCATAACCACCTCTCGTTCTTTTTCAACAAACGAGAGAGGTGTACAGTCATCTCGGCGTAATTGCGTGAATACTTATGCAAATACGCCGCTAGCCCAAGGAATTTTCGAAGACCTTTGACATCGACCGGCACAGGCCAGTCGGTGATCGCCTTGATCTTTTCGGGATCAGGACGTACACCGTTCTTACCAACGATGCACCCAAGAAGTGGTATTTCGCTTGCTGCAAATATACACTTCTTGAGGTTAGCATACAATTGATGCTTTCGCATGATTGTAAGAACTTGTCGGACGTGGTACCTGTGAACCTCAACGTCCGACTTTCCATCCATAGCTCGACTATGGATGAATACGTCATCGAAATAACTCGGCGCGAACTCTCGTACTGGTCTCAACAGATGTGATACACATCTGTTGAACGTGGCAGGGGCATTACTGAGCCCTTGTGGCATTACTAGCCATTCCCAGAGCATGCCGCTAGGTGTGCTAACTGCGGTATAGGGTATGTACCGTTCCCGCATAAGGATTTGATAGAAGCCATCCATCAAATCCATGGACGAAAAGATGGTACTCTTTGACATACCATCAATGATTACGTCATTCCTCGGTATCGGCGTCTGAGCCGGTACCGTTGCAGCGTTCAACTTGTTAAACGCGTGCACTATCCGCCACCCTCCTGTTGCTTTTCGCACACAGAAGGTCGGAGAGCTATGTGGGGAATGTGTGATTCCCTCACATGGCCCGCAGCTAAACGATCGGCAAAGAACTTGTCGATCGCAAGTACTTGTTCACGAGGCAGTGGCCACTGCTTCATGACACAGTACTTCGAGCCTGGTTTAAGCTCGACTTCGTGTCGAATACCTTTATCCTTCGGTAATTCGCACGGAACAGTTTCAGGGAATACATCCTTGAATTCAACCAAATCTTCATAGAGAGGATTTTCCTTGAGCGATTCCCATGATTGGGACTCATATCGCTCAATTCGTGTCTTTTCATCTAGGGCACTCTCGTCCATAGATGAACTACTGAGAACTCTCTCGTTCTCAGTAAACACTGTTGCTGACCTTATGTCGGTTACATACTCGTCTTCAGCGACGAGTATGCAGATCTGCTTGACTTTGCCACTACGCAGATCACGCAAGAATCTTTTATGTTCGAGCGTTGGCAACTGAGTGATCTCCGAAGTTAACTTTGGAGGCGCAATCAGATCAAGTGTATAAGCGCCTACACATGATCCATCATTGACTATGACATTCAAGGTCTCTGTCATTTCCTGGGGACTTATTCCCTCAGGCTTCGAAGGACTTATTCCTTCGTCTTCCCGGGGACTTATTCCCGCGGGTTTTGGGGAACTTATTTCCGCCGTATTTGTAATCTTGGGACTTATTCCCTTTACTTCCTCTAGCTGGGGTTGCGCAACCACAGCGAGATCCTCTACGAAAGACTCTCCAGTCGATCTAGGATTATCGTTTCGCTTAACCTGAGCGATCGATTGTTTCTCTTCTAGATGTTCCCCGCTAGGGATACATCTTTGTCCCAGTCCACTCGACTTATTCGAGTGGTGGACCTTCGGCGCAGCCTGTGATTCCTCACAGCCGCCGGAACTTTGCTCCGAAGTGTAACCGTTTGGTACACTAAGGTTTTGTGCAGTCGTACTAACGACCGTACCACAAGTGAGGCCATCGCACTCACTCGTAGTACATCCACACGCTTGTGGACGCTCCAAAACGTTCATCAGATGGCCATCTGATGAACAAGCGGCAGGCATCGTTACTGTCCGATGTTTCCAGTTTACTCGTGGTTCGTACCTTCTGAGCCACGGTATTCCAAGGATGACATCAAATTTGTCATCCAAATCCAATACGATAAAGTCATCGTCATATTGGGTATCTTCTAGCGTATAGTGGATCTTAACTATACGCTTCATGACGGTTACGGATGCGCCTGTCGCAAGACGTACCGTCATCCTCGTAGGAGGTGTGTCACATTCACTGAATTTAAAGTGACCATCTTCTAGCGATTGGCGTCGCACAAAATTGTTGGACGCCCCACAATCGACTAGAGCTCGAAGGGACAACTTATTCGTCACTTCGAGTTTCAAGGTAATGAGTGAGATCTCATTACCTAGAGCAGCAACGCACAATGTCTGTGTGTTGGGAGCAACCTTCATCAAGAGGCCTACAAATTCTCTTGACGTTGCTGGATCAGTAGGGTGCTCCGCACCTACTGATCCTGTCCGTTTTTTGACGGTCCATCCCGTTGTTGCGTCTTTGGACCAACAGTGGATCCGCGTCCCTGCCCCTTTCTCATGGGTGGACGGTCACTACGCCCAGTGTCGCGAGACACTGGACGAGGGGCACTACACTCGTAAGCGTAGTGTCCTGTCTTTTGACATCTGTTGCATCTCTGCAACTTCTTGTAGCCTGTAGAGCGAGCCTTCTCGCTCTCTACATAACAGAGTTCCATCGGCTCTGGACCTCCGTTGTCATATCGTCTCGGTTGACGATATGATGTCGAGCTGGCGCGAGCCTGTCTCAGACTGAAGTCTTCCTGCTCCGCAATTGAAATGGCTTGTTCTAGTGAATCTAGTTCAAGCCGGAACAGGTGAGTCTTGACGGGACCATCCGCAAGACCCTGCATGAACACCGAAACCAACGTGTGTTCATCCACCGGATTGGAACTTATACAACTCGTGAGATGTCGTATATGTTGAGCGTAAGCGTGCACATCACGCTTACCCTGCTTGAGCTTCAAGAGTTCGGTTCGAGCTCTGAACTCAGCTCTAGGCGGTTCAAACGTTTGTCTGAGCCGCGACTTGAAGACTTCCAACGACCCAAACGCATATGGGTCGTGCAGCTTGAGCCCCAGTGCCCAAGTCTTGGCACGTCCTGCCAGATTTGATTGGGCAAATGCAACTTGCATATCCCCGTCGTCGATGCGACGCGCCCTTATGGCGTCATCCAATTCGACGAACCATCTCAAGAGGGAGTCTTCTTCGACCCCCCTATACTTTGAGATGTCAATCTTCAAGGTTTCGGGTCGACGCGAGTGCATCGACCCACCAGCAGCAGCCTGCTGCTGTCTCAACAGTTCAAACTGTTGAGCACCCTGTTCTCTCAACAACTCTGCTTGTTGAGAACCTTGTTAGTGAAGCAAGGCTACTTTCTCGCGTTCTGCGTCAAGTTCATTTTGAATGAACTTGGCGATAGTAGCATGTTGGGCATCTCTATTGAGAGCCTCTAGCATGACGCTAACAGCATGGATGCCCATGGTCGAACCCATTCGTTCAACCGCATCCTATTCGACATCGCTCAAATGGGAGTAGCCGTCACGCGTAGCGTGAAAGCTTTGGTCATCTTCATCATCCAACATATTCATGTTGGATGTGAACGTGGTCCTTGGACGGACTACAAAGTGCTACCAGGTGTAACGGGGCACCCTGAAGCTTGTACTGGTGACAGTACAAGCTACTTATTCTGATAACAGAATAAGGCGGTGCCTCGTAACTTCACGTACACTCGTACGTGCAGAGGAAGACGGTAAGAAGAAGCGAGTACTCGGTTAGAGTAAAAAGTAGAACTGTATTTATAATAGTTAATGTCTGCAATAAATCACTATTTATCTTCATCTAACTATGTCTGAATACAAATGTGTAAATCAATTATCTGCTCACCACTCATTGCGTGCGTCTGTCGTGGCGCGTCTTCGTTGGTTGATATAATGGCCTATATCAACCAATTAGGAACTACTTGGAAGTGCTACAGAATATTTGTCCTTATGACAATATTCTGAGAATATAACTCTTATAGTTATATTCTATTAACAATTTCTTATAAATTGTTATGTAACGATTCACCCCGTTACAAGGATCGCATCTTCGTGTTTTTTCAATCTTTCAACAAGGCGACGCCTATTTTTTGAACTTGACGCATGTAATGGCAATCATACGACGAGCAGAAGGTCAAGTACAAGCTTGACAAACAGTCGACCACACGATACTCTAATAATGTATAGGATAGGATAGCCGGATCTTGACGGGCTGAAGCCCGCATGCGAACGAGTGCATGTGTGGCTGGGATATCTGTCGCAGCCTTGTAATGGAACGTGCGGTTCATTACTTACTCGTGAGTAGTGTACTTGAAACGACACCTATCCACGTTTCGCCCCTACGATTCATGCATTCGGGCAACACTAGCTACCTCATCTAGAAGAAGTACCACCTCGGTTTGTGCAAACCGATGCTTTCAGGAATTTGTCATTGAAAGCACCAGTTAGGCAGACGCCGAAAGTCTCCGGACACGAATTGTCCATTGGCGGTATCGGCCTTGCGCGATTGCAGCGTCTATCTCGCACAGTAGAAAGTCGTACACCCGATGGGCTCTTGACTGGAACAACTCCGATGAGACACAAAGCCGGTCGTTGAGTTGTGCTCGTTCAGACTTGCTACCTTTCGTTTGCTAATGAAGTGTCATTTACAAACTTCCTGCTGGACGAGAAACTGCACTCGGATATTTCATGCAAGTCGTCATTGCGTTTGTCTTTGCCTTGTTAGGGCTCTTGCAGCTAGCAGCTTCTACAGAGACTTTGCAGAGACCGAGTGTACTGACAGGTGCACCATCTGTACGACTTCGTGTCATGATGAAACGTGAAAAGATGAGGTTGCACGGGACCTTGTCCTTTGACGTCTACGCGACTCCAGTCATATCTGCAAATGGTGCGAGTGTCCTCTACGACGGATATGCCACGTTTCTTGACAACGGGTCGGAGATTACGTACACTCTTGCAAATGGCGCTGCTTACCTAACGACCAAAGACACTAGCGGTGTCGAGACGGTTGGATGTCTCTCGCCTAATGCACTACCGTTTGACAGGATTTTGCCCGCGTTGAATGACGTTTCGCGAATTCCAAGTGCATCCATTGGCGAGGAAGCAGTCAAATGTCCAGAAGGGAATTTGTTCAAGACGTCGTTCGTTGGCGTGCACTACGCCATCTGCGTGTCTGGCGAAGCCGGATTCACGGCATTCAGCAGTGACTTGGACATTGCTGTCGAGTATCTCGACCGACAGGAGCGTATTCAAGAACCAAAGCTATCCGATGGAAGAAGCTCATGCAAACCTGTCGCACCAGCCACACTGATGACACCAACCGCTTTATCTCTGATGCGTGGGAGTAATTTGATGTCAAGTACGACAAGAGGTCTAAAGGCAGAGTCTCACATGGCCATGCAGGCGACCGAGTGTCAACAAACGTCAAAACGTCGCCCTTGCATCATATTTCATGGTCTCGGTAACCCGCACGAAAGAACCGAATTGCAGAACACGCCGGACTTGGTCCGTGATAGGATAGGCAATATCAACGCCCCGTTTTGCTCTTCAGTCAAGTATGCTGTAATCAACACCGCCGACGTCGGATGGAGGGACGACATGTTGCAACAGAAATACTGCAACTTCTCGCTCTCCCTGAGCGCTTCGAGTGACGTAGCTGCTGGGATTATTGACAACGCGATCATTGTGACCCATTCGATGGGCGGCCTCGTGATGGCTAGTGCATTGGCAAATGGAAAGTGCTCATTCTCACCGAACACGTCGTGGGTATCGCTCAGTCCACCAATGGGTGGTAGCATGACTTCGGATTACATGTTAGATGTCTGCGGGGGAAAAAAGATGCCATCGCTGAAGGACTATTTGGATTGCTTGGCCAGTGTCCACTGATGCCTTCCCGCGGGACGACAGTCTACCAAGGCGAGAAGTACAGCACTCCAGCCATTAACGAAGCGTATGCAGCGGCGCAAAAAGCTTATCGTGACAATGTGGCAGCTGCAATATGCAGCGACAGCTACTATGGCGTCTTTTCGAAATACCAAGCCCCCTCCGTTATTGCAGCCAAGGTCGTCTCTCACAAATCCAGCAAAAACGACGGCCTCGTAGAGTATCGTAGCTGTTTGGGTGGTCTCGACGATGCCATCTTTGGGGACCATTACCTGAATCGATTCTACCGATCAAAGCTGAACCACGCGGACACGGCATTCATGACGGGTGACGGTATCTTTAAGGACTCACAGAAACCCACGAAATGGTTCCAGTGTCTAGCGCTTTAGTTTAAGTGCGGGCACGCGTCAACCAGCAAACGTAGTGAATACATTGATGCGCTTGTATTTCCTGAGCTCGTTACTGAGGGTGAAAACATACCCAGACTGTGCTTGGATGAACTCGTATCGCTGGTGTGCTTTTGTGTGGTATTTGCCATCCTTAGCTTGAGTGAATGTGGAGACCACGTATTGAACTCCAGGCGCAAACAATTTGCTTCGTCTCGGCAAAGCTCAATTGGAGGTTAGTGCGTCTGTATTGCAAGCACGGACCAATCCCCTCCATAGCGACAGAGAATCATTATTGCGATGTGTGAATGTCTATTGTATATGATTGCCACGAATGATCATGGTTTGCAGAAGATAGTATAGACGGACTACTAGCGTTCGTAAGGAGCTACTGCGTGATATATGTCATGTCAAATTCCACCAAGCTCTTTCAAAGTTGACGGAGATGCATATACAAAGGCGAACGACGGTGAGAGCAGCAGAATGGAGTTGCGCTAGTCAAGGCTTGTGCAGTATAGGGTAAAGAAACGATTGGGCCCGTCAGATGTAGTCTAACAAGCTGGAAAACGACCGCCTGAGATGTTTGACTATGGAGCAAAGTGTGTGTCATGATGATTCAGCGATTGGTAGGCTGTTTGTCGACCCACTTGCAACAACGAAAAAGCTATACGCTGTAGTTTACCTAGAGCTATTTTAGCATAAGGGCCAGTAATGACGTCTTTCAAGCATAGGACGATGGCGTGCGGAAACAATCGGTGCCAAATTTGTCCATCACAATTCGATATGCCACTTGATTGTCAAACCCACGGCACCAGTACACCTTGATAACGCGATGCCCGAATAGGATCTGTCAAGGCCATGGAAAAGGCCCCGTGAGGCACATAATACAGAGCGATTATGCTAGAATGAGATCACTCGCCCATTCTTGGGTTGAACCTTCACGCAAGCATTCTCATAACTGGATTGATGGGACTTGACAGTATATGTTCCCACGATGAAGAAACAATAGCACACGCAACTGCAATGGTGTAGCTTTTACATCATTTGCTGATTGAAGAATTGAGGTGTTCAACCGTATCGTAAGCACCACAAGGGTCAGTTTGCCTTCTGCGATGAGGCTAACATGTTTGCTACATCATTCACTCGAAACAAAGTAAGCTTGTCCAAAAGATGGTTCGCATTGTTAAGGCGTGATTAATAAATTCGTTAGCAGCTCTCCAACAAGTTGTGCAAACGGTATTTGTCAACAATTTTAGGTCCGACGCGTACTATGAAAAGCTGATGGAGTAAACTTTAAATGCAGATCTGAATCCTCCGTCAAAGGGATGGTTGGGTACAGTACCATGATACGCTTCGTCGGTTCGAAGATTTGTCTTTATCATCGAACAACTTTGGAATGAGATTTGTTCAAATAGTTTCTACAAGAAGCAAACAAGTATTTTTGTTCTTTACAGGATCCAGGCGTCAGTACGGGGCGGCATTCGCTGGACTTTGGGTGATTGTTGTCATGCACGCTGAGCTGGTAGCAACTTTAGTTTCGAGATGATATGTGAGATTGCACAAAAGAACTGTGAGATACATAGGCCATGTTCAACGATACAATTATGATGGGAACGTTGAATGTGATCTTCTATATAGAGATTGCCGTCTGTTCTCGTTGAATTGTGTATCACTGGCGACATGGAGTACTGTAACGGGGTGAGTCGTTACATAACAATTTATAAGAAATTGTTAATAGAATATAACTATAAGAGTTATATTCTCAGAATATTGTCATAAGGACAAATATTCTGTAGCACTTACGAATAGTTCCTAATTGGTTGATATAGGCCATTATATCAACCAACGAAGACGCGCCACGACAGACGCACGCAATGAGTGGTGAGCAGCTAATTGATTTACACATTTGTATTTAGACATAGTTAGATGAAGATAAATAGTGATTCATTGCAGACATTAACTATACTAAATACAGTTCTACTTCTTACTTTAACCAAGTACTCGCTTCTTCTTACCGTCTTTCTCTGCACGTACGAGTGTACGTGAAGTTCCGAGGCACCGCCTTATTTTGTCATCAGAATAAGTAGCTTGTACTGTCACCAGTACAAGCTTCAGGGTGCCCCGTTACACCTGGTAGCACTTCGTAGTCCGTCCAAGGACCACGTTCACATCTAACATGAATATGTCAGATGATGAAGATGACCAAAGCTTTCACGCTACGCGTGGCGGCTACTCCCATTTGAGCGATGTCGAATGGGATGCGGTTGAACGGTTGGGTTCAACCATGGGCATCCATGCTGTAAGCGTCATGCTAGAGGCTCTCAATAGAGATGCCCAACATGCTACTATCGCCAAGTTCATTCAAAATGAACTTGACGCAGAACGCGAGAAAGTAGCCTTGCTTCACCAACAAGGTTCTCAACAAGCAGAGTTGTTGAGAGAACAGGGTGCTCAACAGTTTGAACTGTTGAGACAGCAGCAGGCTGCTGCTGGTGGGTCGATGCATTCGCGTCGACCCGAGACATTGAAGATTGACATCTCCAAGTATAGGGGGGTCGAAGAAGACTCCCTCTTGAGATGGTTCGTCAAATTAGACGACGCCATAAGGGCGCGTCGCATCGACGACGGGGATATGCAAGTTGCATTTTCCCAATCAAATCTGGCAGGACGTGCCAAGACTTAGGCTTTGGGGCTCAAGTTGCACGACCCATATGCGTTTGGGTCGTTGGAAGTCTTCAAGTCGCGGCTCAGACAAACGTTTGAACCGCCTAGGGCTGAGTTCAGAGCTCGGACTGAACTCTTGAAGCTCAAACAAGGTAAGCGTGATGTGCACGCTTACGCGCAACGTATACGACATCTCACGAGTTGTATAAGTTCCAACCCAGTTGATGAACACACGTTGGTTTCGGTGTTCATGCAGGGTCTTGCGGATGGTCTCGTCAAGACTCACCTGTTCCGACTTGAACTGGATTCACTAGAACAAGCCATTTCCACTGCGAAACAGGAAGACTTCAGTCTGAGACAGGCTCGCGCCAGCTCAACATCATATCGTCCACCGAGACGATATGACAGAGGAGGTCCAGAGCCGATGGAACTCTGTTATGTAGAGAGCGAGAAGGCTCGCTCTACAGGCTACAAGAAGTTGCAGAGATGCAACAGATGTCAAAAGACAGGACACTACGCTTACGAGTGTAGTGCCCCTCGTCCAGTGTCTCGCAACACTGGGTGTAGTGACCGTCCACCCATGAGAAAGGGGCAGGGACGCGGATCCACTGTTGGTCCAAAGACGCAACAACGGGATGGACCGTCAAAAAAAGGACAGGATCAGTAGGTGCGGAGCACCCTACTGGTCCAGCAACGTCAAGAGAATTTGTAGGCCTCTTGATGAAGGTTGCTCCCAACACACAAACGTTGTGCGTTGCTGCTCTAGGTAATGAGGTCTCACTCATTACCTTGAAACTAGAAGTGACGAATAAGTTGTCCCTTCGAGCTCTAGTCGATTGTGGGGCGTCCAACAATTTTGTGCGACGCCAATCGCTAGAAGATGGTCATTTTAAGTTCAGTGAATGTGACACACCTCCTACGAGGATGACGGTACGTCTTGCGACAGGCGCATCCGTAACCGTCATGAAGCGTATAGTGAAGATCCACTATGCGCTAGAAGATACCCAATATGACGATGACTTTATCGTATTGGATTTGGATGACAAATTTGATGTCATCCTTGGAATACCGTGGCTCAGAAGGTACGAACCACGAGTAAACTGGAAACATCGAACAGTAACGATGCCTGCCGCTTGTTCATCAGATGGCCATCTGACGAACGTTTTGGAGCGTCCACAAGCGTGTGGATGTACTACGAGTGAGTGCGATGGCCTCACTTGTGGTACGGTCGTTAGTACGACTGCAGAAAACCTTAGTGTGACAAACGGTTACACTTCGGAGCAAAGTTCCGGCGGCTGTGAGGAAACACAGGCTGCACCGAAGTTCCACCACTCGAATAAGTCGAGTGGACCGGGACAAAGATGGACTCCTAGCGGGGAACATCTAGAAGAGAAACAATCGATCGCTCAGGTTAAGCGAAACGATAATCCTAGATCGACTGGAGAGTCTTTCGTAGAGGATCTCGCTGTGGTTGCGCAACCCCAGCTAGAGGAAGTAAAGGGAATAAGTCCCAAGATTACAAATACGGCGGAAATAAGTTCCCCGAAACCCGCGGGAATAAGTCCCCGGGAAGACGAAGGAATAAGTCCTTCGAAGCCTGAGGGAATAAGTCCCCAGGAAATGACAGAGACATTGAATGTCATAGTCAATAACGGATCAAGTGTAGGCGCTTATACACTTGATCTAATTGCGCCTCCGAAGTTGATTTTGGAGATCACTCAGTTGCCAATGCTCGAACATAGAATGTTCTTGCGTGATCTGTGTAGTGGCAAAGTCAAGCAGATCTGCGTACTCGTCGCTGACGACGAGTGTGTAGCCGGTATAAGGTCAGCAACAATTTTTACTGAGAACGAGAGAGTTCTCAGTAGTTCATCTATGACGAGAGTGTCCTAGATGAAAAGACACGAATTGAGCGATATGAGTCCCAATCATGGGAATCGCTCAAGGAAAATCCTCTCTATGAAGATTTGGTTGAATTCAAGGATGTATTCCCTGAAACTGTTCCGTGCGAATTACCGAAGGATAAAGGTATTCGACACGAAGTCGAGCTTAAACCAGGATCGAAGTACTGTGTCATGAAGCAGTGGCCACTGCCTCGTGAACAAGTACTTGCGATCGACAAGTTCTTTGCCGATCGTTTAGCTGCGGGCCATGTGAGGGAATAACACATTTCCATGTAGCTCTCCGACCTTCTGTGTGCGAAAGCAACAGGAGGGTGGCGGATTGTACATGCATTTAACAAGTTGAATGCTGCAACGGTACCGGCTCAGACGCCAATACCGAGGAAGGACGTAATCATTGATGGTATGTCAAAGAGTACCATCTTTTCGTCCATGGATTTGATGGATGGCTTCTATCAAATCCTTATGCGGGAACGGTACATACCCTATACCGCAGTGAGCACACCTAGCGGCATGCTCTGGGAATGGATAGTAATGCCACAAGGGCTTAGTAATGTCCCTGCCACGTTCAACAGATGTGCATCACATCTGTTGAGGCCAGTACGAGAATTCGTACCGAGCTATTTCGATGACGTATTCATCCATAGTCGAGCTATGGATGGAAAGTCGGACGTTGAGGCTCACAGGTACCACGTCCGACAGGTTCTTACAATCATGCGAAAGCATCAATTGTATGCAAACCTCAAGAAGTGTATATTTGCAGCAAGCGAAATACCACTTCTTGGGTGCATCGTTGGTAAGAACGGAGTACGTCCTGATCCCGAAAAGATCAAGGCGATCACCGACTGGCCTGTGCCGGTTGATGTCAAAGGTCTTCGAAAATTCCTTGGGCTAGCGGCGTATTTGCATAAGTATTCACGCAATTACGCCGAGATGACTGTGCACCTCTCTCGTTTGTTGAAAAAGAACGAGAGGTGGTTACGGAACGCTGAATGTCAGCGCTCCTTTGATGGTATCAAGCAGAGCTTGATACAATCCCCAGTCCTAGCAATAGCCGATCAGGACAGGCCATTTCATGTGGTATGTGATGCCAGCGATTTCGCAATCGGCTGTGCATTAATGCAGTACGACCTTGAAGGCGTTGAACGCGTCGTCTGCTATCAGTCGCGTCAGCTGCAACCAGCTGAGCGGAACTATCCAGTGCATGACAAGGAACTCCTTGCCATGAAGTATGCACTCGCGAAGTTCAGAGTCTATCTATTAGGAGATAGACCCTTCGTTGGTTACACTGACCATGCGTCATTACGCACGGCAGTGAACAGCCCGCACCTTTCACAACGAATGGCGCGGTGGTTGTCATTCTTTGCAGAATACAACTTTACGGTCGAGTACAAACCAGGACGACTTAACGTCGTCACTGATGCACTCTCACGTCGTCCCGACTTTGAACCAGTCGTGAAACCCAACAGTGAGACAGCCACTGTTGCGTTTATGACGTCCTCGATACCATCTACAACGTTGTATGATGATGTGAGGCGGGCATACGCCCAAGATGGTGAGATAGTGAAGTTGTTGACACACCTCTCCCAACCATCTCGAGAATCGTCGAAACGATTGTCGTCTGCGTATCGATCTGCATCAGATCGATACACTACTCGTAACGGTTTACTGTACTATACAGCCGTTTCTGGTGACACACCACGCGTTGTCATTCCAGATGATACTGATCTGCGTTTGCGGATCATGTTCGAGTATCACGATGCTCCTATAGGAGGACATCGTGGCCGAGAGAAAACATATCTCACGGTAAGTCGAGACTTTTACTGGCCCCGCCAGTATCAGTTTGTGCGCAAGTATGTTCGCGCATGCGAAGTCTGTCAACGAGTGAAGTCAAGTCCTTCACTGCGTGCACCGTTACAGCCTCTACCGGTTCCGGCTGAGTGCTGGGAATCCAACTCAATGGATTTTGTCTTTGGGTTACCCAAAGACGCACACGGGAATACGGGTATTCTCGTATTTGTTGACAGATTCAGCAAAATGGTACACCTTGTGGCTGTACCAGAGACAATCACGGCAAGTGGCTGTGCTTGTGTCTTTATCGACACCATCTTCCAACTTCATGGGTTGCCCCGTGAACTCGTATCAGACAGAGATCCACGATTCACTGCTGATTTCTGGCGTTCCGTGTTCAAATCACTCGGAACGCGCTCGAAGATGTCGACATCTGATCATCCAGAGTCAGATGGTCAGACGGAACGTGCCAATCGTGTCCTTGAAGAGATACTTCGAGGATACGTACACTCCTTTAAGAGTTAGAGTAAGTTTTTGCCAATGGTAGAGTTTGCCATCAACAACTCGGTGCATGCGTCCACGACACATACACCGTTTTACGTGAATGGCTTGCGCCATCCGCGTGTACCCACCTTAGTAGAGTGTAACTCTGGTTTAAGGGGGGGGAGGGACTCGCGCGAGCAAAAACCGATTTGGTTCACGCTCATCACGCTCTGACGAAGAAGTCATTGCGTTTGATGCCGATATCGATAACATCGATATCGAAGAAGATGATGCCAGTGAGAGTGCGGAAGCCCTCACTGAAGAAGATGATCCCAGTGAGAGTGCGGAAGCCCTCACTGAAGAAAAGGTTGATGTTGCTGCAGTGCGCTCACAGCACACTGAAGCTAACGAGTCATCAGATGAGTTCATACTGGCTCGTGAAACGGTAGTCCGTTTTGTGCAAGACTCCATCGCCGAAGCGGTGGATAAGCAAAAGCAAAACGCTGATAAGAATGGAAAGGCAAAAACTCTTTTATTTAATAAAGGTGACTTAGTCCTACTGTCTACGGTTAATCTACCAAAGCATGTAGTGACTATCTTGGGTAGCAGTAAACTACTACCCAAGTACATCGGCCCTTTTCGTGTATTTCACCGCCTAGGCAATGCATACACGATCGAGTTACCACGTAAGATGCGAACGCATCCCACGTTTTACGTTGGTCGGCTTAAGCCGTACCATCAGTACGCTGCTTCTTCCGATGAAGAACGCCCTTGCGCTCAAGCATCTCGCAGAGAGCCTTGTGCTCCCGATGGTGGGCATCAACAAGGGTCTGAAGAGCAGTTATCTCAGCCCGAGACCGATCAACAATCCCACGAGCTACCCTTAGCTCGTCACGAAGAGATGTCAGAGATCTCTCGTTCTCAAGCTGAGCAAAGGCAAACTCAGCTCGATGCTTCGAGGCAGTGTCCGCCATTTGGAGACGCCTGTCCCGCTTATGTTCGAGATCGCCGCGTAACGCAAGAGTTACGCAATCAAAGAGGCTCTCGGGAACACACCGATCCACATGATCGTGTGGAGAGCGTCTTTCCTCCTCCTCCACCTCCATTAGAGGACTCTCGCGGTGGCCAGCGCTATCTAGTTGAGCAGCTGTTGAACCACCGCGACGTGAACGGACGTCGGACGAGTTATCTCGTCCGGTGGCGCGGCTATCCCCCGTCCTGGGATTCTTGGGAGCCCCGCTCCCAACTGATGATCGACGTACTGGGTCTGGTTGAGCAGTACGACGCGGCACATCCTGTGCCGCAGAAGGACCGCCGGAGAAAGTCTTCCCGGCACGGTCGTAAAGGGATTTCAGGTTGTCAATCCCTTCGTACATCTCAGTAGAGATACGTACGCGCCACCACGGGCTATTAGGGAGGTAAGCCTCCTTAGGTGCTCGTGCAGAGTTGTTCACACAACATGGGCACGAGTCTCCCCACGAGAGGCAGGGTAACCCACTCTCCCTTGACAGACGATGCAGCTTGTAGCGTGCACCTGTCTGGGTTCGCTTTTCAAACTTATCACGAGCTTTGATAAGTTTGTCGTTTCAAGCGTCACGACCTACATCCTCGAGGTTATGGATATAAGCGTTCCACGCTTGAAACAGTGAGGGACCATCACGTTTGTGATTCCCACTGTACCATCGATGTCTAAAGAAAGCATCGATGAAGAATTCATGTTCAGCGCGATAGTTTTTCGCGCTGGGGTCAAGGTGATGGATCCTTGACGAATCGAACAATCGTGTTCGATAACGATCACTCGTCGTCGCCGACAAGTGATCCATGACGGATTTAGGAGGCATCCATGCCTTCTTTTCTGGAGCGAGACGCAACACATTGCGGTCCCGCTCTTCCTGCGACGTGCCGACAGAAGTACTGGCACCTCGCTGTGAAGTGGTGTCCATAGGAGAACCGACACCACTATTAGCGCCCGAGTCTCGCGACCTCGAGCGCCTTCGCTTCGGAGATGGTTCATCTGATGAATCAGATGAACCAAAGATGCTGCGACGCAAAGCATCGTCCATGCCACGCTTGGCAGGCGGCTTAGATTCAATCGCCGTTGATACGGATCCGTCATCCGTATCAGGAGAGTATGAGACACCGAGCTCGTACTCTGTGAAGACACGAGTGTCTTCATGACCAGCGCCTGCATCACCAAGTGACACAGGCTGGGTCTCTTCAGCAACCGATGAGACATCAGTTGCTGTTGTTTCTGCTTCGGCGTCCGCACAGAGACGTGCAGACGCGCTCTCGGCGGCCTTGCTCGCGCATCGCATGGGCTTGTTTACCATGCGATGAGATGTTGGAAAGTGGACTCGGACCAACAAGTGCAAACCCTGTCCCAAATGATTTGGAACGAGTATCCATTTAGTCAATCAGTCACTAAAGTGACTGATGGTTAACGGGGGGTGATGTAACGGGGTGAACCGTTACATAACAGTTTATAAGAAATTGTTAATAGAATATAACTATAAGAGTTATATTCTCAGAATATTGTCATAAGGACAAATATTCTGCAGCACTTACGAGTAGTTCCTAATTGGTTGATACAGGTCATTATATCAACCAACGAAGACGCGCCACGACAGACGCACGCAATGAGTGGTGAGCAGATAGTTCATTTACACATTTGTATTTAGACATAGTTAGATGAAGATAAATAGTGATTTATTGCAGACATTAACCATGATAAATGCAGTTCTGCTTTTTAATTTAACCAAGTACTCGCTTCTCCTTACCGTACTCCTCTGCACGTACGAGTGTACGTGAAGTTACGAGGGACCGCCTTATTCTGTCATCAGAATAAGTAGCTTGTACTGTCACCAGTACAAGCTTCAGGGTGCCCCGTTACAAGTACCGAGCATGTCGCGATAGAGCAGAATGTACTGTAGAATGTATGCACGAAACTGGGAAAATGATGGGAAGGATCAAGCACGCATGTCAAATAGGCATTTGCTCACAATGATTAGTTGGTAGATAGCTGGAGACAATATCGAGGTTTAAGGCCTGGGAGACAGCGTGAAATGCAAAACGATATTAGCGTATCAAAAGTAATATGCTTGTATTACGTTAATGAAAGATCGTGCTAATTTCCTGTTTCTTCTACGCGATCTCCACACTTGAGAGTATTTCTACTTATGAAATGGTTACATCTACTTTGTAAAAATACGACACATATCCTTCGAGTTGGCGCAAGCCACTACTCCCGTTAGGTATATTTGCCGATAATTCTTCACTTGCAAGCTGCGTGGCCGAAGGAGGATGTAACGGGGTAGCCCGTTACATGAAATTGACACCAAACGGTGTCAATAGGAATATTGTCTAGCGTGACAATTTTCTACCGATATTATCCAAGATGGATAATATTGAAGGAATATTATCCCCTTTTGGATATTATTCATGCGCTGCTCCAAGATTGGTTGATATAAGACATGTCAATCATAGATTGACACCAATCGCTGCTAGACGCGAGTAATGAGTGGTGAGCAGGTTGTTGTCACACGACGACGTAGTTTAATTTAGTTAGATGAAGATCAAAGTTATATTGATAGCTTAACCATATTTGATACAGTTCTCTTTTTACCTTTACTTGACCGAGTCGTTCTAATAGATCAGCTTCCTCTGCATGTACTAGTGTACGTGAAGTTTCGCGGCACCCCAAACAAAGGGTGCCCCGTTACAACGATCCTTTCGGGTGCCTCGTCGGACCTTGCTAACATTTTGGCAATCACGTTCAACAATGAATCCACGCCCTTTTTCATGCGCTTTCTGCACAGTATGTTTCCAATGGACTATGGGAATGCGCAAGTTCTTCCGCCTGACACAAATAATTTGTGATGATGAGGTCTAACTCCGCCAATTAATATATATAAAGGCCACGATAATGCAGAATATTGTCTCGAGCTAGGTTGTCGACAACTTCACCTGTTGGTTTTTACCGCCACTAAAGAAGGCACGCTCTGTCCATCTTGATCGGAGCAGTTTCGAGCTGTGGAAATCTTCATACTACAAACGAGAGTGACTTTGGTCGCAGATATGTGAATTACACGTTGCGTTGCGTGATAAAGAGTCGAATTGTCAGCTCATTATCCCTCGGCCTGTTGGTTGTAATATCGCTTTGTTATTACGGCCAATGAATGCCCGAGTATATCCACCTTGGCATCTTTACTACACTGGAAACAAAAGGCTCGCTCTACGAACATGATCTGCCTTAAATTCCTCTCCCCCCATGATGGAAAATGACTTTCAAGTCATCAGTACAATTGTTTACTATCACACGGACATATTCGTTTCTTCTTTTCCTCGTGCTGGACACTCACCCAAATTGTTACTCGGAAGACGTTTTGCTGCGGTACTGTGCAGTACATCGGCTGCGTCACGTATTGCTGAGGCAGAGCTTGATGCGGCACCTGAACCTCCTCCACATTTGCCTCTGCTTCAGCATATTTCCACTTTCGAAAGATGAATTTCGTTACTGACGACGGCGCTGGCAAGCGAGCACGCATCGGCGGTACATGAAGAGCACGGTGACACATTGGATTACCAAAACCAAGTGGAGTACCAAAGACGCTGTTCTTGTCCCTAATTAGATCCTATTCATCGTGTTGTCTCGAGTCAATTTATACGCTCAACAAGACCTGTCATCAGATCCTGGAGCCGTTCTTGTGTCGTCTTCACAGCATCAACTGCCTTCTCTTATTTATTTTCATCATTCAAGCTGCTGGCCCTTTCGCGACCATTACGCGCTTTGATCTGAGCGCTGGCTCACATGCACTAACAACACTAACCTGTGAGCATGCATCCTATTGTACTTCATATGTCGAGAAATGGCCATGAAAATAGAAGTGATATTGTTTTAATTACCTATTTAAAAACTGAAATTTATAATGATATGATATTTGACACTTTCTACAAATGAACAATCTTATAAACTGACCGTGGCTACAACAAACCTTTTACGGGCACGGGTAAAAAATTTAAACCGAGAAAAAAATGCTCCTTTAAATGCGCGAGTACCAATATCACACAACTTTTCCTCCATTCACGTTAAAAGCTATTGAGGAATGCGAGCATTCTTGCTTGTCCCTCCCTTCAGACTCGTCCCGCAGTCTTTAAAAAATAGTTCTGAGTGAATCTTTTTGGTAACTAAAATATACTTGCTTAATCATCACAATTTTAAAAATCGCGATACATCTCACAAGAGGCTTTCCCGGTTCTGAAAATTCGAGACGCCTTGCTGTCGCCCGATGAAGTATTTGTTTTACACGACCTCCTCGTACAAAATTTAACATGCCGTGACTCTCATTTTACTTATTGTGAACGGGCGATTTATATTCTGGTCTAGGCACATTTCATCGTGCATGCCTTCGACTCTAACTCGACAAGTTGCTGTATGTGCCCCGCGATTTTTTGTGCTTTATGTCAACTTTAGTCGTCACCTTCTCCATTTTTAATTGCTTAACATCTTAAAAAGAATTCACAGACTTGGACCAATTTGTATTCGCTTTTTATAGCAAAGTCTGGGTTATGCTGTCGCAAACGAAATACTTATTTTTTGCGTCTCGCTCGTCTTGTTCCTATCAGCAGAAGGGTATCTGGGTGATGTACAATTTCACCCTAAGCGACTAATAGAGGTTCTCTACAATGACACGTTTGCTGATTTGTGAGGTTCATCTTGTTGGTTTCGGTCCGCCGAACAGCCACCAGCGCTGTTTTTGGAACTACTTTGTCAATAATTTTGGTTATGTACTACCGATAATTCATTTTTAATTGTCTAAATTTGAAGAAGTAGATAATGAGCAAGGCTTGCCCGTTGACTCCCGACACTGAATGTTTACATCGATAGCATGCGGTTGGTCGTGGTACTCGACTATTGCAGTGTACTTTCTAAACATCATCAAATAACGCTGCTGCTTTGGAGCGGCAAGTTGTGCCCGGGGAAAGTTACATTGTGTATTAAAGTTTAGCGATTCTTCGATGCACAGATTCTTTTTATTTTCATGTTTGATTGAGTTCTGCAAACATCTGGATGATCAAGCAAAACAACTGCCTATTACAGGAAATGCAGTATAAATCAATCAGATCTGCGGAGAACAAACAAGAGCGTAGCCAGTTCTCGTGCTCACCTAAAAAAGCCGATAATGGTAGGGACCACTAAAAACCTTGAGTGCAGTGCTTCCGAGGTTTTGGTGTTCATCTGTATTTGCAGGAGCTTTGCTTTTACTTTGCTCTCGAAAGTCTCGGCTGCACCTACCTGCCGAGAGTGATCAGCCTGCAACACACTCTCACCATCTTGTATCTCCTGTAATGTTACTCGCAGACGCAATGAGTGACCGAGAAGATCGCACCTAGTGCGACTTGCATGGTGCATGTGGCGTTGTTTATGTACAAAGGGGGAACAGACTACATTGTAATTAATAAGACGTGTAAGGTGAATCTAGCGTGGCCATGGACACACTGCATTGCACTTAGTGCGACGTGTAATGTACACCTGACGTTATTCCCATTTGAAAAAAAAGACGACGGACGAAATCGCACTTAGCATGCTGCCTACAGTATAGCCAGCGTTATTTACAGACACACAGACAGATGAGTAAGATTTAAAAAGTTCGGCACTCAGCTTGCACATAGTCGCTAATACCATCACCCTTCGGGCTCGCGATGAGTTAGCGACCATAGAACGAACAAGGTAGATTGCTAAATGTAGAAGTTGTATGAGTTAAGAGTTATGAGGATCAACTTACCCGAGGAATGACTGCAGTCGACTACTTTTCCAGTCGACATAGCACACCCTGACAACGTTGCTGTATCGCTCAATTGTCTTTAGAACAACGAAAATGCGACTCGAGAACACTTCCAGTCACCGGCTATACCACCATTCAATCAATGCACGCATTTTCTACACAACTTAAATAATGCTGCACGCAGCGGTAGAGATCGTCTCGTTCGGGTAAAAAGAACGTGACACCACTCTATTTCCAAGTAGCGAGCGACCCACCCTATGACGATGTGATGGCCTCTCGATGTATCCCATCGAGCTCTGTCCAAGCCGGACTTGACGTCTTGTGGATAGAACTCGTGCACTGACCCGAGAGCGGGACCATGACCTTTCCACTAATGGACTCATGACCTAGAAACATCAGCACGTCCGGCAGGTCACGCGCCACCGCGTGGTTCAGCACGTCCAATACGATTTGGGTCAGCACCTGACGACGCTCGTCCAGTAACGTCTGATTGTCGGCTAGAAGAAGCGTCAAGAGTCCATCAGCCGGTAGCGGCGTGAGGGCGTCGCCCATGACGAACGCTAACACTGTGTGGAGCTGCTTGAACTCGCTGAAGCGGCGCCTAATGACGTACTCGTGGCTGAATCCCTCTTCCACAAGGCCACGTGGCGACGAGTGCATACTCGTGCTGCCACGTCGCACGTGTAGCACGTACATCCACGCGTTCGTGGCCGAGTCCTGCACGACCTCAGTGATCTCCACGTGTTCCTGAGGCGTAAAGCTTTCGTACGGCATGGTAGAAGGAGGAGGAGAGTAAGACACGGGCTGGTAGGACGTAATGAGAGATGAAGTAGTAGTAGTAGTAGTAGTTGTAGTAGTTGTAGTTGCAGTAGCTGCAACACTAGAGACCGTCGAGAGTCGGGTGCGTATCTGCTACACTGGTAACGAGCTGTCGCTGTTGACAGAAAGGTCGTGTGCTGTCAGATGCTCGAAATGTGGAATGACTGTCGAGTCTCGCGCGACGGCCAGTCACGACAGATGATAGTAGCAGCTAATCTGAAAAAGACCCAAGCTGCTGCACGTACTCGATAGTAAAGTTCACAGTCAAGCGGCTTGTTGAATCATATCAAGACTTTGGTTAGTGGTGCGAGGGAAATGCGTCGAGTCTTCGGACTTTGCTGGACCGTGGCGTAGAGTGGCTTCCAGCTGGAACGAATCTCTACGGACGTGATGATGAACACAATCCTTGTTGATCGATCAGTCGTCTTGTCTTATCAGCACGACGTCGACTCTGACTCTCACGTCAAAGAACACGGACTAATACGGAGTCTACGTCAAGTCGTCGCCTTCTCCCCTATCTCCCCCAAACGTGGTCGTAATGCTCAATCAGGTTACGGAAAATCCTCTTGCTCGCACGCATGTACGTATGCTGCCGATACCCGAAAAACTCGATGCTTTCAAGTCCGTCTGCGCGAGCAATAGCATCGAAAGGCGTCGTCAACTCTTTGGAAATTGAGCTACACGATTGACGGAATACACAATGATTCGTGCTCGAACTAGACAAGTCCCACATCTCACGAGCTCAAGCAAGCAGGCGCCGACAAAGGCAATCGACGAAGCATCTGTTCGCTATCGCGGTGGACTAACGCATGGTGTCAAGTCTTTGCTTCGAACAGTACCATCACCTGAATCTCGGTGGCAGAGCCGCTTGAACCGGCTCGTAAAAAACGAAGCACGCCATGATAGGTGCCGCGCATCACGAGAGTCTGACGTCAGAATGAAGCGGTTTATGCACGATGTACGGGATCTGGGCAAGTGCGGCGCTCCATCCTCAGATGCAAGAAACTCGAACAACGAATGGTTTGGGCTAAGATGGTCGAAGCAGCAGTTCGAGGATCAGTTGTAACCTGATACCGTCCCGTCGACATTCATGGATTGACCTCGTATCATGAGTAGATAGGTGTCAGCAGCAAGCAAGTCACTTTTAAGTACATGGACCCACGAGCTGCATGTTCCAACCGTCGACTTCGATATGAGTAATCTGTACAACTACAAGCTGAATGATGCAAACTGCAGCGGCCAACGGCCCCATCGTTGGAACGTGCGGAACGAGAAAATGCCTTAAGAGTCGGAGTGCAATGGCGTGCTAACCAAAGAAAGAAGCTGGTCTTCCTGCAAGGTAAAACGCGTGAGGAATGAGTGTCACAGCATGTTCCATTGCAAACACCACCCGATGGTTTTCTTGCACATGACTACGAGCGGTCGTCGACCAGGTGTCGTCAAGTCTACGTGTCAACGGACGAATGATGTCCACAAGAAAACATAACGCGTTCTCGTCAGGAAAGGGCGATACATGCGACGAAAAGGTTCGTACACGAGGAACGCTACGGGCTCATCTGTCCAGTGCAAAGCATCGCCGCAGACCTATAGACTCATGTACGGATTACATGAGCTAGCCTCATGATGTGCACAGTCTTGCATTGTGTGGGAGGAGGACGTGCGTCACAGACAAGTTGCAAAGCTATTCGATACCGATAGCTCGGTCCGGGTGAAGAGTGTTTCGCATCCGCATACGCCCCTTGCCCTTATTACAGGAGACCCCATTTGACACTGTTTCATTGTGTTATCTGCTCAGATAACAAGGAAAGCCTCCTAGCACTTATGCTTGCTACATACGGCGGACTATCTGACGTCAATGTACTTCTAAAAGGTCGACGCTCTTATGTCGCTGCCCTGCGCTACAATGTATGAAGTCAACTGAAACCACACACAGGTAGACGGATATCCAGCACAACATCGCCAGATGATCGTTTTGACGTGAACGCTTGAGCCTTCAGTAGAAGGTCACGCCTTGCTAGGCAGTATCCCGTATGAATTCTGCCTGTTCATTTTTAGGCGTGCTCCTTCCTGATAATCGACCAGTGTTACTTAATCCCTTCCGAATGCGAGAAATCTGCATTTGTTGTACGACTACGACTCGAACTTCGCTCTTATGCACTTGTGGCCAGTTTAAATACAAATAGAGAGGAAACCAGGATCGTCATAGTGCCGAGTGGTCCTGGCGTGTCGAGAAACTCGTGCCGAAACCCACGTAGACCAATTGACGGCCACAATGACAGCGCCGTGTTCATCGTCTCGTCATGACTGGCGCCAGTCCGGCAGCCTCACGCTTAGAATTGCTAACATTTTATGCACCGTCAATTAGTGGCTTGCCATGCAACGCATGGAGTCGATGAACGGCTCTGGGCAACGGACGTCATTATGGATAAGCCGTGCCAACTTGTATTGCACGGCACGAGATCATTTATCGTCGTCCAGGCCATTCGATGGACATACGACTGTGCTTTGCAGCGCAAACGGAACCAGGATGCATGAATCACACGATCATGATGAATGGAAGTCGCGACAACGCACAAACACACTCAAGTCATTGCGTGCGAATTTGGCCTGCTTTACGTGGTCGTTGTCACTGATTTAAGTCACGATCCTGTTGGGCTTTTACTTGCACGAGAACTATTCTGGAACAGTAGCAATGTACGCCATCATACTCTACAACCCACTGTTTTGGCTGCAACCAGTGTGCACTGAAGTCACAAGTCTTGTACAGTGTATATCCGGGCAGGCTCTACTGCAAGGCCAGTTGGTAAGAGACTGGTCGTCCAGGACAAGCTCAATTGTATGCTGCTATAATTGAGGAGGTACCTAATTTCTTCGATGTGTATGCTCTGCAAGAGGTGCACGAGTTCTTTATGCGACTGGCATAATGACGAGGTGGGAGACCAAGCATGAACAAAACTGGAGGAGAATCGCTCGTAGTGGCCTACTAACACGAATACTTAACCAAATATGCGGACCAGCTAAGCACTCAACACATTGTCACGTCTCTCTTCGATGCATGCTAAACGTAATTGCTAAGGCCTCGCGGCAGCAACTTCAGCCCACTGGTATTATGTATATCGTATATCGTAGCAACACGCCGCGCCTAAGTTGCCCACATTTACGAGAGCGACGCTGCACGTGTGAAGAAGCCTATTGTACAATGTTCTAAAGCGGTTGGGAACTCATTTACTCTATCGCTGTATAGGTCGAGCACATTAGGTAATTGTCTAGTTGGAGACAAAACTGGCCATGGCATACCCTGCCCTTTGAATCAGCTCGCAAATGTGCTGCTGCGATAGCAAATGTGCTGCTATCGCAGCAGCACATTTGACAATGAAATCAGTATCACCACCTCACGCCTGAAAATACCGCCCGTTCATTCTTGGCTTGGTATTTTCGCCACCGTTTGGCCAAAATAATTGTGACCCGGGCAACATCATGCGTATGAAGGTTGTGGGGCACCAGTGAGTTGATGGCAACGAGCAAATAGAAGAGTAGAAGCTATCAAAACTGAACTACTAATCGGTCAATTGTCCTGCACTTTAACCTGCGCCACCTGTGATCTTTATTCTGATCTCTATTTGGGTACGACAGCTCCACAGTCGATTTTTCTTTTGTTGTCTTGCGTGTAGCACGTATGCCGAGAGCAGAAGAATCTGATCTCTGTCTGCTGACTAGCACTTCCACAAGATCATTTTCTCCTTTCTGGCCCAGTCTAGATAGATATTGATCTGTTTTGCAACGTGTTGAAGCTGCTCGCAACTGTCGTGAGATGCGTTGGACACAGCCGTGCTGTCAAATTGGGCGGACGGTAGTGGAGGAACTTATGAGACCAACGGCCAGTTCCCTCATTCTCACCACTGTGATAACTCTGGCCTCGTCTACGTATGACAAGCCGTGAATCCAGTAGCTGGGTTGACGCCACGGCACATCTACAAGCTACGTGAAAGCAGAATGGACGAGTTTGTAAGTATCTCGGCTTTTGCTTTGTAATGATCTCGCTACCAAATCTCGAAAATGAATGTCACACCCCAATAAATAAGCTCGTAGATGGCGACGAGTGTCATATTCGCGATGGCAGGCCAACTATTGATATTCAAGGGGAGCTGTTAAAAATCACTCAGTTTTTTAGCTGGATTTATTCCCTTTTTGATTAGATCAACGTTTTTTTCCGTAAAGTAAACACTCGATACAATACATTCAGATTGGTCAATACTATGTGCAAAAGTCAAAACTCTGTGTAAATCATACCGGTTTTTCATGCGTACCCTCACCCATGGGCACCATGAATTCCGCGATATAAATGGCATCACCCGGTAGTCAAGCTGCCACTGCAATCATCACGCAATTGGACCACGGAGATGCAAATGCAACGGCGTTGACAGCGGGGTTGCAGGAGCCTTTTGAGCTAAGCTAAAAGGTTCACCTGTTGAGTGAAGTAATTTTAAAACGGCCTCTGACTTTGCGTTTGGCTCGATCTTTTCATCAGACCAACGAAAACGGCTTGATGACTAAAATTGGTCTTACACAAGACCTGGCTTGCCGTCGGACAAACAGGGTCAGGAATACGTGAGACGGTAGGGGCCAGGGTGGCATCAGTCGATTGAAGCCAGGAAGCTGTCGAAGATAGAAGGCTGGACGATATCGGCGATACAGGGCTGGACAATATCGACGAAACCAACGAGGAAGTCATCAGAAGGATTAAGGTCAAGTTGGTCACGTGCGGCTCCGAGCGGCGTAGGAAAAAAAGAGAAGCAGCATCAACAGGTCAAACTATACGAGAAGATAATGAAAGTGACAATGATGGTTGTTTGTAGCAGAAGGCCTGGAATCTTAAGAAAGTAACGCCGACGATGAGGACAAACGTTCGTGTCATACACGATCAAATATGAATAAAAAGCTTCCTTCTTTTCTAGCCGCATTATAATGTGCTACATATCGTGCTGTCCAAAGTTAAATGAGACGACGAATACACGTATAAACCATTGCTCACATCTAACAGTAAAGATTTTGTCAATATGAAAAGCAGTGTTAATAATATTTACACTAACATCAACCGAAGGTCAGATACGCCTGTCGTGCATAATGCGCTCACGCATACCACACGTTCGTTTTCCTGAGCGGTCCTACAAATACCGAAATAAGACGCATCCTTTTTCGTGCTTTCTTTTGGAAATTTTTTGGTGCCGACCATTATGAGTTATTATTATGTGGATGTGCTTAATTAAATTATCAAAAAAGAAAGGGAAACGTTAACCACCACCCCCCAGGTTTTCGTAAACCACCCCCACCCCCTATTTATTACCGTAATATATATACCTTTCAAATTTTTTAATTGATTATAAATAAAATGTCGTATTGCTAAATACTAAAAGTCAACTCCAACACAGTAATTGCATCATGTAATCGCTTACACGCTATTTTTTCGATTGTTGAATAATTTCTTTCAGCGCTTAAACACCGTAGTCTTTCATTCACATATGGCTCTGCTACCACCTCCCGAAACTACATACGATACGCTAGAGGAAGCCCGAAAGGCACTTAATGAACATGCAAGAGCTCAAGGCTATGTCCTAACGATCAAGCGTACCAAGAAGGTGGGTAATAGGAAAGATGGCGCAATTAAACGTATAATTCTATGGTGTTCATAGGGAAATAAATACAAGCCAGTTGCTGTTAACGAAGTACCAGAAACGAGAACGATCAAGTGCATAAGGGCTAGTAAAAGCACTGGGTGCCGTTTTGAAGTTGTCATTTAACTCTTAGATGAGCGCTGGCACGTTACAGTCATTAGAGGGAACCACAATCACGATGCATTTGATGACTCCTTTGCACATCCAAATGGTAGCGCGTTGAATGAAGAGGCTCGCGAGCGAGTTCTCTTATTGACCAGTGCTGGTGTCAAACCTGGTACTATTGTCGCTTCTCTCCGCAATGAAAGCAGCGTAAATGTCACCCTCCAAGATATTTACAACGTCCGTAACAATGATCGCGCTCTGAAGCTACAAGATAGAACACCTCTACAGTCACTGCTTGATGGACTTGTTACTTCAGGCGTCAAATATTATACTGCACGCGAAGAAGATGGACAGAAACTGTCACACCTTTTTGTTGTTTCTCCATCGGCCAAGGAGATTTGTTCCAGATGTCCTGCCGGGGTAGTATGGCTCATGGACTCTACGTACAAGAACAACAAGTATGGACCACCCTTGCTCTATATCGTCGGAGTTGCCTGCATCGACTATACCTTTACTCTGACATACTGCTTTATGCACGCAGAACAAATGTCAAACTACGTCTGGGCGATGCAAAGGCTACAACAGAAATTTTGCGAGATGGGTATTCTTCCTAAGACATTTATAACAGACCGAAAGCTGGCCTTGATGGGCGCGATTGACATTGTCTTCTCGGATGTGAACGGGTTGCTTTGCCGCTGGCATGTATCGAAGAACATTTTTAACCAAACACAAGAAGTCCTTCACCACTATCGATGATTGGGAGGCCTTTTTTCAAACTGGAACATCTTGGTGTCACAAGATCGGATTGAGACCTTCAAAGACAAGTGGAAAAGTATGCGCAAAAGGTGGGGAATATCACACCCGCAGGTCGTTCGATATATCGACGACACTTGGCCGTGTTGGAAAGAGAAATTTGTGACCTGTTTTCTCCGTAACAAGCAGCATATGGACATGTCACCACCTCTCGCGTGGAAATTGCGCATGCTGCCCTGAAGCGCTGGATTGGATCCTCGACTGGCGATCTATTGTCTGTCAACAATGCTATAAAGCTAGCTTGCGATGGACAGCTGGCTCGTATCAAGCAACAGCAAGCAAAAGAGCGAGCGACGTTTGACATGCGATTTGGTAGTACAATTACCGACGTCATGGGAAAGATCACGGAAGCTGGCCTGTGCGCAGCCTTTCGCCAACACAAAAATCGATTTCACAATAATGTAGATGACAATGGAGCCGTCATCGAATGCCAAGGTACGTATAAAAGATTTCACAGCATATTACAGGATGTGCAGCTCATATTCATTCGACGTTTTTGCAGGCTTGTTAATGCCGGTGATGGGATATCCTTGCCGACATTACTTCTCCGCTAGACGCGTATCGCTATTTCTTGATGATTTCGACAAACATTGGTGGCTGCTGCAGCCGCCCAGGATATTTCATCCACACAATGTGGTCGAATTGCCAACAGCAAGGGATAAGGTGTCAACAGAGTACTCGAATGCCGCCGGGAACCAAAATAGAGAGATCGTCGAGCATGTTCTGGCGCTGCCCGATGACGTGCGTGATCCTGAGTGGATTAAGAGTCGTGGTAGGTCAGTCGGTGCCCTAAATTGTCGTCTTGGAAGCACGGAGCACGATCTATCGCTCTTCTAACATGCAGAAGTCGCGCTAAATCCCCCAAGAGGCGTAAATGCAGCAATTGCAGTGAGTCCGGTCACAACTATCGAACTTGCCGTAAACTAATATCCCCAGACGAATCACGTGGAACCCATCAGTTGCAAGAAGGGGCAAATGGTAGTTAGCGAAGACATGGCGCCCTTCATCAAGTTTTTTACTCTAATTGGATTTTGTCGTCTAATTACGGAAGTGTTCAAGTCCAAGAACATCCTGGGGCTAACGCTGATTTACCTTAGATCCACACCGTGTATTCTCCAACGACTCGACATGATTTTTACTGTATTTTCAAAATAGTTGGCAATCACGAGGTTCAATCTGCCATTAATGATGCTAGCGATCGAAGTTCATGCAAGGAATGCGATTGTTGGTTACGAAGTTCCGTTTAATCTAATTTAAGGCTCGCCATGGGAGCTTATGAAGCAGACGTTTAATGTACTGAAGCACTTTACCAGCTACGTGTTTATGTCAGAGTGTCGAGTTGAAGTCAGCGATTTCAGAGACAATAAGCGGCATCAAACGAACTTTATTTTCTAGTGCGGGGTGTATGTTCTGGTGGCTACTTCAGGTCAACTAACTTAATTTCTAATGCTCAGCGATACAAAGCTGAAAAATGTGCAAAACAATTTTTCGGATGAAAGCGATCACACGTGGGACTATGGATATGTTGTGGGGGTTGCTATTACATTGAATCGCTTTGCAAGTCAGACCTTAATCATCGCTGAAACAATGCCGCTAATTTACTAAAGGTTTGCCAATGATGGACTGGTACAACGTGTATTGGTCAACATCGATCGCACGAGCGACCCAAACTTGAATGCGATTCAGGAAGCTGAACGTGTGAAGCAAAAGAAAAATAGTTTATTGCTGGATTATTTGCGCCCTGTTACTGTCATCTGTTAGAAAAATGTTGGCGTTGATGGTACCTACAAAATTATATTTTATCTGACATGAAGTGCAGCGAGCTCTGAACTTATTTATAGCTACCCCATCGACGAGACCAGCCATAAATCGGCATCCAGCGGGTCCATCTCTTCAACAATCATTTGGAAGCGCTCACTCTCCTGAGCTTCTGCTACTATCCGTCTCTTTCGCCCTTAAAGCGTTTCACCATATTCTTCGTCTTTTGCTAGCCACAATACCACCTGTTATCAAACCGCAACTTCTTCCGCTAGAAGATTGCTCGCTCTTCTTATTTTCGTTGTATTCTACTTCAGCGAAGCTTCACCGTGTCTCTTTAGTTGCAATATTGTTGTGCCCAGGATAAAAGTCGTTACTGCCTTTGTCCAACCTACAAAAGAAAATTGCAGGTCTCTGCGTAGTTACTTGACTCTTCTGCGTTGTTGAGTTGCAAGATTTAATCGAGATGCCGCTAAACTTGAACTTCTTTAGTGTAACACCTCCACTCGTCACCGGCGTAGCAGTCATAGTATCTGCAACGTCCCTCTTCTCCACAGAGCTAGCGCTAGAGCGAACGCGCTAGCCATCACCAACAGCAGCTTGGCTATCAGCGAGCATCCCGGAAGCTGCCGCAACAGCAGTACCTTGATCGATAGGCTTCACCCTCACCACACAAGCCCGGTCATTATTTGGAATCTCGCCCTTTTCGTCTTTTGACTCGAATCTTTTTGATCTGGAGCAGGACGCGCTGTTGGATGAAGGGTCAGTCGACAATGCGTGGGATAGAGAGCAGCCGCGATGTGCATGCCGATGGGAGGAGGTTAAGCCACGACCATCATCAAATTACGCGTTGGTCTAGTTAGTCAATTATACACGTATTACGACTACACACATACCTCGTGAAAGACCTCTGCAGCTGGCTTTAAGTCAATTTCGAATGTAGCATTAATGAACGCCTTTGTTAATGTGTCCATCCAGGACTATCGCAGCATCTGACATGTAAATTACTACACGTCGCCGTCTTAAAGACATGCATCAATTGTTTAGATTTAGTATTCTATCATTTGTAAATGAAATAGTAAATTAATGCTTAAACCGGTGATTAATTCAATTCTACCAATCGGAACGCGTCCATTGAGTAAATTACTGTAATATATAGGGGGTATGGGGTGGTCAACGAAAACCTGAGGGGTGGATAACGTTTTTTGAAGAAAATTTATCCGATATAATCTTGTCCAATAACAGATAGTTGTTTCAGTGTTTACATTACGAAAGAAAAAGGGCGTATATCTTACCAAAAAGGAAGTAAATCTAAAACTTCTTATTCTTATCACACGCACCTAAAGCTCGTGTGATGATTACATGTCTAAAAGTAGACATCGGTTGTTGCTGAATGTTGATCAATAGTGCTGAAAAGTAATCTTGTTCTATCCGAGATACGTGATAAACTGGTCATCCAATTGGAAGAAAATTTCGAGTTCATATGAACGTTTACGTCTGTAAAATCAACTATAGTCGCGGGCGAAGGTAAATTTATACCGCGATTGTAAATAGATGCTGCCAATCTACATACTATTCTCTGATGTAGATGCATGATAAACATGCTATCAGGTGCCCGTGAAAGATTTCTGGTTGTGTGGCCGCTGATTTTCTCCAAATTGTACTTGGTAACGGCCATGTTTTTGTTCGCAGTTTTGTTGGCTTAAGTAAAAAAGATCGGTTAAATACCTCATCTTTGTTGATTTAATGATGCTAAAGTATCAGGAGTCGATGGTATTTCTTATACTCGGCAAGGAAACCTTGCAGATTCTACACACATATCTTCTGCACAGGCGTACGAGGCTTTTCTTTATTCGTGAATCCAACCGAAGCAGCAAGGCTCAATTCGTACTTATTCATTCACCGAAATGCTATTCAGGAGACTGTGTGCACTCGATTTGTATGCACTCGATTTGTTGCAACGCTCGATAACGAAAAGCTTGTGATGACGGCAAGTCAAGTTGTTCAACAGATTCGGCTATAATGGATATACCGAACGCAATTATCACGTCCGCGAAGATAGTTAAGGTCATAAGTTGGTATTTTATGTGCTGCATAACTGTTTAATGCGCGATTTCCACTTATCACATCCATGTTAAACTTTTAAGTGATGTTGTAATAATCACTTGCTCTGGCAAAATGTTCGTGCTCTGATTAATGAAAGACGTTTTGGGCAAGGAATTCAATAAAGTCATACGTGCAGTGCATCGCTTGTAGCAGAGCTGCACATCTCCTTATGTGAGAGGAAGACTTAGTGCTCAAAGAGCAATATTAGTTTTAAAGAACCATAATCTATTAGTTAAGAAGCGTGAAGCTCAAGGTCCCTGTTTCAGGGGACCGAGCATTTCAGTGAATTTACAGCTTTTAGGGCTCAAGAGTCTCTACTTCATGGGGACATTGCTTACTCTTGACGATCAACGATCAGAGAAGCCTCGTAAGGCAAGTGTCTTAGACAAGATCAAAAGGGAACTTCACTTTATTCAGGTTCGTGGATTTCATCTGAACGTCAACCTGTTCTTTTCTAAACGAGGTCAGTGCGCTTGCGGTTAACATCACGGTAACGTAAAGCTTTAGCACCAGTCCTCATCATCTAACGAGTCATATACTCGTTATGCACATTTCAAGACGTAGGAGGCAGTGGACTGCGATACCGAAACCAGTATCTCGGGTAATGCAAGGATAATGCCTGATACACCCATGCCTCAAGTACAAACTCCTACTGCGTTAAGTCCATTTTTTAAACGTGCTGATGCAAATGCGCTATTAACGACGCCTTAAATACCAGGTTTGGATGATGCAATTATTACCAAACTGGTCGACGAGTAGCAAGAGGTAACTGCTCAACGACACAAAAGCGCATTGCACCATGCACAAATAATAACAACCCTTGTGAACCAGCGAAACTATATATTCACTCTACTCAGTGTGGAGAAATGTCTACATCAAACGACTGGCCAAACGTTGGCATCCAGAAATAAAGGTCCTACATCTATTACACCCGAGAAAAGGGCAAATGGCCAGACACTTTTGCAGCACTTACCTAAAGCCTTATCTGGCAATTAATACGGGGATAGATACCGTTACGTAGCCTACACTAAAGGACTTATGTGGAATCGTAAGAAGCACACGTGTCAGCGTGTGCTGAATATAGATTAATTGTAACTCTGATTTTGTACATTTCTATTTTTATCCTATCATAATAAGTACGAGTGGTCTCTAAGCCAACGAGAGCCACTCAACTAAAAGCCGCATCCTATCGGCTAAAAGTGGGTCTATACCCACTTACTAGTAGAATAGGACTAAGACGCACTGTGCACACTATCTTTGGCTACATTGTATATCTGCTTTTGTGTATGAATTCCTATTAAATATACCTAATTGTGTACGAGTTATATAAGACTTTAACACGTAGTGTAACGGTGACACCCCGTTACACCCCCCCCACTCAAGATAGAAGTGAATGTGCAAAAGAAAAGAACAAAACAAACGAGAACGAACACTCTCACCAGCATCGCGCACATTGCGGTGAAGATAATTACAACTTAACAGCGTCTCTACATCTTGTATTCAAGTGCCAAAAACGCAAGCACGCTTCGCCTCGACGAACACGCAGGCGACAATTGTGAGCACTTGAACACTCCAGAGAATTCGACTAGCGATGCACCAGATCCTCCGAGCACGCAGTGGCTTGAATCTCTTTCGTCGATTCACTGCGTGCTGGAAGGATCGAGGGCTGTAGTGGAATCTAAAGTACATGCAGTGTCGACGAGATGCGCAACTTGTGGCGGCGACGGAGAGCAACTCGGGGAAAGCCCGTCACGGTCACACTCTCCGTGACCCAAGCGTTGCTGGACGCATCTTGAAAAGCGTTCGTGACACGCTGGAACATGGAGATGTCTCTCCCATAACTAGAGGAGCGACAAAAAGTCGATAGGAGCCATCGTGGAGTCACTGATCTGCGCGAGCGGGTCTGCTAGTTGTCTTGGAAAGTAGACAGAGATTGTACATTTGTCCATTATCGTGAGGGTTGTCGAAGGAGATAGCCAAATGGAGTGGCAGAGCTTAAGCATGCTGCATTAAGTAATTTTTACCCAGATACCCGCTATCGGAAGAGTAGCGCCCTTAGATCGGGCGCCGTGAACGAGAGCTAGATAAACCCTAAAAGCGCGAGCAGACATGCGCGCGCTTGGCTTCGCGACGTTTGGTGAGATCGATTTACTGTACTCATTCTCGTTCAGTGAGTACCCTTGTATCGCGTACTGTCTAGCGTCTGCGATGTCGGTCTCCGCGACCTCGATCACCGCGTCCTCATAGGCCTTCACTACATCCGGAAAGCATTCTAGTAGCGTCTTGCGTGGCTTCCACAAATAATAATATTCAGCTGGGAGCTTAGTTAGCGAAAGCAATACAGTCGTGACTCTGGATGATCGCGAGGAGCGTCACGGCGATAACCGCCGTGACAGTCAGTCGTTGACAAGTCGCAGGGGTCACATATTCAATTTACGATCCCACGCAGATTCCCAGCGCCATTAACCAGCGGAGGAGTATTATCACGCGGTATCGGCACACGTGACGGCAGCGCCTGTGAAGCGGGCAATAGTCTTCATTAAAGAGGGCTTAAAGCAGCTCCGAAATTTTTTTCATCGTGTTGACTTCTTTGACAAAGAAGCTATTGAAGCTTGTGACCTGGCGGCGGAGGCAACAAGTCCTTCACAGGAAACCGAGATAATTGTAGCCGGGTTTGCTCGTCGACTCGAGAAGTAAGACGAGGCGCTTCGGCGAGATAACGCAACCTTGAAAGGTTAGTGTCCGCTTGATCTGCCGAGGCTTCCACAAAATAGGGCCTTGCTAGGTGCCCCCGATGCATCCGTCTGCGTCGGGAGAAGCGACGGGTGATACCGTTTGAGACTTCTGACATAATATATCGGCTGCAACGCATTGCCGTAGGAATTGTCGAGTGTATAGTTATCACTTAAATCCTTAACCACCCAAAATGGTACTTTAAATAATGATGCAATTTTGTTTCGAACAATATTGGTTATAGAATTGTCTTGAATGCCTGTTGTCGATAGCAGTACCCCGTCGCCACTAGCAAACTTCTCGTGATTAATGCAACCGCGCTTGTCAGCGGTAGCTTTCTGATCATCAACAGCGTTGGCAATAGCGTCACGCACAAATGCAGACAAACGGGCGTTGTTAAACAATTGTTTTATGGCCGCCGAGTCAGCAAGAAGATCGATCGACGGCGACGCGTCTGATAACGGTTCAGCGCGAACGATGCTCTCGACGAGATTCTAAATGACCCGACCGGCGCTTGGGATTGTTAACGGACTCGGTAACCCACCGAGTCGTGTAGCCGACTTCCAGGGGTTCTCTGTTATGAACACAGTCCTAGGGTCACCATGGTCACATGGTGACGTGGTCGCTACTGTATCGCCAGTAAAGTCCAGCCCGTCTGTTTTATCGCCACGGTCACAAGGTGGCGACTTCAGCGTTGGTGCACTGTCAGTCAATGACAGCTCGTCTGGTGTCCCACCACCAATAGTAGAGATATCATTTGGACCGAGAAGTAAAGTAAAACGTGGGTGACGGGTGTTGATGAAGAAGAAGGGTGTCAACACGGTCGACGCATGAGCCGCGTTATTCATAGCGAACTCTGTCATGGGGAGAAACGCACTCCATGACGAGGAGTAACCGCGTAGAAAAGTCCTAAATCACGCGATTTGCGCGCCCTGTCTGCCTATGTCCTTTTTTGTCTTTGTTTGAGCAGCCGTAGACATCAGAAGACGCGTCCCCAGAAGGGTAAACAGCTGCGAATAGAACGCAGCTGTAAAACGAAAATCTCGATTCGAGACAATCGTTGAGGGCAGACCATGATACCTGAAGACGATGAAGATGAACAATTTCGCTGTGTCGTTTGTAGTAATAGACGCAGAGATTGGAGAAAAATACACCATCTTTCTGAAGCGGTCTATGACCACTAAAATGCCGGCGCATCCTTGCGAATCAGTGGGAAGACTAACGTAATAATACGTGCTGACCGGGTCATATGCCTTGGTCGCTACTGGTAGAGAGCACAGTGAGATTTGGAAAGATGGACTCTGTTCGACGCGTTGACATACCTCGCATGAGCGTACCCGTTTGCGGACCCGCTTAAGCATGTGGAGCCAGTTATCCGTGCGAGATAAAGACAGATAGATCTTCTAGCGACTCAAGTGACCACTAGTCGCAATATCATGGTGCTCGTGGAGAACATGGATACGAAGATCTTCTTCGATCGGGACGACGATGCAAGGAGGGTCAAACTGATCGATCTGGTACATGATTGAGTCGCCGTTGAGTGGGTAGCGCGACAAATGGGCTGGAGCCGACGCTGTAAGATCACGCAATGTCACATCAGATGAATCACTACCATACCGTACTATCGATTCGTAGAAGACACTGTGGGTATAAGCTGCCGCGATAACGACTCGAAGGGGGTTTACCACAGTTACTCGCGTCTCATTCACACCGAGTGCGACACAAGTAACACATTCGTCGTCATTCTCATCGTTCAAGGCAAGGACCGTGATATACGAACGCGGATAATGGTCAGGCCAACGCGATAAAAGTGTCAGTGAGGATGTTGCTGGAACCGGGCTTGTAGTGAACAACGAAGTTTTGCTCGGCGACAAAATTGACAACCAGCGCCCCATAAGATGGCTGAGATGGGGGCTCTTTGTCTCTGTGCGGAAATAGGCATGTTCTGTGAAGTGTTCGAACGTCGGCTTTCCAAGCAGACAGACGCAAAACTTGACGCGTGTATATATCATAGCCAATAACTCCTTTTCATGAACAGGATAGTTACGTTCAGCTGACTTCAAATGGCGCGACTGATAACTGATCACTCGTTCAGTGCCTTCTACGTCATGTTGCATGAGAGCACATACAATAGAAGCTTCACTCGCATCACAGACCACGTGAAATTGTTTTTAGTGATATGGTGGAGAGAACACTGGCGCTGTGTAAAGTCTTCTATTAATCTCGTCGAAAGCATCTTGGTTGTCCTGAAGCCAGTGCCATATGTTATCCTTATTCAAGAACTGAAACAATAGGTAAATCCCCATCAGCAAAGTCCTTGACTTAATGATGGAATTAGTTGTCCAGATATAACCATTGTAGAATATGTTTCTGCTCTTGTGGAACTGGCAATGAACAGATTGGAAAGATCTTTTCCGGTTTAGCACAAATCCATTTTGTGCTGACGTATCTACCAAGCTCATGCATTTCTGGTGCACGAAAGATGCATTATTTCAGGTTGCTGTAAAGCTTGTTCTCACGCATCGCTGCAAAGAATTGACGAAGTTTCCTGGGGTAGACCGTGAGCTCGGTCGCGCCGGCAGCGGTGCGACTATGTATGAACATATTGTCGAAGAAGATTGGGTAAAGGTCGCGAAATGGGTGGAGCGCATGCGACACCATCCAAATTAAGGTAGCAGGGGCGTTCTTGAGCCCCTTCGGCATCACCGGCCATTCTCGAAGCATGCCGCTAGGCGTGATCACAGCGGTAGGAGGAAAATCTTGAGGAAGCATCAAGATCTGATAAAATCCTGTCGTGAGGTCCAGCGAGGAAAAAATTGTACTTCCAGGGATGGTGCCAAGTGCCATGTCTTTGCGAAGGATCGGATTCTGGGCTGGTATCGTCGAGTTGTCAAGCGTTTTGTAGACGTGGACGATCCTCCATCCGCCTGTCGCTTTCTTGACGTAGAATTTAGGGTTGGAATGAGGTGAAGAGATTGTACGCACATGGACCGCTTACTGGCGCCCTTCAAAGAAGGTGTCAATTGCTTCAACTTAGTCCCGTAGAAGTGGCCATTGTCGTGTGATACAATACTTAGATCCGGAAAAGAGATCAATACCGTGCCCTACGCCGCGACCTGCCGGTAGAAGCGCTGGGATTTTTGCAGAAAAGACATCAGCAAACTCGCCCGTTAGCGCGAGAGCCCGATTTTCTTAGCGGGAAGCTCTTCAAGTCTCCCAAGATTGCGCCGCGAAGCGCTCTTCCCGTTTCGACTTAGGGTCCGTTCCTTCGGGCGCTCGCATTTGTCACACGCTGGATCTCAGACGACCAGATATATTTCGTTCGACATCCCCCTTTTTCAAGCCACGGCGCAAGTCATCCCAACACATTTCGGGGAGCTGCATGTAAGTAGACACGGTGAAGGGGGGATTGGCAACCGGGACAGGGTGGCTAGTGGAGCCAACGCCTGTTGAACTAACATCGTGAATAGTCTCGATCGAACAGGTAAACTAAAGATCAGCAACCCGGGGAGTACATCGAATCCGAGTCCGTCGACGTCGACTGCGGAGCGACACTGAAGCTCGGTCCGAGCAGTTGACTATGGTCGCGGCAGCCTTTGCAGTCGCAACGGTATCCGGAAGCGTCTGATCCGGCACAATGTCCTCATCTTGGACAGAAACGGGGGCCTCTTCTCTCTCGCGACACACCGGAAGCATCTGATCAGGTGTGGTTAGTAGTTCAGGCACACGCGAGGAAGACCTCTGCCTCGTTGATGTGTTCTTGTGCACGAGTGCCGCTGCTTGCGCAAGACGCACCGAAAGCCGCTGCTTCGGTGCGGTTTTGTAAGGTATAGACGCTTGTAAGCCACTGCTCGTGCGTGGTGCGCTGAAAGACTTTGCTTCTGTGCACTGTTAGGCTGTCTGACGAGCACGGGATCTTTTGTTGAATGAGGAAAGACGAAGACTACTGTCTTGGCACATATTCTTGACTTAGGAACCACTGTTCGACGTAGAAAGAGAATGTTGCGGTGTTGTACATCGCAAGCGAAGGGCCATCGCATGCTCAGGTAATGATGTCGTGGAGCTTGGATCCACGACAGCAACATAATGCAAGGCGCTCACGGTTCAGTAAGCACCGCGTGCACCGCGTTGACATCGATGTCACGGGGCTTAACAGTGCGGATAATAATATTGACGTCCGGACGATGCCGTGCAAGGCACGGAATCCCAAAGATGCATTCGAACGACCCCGCGAAGGTCCATGAATTGAAATTCATCACAGCTTGCAGAGCCTTTTAACTGGTAGGGGACGCTAACCGACCGCTGTCAGTGCTTCCTCGTCCAACCACCGGCATACTTGACGATCACCGTTCTCAAAGACTTGCGAACACGCATACCCGAGGGGAAAATCTTAGTTATCTCGGCGTGTAAGAAATTTTTTGTCGCGCCCGAGTTCAGCAGCGCTCGAACCGGGCGCTTCGCACCGTCGACGTCTACGCTGGCCACGATCTTTCGATACTAAAAGCGGTGGTGCAAAGCTGCGCGTGGAACGCAGAGGGGCTAGAGATTGTTGCCACCTGGGTCAAGTATTTCCGTATTCGCCCAGTAGAAAGCCCTGCGCCTACTGGCTGCTCAAGTTTTTTACTGTGCGGCCGAGTCACCAGGGATGACGGACTCGGCGACAGTGAGCACAGGTGGAGGCGCGCGGCAAACCGCCACGCAGTGACCAGTAATACGACAGCAAAAACAAACCAGCTGACGCGTCGCCATAGATTTTAAATCCCGTGGCCCACAACACGCCGCGAGTGAGAGACGCGTACAATCGCGTCAATCCTCATCGGATCATGCTCTTGGGCAGCGCGACGGTACGACGAATGTTCCATGTGCGAGGCCATGACACTGAAGTTATTACGCAAAGCAATAGTGAACGCTTCGTCAAGCGACGACAGATAATTCCGCGTCGATTAAAAATGCTGGTGACCAACGTTCATACCCGTGACAAACGTGTGGATTGGGTCCTCGTATCAAAAAGATCTGTGACAACACGCGACTCCATGTGTCGAGTTTAATGGACTAGTCCAGCATTGATTGATGTTTTTGTTTGTAGCGCGAGAAAGGCCGATCGGTCATGGTGCTTGCTCTGTGCATGTCAGAACGCTCTATGTTAGTCTTCATTCAATGCCTTGAGGTCCGGGAAACACCCCGTATCAGCGACAAGCGTTCCCGAAAACGCACTCTTTCGCCTTCCTCGTAAACTTGGAGAGGACTAACTGAGTGCGCGAGAGCTCAGACGTGATTTGGCGAGCTTGTATTGCGATATACATCTAGCAGAGCCAGCAATTAAGGGCGAGCGCTTTGGCCCCTCGACGCTGTAGCTAGCGATGTCAAGCTTGACAACCTCTGACGTCATGGTGATCGAGTAATTTGATGCCCGCCGTCGCAAATCGGCGAGCTCATGGTCGAAGAAGCCCTGAATAGAGAACTGCTGAAGGTATTCAGGCGTGTCCTTGAGCACTGCCGCAACAGAACTGATGCGTGTTACGACTTCTAGGCGGCGCAGTGCTTCCCCGTCAAAATCGGTGGAGTGTTGGTCATCATCATGATCCAACACCCAACCTGCAACGCCCTGTATCGATTCTCTCATCTTCGTCGTTGGACGGACTACAAAGTGCTATCAGGTGTAACGGGGTTAGATACCGTTACGTATCCTACACCAAAGGACTTGCGTGGAATCTTAAGAAGCACACGTGTCAGCGTGTGCTGAATATAGATTAATTGTAACTCTGATTTTGTACATTTCTATTTTTATCCTATCATAATAAGTACGAGTGGTCTCTAAGCCAACGAGATCCACTCAACTAAAAGCCGCATCCTATCGGCTAATAGTGGGTCTATACCCACTTACTAGTAGAATAGGACTAAGACGCACTGTGCCCACTATCTTTGGCTACCTTGTATATATGCCTATGTGTGTAAACACCTATTGGATGTGCCTGAATGCATACGAATTAGAAAAGACTCGAACAAGAAGCGTAACGGTGACACCCTGTCAGAACAACGCAAAGTTATTACAAGCCACAACTCATAATGAAAGCACGTAGTAAACCGGTTTTACCGACCAACGCTCTACCCATCATCTTGTTTGCAGGCGTGATAGTGGGCGAAGATGAAGACGCCTTTGATTGCTGAGGGCAATGCAATTGCCGCCCCTGCCGTATGTACGCTCTGGGTTTAAAAGCAAATGTGGAAGATGTGCGTTTCAAACGCAAGTTCGGTTATCTTGTGCCAAGCTTAAGGCCAAAGATCAATTGGGAAATCGCACGCGCTATACCCGGCTACCACTTAGCCGCGAGTGATGGTCAGACTGTGACCACCAAATCACCAAACCACATCACTTATGATGGGAAACGGCTTTAGTCTTGATATCCACGGAGCCACCATGCTCGAAAATGTTTACGGCGTAGAGTAATTTTGCCGAAGGAGAATCTCATACTCCCAAGAGTTCTTGAAATAAAGATCCTCGCTACTTTCCAAGATACTGGTATCGGCACTGAAGACGGAGTGTCTTAGTAGTCTCTCGACATGAAAGTGACGAGTCCCATACTTAAGCAGCTTCGGGGGTAGCCGGTCTACCGGTAGCGGACCACAAGAAATCGGTTATCGAAGTAAAGGGTCTTCAAGAGATTTAAGACAGGACCCGGATAATTTTATATGCGATGTTTATCCGCCTTTAGCCGATGAAGCGTGCTAAAACTCAGAGGAATAATCGTTTGGGCTTGCCGAATCTCTTACAACAATCCGGGGCATATGTCTCGTTGTCGGTGCAGGCACCTCCAAGTTTGCACGCGACAAACCCGATGCGGCTAGAGTAAGCCTACGTGGAATACTGAGTGCGTGTGCTATTTACGCAGAAGGTTTAGCGCATACTTAAGTCTCTTCTTGGCGGTTGCCGTAAATAGTCAAATTAAGCGTGGACGCAACTTTTTCTTAAATACAGAGGACACTACACTTGAAGGTAGATTTTAATCAATAAGAAATGCTTAATATTCAGACTTACAACAGTTAATGCAGCCTCTGCTTTTATCAAATGCTTGTTGTTTTTGTTGGTCTTTGCTTTCAGCCCTTGCGTCACGCAAATGTATTAAGACATTCGGTCGCGTTGCGATAGACCCGCCTACCTGTTTTCGAACAGTAGCAGGGCTGATATCTGCAAGCCTATCGGCAACTGTTCCCTCACCATTCCCTATACAACATAGTGGTAGCGTTAACAGAACACGGGGGTGGGTGATACCGATACGTAGAGCGCTGTAATGTCTTTGGATGCGTGAGCAGTGTTACCTAACGCGACTTCAACAACAGGGAGCATGGACCTCCACCGCTTAGGCTTATCAGCGCTAAAACCACACAAAAGGTCATTAATGATGCGATGAACACGCTCAGGTTTACCACCTGTAAGCGGATAATCCGCTATGGACATGTCCAATCGGTGCCGAGCACCGCTACAAAGGACTTCTAAAACTGCGTAGTAAAGTAGGGATCTCTATCAGAGACAATTGCCACTTCCAAACACGGTCTACAGACGGCTTCGCATAACCCTTGGCATTAAAAGAGTCCAGCACCGCCGCTAAATGATCCATCCTGCTCAATAGTCAGCAAAGACCGCATGTCAGTGTTGCCTTTCTAATCTTTCGGTAGGCAAAACAAAGTCCATACCCATGGACTTACGGCATCTAGTGGGTACAGTCAGAATATCCAGCGGCGTTGATGCATGTGCTCAATTTTTTATTCCGTTGACACGTTTCACACGTACGCACATAGGTGCTCACCCAATTGTATAGTTTTGGCCACCAACAAGCCTGGCGCAATGAGCTTTTGGTCTTCTCGCAACTGATATGACCGCTTAAAGCGGTATCATGTGTTTCATAATGAGAACGATAGTAACATTCCTTATAATGAGAGACAGAAATTCGAGATTATCTCAAACATCTGTATGATAGCACAAAAGGTCACTATCAATCTAATTTTGATGTAGACTCGCACAAAACGTGCCGACATATTCAAAACCAAGTCTTTATAGTACTCGCTCTCAAGAGCCTGTAGCACTACTAAAAAATCATCCTGGGCGTAAGCCGCACGGACTAAATTAGTGACTGACGATGACAGCGTAGTGGCTTGAGCAAGCTCATAGTCAGGTCGGCGCGATAGCGCATCAGTTGAAACTATTTTCTTTCTGGCCTATACTTCACTTTGAAGTTAAATCGGCAGAAAATGAGAGGTAATGAGCCATCCTTGGAGAAAGATGCGGCGACTGTATCGCAGTGCGCAATGACGCATGATCTGTATAGATCAAAGAGGGCTTTGAGCCAAGCAGATTTACTCCAAATTTGACTAGAGCGTACTTCACAGCAAATGGCTCTTTGTCATGAATTGGATATTTCTTATCAGCAAATTTAAGTTGTCGGGATTCGACTGCAATGACGCGTTCGCGTCTATCGACATCTATATTTTACAAAACCTGCTTATGGCGAAGTCAAATGCTTCACAGACGACACTGAAAGGCCGATTAGATTTGGGCTAAGCCAGTTTTGGCGCATGAAGGAGACCTTTTTAACTGCTTAAAAGCATACTTCTTGGTGTTTTTGCAACACCAATCCACATCCCTTTAAATATCTTTAAATTATCGAGCTTTATCTGCGTAATTCGCACTATACTTTTGCAAGTAATTGGCATGGCATATCCACTTACTTAGATCGTTTTAGTTCTTTGAAACAAGTCAATAAACGTTCAAATCACCATAGTGGGGTCCGCTCGAAGATGTTGCGATTAAATGGAGCACCCCAAATAGAAAATCTTTACTGCATAAAAAGATACACATAAAGGCCTTTGCACATAATTTGTTCGTGCGCATGCACTCGAGGACCGCTCGAAAATGATTGATGTGCTTATCCACATCAGATCTACCGCTCGTTGCACGACTATGGACAAAGATGTCATCAAAGTATGTTTGCATAGCCTTGATGAGGTCTGAATAGCTGCGTCATTCGAAGATAGATAATGGCCGAGGCATTTAAAAGCCCTTGTGGCATAACGAGCCACTTTCAAAGCATACTTCTCGGGTTAATAGCCGCTCTTATCGGGATATTGCTTGCTCGCATGAGCACCTGGCATAAATCATCGACAAACTCGAGCGCACTGTAAAACGTACATATTTCCATTTAGTTCTAAAGCAACATCCTTTATGGGGATTGGTGTCTTCGCCGGGATTGTTGCAGTTGTAAGATTATTTTAAAGATGAAAAATGCAATACTTACCATTTGGCTCTCTGACACAAGCAGTCGGTTTAGAATGGAGAGATTTACTTTATCAAACCATTCCTGCCGCGTGCTTTGCACAAAAAAATGTTAGTGACGTCACACTGATCCTTAGGTTTATACCATTACCGTGTCACATAGTACTAAGATTCTGGAATTAGCTCAGTTATGTGATTTACACATCTTTCGGGAGGTAAGGCAGAAGGTGGTTTGTGACAGATACATCATGACATTAATTTGTCAAAGAATAGAATGGATCCAAAGGATCTTTAAAGATCGAAGATTTACTCCGGGCACTGATTGCCACCTTGGTGTCCTCTTGGACCGACTCCCCCATTAGAAAGGACGATTTTAATTTGACATCGGGTCTAGTGAACACTAATTTTAGATAAATATCCTGCCTTATAGGCCTGGATAAAGTCGCCATCCGACCTTTTTCTAGCTCAAAAAGAGCATCCAAAGAAAAAACGTTTTCCAGGCTAAACTTGCCCTCGACTGGCTAGTCACTCCGTTGACAATTGTATATAGTGTATCACTGTTGTCACTATATGACTGCTCGGACGCCCGGCTCTTAAACGTTGCCCACTGGCGTCCAAAACGTATCTTCGACGATACATTACACCCCTTTGGAGTTGGGACAACAGTATCTTCGTGTTTACTATTACTAGTGCTAGTACTAGTAATAGTAGTACGCTCTATACGAAAACTGATGTCTTGATCGATATCCAGTGAAGCGTTATGTAACTCGAGCTCTTTACCTAGCACTTCACCAAGTGGATCTAAATGTGCCACTCCACCTACATTATACGGTTCTAGCACTGAGCTTATTGCCGTTTCTTCAACAATGTCATTACCGACATAAATGTGTGGCCTTCATGTCCAACCGCATCCGGTGCATTTTTACGTGCCATTACCAACGAACCAAAGGAATAGCTTCCTAGATAACCCACCTTAACGCCAGCTACGATTTAAGAATCCAGTGACTCGTTATTACAACGAATATCACTTGACGAAGTTCGTGTCGTATCACTAATACTCAACGAGCAACGCTCAAAATTATTGTCTTCAACATTGTAGTTAGTAAAATTAGACATTTCATTGGCCCGCACGTTAAAATCATCAGTCAAACGCTCGAAACTAATAGTGCTTTTGTTTCCTGGAGAGGTAGCATCACGGTTCTCCGGAACTTTTGTAGAAAGATTGCGTGTAGTGTAACGAGTTGTCACCGTTACGCTTCTTGTTAGGGTCTTTTCTAATTCGTATACATTCAGGCACATCCAATAGGTTTCCATGTACATAATTAGGTATACAAGGTAGCCAAAGATAGTGGGCACAGTGCGTCTTAGTCCTATTCTACTAGTAAGTGGGTATAGACCCACTATTAGCCGATAGGATGCGGCTTTTAGTTGAGTGGATCTCGTTGGCTTAGAGACCACTCGTACTTGGTATGATAGGATAAAAATAGAAATGTACAAAATCAGAGTTACAATTAATCTATATTCAGCACACGCTGACACGTGTGCTTCTTAAGATTCCACGTAATTCCTTTAGTGTAGGCTACGTAACAGTCTCTAATCCCATTACATGGAGCGCCTAAGTTCTTAGACCTCCAGTCAAACTATGGCTCATGGCCTTTAAGCCAAGCCATACCTAGGTTGGGATCAAATTTCGAGACCAAAATTAAGACAAGACAGCCTATAATGCAATATCAGTCCGGAAAATCTATACTTACGTTCAGCAGAACTTTAGGTACAGTGACACGACTTCCAGTCGCTTAACAAACCGTGAATAAAATACCCTCAGCGCTGTTAGCGCTACAGTACAACTTTGACTTTTCTCCAGGTAATGACGTCAAGATTGATGAAAATATGTTCCAGAATCAATTAGAATTGAACAAGGCTTATCAAAGCCATTAAAGTTCGCCTCAGCAACCAACAAGCCATACTTGTATCCACACTCCATACCAGTAGGTATGGAACTCTTTGAGGCTAAGATCTGTTCAGCTTTATCTCTCATGATTTTACCGCAACTATTTCTGGCCCAGTAGAGCTCCCCGCCCCCACTGGGTGTCTTTGTTTCCCCGTGCTTTATGGACTTCTTACTCGAGTTATAGGGGTGACTCATTGTCTGGCGCTGACGACGCAAAGGGCATTCAGACCGCAAATGCTTAGTGCTTCTGCTCATATTACACCTTTGTACAAAACGTTGCTGCTCAGTAGCGTTAAGTTTAGCTTCACCTTCATCTTCAGCATAGCTGAGGCCCATCAGCTAAAACCTATTAACGGCTGGTGTTCTCATTAAGTTTTCTCTCGCAAAGCTAGGGCTGTACACATTTCAGCCAAGTCTGGCCGACTTGGTATGCTCAGTGTGAAAGCAATTATTACGGCCTCTTCGATAGTAGAGGGGTAAAACCCCAAGATACTACGCTCTGGCAATGCTAGTATGGAGAACATCCATGAATATCGTCACATGGACTGCCTCAGGCAGATGATCAGACTGCATAGCAGCCATGAGAGTTCTCAGCTCTTGGGCACATCCCGCTGGATTATTCTTACCCTACGGCTTATATAAAAGCGAGAAAGCACACGGTAAGCCTGGTTATGTAGTGCAACCACCTCTACCAATTGTGGCTTGCGAGATTCTCATGTGGGAAACGCTAATTTGAACGACGTATTAGACGTTGTGGCCCATTCTAAAAATCTTAAATCGACCTTTGAGATAGCCATCGTTACCTGATGGTCAAACTAATAGGCCATATCTCACAACCATTCAAATCTCATGGATCCAAAGGATAAGTCTACATCCTCCTTAATTGATAGGTACAAAGCTTCCACCATAAGTGGACGAAGCCTAGCCTCTTCCTCTGGAACAGATGCATAGCGTGTAGGCATCGACAACGCCATTTGGGCTTTAATTAAATCCAGAAGGGACACTTAACACCGGAAAAAGCCCTCAACACGTGCGGTCAGCACCTCCGGGCCTTGCGATTCAAGAAATTTCATGTAATCTAGACCCAAAGATACGGTCAGCTTATCAAGCGCGATCTTTCGGGCCTCGGAGAGGGCAGTGGGGTTTTCCATCCTCACAGAGGATAAGTCTATAAAGACTCAGGCGTAGATTTACTACGAATGCTTGCAAGTGTAGCGGAGCTACACATCTCGTTAAGCCAGAGGAAGACTAATTGCTAATAGAGCAATGTTTTTAAAGAACTAGACTACATGAGTCAACATGCGTAAAGCTAAAGGTTCCTGTTCTAGGGTATCGAACGATTCAGTGAATCTACAGCACTTATTGCCTAAGCATAGCTACCTCAGGGAGGTTTTGCTAACTCTTGACGGTCCTCGCAAGGCATGTGTCTTAGACGAGACCAAAAGGGAGACTGAACTTTACTTACGTTTAACTCTACAGAAAATGTCAGTCTTGATTACCTGATTAAAACACTGATGTCCTAACTAAATGTCTTCATGATCTTTCCTATTTTGTGGCTGACACTCGTCGTCCACTATAAACCGATTAGATATTGTATAATCCTTTCAATGGGATACCGTCCTGTGTGTCTAAGACACAGGATACCGAGTACCCTACAACGTTTAACGCCTTTAAAGAGAAAGAACGTTTGGCCACTGCCTTTCGACACTCTGTCCAGATAGAGCTTAAAAATTACATTTATCAGGTACCAAAAATGACACATTTTTAAACTGATTCCATTGTTTTTTATGATACATTGGCGTCATAGATAAATGGTATGACCGGTTCTTACGCTCTCACGTACATTGTGTGGATGCATTGGTGTGTGTAAGCAGATACTTACTCAGCCGGACACCGTTGAAGGCGTCTTCTAGACTATAAACCAAGGTTTAAAATTTGACACCCACGCCTACCCACGTCCGTGGTTATTATGGTGATGGGACCAACCAAAATTGTTTTGTGGGTGTGCGTGGGCACGATTATGTTTCGATGATGTGTAAAGAACACGCAAATGTTCTTACTGTCAAATATTATTATTTTGTAATGATCCTTCAAGAGCTCAATACATAGAAGTTTTATATTAAAAAAATAACTCGTGTATTAATTCATTTACTAGCTATAAGTTGTCACGCTCAAGATGTAAGGGCAATAACACCTAATTTTCTAGAGATTTGAAGAAAGTGAAAAGTTGATGGAATCTTGTAAAAGAGTTTAAGGTGCACGTATAATTTAATATCACTTTATTTATAATAGAGTACGAGGCTTACAAGATTACGTTTTAAACATGGTGATAAATTGGGCAAAATATTTTGGGTGGGCTTTAATTTGCAACTCTGCTGTACACCTTGATGGAAGAGTTTAATGCATGGTAGGTACGTGTAGTCGACTTCACCAAAGTCTGCAGCAAGTACCACCCTGATGCATTATCGCCGCGCGTCGGTACAATAATAATAGATGGTCACAAGCATTTTTTGCCTGGTTAATGTCATGGCAGGCGTGTAATATGCACAAATCAGATTTTAAATAGGACTTGTTACGAAGATTGCAATATATCTGTTTTCCAATGAGCAGCACTTGGTAATAGTCTTGTACGGTAACTTAATTGCGATGTTCCCGAACACGTAATGTTTAAGATCTTGGCATGGCGGGGTGAATGCACGTACAACTGAGTCATTATAATGCGGGCTTACAATTTTTACTTTGAGTGCAAATGACAGACCGGTGTCAGCGGACTCGAACCTACCTTACATTTTGGCTCGGGATGTTTTTGAGTCAATGTTTACAAGGAATAACAAAATCAATGCCCTTTCTGGATAGATGGTAATGAGCAGGTGCTATCAGCAGTTGAACCCAACATTGACTCCCTGCCTTCACCTCCTATTCTGCACTCTTATGTCGTTACCACCAGTGACAAATTATGTGCTTGTTTCCAGCTGCTATAATGCCAGGATCCTTAAGCGACTGTGGCTTGATCCTAAGCGACAGTAGCAATATCCGTAGCCTTTAGATAATGCGTTATTTTACATTATACTTTGTGTTTGGACAGTTTGTGTTATCTATATCTTTGGCGAATACAGTTGTGATTGGCTTCATGCTACGTTGTCGATTAGGTCCATACTTTGCGGATCAAGACAAAGAATTTGTTCAATACCTAGATTTGTGTAAAAAAATTCCACCACAAAATTTTGTTGCGATGTTCATCGACTGATTGTCGCAAATGAAACGACTCGAACTTAGTTTGAGTAAACTAAAATATGGACGGATCGTACGTAGGTAGAAAATGCTCTTAGAGCTGGGAACTACCGCGTTAACCACCGACTTAGCATAACATCCTTATATTGGTGAAAAGGCGAGCAAGCTTCTGATGAGATATTCCAATCACATCATTCATGGATATGCCAGTTGTCATAGATAACTCGCACTCAGTACAACAGCGTTAATTGTTCTGTTGTGCGACTCACCATTTGTGAGACTCACATGCTGAAAGCAGCGACCACTCGCACAACATTAAACAAACAGCTAACGTCGAATATACTGCCCTCTCTCCCGCATTTACGCTGAAGTGGGGCTGCCAAGTATATGTGGTATCTAAGGTCTCTCTGCTGATCGCATAGAGTTTAAAAATCTGGAGGCATCGTGCTTTGTGACGCTGCGGTAAACACATTTTAGATTACCGGAAGCACGGGTTAAAGCACCTACTGTTAGAAAGGTCATCCAATATCCGCAGGCTTTGCTGACTTTTTCGTATTTATAGTATGCCCCCCTGAATGTAAAAAAACAAAACGAACCGGTGTTTTTAGTTATAAACGTACTTCATTGGGGTCATGACCTCGGCGTCTTGGGCACTGTTGTGGCTTGACTGAAACGGTAACGATGAGTACCACCACACTTCAACATCGAGACAATTTTAGAGCTATTCGGAGAGCAGAAACGGCTAAGCACATGATTGAGCTACGCTCTATTGCTTCGCTTTTACTATTTGTGTAAGCTTATGGATATATTGAATTGCGGTACCTTAGTCTCTTTTTTGTGTAGTATCAGGCGTTTCGATGTACAATGCTCTTGCAATCGTCAAAGTGACCGTTCGAAGTTTTTTTTTTGCAAATGACACCTCTCAGTAAGCTACATCGGCCACAGCACTGTATTTTTAAGATGTCTGCACCTCAATATCTTTTCATACATGGCTTTGACGATGCAAAAAGCCGCTAGATAGTAACGGCAGCCAAGATTTCACAAGCCGATCTTTGATCTTTCTTTACGTAGTACCATCAATGTGTCAAAGTTTTACCACGCTTTGTTGATGTTGCTGCCTCATCAGTTAGCAAAATGTCTATCATCGTCTAAACTTGTGTATTGCAACCGATGAAACTTATATCAGTAACGGATAGATGTATAACAGTATTGTTTAGTGGCAAATTATGATCTAATCAACGATGATTATACCTCGTTCATGCTCGTGAAAGTGTCGATATAGCTGGTCTGCTGTGCATTTATGATTCGACATTGTCCTCCTGTTCAGATATACTGTACTAAAAGACCGATCCTGAAGGCTTAGATTCTCGTTTCAAGTTACAATTTGTACGATTTTTCATCAGCATGGTAGTGCTTCGCTCCATACACTCGTATTCTGGCTCGATGCTACATTTTTAACACAATCTGTCAACGAAGAGAGCTCAAATTGCTTTCATTCATGACTAAAATAGCTAGCAATTTATTTCCTGGCTCTATGATCGATTGGCCTTTTCCTTGGTTTACCAGGTATACAGCCCATGAAAATGATGTGCTTCTCCTCCTCTTACCATTCGTCTGCTCAGATTGTCAGGGTAATGATTATTTTGCTTTCGTAATCTTGATTTTACCCTTACAACAGTCGTTACTAGCGCGATTTCAGTTCCGAGCAGCTTTTGTAAGTGACGTATCGCATCATCATTGACCACACTATGATCGGGCGGCTTCGCGCATGCTACTGAATTCCTTGTAATTGAGTTACATCATGCACATTTTGTTCTGAATCGGCCTCATTCTACAGTAGAAACTGATCGTGATTTTCTTCGACCACGGAGTTGAACGAACAAAGTTAACACCGTTTTACTTGAATATGACGCACTGTTGCTTGGTTCAACTACAGCATACGTTCTGTCAGAGCTCAGAGGTCATCTCAGAATTGGCGCAATAAACTTTGCCCAATATCACGCGAGTAGATACATGACAGCAAACAAGCAGTCGACATAAGTACAAGCAACAACAAAATTCATCGAGTCGGCAACAAATTAAAAGGCAGTGCTGCCTTTTAGTAGCTACATAACACTACTCTATATCTGTTGCTACTACAACACATCTATAATTTCCATACTGCAGTCCATCTTCGTTTTCATCTCCACGCCCACTATCAATCAAGTGCACGCACTCAAGCACGCGCAGTTCTGGGCAGTCTGAAAATCTCACATCATAACAGACAAAGCTAGATTTACTGCCTTCTGTGCTCTTTGTAACGCCCAATTGACATTTATTGCTCAATGGCGAAATGTACAAGTTCGCCGTGAAATTACGACTGGAGACAATCTGTGTAAACGGGTACGAATTCACTCATTCCAACCCTCCGGCGCTTCATCAATATCGCGTTGGTATCTTTCGGTGTCATCCAACGCATCATTTACTTCTATATCATCCGCAAACACACCCGCGTATTTGCATCCTATCGTGTCGTCATACTGAAGCAGTTGGTCGAGTTCATCCGACGACTGCTGCTGCATGCTCGAACCGGCAAAATCGTGTTCACTCGGCAACCAGAGCATCTGATAGGTGTCGCCGTCATTCGCTTTAGCAACTTTCGCTGCGCTGCACGAAAACCACTGCTGAAAATCTGTATCCTTGTGGCCACCCAATTTGCGATAGCTGGTCAATTGGCCAGAAGATCTGGCAGATGCTAAATCCAGCGGCATCGACAAAACATGGTGCAACTGGGGATAGACAGAAGCTGCAGCGAGAACAGGGTCTGATGCGGAGCGTACCCTTTCTTTGATCCCTCCACTTAACACTTCGTTACCGAACATCGGTGCTGTGCTTGGGGGTGGGGAGTCTCCCGGCGCCATCGACATTTTCTCCAAATGATTAGACAATAGCACCGTATTGGACCAGTCGTTGCCCAGGACAGACAAAGCATCGATGCCAAGATCGACCTCGGCTTCGTTCGTGATCAGCTGTTGAGACAATTGAGTCGGTAACGCTGCATCCTCGGCAATCTGGAAGCACTCTGATCCAACTGAAAGCATCTCAGTGTTCTCGAGCTCGCCAAATTCTAAACTGGGTAGAAACGGACTGGTCGGAGGGGGAACTCCCCCCAATTGGGACACAGATGGATCTCCAGTGTCACAGGTTGCCAGCACGGATAAAATGTCGCTGTCAATTGCCTGCTCATCACTTGATGGCACTGTCATGTAACTTTCGGCATCCGAAATCGTAGTCCCCGGCCACTCGAAAGGTCCGTTTTCAGCAGACGGAATAACGCTGCTGAGGAGCAAGTCTGGTTCGGGATCATTTGACATGTCATCGCTTCGATCAAACATTGAAAGTCTGATCTCGTCGAGTTGATACATCGGGTTCATCTCAGTCAAAGACTCCGACTTCGACCGAAGCTTCGTACTTCTAGCAGTACCTTTTGTCTTGAAAGCTTGTGAAGTAGTACAGCCTCGACGTGGCTTGCGCGAGAATTTAGGGCACGCTTTGTCCATCAGCTTCGTCCTTGTCAACGAGACTCTCGCATTGCTCTTATCATTGAAAAATGCGGCAGGCTCTGAGTTTGACCGTGAGCGCACACTGCGTCGTGACGCTTTCGCAGCTGAAGGCGCATCACTTGACGGAGCTATGGGCATATGTATGCCTGCGTTCGTGCTTTGCTTACCTGGCAAAAGTCTCGAGTGATTAGCAATTGCCATGAGTGGTGTCGCAGGTCGAATCATCACATTTCGATGTAAAGGCAGAAGAAGCGTTCCAACCTGTCGAAGCACATGTCACATTAGTCTTCATCTGACTAAAACATACATTTCTCATAAATCGATAAAAAAACAAGCAATTATGAGAGAAATGAACTGACTTGGCTTTCTTTCTCTCGTCGATCCACCTGCTCTGGGTGTTTAAGTTTCTGGTGATGGATCAGTGAACCTTCCGAACCATATGCCTAGCCACAAAAAGTCAAAAAGTCAAAAAGTCGAGTACAAATTAGAACCTCACACTAAGGACAAACCATTCTCGGTTCCGTCCTATACCGAGATACAGAAATCTCATTTCAACCTAGATTTCAACCTTCTGACACGCTGCAAAGCAACATTTGTATTTGCGGTCAATTTCCGCTGCCAATCGTCGACGTCTCTTTTTACTAGCACTCGACCCTTTCTCTGCACCCGGCGCTACTTCACTGTGTCCGAGATCCCGTGTCTCAATCTTCAGCTTTTATATTTAATATCAAGGCAAACACATCACACGGTTTTTTAGCCCCCTACTCCGTTAAGTAGCCCCCACTTGAACCGACCATCGACTACAGTTACAGTCTGCCACTTCCCCGCCTACTCACGTGTTTTTCTTCCTTAAATCTCGCGACTTTGCCCGTACTAGTTGCATGCAGCTTCGGAGCACTCGACGAGGTTTTCTTGGCGCATTTTGGTCTTGACTTGACCCGACTTTCCTGCATGGCCGCGCGTCCGGCACGTCAAGACCAAGTGATGCCGTTTCCGAGCGACAAGTCGTCGTCTCAAGACCAAACCGAGTCTCCAAGTGAGCAAGGGAGATTAGCGGAGCTGAGTGCGAAGCGGATCTGCACGCTGCTTCTCGGTGGGCAATACAAAGCGCAAGTTCTTTACAACGCCGTTTCATGTGTCGATTGTCAATATGGTCTCGTGTAAGTTGACGAGCATACAAACAGCCCTACAAATGACATAGGGTGGTACAGTCTCGTAAGTTGACATGCAGCTTCAACGTGATCGGTTTTGTGGATCTGTGCCGACAGGGAGTGATTGAAGTGCGACATGTCGGACAAGACGCTGACCGCTTCAGAACGGAATGGACTATTATATCCTGCGAGTAAAGGGGGGGGAGTGCATGAAGGCGGGCTTGAATGTCGCACCTTCTGCGATATGATCAGTAAGAAGATCAAAATAGCTGAGGAGTTAATGGCTATTTTGATCTTCTTCCTGATCATAGTTAATGGCTGATGACTGCAGTTTTTGGATCGTTGTATGTGAGTTTTAGATCGACAAATGATCACGATCTCGACGACAACAGCCACTGTTGAATCCATTGTTCCTGGTGCTTTGTAGGATACCACTTGGATTCGGTATCTTACATCGCACGGCTTGAGCATAGGACACTGAGATATATCTTTTACGAACCCTTTCGTGCATTGTGGAATGTATCTGATTGTACAAAAGGACTGATAAGTCAGGAGATCAAACACTGGCTCAAGGCAGCTATGATTTTAACGGATCAACTGTGATCTTAGTACGTGTTACTTGCTGAAATCTACCGTCATCGTGATAGTGGGTGGCGATTGATTTCACTCGAGAGCAGACCCGACGCCAAATCGAAATGATGCTGCACTGCATTGATTACACTGTCATTCTCGCCAGCTTCACACGTACAGAACGCGACAATCTGTAGTGATTAGATCGCATGCGATTTTCGGCTGACAAGCAATGACTGGATAAGGCGAATGGGATCAAATTGATTTCTGATCTGGTCGTATCAAAGACGGTGTAAATGGGATGTTTTGACCTCCTGTACAGAATGGCGGCCTTGCGCAAGTAACACGAGTGCTGAATAATTTAACCACTGTACTATCTGACACAAACATTGCTGGCAATGACCATCACTACCTTCTGGAACTTCCAGGTGGCATAGCGAACTTGCCTGGATGAGCAACCAGCTATTCAGACACCATGTCTGATCCGTGGCTACAAAATGAGCCCACGATTGGGCTTAAGCGGTACTGCGCGAGTATAAAAAGCGCAGGAGAACAATACGAAGTCAATTGACAAACAGCATCGTGTATAAACGCGGTCGACGATCACGTGTGTTTTGTGAGACATGAACATCTTAACTATTGCAGACGAGCAAGTATAGTGCATTAGTGCTGTGCAGGCTCCCACTTTAGACCAAAATCTTTTTTTGTCCATGCACTGATCAAGCTCCCCCTACTCTATTTATATGCGTGTTTAACAAGTTTTAGAGTTATCTTCTCGTTCACTGCAAGAGATCAAATAGCAGATTCCCGATTGGCACGCGCACTACCCCTGGCTGCGGGCTCCAAGCTTCATCATCTTCAGTCTGAGGACGAATAGCTACGACATCCTCTGTATTTCCCAAAAGCAAGTAGAACCATACCTGGTATGCTTAAAGATCCGTAATACAAAATTTAAACCAACACGCAAGCTTAGCTGACAAAACATAAAAAAACATTCCCGTTCCTTAAATTTTGCCACATACCAGCTAATTGTGCGGACTGTGTAAATGACCCCTCGGCTCGCCTGCGCATCATTGTGTGGCAATCTCGAATACATCTGCTTGAAATCAAACCTATGACTTCGTCTTGGAATCTCACCCCGGTGTCGTGCTCACGAAACAGAGGAAGAAACTTGCTCCAAAATGTAGGACATTGTCAAAAGTAATCGTAACAGTCGACATCGTAATGCCAATGATGGACCGGTCATCATGAAAGCCGACCACGTGGCACCGTTGCAGCAGTGAGGTTGACGTCGCAACTAGGGTGCGACGACTTCCGTGTCCTGGCATATAAAAAGCGCACACAAGCGTCGCATAGTGAAACAGACAACGTAGCCTTTGCAAATGGTTCAGTTCACGCCGACATGTCCAGGAGCTTCATCATATAGCGCAAGCATCTTTAAAAAAGACCTTCGCCTCGATGCGCTCGTTCTGTCAGCTGATACGGAAAGCGATTAGTCCACCAATGTCTCAAACTGTCGATTGTTGCGTGGTGATCACGAGCGCATGGCTAGCCTGACCACTGTCAAATGCATGCTCACTTCCAGCACGACTTGCTTTGACCGGCGTGTAACCTTCGCTGCAAAAAACGTATTCCTTGTAGTGTCATCTTGCTCACATTCTTAGCAAAACTTCTACTTGCTCCGTCTCATATCCCATATGCGCAAGGAGGTATCATGCTTTGTCAGGCATAAGGCTCCCATCGCTTCCTGGTTTGATATAAATGCTTTCAGGCCTTTCAAGTACCTCACAGTGTCATTGCCAAGCTTTAGAATGAAGCTTGAAAGCGGAATTCTTTTGATTCTGCGAAGAGTCCGAACCTGAATGGCATTCAAGCAACTACCTCTGTCGCAAAGACATTATCATCAATAAAACGAAAGGTCAGTGCTTTAAGCGGAGGAGACAGCTACAAGTGAAAAACACAAAGTTTTGCAAAATATATTATAATAATTAGTTGATGACAATATCGGATTTTATTTTGTCGGACAATTTTATAAACCACTGCTCACAGGCTGATACAGACTATCATACCAGCCTACACAGAGGTCCGATCGGTGATTGTAACGGGGCACCCTGAAGCTTGTACTGGTGACAGTACAAGCTACTTATTCTGATGACAGAATAAGGCGGTGCCTCGTAACTTCACATACACTCGTACGTGCAGAGGAAGACGGTAAGAAGAAGCGAGTACTTGGTTAAAGTAAAAAGTAGAACTGTATTCAGTATAGTTAATGTCTGCAATAAATCACTATTTATCTTCATCTAACTATGTCTAAATACAAATGTGTAAATCAACCATCTGCTCACCACTCATTGCGTGCGTCTGTCGTGGCGCGTCTTCGTTGGTTGATATAATGGCCTATATCAACCAATTAGGAACTACTCGTAAGTGCTACAGAATATTTGTCCTTATGACAATATTCTGAGAATGGAACTCTTATAGTTATATTCTATTAACAATTTCTTATAAATTGTTATGTAATGATTCACTCCGTTACATCACCCCCCCCTTAACCATCAGTCACTTTAGTGACTGATTGACTAAATGGATACTCGTCTCAAATCATTTGGGACAGGGTTGCACTTGTTGGTCCGAGTCCACAGTCCAACAGTTCATCGCATGGTTTACAAGCCCATGCGGTGCGCGAGCAAGGCCGCCGAGAGCGCGTCCGCACGTCTCTGTGCGGACGCCGAAGCAGAAACCGCAAAAACTGATGTCTCATCGATTGCTGAAGCGACTCAGCCTGTGTCACCTGGTGATGCAGGCGCTCGTCATGAAGACACTCATGTCTTCACAGAGTATGAGATCGGTGTCTCATGCTCTCCCGATACGGAAGACGGATCCGTATCGACGGCGATCGAATCCAAGCCGCCTGCCAAGCGTGGCATGGATGATGCTATGCGTCGCAGCATCTTTGGTTCATCTGATTCATCAGATGAACCATCGCCGAAGCGAAGGCGCTCGAGGTCGCGAGACTCGGGCGCTCACAGTGGTGTCGGTTCTCCTATGGACACCACTTCACAGCGAGGTGCCAGTACTTCTGTCGGCACGTCGCAGGAAGAGCGGGACCGCAATGTCTTGCGTCTCGCTACTGAGAAGAAGGCATGGATGCCTCCAAAATCCGTCATGGATCACTTGTCGGCGACGACGAATGATCGTTATCTAACACGATTGTTCGACTCGTCAAGGATCCATCACCTTGACCCCAGCGCGAAAAACTATCGCGCTGAACATGAATTCTTCATCGATGCTTTCTTTAGACATCGATGGCACAGTGGGAATCACAAACGTGATGATCCCTCACTGCTTCAAGCGTGGAACGCTTACATCCACAATTTGAGGATGTAGGTCGTGACGTTTGGAACGACAAACTTATCAAAGCTCGTGATAAGTTTGAAAAGCGAACCCCGACAGGTGCACGCTACAAGCTGCATCGTCTGTCAAGGGAGAAAGGATTACCCTGTCTCTCCTGAAAATACTCGTGCCCATGTTGTGTGAACAACTCGGCGCGCGCACCTAAGGAGGCTTACCTCCTTACTAGCCCGTGGTGGCGCGTACGTATCTCTACTGAGATGTACGAAGAGATTGACAACCTGAAATCCCTTTACGACCGTGCCGGGAAGACTTTTTCCGGCGGTCCTTCTGCGGTACAGGATGTGCCGCGTCGTACTGCTCAACCAAACCCAGTACGTCAACTATCAGTTGGGAGCGGGGCTCCCAAGAATCCCAGGACTGGGGATAGCCGCGCCACCGGACGAGGTAACTCGTCCGACGTCCGTTCACGTCGCGGTGGTTCAACAGCTGCTCTACTAGATAGCGCTGGCCACCGCGAGAGTCCTCTAATGGAGGTGGAGGAGGAGGAAAGACGCTCTCCACACGATCATGTGGATCGGTGTGTTCCCGAGAGCTTCTTTGATCGCGTAACGCAAGGGTTACGCGACGATCTCGAAGCATGAGCGGAATAGGCGTCTCCAAATGGTGGACACTGCCTCGAAGCATCGAGCTGAGTTTGCCTTTGCTCAGCTTGAGAACGAGAGATCTCTGACATCTCTTCGTGACGAGCTAAGGGTAGCTCGTGGGATTGTTGATCGGTCTCGGGCTGAGATAACTGCTCTTCAGACCCTTGTTGATGCCCACCATCGGGAGCACAAGGCTCTCTGCGAGATGCTTGAGCGCAAGGGCGTTCTTCATCGGAAGAAGCAGCGTACTGATGGTACGGCTTAAGCCGACCAACGTAAAACGTGGGATGCGTTCGCATCTTACGTGGTAACTCGATCGTGTATGCATTGCCTAGGCGGTGCAATACACGAAATGGGCCAATGTACTTGGGTAGTAGTTTACTGCTACCCAAGTTAGTCACTACATGCTTTGGTAGATTAACCGTAGACAGTAGGACTAAGTCACCTTTATTAAATAAAAGAGTGTTTGCCCTTCCATTCTTGTCAGCGTTTTGCTTTTGCTTATCCACCGCTTCGGCGATGGAGTCTTGCACAAAACGGACTACCGTTTCACGAGCCAGTATGAACTCATCTGATGACTCGTTAGCTTCAGTGTGCTGTGAGCGCACTGCAGCAACATCAACCTTTTCTTCAGTGAGGGCTTCCGCGCTCTCACTGGCATCATCTTCTTCGATATTGATGTTATCGATATCGGCATCAAACGCAATGACTTCTTCGTCAGAGCGTGATGAGCGTGAACCAAATCGGTTTTTGCTCGCGCGAGTCCCTCCCCCCCTTAAACCAGAGTTACACTCTAGTAAGGTGGGTACACGCGGATGGCGTAAGCCATTCACGTAAAACGGTGTATGTGTCGTGGACGCATGCACCGAGTTGTTAATGGCAAACTCTACCATTGGCAAAAACTCACTCCAACTCTTAAAGGAGTGTACGTATCCTCGAAGTATCTCTTCAAGGACACGATTGGCACGTTCCGTCTGACCATCTGACTCTGGATGATCAGATATCGACATCTTCAAGCGCATACCGAGTGATTTGAACGCCAGAAATCAGCAGTGAATCGTGGATCTCTGTCTGATACGAGTTCACGGAGCAACCCATGAAGTCGTAAGATGGTGTCGATAAAGACACAAACACAGCCACTTGCCGTGATTGTCTCTGGTACAGCCACAAGGTGTACCATTTTGCTGAATCTGTCAACAAATACGAGAATACCCGTATTGCCGCGTGCGTCTTTGGGTAACCCGAAGACGAAATCCAATGAGATGGATTCCCAGCACTCAGCCGGAACCGGTAGAGGCTGTAACGGTGCACGCAGTGAAGGACTTGACTTCACTCGTTGACAGACTTCGCATGCGCGAACATACTTTCGCACAAACTGATACTGGCGGGGCCAGTAAAAGTCCCGACTCACCGTGAGATATGTTTTCTCCCGGCCACGATGTCCTCCTATAGGAGCACAGTGACACTCGAACGTGATCCGCAAACGCAGATCAGTATCATCTAGAATGACAACACGTGGTGTGTCACCAGTAACGGCTGTACAATACAGTAACCCGTCGCGAGTAATGAATCGATCTGATGCAGATCGATACGCAGACGACAATCGTTTCAACGATTCTCGGGATGGTTGGGAGAGATGTGTCAACAACTTCACAATCTCACCATCTTGGGCGTATGCCCGCCTCACATCATCATGTAACATTGGAGATAGTATTGTGGACGTCATAACCGCAACAGTGGCTGTCTCACTGTCGGGTTTCACGACTGGTTCAAAGTCGGGATAACGTGAGAGTGCATCAGCGACGACATTAAGTCGTCCTGGTTTGTACTCGACCGTAAAGTTGTATTCTGCTAAGAATACAACCACCGAGCCATTCGTTGTGAAAGGTGCGGGCTGTTTACTGCCGTGCGTAATGACGCATGGTCAGTGTAAACAATGAAGGGTCTATCTCTTAATAGATAGACTTTGAACTTCGCGAGTGCATACTTCATGGCAAGGCGTTCCTTGTAATGCACTGGATAGTTCCGCTCAGATGGTTGCAGCTGACACGACTGATAGCAGACGACGCGTTTAACGCCTTCAAGATCGTACTGCATTAATGCACAGCCGATTGCGAAATCGCTGGCATCACAGACCACATGAAATGACCTGTCCTGGTCGGCTATTGCTAGGACTGGGGATTGTATCAAGCTCTGCTTGATACCATCAAAGGAGCGCTGACATTGAGCGTTCCATAACCACCTCTCGTTCTTTTTCAACAAACGAGAGAGGTGCACAGTCATCTCGGCGTAATTGCGTGAATACTTATGCAAATACGCCGCTAGCCCAAGGAATTTTCGAAGACCTTTGACATCAACCGGCACAGGCCAGTCGGTGATCGCCTTGATCTTTTCGGGATCAGGACGTACACCGTTCTTGCCAACGATGCACCCAAGAAGTGGTATTTCGCTTGCTGCAAATAAACACTTCTTGAGATTTGCATACAATTGATGCTTTCGCGTGATTGTAAGAACCTGTCGGACGTGGTACCTGTGAACCTTAACGTCCGACTTTCCATCCATAGCTCGACTATGGATGAATACGTCATCGAAATAACTCGGCGCGAATTCTCGTACTGGTCTCAACAGATGTGATACACATCTGTTGAACGTGGCAGGGGCATTACTAAGCCCTTGTGGCATTACTAGCCATTCCCAGAGCATGCCGCTAGGTGTGCTCACTGCGGTATAGGGTATATCCCGTTCCCGCATAAGGATTTGATAGAAGCCATCCATCAAATCCATGGACGAAAAGATGGTACTCTTTGACATACCATCAATGATTACGTCCTTCCTCGGTATCGGCGTCTGAGCCGGTACCGTTGCAGCGTTCAATTTGTTGAACGCGTGCACTATCCGCCACCCTCCTGTTGCTTTTCGCACACAGAAGGTCGGGGAGCTATGTGGGGAAGTTGATTCCCTCACATGGCCCGCAGCTAAACGATCGGCAAAGAACTTGTCGATCGCAAGTACTTGTTCACGAGGCAGTGGCCACTGCTTCATGACACAGTACTTCGAGCCTGGTTTAAGCTCGACCTCGTGTCGAATACCTTTATCCTTCGGTAATTCGCACGGAACAGTTTCAGGGAATACATCCTTGAATTCAACCAAATCTTCATAGAGAGGATTTGTCTTGAGCGATTCCCACGATTGGGAGTCATATCGCTCAATTCGTGTCTTTTCATCTAGGACACTCTCGTCCATAGATGAACTACTGAGAACGAGAGAGTTCTCAGTAAACACTGTTGCTGACCTTATGTCGGATACACACTCGTCGTCAGCGACGAGTACGCAGATCTGCTTGACTTTGCCACTACACAGATCACGCAAGAACCTTTTATGTTGAAGCGTTGGCAACTGAGTGATCTCCGAAGTTAACTTCGGAGGCGCAATCAGATCAAGTGTATAAGCGCCTACACTTGATCCGTTATTGACTATGACATTCAATGTCTCTGTCAGTTCCTGGGGACTTATTCCCTCAGGCTTCGAAGTACTTATTCCTTCGGCTTCCCGGGGACTTATTCCCGCGGGTTTCGGGGAACTTATTTCCACCGTATTTGTAATCTTGGGACTTATTCCCTTAACTTCCTCTAGCTGGGGTTGCGCAACCACAGCGAGATCCTCTACGAAAGACTCTCCAGTCGATCTAGGACTATCGTTTCGCTTAACCTGAGCGATCGGTTGTTTCTCTTCTAGATGTTCCCCGCTAGAGATACATCTTTGTCCCAGTCCACCCGACTTATTCGAGTGGTGGACCTTCGGCGCAGCCTGTGTTTCCTCACAGCCGCCGGAACTTTGCTCCGAAGTGTAACTGTTTGTTACACTAAGGTTTCGTGCAGTCGTACTAACGACCGTACCGCAAGTGAGGCCATCGCACTCAATCGTAGTACATCCACACGCTTGTGGACGCTCCAAAACGTTCATCAGATGGCCATCTGATGAACAAGAGGCAGGCATCGTTACTGTTCGATGTTGCCAGTTTACTCGTGGTTCGTATCTTCTGAGCCACGGTATTCCATGGATAACATCAAATTTGTCATTCAAATCCAATACGATAAAGTCATCGTCATATTGGGTATCTTCTAGCGTATAGTGAATCTTCACTATACGCTTCATGACGGTTACGGATGCGCCTGTCGCAAGACGTACCGTCATCCTCGTAGGAGGTGTGTCACATTCACTGAGCTTAAAGTGACCATCTTCTAGAGATTGGCGTCGTACAAAATTGTTGGACGCCCCACAATCGACTAGAGCTCGAAGGGACAACTTATTCGTCACTTCGAGTTTCAAGGTAATGAGTGAGATCTCATTACCTAGAGTAGCAACGCACAACGTTTGTGTGTTGGGAGCAACCTTCATCATGAGGCCTACAAATTCTCTTGACGTTGCTGGACCAGTAGGGTGCTCCGCACCTACTGATCCTGTCCGTATTTTGACGGTCCATCCCGTTGTTGCGTCTTTGCACCAACAGTGGACCCGCGTCCCTGCCTCTTTCTCATGGGTGGAAGGTCACTACACCCAGTGTTGCGAGACACTGGACGAGGGGCACTACACTCGTAAGCGTAGTGTCCTGTCTTTTGACATCTGTTGCATCTCTGCAACTTCTTGTAGTCTGTAGAGCGAGCCTTCTCGCTCTCTACATAACAGAGTTCCATCGGCTCTGGACCTCCGCTGTCATATCGTCTCGGTTGACGATATGATGTCGAGCTGGCGCGAGCCTGTCTCAGACTGAAGTCTTCCTGCTCCGCAATGGAAATGGCTTGTTCTAGTGAATCTAGTTCAAGCCGGAACAAGTGAGTCTTGACGGGACCATCCGCAAGACCCTGCATGAACACCGAAACCAACGTGTGTTCATCAACCGGATTGGAGATTATACAACTCGTAAGATGTCGTACATGTTGGGCGTAAGCGTGCACATCACGCTTACCCTGCTTGAGTTTCAAGAGTTCGGTTCGAGCTCTGAACTCAGCTCTAGGCGGTTCAAACGTTTGTCTGAGCCGCGACTTGAAGACTTCCAACGACCCAAACGCATATGGGTCGTGCAACTTGAGCCCCAGTGCCCAAGTCTTGGCACTTCCTGCCAGATTTGATTGGGCAAATGCAACTTGCATATCCCCGTCGTCGATGCGACGCGCCCTTATGGCGTCATCCAATTCGACGAACCATCTCAAGAGGGAGTCTTCTTCGACCCCCCTATACTTGGAGATGTCAATCTTCAAGGTTTCGGGTCGACGCGAGTGCATCGACCCACCAGCAGCAGCCTGCTGCTGTCTCAACAGTTCAAACTGTTGAGCACCCTGTTCTCTCAACAACTCTGCTTGTTGAGAACCTTGTTGGTGAAGCAAGGCTACTTTCTCGCGTTCAGCTTCAAATTCATTTTGAATGAACTTGGCGATAGTAGCATGTTGGGCATCTCTGTTGAGAGCCTCTAGCATGACGCTAACAGCATGGATGCCCATGGTCGAACCCATTCGTTCAACCGCATCCCATTCGACATCGCTCAAATGGGAGTAGCCGTCACGCGTAGCGTGAAAGCTTTGGTCATCTTCATCATCCAACATATTCATGTTAGATGTAAACGTGGTCCTTGGACGGACCAACAAGTGCTACCAGGTGTAACGGGGCACCCTAAGAAGCTTGTACTGGTGACAGTACAAGCTACTTATTCTGATGACAGAATAAGGCGGTGCCTCGTAACTTCACGTACACTCGTACGTGCAGAGGAAGACGGTAAGAGGAAGCGAGTATTTGGTTAAAGTAAAAAGTAGAACTGTATTCAGTATAGTTAATGTCTGCAATAAATCACTATTTATCTTCATCTAACTATGTCTAAATACAAATGTGTAAATCAACCATCTGCTCACCACTCATTGCGTGCGTCTGTCGTGGCGCGTCTTCGTTGGTTGATATAATGGCCTATATCAACCAATTAGGAACTACTCGTAAGTGCTACAGAATATTTGTCCTTATGACAATATTCTGAAAATAGAACTCTTATAGTTATATTCTATTAACAATTTCTTATAAATTGTTATGTAACGGTGAACCCCGTTACAGTGATGAGCGCACGCAATGGGCGGCTAACAATTCTCAAACATACGCGTTTTTACTTAGCGGTGATGGAAGTTGGATAAACCGACAGAGTTTGTTGGACGACTTTGATCACGCTAAAACAGTTCCACTTTTTCCTTTTGCTAATATCCCAAGTTCGTTGACCTTACTTATCAATGTACGTACGTGTAAGTAAAGTTTCAAGGCACCTGCTTCACTTTGACAGTGCATATTACTTAAGCTGTTCTCGATTTTAGGCCCAGGGTGCCACGTGAAACGTGGCAACACTTTCTAGTGTCTAATAACTACAGTTTTTACGGCCAACATGAACATGTTGAATGTTGATGATGATGACCAAAGCTTTCCTTCCATGCTTGAAGGCTACACCTATTTGATTAATCATATTTGTGCTGAAGTGCCTCCATTACTTGATATTTTACATCAGGTAATCATTAGGTGTAACATAATGTTAGGACAACGTGATATCCTCACAATATTATCCTAAAAGATAATATTACTTCGTAGATGTAATAAACTGATCATTGGTTGAATAGACCGTTATATCAACCAAAAATTCTAGCCACGACAGAAGCACGCTATGAGTGGCAAGCAGATAGTCGCAGCACATTTTTGTATTCAGACATAGATAAACGCAAATAGGGATTATTTGAAGTAAAAACTATACTCAAATTTGAAGTAAAAAACTATACTCAATGCAGTTCTACTTTTCCACTTACTTACTACTCGTAACCCGTTTAGCAATCTGTATCTGCGCGTACATGTACGCGATGTATTCGGACACACACACCCTTGCGCTGTCGTGCAGGGTTTAATCAGATGGCTGGATAAGGCGTGACCCGTTACAGCGTGCATTGCGATTTAACGAATTAGTTCAACCTTTGGCTTTATAAAATCAGCACAATGTCGGACTCTCTCGACATCGCCAATCAACGTGCCACTATCACAAAGTTAATCCAAAATAAAATTTACGTCGATAAAAGTGGTAAACCGACTCATCGTGACAAACGATTTTCTGATAAGATGTGAATAATCATCTTGAGGCTAGTCTTATGATGATATGAAAATAGAAATACATGATTTAATGAGTTTTACACTGACTTTAGTTCGTGCTTAACTAACAATATAATTCAATTCTCTATACAACGTATTCTAAACTGAGGTTTTGGAAAGCATTAGTCCTTATACATTAGCGCATAATACATGCGTATGATATTTCATACTGGTGTTGATAAATGTAAGATTACTCTGTAGAGCTAGCTTATATTGTCATAAATATGTAGACTAGAAAACCAAATTAAGGTTTGAAAAATTACGTGCTCATTACTGATGTTGGACGGCTAGGGAATGGGTTGTGCATTGAAAAGACAGTTATGATAGATTGTTGTGTATTGATGTTGTTGATGTTAATCAATACACGAATATGAGAAAAGTGGCACGATGGCGACCATGCTCAGTAACGCGGCAAACTACAAGGTGCAGCTGACGACCTATGATCGATTGACGCAAAATTGAGGTAGATCCCTCTGTCACCGTATAAGATGATTGTGACCATAAAAACCCACTGAGTCAATTTATCACGTACTAGTGATAGAAACTATTCAAATTCACTGGTTGTCAGAGGAGCAAGAATACGCTGCTCATTAGTGTCAAGAATTTGCATTACATATGCTTCTGTTCGCCTTCGATCATTTCTGAGCCAATCAAGCGTAGGAGTTGGTTCGTGTGTCGTTTGCATTCTCCATGCGGTCATACGTAGTGATTTTTTCAATGATTGACACCTGTAATGCATATCACGTATGGGGGGACAGACTACATTGTACTTACAGCTGTAAAATGTGTGTGGTAGATGATAGAACACATATTGACAGTTGCGTGCAATGTGCAATTTTTATAGGCCATGTGCCTCAATTACGTCTGGAATGACTCTTAATTGTATATATTAGTGGGAACGGGTGGCTTGTAATTGCCAATGTAAGTTCACGTGGACTAAGTAAAGATGAAGATCGGGGTCGAAGTCAGCTTACGACTTTCCGATGTCGAGGGCAAGATATCGGGTAATCACCCCGTCATCCTCGACACACGAATCTCTGTCGTGGAGGATGCAAGATAAACGAACACTTTAGATAAACATCGGGATCAAGCGATTTGCCATGTGACATGAATCCGTTACGAAGACGTGGTACATGTCTGAAAGGAGCGAGGAAGGAAGACGTGAACTACTAGCCGCAATCCGCCATACTAAGAAGAGGGGTTGCAAAATGATGTGTGGACTACATAAATAACGTACACCACTCAACCATCAGGTACCACTTTAGGGGTGCAAAATCCATCTCGCAATCCACGATTCGCCCTTGCCGATCCGTACTTTGCAATCCAGCTGCCTATGCATCTGACATGGGCCACATGTTGAGGGGGCGATCATTATGCAAGGGCGACGCTCGGCATGGGATCCTGATAAATAGATAGGCTTTGTCATAATATTTGGGTTTTTCTTCGGGTAAAATTCGATTAGAGTTTAATTTGCTGCAAAAACACGCGTCACCTCTTTCGGGTAGGATTTTTTGGGCTCTCATTGTCCAAGAGAGTCAATCTTTGTCCTAAGAAGATCACTCCTAGCTATTTTCCAGGAGTGCAAAAAATATCATCAGTTCCACTGCGACTGGACGTAGTTTGCCCTAATATTTTGTTACAAAATCACGAAATGTGTCAATTCGTTGGAATGCTCGCGAATTAAAAACCTATTTTGGACAAGGCGATCTCAGAGGACATTAAGACAATTCATTCGAAGCATACAGTGCAATAAATCGGGTAGAGATTACCGACCCTTTTAACATTAATGCCTAACACGGTCAAGACTAGCATAGACTCATGGCCACCGAGAAGAGCGCAATTTGTCCTATCGACAGGTGAAAAGGTAAGGGTGATCTACAGCATGGTATCCGTGTACTTTTTCCGTTTCTGGTCGTCTTGGCTTCAGTAAAGATTTGGGATATATGAGCAATTTTAAACCCTGTCCACCGCATGCGCACCCAACTTAATGTATAGACAGACAGATGGAAAGTAGGAAGTTAAAGTGTTCGGTCACCTGTTTGCACAGTCACCAATAACTTCACATTTCGTACTCGCAATAATACCTGTAGAGTAGACCCAAAAAACGCGTTTAGCCTTTTCTTTTACACAATTCGTAAAAATGAACAAGACTATATGTAATTTGACATATAAGCCTATCGCTCGACCCCTGGATCACGGACAAGCTGCGAATTTACCAAACCGTAAGAAGGCAACAAACCAGTTTTTGAGCTCGCTTTCTTTTACCTGAATTTACGAACACACTTTATGCATCTTCTGCCCTTGACTATGGTTTATATTAATGGCAAATTTGTCTAATTGGACAAAATTGCGACTGTGTATGCACGTCATCATCAGAGAAGAACTATGAAGCTGGCATGTAAGAGTTTATGTATTATATATATCGTCATGATTGAAGTATGGTTGATCAATTTAGCACTTCATCAAATTACTTTGATGACAGGAAGACTTGATGCGGCTTCATAAAATCTAACCGTCTAAGTTTTTAGTGTTTCGACTATCTGCTTTGCTGAAACATCCCTACCAGATCTTTTAATTGGATTTCGCACAGCTCTATAAATTTTTATCTTGATAAATTCATTCTAAGACATCGAAGCGTGTACTGCTTGCGATTACAGGAAAACAGTTGATGTACTTGTCATGCACACATTCAGCTCGCGAGGTGACGTATGTCCAAAATACTGACATAGTTCAATGCTGAATACTGATCAATGATATAGTAGACGGAACTTGTTTCATCAGAGATACGCGATAGACCGATCTTCCTGATAAAGTAAACAGTTGACCTTAAATTAACATGGATTGTATGTCGCATCAACTATAGTTTCGTATGAAGGTGAAATTCTACCGCGATTGTAGATAGATGCTGCCAAGTCTCCATACTAGTATCTTTTGTATGCCGGGATACAACACTTTTAGCGATTTCTGAAAGGTTTATGGCTGTGCGCCTGCTAAGATTCGACATTCTTTTCGGTAGCGAACATTTTTAGCAGCTCAATAAGTTAAATGCGCGTATCTATTTTACCCTGGTGGTTTCAATGATTCCAATGTATCAGTTGGCGATAAAAATACTATTATCAAATACCGCAAGAAAAACTCTTCGACCATGTCGACCTCGTCACTCATTTCAATCTTTTCGTAATCATAAAAAGCTTCGCCGCCCATGATTTTAACTGCAGAAGCACGATTTTATTCCGTACTTATTTAATCAGCGACCTGTAGGATCGATATGGTTTTACTTTGGCTCGTGTTGTACGTACTCTTGATCAAAAAAAGGCTGCGATGACCGTGAGTGGAGTTTTTGAATATCTTATGCTACTAAAAAAAAATTCATACGTGGTAATCTGCGTCCACCAATATCTTAGCAGTCAAATGTTGGATCTTTAAATGCTACACAAATGTTTTTAACTACGACTTTCCTCTCGGCATTTCATTTGTTAGTTTTTATTAATATGTTGGACAGGAATTTTTTATCTTCTTGTTTGGTTAATGGTGATTTGGGCAACAGAAATTAAATACAGCAACAAAATGCAGTAATTCTATCGAAAAAGAGATGCTATTATATCATGTTGCAATTCCATCAAGACGAACCGGGCAATGACTTAACGAATATCCAAAAAAAAGCGTCGACTAGGCATTTATTCTGGCACGTACGTATCAAACGCATTCACGAAACAGCAGTATCAGTCATTACTGTTCTATGAACTTGCAGGGTTGTTGCCTTTTGTGATGTTGCGTGCAACGTTTTGAAACTTTCAATATTGTAACACGCTTGTTCCTACAAACAGTTGGCAGGGGAAAACTAACAGCAAAGTCCTATCATTAAGTGTACTACTTGGAAATTTTAAAGACCTTCATTTGACAATCAAAGAGTCTAGCTAGTAGATATACTTGACAAATGAGGCGGTAGAAGTTCGGTTAGCCATAATGATATCAGGATATGCCGCACAATAATGAGCGAATGTGAATGGATCGTTATCAAATTGAAGTGAAGAGGTTTAGAAAAGTCAAAACGGTCGGACTAGCCGGTCTTGTATTCGTTGCTAGTATAAGAAAGTAAAGGCAAGTGAACAATCGGTCCAGTTTGACTTGCATAAGTTGCTAGTCACCATTTTGAATGCACTAAGGTGAGCCGAATCCCACACTTACTGGAAATACTTTGCTTTTAAATGTATCGTGTAAACTTGCCTAAAACCTCTCATCGCAATACCCAGAACATAAAAACAGCCTCTTCAAATCGTTTTGTAAATGACAGAGCACTTGTTCGCAATTGAACGATAAGAAAAGGGCATCCAATGCAACATTTTGTGCAACTTAAGCATTCGCAGGATTTTTTGAACTGTCGGAACTGCATTATAAAATAAATGGTTGAAGACTTAATGCAATGTTTGGCATTGGTTCAAAAGTCACATGCGCCAATAATGCGCTTTAATAGTAACAATGATTGTTTACGGCACGTCCACATTGAGCACTAATAACTTATTCCACAATATAGTAATACTGCGGTAAGTTTGATGCTATCTCATTAATGTCATAAGGTAACAGACCAGTATTGTGTACAGTTTCACTTGAGTGCACAATGCTTATTCCAAACCATTGGAATATGATTATTTCCTTTCGAAGCAATTTGATTGGTAGATGAGTTTAAATCAGTTATAATGCGTGAATCGCTGTATGCGAAGTGACATTTAGTTCTAAAGAGGGATTGTAGGTGGGAGTCATCGTCTTGAGGTACATAAGAAGCAAGATTAGTTGGTGGCGCACCGCAGAAATTATGAAAAGCAAGACGTCGTCGATGCTTTTAGATGTTCTGGCTTGGTGGTTCGTAAGCCGAGGGAGCGCGGACGTCTGTTCCGCTTCGTACGTTGTTCAAGAAGGCGAATGAACAGCAAAATTGGAACCGATTGAAGGGCTACATTGCGGCACAAAGCCTGCAATCTCGGCAGACCCGAGGGGCCACCTTTTGGAGTGGATTGCTGCTATGAGGCGCGTAGGCCTACCTTTTGCCCGCTTGTAAATCATGATGAGCGCCACGTTGAGCTGCGACGCGCTACAGAAGCACATAAGAGACATCCAGTCGACACGACTCACGTATGGATGGTACTTGCACTTTCTTGGTTGCAACCCGGTGCTGTATTACGCACTGCGCAGTGCATTAAGAGAATGTGAAACGCGGTGGGGAAGTCGCTGATCCATGTGTTTTAAAACACGACGTCCAAGCTTCTCTTCGATCATAGGGTTGACTCGTCGCGGGTATTTAACATGAGCGAGACTTCATTTAACGCTAAAGTCCACATCTCGTACTGTCATCGGCCTGAAAGGCTTTAGAAATATGTGGATACACGAAATAAGCCTAACTTAAACTCGTCCGTGGTGGCGGCCGTAAGCGCGTCTATTTTCTCTTTGCCGTTCTTCATTATTTTTCAATTATTCGCCTACTCAAGAAAGAGTTTACAGAGCTATCAATTGACGATGTACGCGTCACAGGGACGCCACAGCAATCAGCAATCATATCATGGTCAGGTACTGGATGGTAATATTTTCTACCGTTATGGAAGCCAAAGTTGTACAAAAGCCAGTTATTCTGACCTCAAAACGCTTTCACGCATGTGGATATAGAAAGTTCTGCCAGCGCTTCATCATTGTACTTTTCTTGTAATTACTTTTTATGGGTTATTGTTCTTCAAAGGCGGTAAAATATGCTGTGAACATGAAATCCTGATGATCACCTTGCCAGCGAACGCAAAGCACATCTTTCAGTCATTTGGCGTAGGTGCGTTTAAGCTGATTAAAACAACCTTACGCGAACATCTACAGCTTCAAATGTATAAAAGGGCGGACCCAGCGCTGTCCAAACAGAAGGTCATCGATATTGCTTTTTATGCTACTGTAGTGACATCATTGATCACTCTAGCAATGCAATCGAGGAAATTCAGTGTACTTGGCTATACCCTCTATTTTATGATTTAACCACCCATCTAGGTAAGTATCAAACTGGGGGAATGAAAGAAGGCTTTGGCAATGCATCCCGACTTGTTCACCGCCTGAATGTACTCGCCAAAGTACAGAACGAGATCCCCCCTTTTCATCTAGATCCTTTGCAGAAGCATAAGAAGCGTAGGTTAGTGATCGACATCGCAGACAGAAATCACCAAAGAAATGTTTGCATAAGCATCCGGCCTGTAGCCGCACACTGTACCGTTACCTGGTACTATGGGCCCAAAATTGACTGATTGTCACCAAATCGTAGGATTTTGTAAGGTGATGCGATGAATCTGCAACACTTTAGATAAAGCAGTAGCTTAAATGGCTTCAATATGGATTTTTAGACGTATTCGTTTCTTGTGATTCAAGCATCGAATGAATACCTCCAAAGTGATCCAAATCTTGCATTGATCTAATACTTCACCATATCCGAACTCTTGAATGAGCTTTGTGAAAGTGAGTGCACAAATCTTGGGTTAATTGAATGCAGCGTAAAAAACAGTGAGTTGGACAAAAATGGCTCCTGAGCAAAAGTTTATCATCACCAGCGCCTGAGATCCTTTCGTACGCAAAGAGGATATATGAAGTGCATTTGCAATCGCTGCACCAGACCATTTTAATGCATCATATGCAGATGAAAGCTTGATGCGGCAGCAAAATACCATCACAAAGGAATTGTAGGGTGGATAGAGAACGCTAAATCATCACACTGGATTATGATCCAGGCGCCCATTACAAAAGTTTTGTAGACTGTGCATCTGTGAAATGGGTTGATTTTTGATGCTTCTGTAAAACTTGGTCGATATTGTATATCTATCATTACAAGAGAATCGATTAAGCGTGCAAATTTTATATGCTTCGTCCATTTCAACAATTTTGTCCCTCATGATAAAAAGAAAACCAAATCTCATTATTTAGCCTGAAAGGTTAATTCACCTCCAACTAAGGCTTATTCTGCTCTCTTTCAGTTAGTCTGAGTTACGTACTCTTCCTGTAACGGGGTGAATCGTTACATAACAATTTATAAGAAATTGTTAATAGAATATAACTATAAGAGTTATATTCTCAGAATATTGTCATAAGGACAATATTCTGTAGCACTTCCAAGTAGTTCCTAATTGGTTGATATAGGCCATTATATCAACCAACGAAGACGCGCCACGACAGACGCACGCAATGAGTGGTGAGCAGATGGTTGATTTACACATTTGTATTTAGACATAGTTAGATGAAGATAAATAGTGATTTATTGCAGACATTAACTATACTGAATACAGTTCTACTTTTTACTTTAACCGAGTACTCGCTTCTTCTTACCGTCTTCCTCTGCACGTACGAGTGTACGTGAAGTTACGAGGCACCGCCTTATTCTGTTATCAGAATAAGCAGCTTGTACTGTCACCAGTACAAGCTTCAGGGTGCCCCGTTACACTTCCAGTAGCCGCAAGCCAAAAAAATATACATTGAAAACCGATTATATGTGCACGTTTTGACGCCGAGGTCGATTGCGAAGTACTAAAGCCACTGATTGTCAATTGTCACGGCTTAAACAACACCTTAAAAAGGTGAATACCGCTAGTTGTGCCCAGCTTTAAAATCGCCTGTGTCAAATCGTTATTGCGTTCTGAATTTGACGCATCTTTTAGCGTAAATCACACTAATTTACTTTTAAAATTGAGGCAAATGCAAAACGGCTGGGTTCCTTTTTCATTCGGTCGGTTCATCCATATTTGTCATCAGGAGTAGTTCAGAAATACGCTTAATTTGTTCGAAGTAGATCTCAAATGGTTAAGTCACCATTAATGGTTACTCACTTGCCCGTACAAAGTAGCACGAGGCGCACGCGTTGATGAAGCACCGAAATCTGGCTTATCCCCATGCCTTTCACATCGACCACAATATGTCCCACAATAAGGATGTAATTAAAGGCTGATTGCAGTTGTTTGCGGCTCCAAAATCATTTGCTTATACCTCTATTGAATCCATAATCATCGACGGAGACGTCACTTGAGTGTACTCATTTACGCTTCGTCAAGTAAGCAGCCTTGATTACTACCAGTTCGTGGATGACGATTCCTTTGTCGTCAGTTGTTCACTCAGCAACCATTATCCTGTAATGTATGTCAGATCACAACTCCTTCAAATCCAACTACTTATCAGATCCGCGCACATTTTATAATTTCCCCAGTATACCGGAAGCGGATAGTACGTCGCATTCCATGGCATCTGCGCAAATATCGCACTCAGCACTCCGTCACTTGGCCATCTGTTTCTTCCGACGTAGCAAGCGCCACAGCAGCTATATCACGAAAATGTCCGCATATCTGACTATTATTTGAGATTAAATCTGCGTACGCACCCAGTATTGCATCCCTTTAGTTGTACTTGCTGATCAAAAATCGTTGGTACAGACTTCACGACCTCAATAGGCCTTGCTGTTACAATCGCTCTTCCAGAGGATGTTTTCAGGTGAAAGATTAAGCTCGCCTGAATGATCTCCATGTTATCTTCCGTGTAATGAAGGAATCACCACCTTGCTTGTAATTGAACAGTTGCCTTTATGCCAGTACGAATTATCGCGTGTTCTAGTTGGCAACGCGGGCACACATGGACACTGTCCGGTTCATGAAACACACCTTTCACTCGAGACGAACGTGTGTTTGTGTCATTGACACACACTGAAACGGCGAGGAAGATGCGCCACGTACAAGTGTATCGCAGACGGATGCGGTGAAAAGGCTGCACTTTCGGGTTTCCCAGAATTGAATGTTTTGCGCGTAATAAAAAACGCACATGTGTTGCTGTTGCTCATAGAATTGGAGTTCGTCCAGGAAGTAAGGAATGTAGTAGGTTTTAGCCGCGAATTGCACTGATGTCTTCGTTTCTAACTTTGCACGGGCAAGCGAGTAAACAACAATGGTGAATGAGGTATCTGGGATCTACTTCTGACGGAAATTGGGCGTATCGCTGAGCCATGAGCTAAGTTGATCACATTTCAGGATGATCCAGCCGAATATTAAACCCAAGCGTTTAGCATTTACCACACATGAGGCGTATCTGCAACCTTATATTATCCATTAATATCCGTTTAAAGAGTGCCAAACAATGGCTATTTTTGTAGGCGTTCTTTTTGCCTTTATAAATGTATTTTGCCATAACGGAGAATCATTATGAAACGAAATATCGCTCGATTTAGGACAAAGACAATGAAACGGAGTGAGTACATATTTGACCGCCAACAACCTCTAAAAGATGACAAAATGAATGTTTCGAGTTGACAATTAAAATCAACTACATTTCTTGTCACCGCGACTGCAATTACTAATCGACCGACTTTCTTTTCTTCGACTATATTCGGTAAAGCGATTATGTGCACACAACCCTCTATCCTGTAGACGACGAACTATACATTGTTAAAGTTTTTCCTTGTCGTTCTTGACACGATCTTTCTTGTTAAAGCTTTTCGGCATCATCAGCATTCGAAATCGTGTTGTTTTTACAAACATGTGTCGTCATCGATTTGCCTTGTTATATTGGGTACGAATATCGCGGTCAAACAACTTGGTGTTACAGAATCGTAATACAGACCCGCACTCCTCCTGGAAGCAAACGGTGTACACTTACAACAAAATTGCCATTCGTTTAAGCTAGTTAGTTTTGTGAATGATGCAAATCTTTCGTAAACTTGGTGCTGCAATTGTTATCGCTTCCGTACAAAAACAACACCAGTTGTCCTGGTATCCAAATGCTTCGTCTGAATGCCGCTATTGCTCCACGCGTTTGCTAGACCAAGGTCATTGTGTCAATCGATCTCTATCTCGGCTTGAAGACAGATAAACTAGGCTGAATTTAGCGTACACAAACTATCGTGACACTAAATGTGTTGACAGACCTTAAGCTAAACTGAAAATGCACTTACAGACCCATTCTACACAAATGTCTGCTAATGCTCCCTGAATACGGTCGAGTAATATATCACGTGACGCCTCCCAGTGTGGATTCCCGCAACGCGAGCATGATCACCATAAAATAGTCACAATATGGTTTGCAGCATCCTAAACTTACCACGTCGGGACGGGAGACGAGATCCAGGACTTGCTTTACGAATCATGCGGAATAGGTTCTTGCAACTGATGCCGCATGTAAATGGTATGAATGCGTAGCATGTGAGTTACCACGCGTTTCATTGACAATTGCCTCCTCTATATTCGCACCGCCAGCTCTGTGGATATTGTAGGAGCCACCAAGCACTGTACCGGAGACGAGTCGCTCCAAATTCACTTTAAAACGTATTACCACAGTCAACTGGCGATAGCTCGAACGTGCAATTTCATGGCTAGTGATTCGATGTATAAATTTATCGTGCCTGAAGACATCGTTACGGATCTGGATTGTCGTGCTAAGGGCATCTTGGCGAATTCTAGAGGTTAAAGCGCACATTTAATGTGCTTCGTGATTAGGCGCGACATGGACGCTGCTTGCTGGCATATGATCAGGTACTGATTGAAAATGTAATGACGATGGAGATTAACTTTGACAAGCTCATTTTGACTTTACAGCACCTTCGTCATTATTCTTTTCAAATAGTGTTCCGCTCTTGTACGTGCTCAGTCCGGAATACTTACGCAAGAATACCAGCGATTCTTACCTTTGAAGCAAAGCCACTGGCATGTTGACAAGAATGACGACGCTCACTTCGCCCAATACTAGGGCTGGTCATGTCAAGGAGTGCCGGTATAGGTGCAGTTGCACGCTACCATAGTCATAACTTGGGCACCATCCCGCACCACACACAAACAATTTTAGTGCAGTCGACGGCTACCGAGGTACTTGATTCACTCATACTGGATCACGAAGATTGAACCCGACGTGCCGAGTCAGTAGCCATAGCCCAAAACTTCGACCAACTGCAACTTGCTGGAAATCCGGTGGGCTTGCATGCTTACCACGACAAACTATGATTTGTTCGACGATTCGTCAAGCAAGAAATCAGACCACAAGTCCGTGAATTTCTTGCCCTCAATTGCAGATGGATCGATAGAAGCGCTTTCACCGCCAGGAGCTACGAGTCCGATTATCGAAGAAAAGATTCCACCGCCACCATTACCTTCGATTGGGTAGCCCACGCCAACACGGCGTTTCTGATCTTCTGTAAAGTCCTGATATAGAGTGAGCATTACTACGAGAGTGTACCCGCACTGCAAAATCGCATACGTACCAGGATTCGCGCCATTAGGTGGAGTATGTCGCCCTTCTTGTCGCTATCCACATATGCCACCTGTCATCCGGACAACCACGATAATTAACAATTGTAATCGTCGAACTAAGAAAACGCGTGCATGACGACAATGCTGCAAAATCGCACCACTAACTGAGCAGCAAGCCTTTGGTCCACCATCCCACGCTCGGAGGTGTACTGCGTCGCTGTGCGTTCGAGAGCCTATCTCACACATGAAAATATCATCAACCGCAAATTTTACCACGTTCGGACAACAATTCGTACCTCGCGCAGTTGCTCACACTCCCGCGACTTTTTCTCGAGTTTCTCCATCAGCCGCTCGAAGTCGTTGCATTCTCCTTCAAAAGGCTTCGAAAGAGGCTGGCACGACTGCAAAGTGCTTGTTGCCTGCTCGAGTTCTGCTTCTAAAATAATTATACGCGCCTTGTAAGCTTTATTATCCATCTGGAATTGGTGAAGGACGTCTTCGAGGGCGTTCAAATCACGTTGCAATCGCTCCGCATCTAGTTGAGCAAGCGCCTTATCAGCTTCTGCAGTTGCTAGCTGAGCTTCCAGATCATACAGCCGTTGACTGTCGATCGATTTCTCGTGATCTTTGCTCTTCGATATCAGCGTCATCTTCTTCTCTTCGTTTGTTGTCTTCATCTTCTCAATCTCTTCCAGTAAATTTACATACCCTTGTTCATACTCAGCTGCTCGAACGCGAATCTCTTGTTCGTCCTGTTGCAACGTCTCATTAGCCACCCGCAATACTTCCACTTGATCACGCAGCGATGCCAGCTCCTTCTCCTGATCTTGACACTTTGTTGTCAAGGTATTGACCTGATCCACATCAAACACGAAAAAAATTCAAGGTCCAATTGCACACTGCCATCAAGCATTTTAGCAAAGTACAGCATGTTTACCTCGGTTTGGGACTGCTGCAATTCTTGCACAAGTCGATCATATTTTACCCGAGACACACGTTCCTCTTTTGTCTGCAACGTCCGAATATCGTCATGTTCTGCATATTGGGCAGCATTAGTATTGATCTGCTGTCTAGGTGCGATCTCGACTTCCTAGAACGAAAAGTACAAAGTAGTATACAGCATCGTGAGCACAAACATTGGCTCAATACTTCATATAAGAATATCACACAAAAGAGAGATAACACCAAAGAAAAACGCTTCACACCCACTGTACCTGATCGCGTGATTCACTTTGTAGCATAAATTGTGCTTCTTTTTTATCTTCGTCGGCCTGCCGACTCTTTATCTTTATTTTCTTAACCTAATCACACCCAACGTATTATATAAAAGTAGACATTCCATATCGTCAGTAGTCGCTTTTCAACCAATGTCAGCTGACCATCACTCTCGTAATTACTTTATCCTCCAGCGCTCTGTTTTGTTTCTTCTGTTGGATTAACGCTCGCTCCAGGTCGCGTATATATTGCTCCTGCTCGTCCTCCTCCGCTTTGACAGTAGCTGGCGACGCCGCAGACTCATTTAAATATACAAATGGAGATGACGCATCCGAGCGGGCGAGAACCAAGTCCGGGTCCGTAGTGTCTTCGATCTGCTGCGCATAGCCCTCCTCAGGCGCCACAATGTCGGCGAGACCTTCGGCTAGCCGGCTCCACATGGTGTCTGCAATATTGAGTGCATGTCTGTGTAATTGTGTGGTCCACTCTTTCGTGTACAATGGGGATAAATTTTAAATTTTCAATACCATATTTATGTGATAATACGACAGGGCATGACTCTGGAATGACAAAATGTGATGGGCTTTTTACTTACTGCAAAAAGCATGCGATCATTGTGGTCGATGATGCATTTCTGTGAAACTATGAGGGGTTAAATAATATTCAGCAGAGCTGCGACCAAAGTCTTGGCGCATATCGATAGAATTAGGTAGTAAGGCAGCACGGCAGAAGATCAGCTAAAGCGATGTCGATAATGACGATCTGCACTTTATTTATATGAGCTGTCGCTGATATACGTTGAGGTGCATCCACTAAACTGATCCTTGGGAGGATTCAAAGTCAAGGAGGCCCCAGCAAAAAACACGTCGAGTTCGGGACCGGACCCAATTACGTGGGTCTTTTTGGTAAGCACACCCTGTCGAAGGACATAATCGCTTGACAAAATGGGAAAGTAATCGGAACTCTACGTAGCCAAGCTATAACAGGCGTTATGCCATCCCTAATGGCGTGAGAAATAAATACAGTTTTCTGTAAACGACTTGGCGTAATCGCTGCGAATCCCTTGTGAGTACTTAGGCGCGGTTCACGCGTGTCTTCGACAAATTTCGCGCAATGCAACCATGCTCCTTATTCATCATCACGAATGAGTAATGAGAAGCATTCCGAAGACCATACAATTACTATTTCATGCCTTCGTGTGGCGGCTGGATGACATACTTCTATATTTCCGACCTCATAGCTTCCAGATTGGATGGTTACATGGCATGAAACTTGTTGTCGTGTGACCTTGCAGTGCAAGTTTCGCATAGAAGACAAGAGACCGATAAGCGTATAGTAGCCTTTCACCACGTCACATTTTCCGTCTAGTGCTCGCTTAAATGTGCTGTCTAGTCAACGAAGTGGGTAGTAGACCAAAGCTTCACTTAAACGTTATTAGCAAACAGCCTTGTGCTTTACAAGGACTCATCGAGAAAATATGCCCCCCTCTATGTCAAAATGACAGCTGCAAGAAGAAGGCTTTAATTTTATACGCTACCGGCAGGTCCTGCAATACATCACAGACTCAGGTGCACGTTCACGCAAACCATCCATCTGATAAGGCGCTGGCTGGGATCGGTTTCGTGAGCAGTAGATCATTTCTCGAGGGTACAGCTCAAGGTGTTGCTTTAGAAATGCCGATATCAAGTTAGACTGGGCCTAACACACCTCATCTGTTCATAATTAATAATCGGATCGAGTCCGAGCGTGGAAAACAAGGAATTGCTCTACCCTAGAATGCACCTAATGGAAAGTGGGAAAGTAGAGCGATCAACTTGGCGGCATGAATCGTCGCCCAGATCCGGTTTTAGTGATCGCATAGCTTGTATATTTAATCAAAACAATAAAAGGACTTTGTGCGATAATTGCGCTGATGTACCAGACGAGTTGGCACTAATTTTGTCATGTGTACCAAAAATAAGGAGCTAGTTCTTCATTTGCTCTAATTCGAGGATCCAGAAGGGTCTCATCGTGGCTACATATCATATCCACGTCCTTTCAATCGGCAAAGTATAGGACAGAGGAGCAAGCTCTGGAACTCGCCCTTTGATTAATATAATTCAGTTCATAGAACTGAATCAAGTAGCAAAACACCATACAACAGCAGCAGTCACTGAAGAAGGAGTATGATGATGTAAATGCCGGTTTGAACCCAGGACAGTATACTTGGGCAACGCAGACAGCCTTTTCTTTCTAGGGTCCAGCATTTGCTGATGTGATCATATACATCTTTAATCGATATTAAGCCAATCACGTACATACTCACAACATTAGCCTACCCAAAGAGTGACTTTGGATATGCCTATGTACCTATGAGGCAAGCTAGATCGTACTTAGTACGTGTAAGGTCCAACTATCCGCGTTTTTCACAGACAGACACACCGAGAAGTACGTTTTAAAAGTTCGGCATTCAACCTTGCGCACAGTCACTAACAGCTGCACCCTTTTAGCTCGCAATTATGTCCGCCCCGTCTCCCAAGCGCCATATAGCCCGATGTCGACGTGATTGATTGGCTCGTCCAAGTTCAAGTCCCAACTGACCATAGATTGCACAAGGTTCTGCGATAATCAAGGCGCAACCAGTGAGAACTCGATACTGCGTCGCAAAGTTGAAGTTCTCATCTAGCAACCGTGAGCTTTGACCTAGTCGGCGCTCCCTCATTGGCTAAAACTCGATCCTCTGCCCATTCTTCGTCCCATCTGGTGGCCATAAGAGTGCACCGACGCACCTGTCGGTGGGACTGTCACCACTTGCCACTTGCGCTCTTGCGTCGAGTCCGTCGCACACGAACGCTAAGAGAAGCAGTTACCGCTCAATCTCTCATCGCAATGGGTGCGTCTCTCACGTAGCAGAGTGCTCGATCCGTCAACTAGACGTGCTAACATTTGTGATTGACAAAACGTGCCCGTATTAAATCGCAGCAGCAGAATCAGGAATGTAGGTCTTCCCTGACCCCCACCCCTATGTTTAGCAATTTGCTTTTATTATCTTTCCGTCACAATATAAGACCTCCCATTTTGATTTGACTTAATTACTGTATGCAGGAAACGCTCGACGACCCTCTTGCGCTCGTTGAACGGCGACGCGCCTCGGAAAGCGCAGAAAGCGCTGGCAGAAGACGAAAAGGGCAAGCGCTGGACACCGGATCAGGACAATGCACTGCGCCAAGCAGTCGAGGAGTTCGGGCAGCGCAATTGGAAAGCAATCGCGTCCCGAGTGGACGGACGCAACCACGCGCAGTGTCTCCAGCGCTGGAACAAGGTGCTCAAGCCAGGCCTGGTGAAGGGGCATTGGGCCTATGAAGAAGACAGCACGCTGGAGCATATGGTGCTGCAAGGCTGTCATTCGTGGGGAGAAGTCGCGACCTACATTCCTGGACGAACGTAGGCAGGCTTCTTTTTTGTCTGGCAGGAGTGTGTGTCCATGTGGTAAAAGTTGGTGTGGTACTGATGTGGTGGGGCGAAAAATGTGGCTTTTTGTTTTGTTCTATGTTTGTTTTATTTTTCTATTTTTATGGTGTTTAGGGCTAAACAGTGCCGAGAACGGTGGCGGAACCACTTGGATCCGAGTATAAATAAGTTGTACGTTGTTGCGGTGGAAGCTTTGTTTGGGGAAGTGGAAAGTGGGAACTGGTAGTGTTCTGACGGACTGTGGGGTTGTTCTTGTTGTGATGGGTTGGGTTTAGCCCTTTTACATTGGAAGAAGACAAGGTGATTCAGGATGGCTTTCGAAACATGGGGAACCGATGGACGCAGATAGCCGAGTTGCTGCCAGGACGTACGGAAGATGCTGTGAAGATGAGATGGAAAGTGTTGAACCCGAATGAGAAAGTGAAGGCGAAGCCAGGTCGTCCGAAACTTATGCCTGGTATGACAGCGAACAAGCAACGCTCTGCGATACCTCCGCCACCTGATGATGTTGTTGCTACATTGATAAATCGACCGACCATGACGCCGGCAATGGCGGCGTACGAGGACAAAGATTGCTCTGGACCAGTGTTCTACCAAGACGATGGCGTAACAAGTGGTTCGATGCCATCTTTGGACCCTCTGCAGACGACGATGCCTTATGTGGCGGAGTCGCTGCCGACAGTGATGGCGCATCACTACCTTGAACCTATCATAGAGCCGCTGAGTGACGAAGCGAAGGCCGAGACCGAAACGAAAGATGCTGTTATGCTCAGGGAGCTACTTCGCAGCCACTCAAACAGCTTGCTGAGCTTTGGTAGCTTGCGTGGGCTGGACTCGTTTGCGGATATGTCTCCTGAAGACTTGCTGGCGAGTGGTGAGTTGGACGAGATGTTTCGAGCAACCGTATCAATATCGAAGGATAAGTGCGAAAGAAGCCGCTTGTCAAGCACAAGCAGCGTAATGGACACTTTGACGAGCTCGTTTAAAAACCCGGAGTCGTTGCAGAAAGCAATGCAGAACCTGGACCACGAGGACCAGCACTTATTTCAGGGGCTCATTGATAGTTGGCGTGCGCAGGTGTCATCGGATTGTGTCAGCGCGTCCGAAGTGGACGACCAAATTGCAAGTTTGCCCGTCGGCCCGGATGCATATTTGCAGTGCAGTTTCGAAACTAGCAGCGGACGCAATATGGCCCGTGCATCGGGCACCGAGGAAACGCACTCATTTTCGCGACGGAATGCAAATGGAATCTCGTACGAGCTCGGTAACATTACGAGCGATATTGATGACCTGTTGGACTCGGACCTCATGCGCCCCATTATAAAGGGTAGATTGTGTTAATAGACGTCGCAGTACGCGGGTGAAGTAACGATACGTGAGTGGACGACCAAAGTGCAACTAGCTGCTGGTTTGTGTTGCTGCTGCGCACGAACGGGGCGTTTACATGTTATGAGCAGGTAAATACTATTCAAGACGAGCAAGAAGGGCGCGGATAGACTAGCAGCGAGTCGACCCAATATCATTGTACGTATGAGAGAAATTTTCGCGTTAGATTGTTGTATGCAATTGGGCATGACGGTGCGACGAGAACATCGCGATCTATTACGAACAATGTGTATGCTCTTAAGGTACGATTCCGGGGGCCGACTGTGAGTTGACGAACACCATTTTTGTGTCGTTCATCATAGCAGTGGCATAAGTATGGCTCCATGGTATCATATCCCGCTCGCGATCTATTTGATACTAGAATAAGAACTGTAACCATGTTACTAATCTCGTAGTCTAGCAATTCCGACATTGCAGTGGACTTCAAGTGATATAGCAGTACAGTGCCGTTCTTTTGAGCTCATTCTTTTGTCCAAAGTATTATGGAATTGACAAAAGAACGGAAATACCCACTTGAATGCAAATCGACTGAACCTGCGAATATCCAAAGAGATGTGTACGTTCGCCAGAAGCTGATACATTGGCAACGACGCCACTCGGAGCGAGTCAGGAATCCAAAAACCATGGCATGACCCTCATAAATCTCGTTTACTTCAGTGCGTAAGACAAGCCACGGAACCATCGCTACCACACACCGCACTGCATTCAGAACGACAGACACGTTGTTGCACTAACTCGATGAGGTACCTGACTGTCTAAAGTCTACCATGGCAGTGCTCCCTTCTTACCCCGAAAGACCTTTGACCTCGTGCATAGATGTGCGATTTTTTACGCAGGCGGGATGCGACAGAATGCTCTTGGTACATCATCAACATAAACGGGGGAATTGCTTACGGCTCCCTCGTCCGGCAGAGTATTTATTTGTAGCGATTTGACGTCACCTGGCTTTTGGATCGTGGCTGCAGCTGGTGAGCTTTTACAGCAATAGGACTATCGGGATTCAGGTACCTCTGTCGATATTGGCTAGAAAGATAGCGTTGAGATCATATTGTGATGCTGAGTAGCTATGACGAGGGCGGGAGGTCTTGCATAATACAAGACGTAGGTTGCAGTAGCAGCCATTTATTGTTATAGCTATCGTTGCTGCGTTCAAGTGACAGATCCACAGATCGTGAGCGATAGCAAAGTATAAACTACAACGTCGGTCGTAATAAGAATTGGCTTATAGTGCGTGGTGCAAGGTAAGAGTATCCCATCCACTTTTCAGCCCGTTATAGAGCGGTATGACCGCAGACGTCTCGATGTTCATAGCTTACACGTTACAGCAGCCATAGATTGTGGTAGACGGATCTTCTAACTCGTGAGGTAAAATGCGCAATAGTTAGTCGCACTGTAGCATTTGCATGCTCGCAATGTGGCAATCGGTTTAGGTATATCTGGAGTATAAGGTGATGGGTGTATCAAGTCGTTCAAAACGTACAAGCAGTTTATTATGAGCTCGCTCCCTTCCGACGCGACAATTCGCACTCGATCTTCCGTGTCAACACGCACTCCCGTTTTTAGAATTAGACGAAAAAGACGTAATCACAACGCTACAATCGGCTTTTCGACCTTTTGCCCAATCGGCTTCTCGACCTTTTTTTTGACCAATCAGCTACTTAGTAGCAGCATCATGAGCGACATTGTTTTAAAGAGACCGTCGAGGGCAGATTTTACCCAATCAGCTGCGAGCATTTTGTTCATTCGCTAACCATCGCCGCGGTCCGCGCTTGCTCTGCTGGGAATGTCTGACAGCCTGAGTACGAGCTCTCTCTGCGCCTCCTGTCCATCTTCATCCCTTTCCGTTGACCTCACGTTCGTCGCTAACTCTCGTTTGTGTGTTTGTGTATACGTGTATACAGAATTCGAGTGTACAGTGTACGCGCGTGAACGACGGCGTCACATGTTGAGAGAGTGATGGTCAGTGAGAGTGATGGTCGATGTGAACTAATGGAATTTTGCATGGAACAGAAAGCGCGAGCGCGACGCCGTGAGCACGCAGCTGGACGCACATGTCGCAGGAGAAGCACAGAAGAAGAAGAGCGGCGGGGGCGTCAGCAATCGCTGGACGCTAGAGCAGGACGAGGCGCTCAAGAAAGCAGTGGCTGAGCTCGGTCATCGCAATTGGATGGTGGGTTATAGAGAAGGTTAGAGAAGGATAGAGGAAGTGAGACAGGATAGAGAAACCGGATAGAGAACTGCTAGCAGCTGACTGTCTTGTGTTGCTCCAGGTCGTGGCTGAGCGCGTGCCGGGGCGTGATAATGCGCAGTGTCTGCAGCGCTGGAACAAAGTGTTAAAGCCGGGACTTGTCAAAGGTCCATGGTCGGTCGAAGAGGATGCGATCCTCATGGAGATGATGCTCAAGGGGTACGACAACTGGCGACAGGTGTCGAACAACATTCCAGGACGAACGTGCGTAGCTGCTGTGGATGCAAAAGAAGTCGGGAGGCGAGTGAAGAGATGGCAACTCTGACGGCTGTGAGCTGTGACGTTTGTTATTATGATTGTTATTGCAGGGCTAAGCAGTGCCGTGAACGCTGGCGGAATCGACTGGATCCGAGCATTAACAAATCGTGAGTTGTAGTTGTGGAGTTGGTGCGTAGTGACTTGATGTTTCATGGACTAAACGACAGTGTCAACTGTTGTCAGGCCATTTACAGAGGAAGAAGACGAAGCCATTCAACAAGCTTACGCAAAGTACGGCAATCGCTGGACGCAAATTGCTGAGCTCTTACCGGTACGATACTGTTTCATGTTGTATCGTGCTGCACTAGTGAATGATGCGTCTGACCGGAATCATGTCGTGACTTACACAGGGTCGCACAGAAGATGCAATTAAACTCAGATGGAAGGTGCTGAACCCCAACCAGAAGACATACACGAAGCTGGGTCGCCCGCGGCTGTTGAATACAGAGGACGCCCCGTCCGTTTCTACTTCGCCGAGGAAACTGGACGTGTCATACGCGCGACGCGCGATATCAGGCTCAATATATCCGCCTGTTCCGATCGCCACGACTGTGCCTGGTCTGACTCAGATCAATCTAGAGCCGATGCTGAATCCTCTTGAAGATAAATCGGAAGAGCGCATGAGCGAGGAAGACGTGATGATTTTGAACGAGTTTCTACGCGGCCACTCGAATAGCTCGCTTGAATCCAGCAGCTTCAAGAGCTTGCTGTCAGCCACAAGCTTGCGGAGTTGCGGCGATGACATCGATAGTGCTGTGTTGAAGTTGACGGCTGCGCATTCGCTATCTGGATTGGGCACAGAAGAGTTGATGGCATCAAAGTTCCAACAAAACGCACATGAACAAGCTTCAAGCCGAATACTGAACAAAATGCTGAGTCTTGGTGACACGAAGAGTGAAAGTCTGCGCTCGATCACAGCGGACGTGGAGCCCGATGATTCATGGATCAACGGCGGTTTGACGCGATGTCTGAGCAATCTGTCGGTCAACAGAGAAGACGGTGGTGACGAGGAAGTGTGCGCTCGCAACCAGAAGCTGAGCTCTCTGGACTCGTTTGAGCAGCAACTTGCATCGCTCAACGATACAGGCTCTTTATTGAGCAGTTCGTTGAATTTGGACGATGGAGACAAGACCCATGGTGCATTGGCGGATGCGACAGACGCGTTCGTGAACGGGCTATGCACAGAAGCTGCTCCTGCATCACAGCATTCATTCCAGCTGATACCGGACGACGAGATTCCAGTCCACGGTCTATCGGACGGGGCAGCCGCATCTACCGACACAACAAGAACCGTGACAGCACAAGATTTCTACAGTAGTGCAGTTCCACATGACCAGCTCTTGTCCGCACACCGCTTTGAAATCTAGCAGAGTTGGCTTCATGGTAGCACGCACCATTCTTTGCGCGCGTGAGATCGAAGCACTTTTACTTTCTTTGTGGCACTGATGTAATCAAACGAGAACTTGCACTTTTGTAGCTATCCGTCGATCCGACAGCTTCAAGTATCCGCTGTATCAAGATTCAGAATGAGGCATGTTTTGCTAAAGTATCCTCACCATCATCATCTGCATCTCTCTTTTGTCTTACTTTGTTTTAGGCACTGCTGCCACAGGGTGACAACGGAGCTTCTGACAGTTGATCCATCCCACAAAAAAAGAGCATATCCGGACTTTCACTCGTCCAGCGTATCACGTTAAGAAGAAGTGGGGGAAGAAAACGATGACCGTGATCCTGCGCAAGTGTTTCCAGACTCTTGGAGTCCGCTCTTTGCCCGGTAAGTGGCCTAATGATACGTACAAAGCTCATTTCCCATTATTTTTGCATCTGGAAAGTCTCTAACTAACCACATAAACGTCGTCTCTGGCTCTTGTGCACGTGTTTTTTGTAATGCTCGACGGCTCATGGTCCCCAACCGCTGGTCCATCCATTTCCTGCATCGGTTTCCACTGTCAACGTGCTCAAACAACTGTCTCCAGTGCTACATCCAGTGAAGTTCGGAGCTGCTGCTTTGTTCTCGAGTACTAGAGCACCAACTTGTCGCGTCGTAGCACTGGGCGACCGTGTGTTGCTGCGCATGGATGGAAAACTGTCGGGAGGGGATGCTCTCCATAAGACGGACGGGGAAAACAACGCTCAGCTCAAATTTATCGTAGGAGCTAGACACGTTCTGCCTGGAGTCGAAGACGCTGTGCAGGGCATGACCAAGGGCGAGTCCAAGACTGTGGAAATTGAGCCAGCGATGGCGTTTGGTGCTGAGAAACAGATTCTGTCCGTGCCACTCAAGGAGATGAACTTACCCGAGAAGGAGCGCGAACTGTTGGCTGTGGGTCAAGTACTGGAACTTGCAGGCGGGGAACGCGCTCACGTTGTCAAGGTCATGGACGACATAATGGACATTGACTTGGCTCACCCTTACGCGGGTCAATCGCTCACTGTGACGCTGGAAGTACTGGAGCACGAGCTGCACTCGGAACTCCAAGCACACGAACGGCTGGTGCTGCCACAAGTGATCGAACAAGGCGACGGCGTGACGTTCCCGCAGCGTGGAGACACGATGATCATGCATTATACGGGCAAACTTGCGGAATCTGGCTCGGTCTTCGACTCTTCGCGTGACCGTGGCCAACCATTTCAGTTCCAGATTGGCGTGGGTCAAGTCATTCGTGGCTGGGACGAAGGAGTCATGCGCATGAGCAAAGGCATGAAAGCGACACTGAACATTCCGTCGGTCAAAGGGTACGGGAAAAATGGCGCTGGTGGTGTCATTCCTCCGCATGCTGACCTGATCTTTGATGTGGAGCTGCTGGACATTGTGCGCAAGTGATGGATCTACATATACCAATGAAACCAGCAGCGGTTCAACGTGCTTCAGTGCGAGTAAATCCCAGAGAGCAGCACGTCAGATGGCTGTCGCTTGAGCTTGTGCGTTATGCATTCTTGATTCCTGCCTTTCAAACGTAACGTCCTCCGCGACAGAAGTGGCTGCTCGTATTCAGCCGAGTCGCACTGATTTCCTCTCTTTCCACAGCAGGCTACAGTGCGTAAACTTGATTCCCACAAGACTGTAGCATGGCCGTATTGTCTGCAGCCAACGACGAACGTCGAGTAGGAGAGCAGCTTGGATCTCTCAATCAAGCGTCTTCAAAATACTTTCCGAAAGCGTCAGGAACTTGAGCTCGCAGCTGCTGCCTCAGCAGATATGAGGACGGATCGCTTGACATGTCACAACCGAGAGCAGCTGGACAATGTCAGGCACAACATTTTTGCCCTCTTGCAAGGACAACAGTCTCTTCGTGTAGACCACCAAGGCCACAAGTAGCGCAGATGTTGCACTCCATCAGCATTGTGTAGATGCCATCGACTACACCAGCTCATGTCAATCGCTAAATCCAAACCGGACGGCAACAGCAAGGACGTGAATCGAGCTCAGTGAACAAAGAGCATCTCGCTGCTTCAACGCCCGTTTCAGTCCTCCGCTTCCAACATCGTCATGTCACGCTTGTTCAGCTCGCGGATACGCTCGAGCGTGTGCTGTAGCTCTCCCTCCAGCTGCTTCAGTTCGTCTCGCCCCAATGTCTCAATGCCGTACCCGCGAAAGAGCATGAGCCGTCGCACTTCGTACTCCGAGTCGGCCAATTCTTGACGCAGGTCACGAATTTCGTGCTCCAATTGCTGCACCGTCTTGCTGCAGTCGTCACTACGGCCACCACCAAGCGCAGCTTCCCCACTGGTCTTCCGCTCAGCGTCTATTTCATGGCTCTTTCCAGTCGATGACCAAATACACGACTGCATGCTCCACCAGCGACTCGATCGTTGCCCAGCACGCCGTCGTCGCACATAAAGGTGAACCACAACGAAGCAACTGGATCCAATACAGAGCGTCACAAGCACAGCCATGAACGGATCGCCCCCAAACAAAGCCACAAGAGCTTCCACCTGCTCATCCTCAGACTCATCCACTGCAGCAGATACCGTCACCACGTCACTCCAGTCGCCCACAACTTCACTCGGTCCACAAACGTCCACCGGCAACAAAAAGCAGCAGAAAACGCACATTTGCTCCAGCAACGACGTCGGTCGCAGTCGCGCCTTTAGCCGCACGCGAAACTGCATCTCGAGCTCTTCGACGGGCAAGTCCTTGACCACTAAAAGGGGGTCCAACGTCCTCCGTAATTGGTTCGCCTCGTGCCACAGCCCGTAGAAAGAAGTCCACGTCGTGACCCACATCTGCACTTCATAAGCATACGACGCTACAATCGCGTCCGTAGCGGCGTCTTGAGCGTGGCCGTTTTTCTTGGCTATTGCTGTTTTTTGTCTTGAGTTTAGTATCCGGAGATGAGCAGCAAATGGGTGGTCGTCCCAGGTCGCAATGACAGTATGCGACATGTGGTTCGTCACTGACACTGGGCGTTGTCGCGTTGTAACAAAAGGTGTTACGAGAAGAGACAGGAACCTGTTGCGCACGGGAGGGGATGAAACGCTCGTACTTAACGAGGTATTCCGTGTTGCAGTACCTCCTCCTTCTGCTGCTGCTGCTGCTGATTCGACGTTGGGGACGCGATAAACGGAGAAATTGTGGACGGTGAGATCGAGCGTGGGGGGGAGAGACGGTTCGGAACTACAAACGGGCGTGAAGTTGATTTGGAAAAAGAAGAAGAGGTGGAAGAAGAGGGCGGAGGAGATGGCGCGTGTGACTGGACGCGTCATGTGGGATACGTCCTTAGGTTCGCACGGTATCCCGATGTTGGTGTAGGTATGTTGTAATTGGTGGGGAAATGTATTTGTTATGGAGGTTTTAGATGACGGAGGCTCCTGTAATTTGCTAAGACTGATGTACTTGATGACATAAAAAGTATTTAGTTATAAAGGGCTTTGCGTGTGTACGAGGAACGATGGAGCCGGCTTTTGACTTATCCTGCATTATACATCTTTGTCTCATCCTGCATGAAATATCTTTGTCTCAATCCGTGATAACGTTTCAGGTTATCGTATCACTGCGAACCAGAATAAACAGACGGCGTAAGACTTGCTTCTTGTCGCGTCCTGAAAGAAGGCGATGGATATCGCTAAGCGAGTCAAATAGTATCGAGGGCCGCAACAAAGCCTCGAAAATAGAAAGACCTACGTGAATGAACTTAACCTTGTAGCTTCCATCTCTCTATTAATCGTCGACTACCAAATGACCTTCATGGAACCGTAGCCATTTTTTTGCAGGCAAAAAAGAGAGCAATTGCAGTGTGGCAATTTACAGTGAATGTCGGGGCAGATCCCTCTCGCGATGTCAACCACAGGTATCGCATGTAAAGATGTCGTTGCTTTACAGTTCGCTGTCATTGATCCTTGCCACATGCGCGCCGTACTTATTCTGCATGTCAGCTTTGACTGACTGGTTTTTATTCATACAATGCCAGAGCAGCATCATGGACTTCATTCCCACGTCACATCAGCAGCGTAAAAGATGTAGACGGAATGGCCTTCTCTTCCACTAAAGGCCTGATATTCTAGTGCATCAATCAGTGACACGACGTCAATGGAAGAGAATGATAGTATATTAACATGTTCAGCTAGTGTTCCATTCATTATCTTGTCAAGTGTGTCACGAAGAGCTCGCTATCGAGTATACAGAGGTGAATCTACCAAGACCGAGGAGGTGGGCAACAAAATATGACATAACTTCATAACAGTCAGCAATGTTTCAATTTTATCCCTTCACTTATTACGAAACTTGTGACGTCCTTCGACTCGCTCCAGCGACTTGTACATCGCATCGTTCAGTCTCCGGCGACGAGTGTGCAGAATAGCAAGATCAGACTCTCATCCTTCAGAGCAAAAGAGTCTTTTTTGTCGTTACTCTCTTCTTTAACTTCGGATTCTTGGTGGAAGACGTAGAGCCCTATTGCGTAGATACCAGCAACGACGTACCCCAAGTCCGAAAGCTTTGACATGATATGAAATGCGTGGCGGAAGTCGTTTTCGTAGACAGATTGTTTCTGGACGAAGCGCGCGAGCTGGAGACGATTGACACTAGGACAAGGACAGTGCTCACGCCATTATGGGGTCAAGCAGCATGAATCTACTCTCGAAATGCTACATATGACTCCGGGTGAATATTGCAGATGCCGAGGTACATTTTCCACTGCTCTCTGTATATATCGTGTATACTATGTATACCGAGAGCAGTGGAAAATGTACCTTGGCATCTGCAAGATTCACCTGGAGTCACTAACGGTCGTCGTCGCTCCATTGTTGCCCAATTTCTTCAGCTTTGTTGGCTGTAGGTAGTACTTGCAGCTTGAGACGAGCTGCCTGGCGTCGCTATAAACCCCTAATTGTACGCTGTCATCTCGAAGGTGTTTCACTGAGATAGATGGACAAGCAATCGATCAGCAATCGCGAAAAGTCGATTGCCTGTGGTACTTTACTGCGTCAAAGCTTGACTTACAAGATAAGGAAGTTACGTCGGATTTGCATTTTGCAAACGAGCTGTGTCAGCATTCCATCTCTTTCAACACCTAAACAATTAATATCCTTACATGAAAACACATGACGGAAATGCGATTGTTCGGAAGGTTGGAGGGCCGCTGATACGTTGGTGGTATCATCCTGCTTCTTGAAGCCCGTATATCGCTAGAAGCCCGTGTGTCTCTTGAAGCCCGTGTATCAGGCCAGTTCTAGCAGACTGGGTAACGGCGTCGCGACTGCAGTTCTACTACCTTCCTCGACAACAATCAATGCCACATCCATGCTGTCATCATTATCGCGTCCTTCCTAGCTAAGAGAAGTGTCCAGGCGCATGCATAGCCTTTGCACTTTGCAAACGTACCAAGATCTTCCTTTTTCAGCATCAAATAGCATCACAATGCGTAATTGTCGCCTCATTCAGCAGTATGGCTCTACTTGCAGAAACAGATGCGACACTTCCACGAGAAAAGGTATCCTGCCCAATATCCAATGCCATCACTTAAGCGCAAATGCCTGTGAATTGCACCAGTCGCCTCTACTATTCTAGACCACCAACGCCACCATCTCCTCCCTCTGCAGTCTGATATCTACACCCTCAATCAACTCCATCAATCAACTGAAAAGCTACAGCCCGCAGCTCTTTTCAGCCAATCCGTGATGTCCCACCATGCCAACACCTGCTGCCGACCGCCATGTTTCTTTTCATCCAATCGCCACACGTGCTCCACCCGTCCACTCGTCTCCGCAGTGGGGCCTTGCTCCCCCAGGGCTTCCACTATTTTGGGGTTTCCATCGAGCAACTCAAGCGAACGCAATCATGTACGTCCTCAAGCGAGACGGTCGTCGGGAAGACGTCAAGTTTGACAAGATCACGGCCCGCATCACCAAACTATGCTACGGCCTCAATCCCGACTACGTGGACGCTGTCAAGATCTCGCAAAAGGTCGTCGCCGGCGTCTACCCAGGCGTCACCACGTCCGAATTGGACGAATTGGCCGCTGAAACTGCAGCCTACCAGAGCACGCAGCACCCGGACTTTTCCAAGCTCGCGGCTCGCATTGCCGTGTCGAATTTGCACAAAAACACCAACAAAGTCTTTAGTGACAACATTGAAGTGTTCCACAAGAACGTGCACGAGAAAACGGGCGCTGCCGCGCCGCTCATTGCCGACGACGTGTACGACGTCGTCGTGCAACATAAGGACCTCTTGAACTCGGCGATCATCCACGATCGGGATTTCGAGTACGACTATTTTGGGTTTAAAACCCTCGAACGAGGTTATTTGTTCCGCGTCCACGGCCACGTCGTCGAGCGCCCGCAACAGATGCTTCTACGGGTCGCCATTGGCATCCATAAACAGGACATTGCTGCTGCCTTGGAAACATATGAATTCATGTCGCAGCAGTTTTTCACCCATGCGACGCCGACGCTGTTCAACGCCGGGACGCCGCGCCCCCAATTGTCTTCGTGCTTTCTATTGGCCATGAAAGACGACTCGATCGAAGGGATCTACGACACGTTGAAACAGTGTGCGTGCATTTCGAAGTGGGCTGGAGGGATCGGCATTAGCATGCACAACATCCGGGCCACGAATAGCTACATTCGAGGCACGAATGGCTCGTCGAACGGGATTATCCCCATGCTGCGCGTGTTTAATGACACGGCACGGTACGTGGATCAAGGCGGCGGCAAGCGCAAAGGATCGTTTGCGATCTACTTGGAACCGTGGCACGCAGACGTGTTTGAGTTTCTCGAGTTGCGGAAAAATCATGGCAATGAACTCCATCGGGCGCGGGACTTGTTCTTTGCGTTGTGGGTCCCCGATCTATTCATGAAACGCGTGGAAGCAAATGGCACGTGGAGTTTGTTCTGTCCAAACGAAGCTCCAGCGCTCTACGAGTACTGGGGCGACGAGTTTGAGACGCTGTATGAAAAGTACGAACAAGAGGGACGGGCGCGGAAGACGATCAGTGCCCAGCAGCTGTGGTTTGCGATCTTGGATGCGCAGATTGAAACGGGAGTGCCGTTTATGCTCTATAAGGATGCAGCGAACCGCAAGTCGAACCAGCAAAACCTGGGCACGATCCGGTCCAGTAACTTGTGCTGTGAAGTGATGGAGTTCACGTCGCCGGATGAAGTGGCGGTGTGTAATTTGGCGTCGGTTGCGCTGCCCAAGTTTGTTGAAGACGGCGTGTTTAATTACAAGAAGCTGCACGACGTGACCAGCGTCGTGACGCGTAACTTGAACAAGGTGATTGAGGTGAATTACTACCCCGTTGCAGAAGCTCGCACGTCCAACATGCGCCACCGTCCAGTCGGCATTGGTGTCCAGGGCCTCGCGGACGCGTTTATTCTCATGAACTACGCGTTTGAAAGCGAGCAAGCGCGGGAGCTGAACAAGAACATCTTCGAGACGATCTACTACGCTTCGATGAAGACGTCGATGGAGATTGCCAAGGAATTGGGTCCGTACGAGACGTTCCAGGGTTCTCCAGCGAGCAAGGGGATCTTCCAGTTTGACATGTGGGGCGTCACGCCGTCGTCAGGTCTTTGGAACTGGACCGAGTTGAAGGAGAACGTGATCAAGTATGGTATTCGCAACTCTCTGCTCGTGGCGCCAATGCCAACGGCTTCGACGGCCCAGATTCTGGGCAACAACGAGTCGATTGAGCCGTACACGTCGAATATGTACAACCGCCGCGTGCTGGCTGGCGAGTTTACGATTGTGAACAAGCACCTGATGAAGGAGTTGATTGACCTGGGCATCTGGACGCCCGAAGTCCGCAACCAAATACTGAACGACGGTGGCTCTGTGCAAAAGGTCAAGACCATCCCGAACGATGTCAAGGAAAAGTACAAGACAGTGTGGGAAATCAAGCAGAAGTCGATCTTGGATCTCTCGGCTGATCGCGGCGCGTACATTTGCCAGAGCCAGTCCCTCAATATTCACATTGCGGATCCGACGATCAGTAAACTGACGTCGATGCACTTTTACGCGTGGAAGAAGGGGCTCAAGACGGGTATGTATTACATGCGTGGGCGCCCGAAAGCTGACGCCATCCAGTTCACCGTGGACAAGCAAGGCCTCGATCTGCAACGTGCCAAGGAGGAGGAGACCGCGACTGCTGCTGCTGCTGCTGCTTTAGATGTGGAGATTGTGGCTCGAGCCGGCGACGACGAAGACGAGTGCCTCGTTTGCGGCGCCTAAGACTGATGTCAAGCTGCTACTGCGTCAGTCAGGTCAGCGTTCGAGCTGCAAGGCGATGGGATTGAAAGTGCTGCTTTGTTACCCAGCACTTGTCCTTGTCGAAGGTAGCAGCAGGACGATTGCCAGTGCACAAGTGGAGATGCCGCTTAGGAATCTTCATTCCCGATTCACGCGTAACGAACGCTATGCCGTGATACGTACTCGTTGACGTGCGTAACGTACCTGCTGACGGTTTTCACGTACTACATACACGCGGTGCACGTATTGACAGTACGCGCCCATTCTTCACGCATTTGTACCTCTCTTGTACATCCTACCTGTCCTACCCAAGTAACGATCGGTGATCCCAAGCACGAGCGTGACCCAATTGTTGCTTCGTGTTGATAGTTGTTACACAAATGTAAATAGCGGGACTCCAAGCTAGCGGCGACGGTGTCGATTGAATCGAAGAGACAGCGCTCCGATAACGAGGATCTGCAAGACGACCGAGTACCCAGCCAGAATGCACATGTCCTTCCAGACGTTCACTTTGTCCATGCCGTAGAACTTGAGCAGGTCCCACGCTTCGTCCGTATCGACCGCGGAGAAATGTTCGTACATGAAAGCCTCGAACGAGTACGTGTGGAACGCAATGTAGTAGCCCCACTTCCAGTACACAGGCATATCGTCGAACGGCACCATGAACCCTTCGCAGAGCATGAACATGCCAAAGAGACCAGCACCCAGGGCAATGCCCATGATATAATGGGGCACAGCTGCACCCAGCAAATGCATCAAAGACTCGGCTGCAATGAGCGACAAGGTCAAGTTGAGCAGGAACGTCCCAAAGGAATGCACTTGAGCCAGAAACACCACAATGACGGACGCAAGGACCGAAATGAGGAGGATACCAGGCAGCGAAGCCAATAGGTTCGAGAGCGTGTACCCCGTCAACGACAACGCGTACGAGCGCATTTCTCGCTCCATGACTGCACGATGTTCCAGTAGAGCTGGAAGCGCTGCCACGGACATGAAGACGAGAAAAGCTTGCACGTAGAACAGCAGCGGCACAATCGACGCGTCCTTGATGCCGGAATTGGAGCTCAAGTACATGGTGCCCACCATGAGCGACAGCAACACGTACATGAGGACCCGCAGCCAGAAGACCCCTGGATGTCGCCAATTGTTGGTCAAGTTCCGCTTGAGCAAGACGACAAACTGGTCCATTGGCCACGGCCGCATGGCTTTCAAAAGCTCCGGATTCGTCAACTGGTCTCGACGTGATCGGTCCCGCACAACGTCAGCGCGAAGCCGTTGGGGCTCGGCACTTTCCTTCAGTGCACGGATGAACGGCTCGATCTTCAACCCGTCGTGAAAGTTGGTGTTCACCAGGTGCACAAAGTACTCGGCTGGGTTCGTGTACATTGGACACACGTACCCCATTGCAAAGAAGTGAGCGATCGCCGCATTCGTCGGGCCACTGTAGATGAGCTCGCCGTCACTGAGGATCACGAGGTTCGTCAGCATGCCATAGATAGACGAAGACGGTTGATGGATCGTGCACACGACGTTCTTGCCTCCTTCTTGACACAACCGTTCAATGTATTGCATCACCCCTCGAGCCGAAGACGAGTCCAACCCCGACGTGGGTTCATCCAGCAGCAGCAAAGCTGGATCCGAGAGCAGTTCCAGCGCGATCCCCAACCGCTTGCGCTGGCCGGACGAGATGCCTTTATGAAAGACGTCGCCCACTCTGGCATTCGCACACGACCTCAACCCCATTGCATCAATCACGTCTTGCACTCGAGCTTCCCTCTGGATCGGGGGCATGTGGCCCGGTAAGCTCAAGCCCGCCCCTATTTGCAACGTCTCAAGGACCGTGAAAGCTCCGAGGAACGCCATGTCTTCCGACACGTAGTTCATGATCGAGTGGAACGTGCACAGGTCTCGAGGTTGGCCATTCACTTCCACGAGTCCTTCCAAATGGACCCCGGATCCGCCAGCGAGGACGCGGTCTGCCAGCATATCAAGCAACGTGGTTTTCCCCGCTCCTGAAGGGCCTAGAATCGCTGTCAACTCGCCCGGTCCTGATCGACCCCAGACGTTGTTCAGGATCTTCCGAGGTTGGTGCCGCTCGAATTGCGCTTCGAGCGAAGAGGTTTCCGACGTCCGTTTCGACGACCGAGTAGTTGAACAGAAGGATGACCGACCGCCCCGTGCGTGGTCCGTCGACTGAATGAAGTACGAAATGTGCTGCCAGCTGATGGAACACGTTTGCAAAGCTGCTCGTTGACGGAACCCGTCGGACGCTGAGCTCTCGGAAGTCGCGTCAAAGAGCGCAATCTTTGGCTTAGCTGCTGGGATTGCACTGCCAGTGTCGTCCACTTGGGAGAACGAAGCGTGCAGGGCAGCTGGCGTCGGACCGGTGGGGAGCGAGTCCAGGTTCCCGTATGCAGCATGGGGCGAACCCATGGGACCACTTTGGTCGTCGTGTCCCGCGTGACGTGCCACAGCTTCCGATCGGAAAGTTGACGGCACTGACCCGTCCGACCGCATCGTTGAGTGGTGCGAATGAGGCGGTGGATGGGACCGACTAGAGTCCGAGTCCATGACGTTGCAAGAGAGTAGTCGATCGAGCTGGTTGACTACCTCACAGGTTGACGAACCTACTGACTAGTTGACTGACTGACTAGTTGACTGACTGACTCGTTGACTGACTAGTTGACTGACTCGTTATTCGAGCGGTTGGTCGACTATCAGTGGCAAGGGTAGCTTCGACGCGCTCTTTTCCGTTGTGAGGTGGTGGATGTCGAGACCGGCGTGGCGGTTGTCCGTCTGGTTGTTTGCCCCCGTCCATGTGCTTTGGGGATGGACGACCGGACGGTGAGTGCCAAGTGGCAAAGAACGCGCCACTCGATTGGCTTGATGCAGACCTCGAGTCGTTGCTAACCTCGCTCCCATCCTATCAGCTGTAGACAGTGCAGCGAAGACGGCCACCACGTGGAGACAGCCTGACGTCGTTCGGACGTCTTTTGCTGGGAGCGACGGCCTTGATGAGTCGATCTCGAGCGATTGGGAGCCGTTGCTGTCTATGCAGAACACGTAACACAGGAGAGAGGAGAACGACGCGGACGACGGGTTGTTCACGGTAAAGACATCGGTGATGGACATCCGAGTGAGATGCTCGGAAGACGAAGCGACAGGAAGTCGGAAGCGCGAAGGGCTCCGATGAACAGATCGTAGCGATGTGAACCTGCTGTTTCCACAAGCTGTTTCGGGTCTCTACATGGCACAAGCAGATGAACTTGACCAAGTTCACCGTCTCGAAAGGGGGTCCCGACTCGAGACAAGTTGTCGAGAGCTTTCGACACAGCGTCACGCTCTCTCGTAAGTGACGACGTTAGCGAGTGTCGATACCTTTCAACGGGGTCCGCTCCGTGACAACGTAACCCACTCTCACTTGGTTGATGTTGCAGTGACAAGGAGCTCACCGACTTTCAGGTCTTCGCGACGCTTCGTCCGTCCATCAATCGATCGGTCTGTCGTGCTCCGTCTTCCTTCCTGCTTTGAGCGATGCCGTGAATGGTACAGGAACATGTTGCTGCCATCTGCTAGACGATGACGAGACCATTACGCACCTGACTCGATCAAGAACCAAAGTCTCTTGTTCGTTCTGTATCGTCTGTTGGATGGAGAGGGTGGAGCTCAAGTCAAGTCCAGTCGCGTCCCGTCCCGTCACGTCACGTCTTTTGACCCACACGAGTGTCACCACCTGGAGCAAGTCCTTTGTCTTTCGAGACCGTCCCACCTTCATCCTCGCACGTCAAGTCCGAGTTCAGCGGTTCAAGTCCAAAGACGTGACCGAGCACTTGAACGACCGCTCACGTCTGATGAGACTGGGGACGCAACAGGAACAAAACGTGTTCACGAACGGAAGCGAATCAATCGCGTCGTGACTGTCCTCGCGCCATCAGGAACAGGACTTGAGTTCAGTGCGTGGACTGAGCTCCTCATTGAAATCTTGAGGATGCCAAGCGTTTTGTCGCCGGGAATGGATTCATCCCGCTTCCAATCGATTGTGAGCCACGTCTGCTGCCACGTGAAGCGTCGCACTTGTCCGTATGACGACCGACGTCCAACCCCGTCTCTCTCTCTCTCTCTCTCTCACCTACAAAGATCGTCAAGAGCACGATCTCGCTCCATGAATTGAGCCATTTGTGTAGTTTCTCTAGGCTTTTGATGCACAACTGTTGAGTTAGATGCGACTTGGTTTGCTTTTTCCAGGACACTATCGGAGGTGACACTCGCGAACAACCTCAACGGCAAAGGGAGATGACCAGGAAAGCGGAGAGCACTGGACGAAAAGGGATCCAAAGCCGCGGGATGCCGCAACGAGCGATGGATTTTTCCAACAATCGTCGGCAAAGCTTTCACTCCAAAGCTTTCGTAGCTTTCCGTCCACTACCGTCATCACTTTTTACGAATGGATACTCGACAATCCTTGACGTCTCCTCTTTTTCCCGGTCGTTGATGTGCCTCTCACATTGACAAGACCAGCTGCACCCACAGTGGGAACATGACACCCACTGCATCGCAAACCATGTAGAAGCGCGACGAGATCGACAACAAAAACTTCAAGCTCTGCCTCGTTTTTTCTTGTCAGAATTTCGAGTTCATCAACGACATCTTGAGATTCTTTAGCGACGTTATCACTCAGTTCTCAATGGTCGGGGATACTATTGCGTAGAGATGATACAGCTTGTAGGTCCCAGCAAGCAATGAAGCACTACCGCTGTTCCAAGCTTGATACACTAGTCGTGCAATTTCCAGCCTTCGTGGTCGACTGTAGAGTGATACGATGCTGCGATGTGTTGTTAGTCCCATCCGGTATGCTACTGATAGTCAGTATCCGTCATTCATGAGGTTGTCACTTTCATATCGCCATGTTACAACGCACACAAAAGAAGCGTGTACTCGTACGGACGTGGTAATAAGTTTACCAAGCCGCATAGGATTGAGATGGAGAAGTGTATGGAGCTTGCAAGTTCTGATCATTGTTTATGTAGTAGAGCGCATTTTGAACCACGATCTCTCACTGAAAAACCTGGCCTTCAAGCTCTTCGTATTCACGTTGCCGCGACATTCGAGTCGATCGTTAAGGTGAGATCTCACACAAGTCAAGGCGCTTGCCTCGTGGGTTTTTTTTCAGCCTGTAGTCATCAAACAACTAATGGGCTAGATACACGCACTATAAAAGCGAAGTGGGGGCTCACTCACAAAGCCACATTCACATTCTCTGCTGCAAGTTCGCATTGCTACGAGGTACGATAATCAGCGATCGTTCACTCTTACAGGTCGGAAGATCAAAGCGTCAGTTCTTTTTTTTTACCTTTCTTGCTCATCCCCGGAAATGCTGATAGCAACATGGCAATATCTAGGGCACGTTGCATAAACGTTTTGCACAGAGCCTACATGCCGATGTATCAATAAGCTTCGATCAGCTACCAATCGAAAGCATCAATTGAGTAAACATCCCCACTGCAAGAACTTACCCAGCACTGTCGCACTTGACGGTCGTTTGTCCTGCTCTTTTGCGCTTGACAAAGAAAATATGAAAGAGCGTATGCTGGTCGACACGATGCTGATCGCACATACAAAGTGCTCTTTGTACCCCGTTCCTGATTACTTTATGTTCTGGTGTATCAATGAACATCATTTCAATCTTGTTTGTTGAGTGCGCGGTTTGATTTAAGACTGATGCTACTGAACGAAAGTATGCTTATGGATGTATCAAAGACGCAACAAGCTATTGCTGGACGTTGATGACGAACGGGGCTAACTCCGAATAAGTGCTTGTCTTGGTGAGCAGTAGCGGCATTTGTAAGGGAGCATACATGATAGATTTAGAAGTACTTCAAATTTCAGTGCCGTGGCTACCCACTTGTCTCTTTCATGATCGGATGAACTCATGAGGTTTGCCAGCGGTATAAGTTCATCTATGAGTGTAAGTACGGCCTCGACCTGAAGCATAATCGTTTAATGCTGTGTAGTTCACAGCAATAGACGATAAAGAAAGAGGAGATCAGATCTCGTGGACGTCTTCTTGCTGGAGATGAAACAGCTGCAGCGTTTTCTAGCAGCAAAAAAGCTTTTGCTGATCGAACAGTTGCCACTTGCATATCAGCGATCATCCACACCGCAGAGATGTAATATAGTACTCGACAAAACGATGCATCACCACAAAAAGATGTTAGCGACGCTGCTATCGAAAAAAGCAGAGATGCTATTGTGTGTTATCCGCGAGCACTCCAACAGTATAGAATCGCGTATCTTGAGTGCTTGTAGAAAAGATGAAGGTCCCAGCTCAAACATAGACTTGGCCCTGTCATCAGACAGCAAACATTGAAAAAAAGGAGCAACGACAGCTATGTAAATACATCAGCAGATTATAGATCACACCAAACAGCCAGAATAAGTGCCACCTCTTACCCGCTTCAGATTTACAGACGGGGCTCCAATTGCTTCAAAGAATGCAGATGATTGTCTTCTTCAGCAAACTCCAGACGCTTCTGGGCCTTTAGCAGCATTCGCATCTCGCGCTGATTGTCTTGATCAATCTTCAAACCCTTTTCGATCGACCTCAATGCATCCTTTTCGTCTAGATTCAGCACTGTAAAGTAGCTAGATGTTTCGAATCGGTAAGCGACACAGAAGATGAGGATATGACTCAACTCCTGTGTATACAAGGATAATTATAGACAAACGCACGTACCCGTTATGAGATTTGCGCTCGCCACTGTCGATCACGGAGTTGATAAACACTTCGACTTCGACTTCTAGACGATAGCGACTGAATGAAGTAAAGCGGTCACGGAAGATACGCAACACAATCAGCAGATCAATTTGTATAACCGAAGCAGTAAGATCATGCAGCAGATACTAAAACGCACCGAACGTTGACAACTCGAGCGCGCGCCGTGACGACATCCGCGACCGAGATGGGAAGCTTGAAAAGTACGCGATTCATTGCAATAGTCACCATTTTTCCCGACTTTGTAAAGTTTCGTGCACAGTACAAGGCCGCTCGATCCTGAAAAAGAGCACACACGTTTACCATCAACCTTTGTAACGTCACCTACTCGAGCTACAAGCAAGGGACTTCTCTGTACCATCCAAGTGAGCAGATCACCACCGAAAACCGTCTCATTGATATTCAAATTGCGAGGCAAGAACCAGTTGCGGACTTCAATCTCCGTCTCGCTCACAGCAACGTATTCCTCCTTGGGCTTTCCTGGCAGCACATCACTTTTCCGAATAAACTGGAGTTGATCCACTGCCTCTTGTTCCTTTCTCCACCTCGTAGCCAGTTCCTTGCGCTGGCGTGTAATTTGTTGCATTTCTTGACAAAAAGCTGCTTGGTCAGCATCAAAAAGTTGTGGTAGTCCTTTTCTCGGACGACCGAACCGATTGATCGCTACCATTGTGATCAAAGCACCATGTGTGTGCTGGAATGCGCCACTTAAAATGTCGTGGCGATAGCCACTCACTTGCACTGCTATACTGGAATTTCCAAGACTAATAATTTCGCCTTCAACCCGAACTAAATCTCCATGAAAAACGGGCTTGACCAAATCCACTCGGTCAAATGAGATCGTAGCAGTGGGACCCAAAGATACTCGCGATGAGATCGTGCCAGCTAAAACATCCATAAGCTCGAGGATTGGACCCGTTCGGAGCCACTGACCTTTTTGACTTTCATCGCCCTAGTAGAAGGCAGCATAGCGATAAAGATAAATTAATATAAGTTTGTAAATAATATCGAATTTTCTTATTACGTCATTTTTTGTGTATACGAGGGGAGAGGAATGTATCTGAAGTCGTACAATAATGTCGGAAAATGCGAGACGCGTGTCTTTGGCACGCACTTGGGAGGGCATGCGACGCCTACGCCACAAGTATTGAGCTGTTTCGACCACTTTCTTAATCATGAAAGTGTTGGCGCAATGTGATGCTTTTTGTAAAAATTCTACGATTAGGCTTGACTCTTATCCTGTTCATATGCTGCTCTTTTGAAGTACAGAGAAGAAAACACAGTTTACACGGAAACTGGATGGTCTTTACTGTGTTTTTTGAGGATACAAAGCGGGTACGCATGTCGTCTTAGACTGACGAAATTCCTCCTTCCAGGTTTATAGGGATAAACGCTGCCGGATAGAAACACGAATAGCATCCTTCGCGCTCCTATAAGGCGATGTCGCTCTGGCGATATGCGACAATCTATGTGGTCATGCATTGTACTGTTTTATGCGATGGGCGATGTAAGCGCTCACAAATTACATTTATAGCGTAACTTTGCCAAACTTTATGCTGTGAAGCGCAATCAAACGAATCGCGTAAAACAGCAAAGATGCTGTGGTTAAACGTCCACCTTTGTAATGTCCTGACCCGTAGTCGTCGATGTGTCCACCAACACGCTCGGCGCGGCGTATGCTAATGACAACCAGTAATTCTTTCGTCCATGTATCGAAATTCATTTGGCTATCGCCATAGATGAGTAGCTTCCAGTAGCGTAGATATTGGCAAATGCCCACGCAACGTCAATGTGATCGTCATGGGAAGCGTCTAAGAGGTCTGCTTTTAGGAAATTCTGAAAAGTTAATCGCTCAACGAAGATGGGATCACAACTGTCGCATCGATGGCGATACCCGATTGCTCACTATCTAAAGCTGCATCCGTATTCATGCGAGCGACTGAAATGAAGAAGAGCACATCCATGTCCAGGTACACATTCTGTATCATTTGTGTTTTTGCTCAGTTCATTGTCATGCCGCAGTCGTAAACCTCTGGTTGCTTTTGAGATGTACTTCGGTGTCGATGCGCCTGGTAGCCTGCGCTCAGCCTTTTCGGACAATGCACAAGTCGCCACTGCGACCAGCTTTGATCGACATAATACGGCGTGTCGATATGAAGCTGTAAAACTTACGCTCAAGCTGAAGCTTCGACTCTTAGCTCTCACACCATGTCTACTGCTCATATGTTCACTATGTTGGCACCTTCAGTGATTTTTAGCAATCAGCAAGCTACCGAGAAGTGTAGTGAGCTCTCTTTTATCTGTCTGTGCTGTTGACATTGACACAAGAAGATCTAATGATCCTGTCTGTACCTTTTGTTTTGTGCTATGCAATTCCTACCCAACCTTTTCAGCTTTATGGTAAGGACGAAGACAGTAGTGATAGGGATAATCAAGGGTTAAGATGATATTAACCACTTGAATGCTTCGTTCGAGATAGAACATATCGCTTGTCGCTTTGCTGTTTTCTGACAGGTCCACGAACGAGATCTAGTCTGGCGAGAACGCTAATAACAGGCGCAAAAGCTGATAAGGTGATCCGATTGCTCTTCCAGAAGTTTGAAGAGTAGTGAATAGAGCAATCAACGGGAATTTTGCTGGCTGAATGTGTACAACGCTCAGTAGGATGATACTTAGAGCTCGCTGAGTGCAGTAGCTCTACACGCAGTACTCTGACCATGTATTACATATGCTAAGGTTTGTGTTCAAAATGCAGGAACCGAAGTTGACCCTAAGATAAGTAATCGGACAGTTTTTTGTTGTTGTTATGCATGCGTTGTGCGTTTGCTTCTGTCGCACTCATGTTGATGTATACGATAAAATGCGGATGATGTTTGTATAAAATCAAGGGTACCCATTTTGCCACTTTTCTTGTGTAAGTATAGGGGGATTTGCCTTTGTTTGATTTATGTAACTCTGATATATTGCTATGCCATACACAAAGTACATCTGTTTTGCCTAAATGTTTTTAATACTATGGCCACGACTAGGAGCACACCACTTGTGCTACGGTCACACCCACCAGTCTAAAATTATAACATCCGGTAAGAGTTAACAATGCAGAATCATGTCGTGTAAGTACAGTAGATTTGTGTGTAGATGCCCCCATCCGGATTGCTTAAGTTGTTGAGCCAAGGGTTCTGGAGCTTACGGAAGGGAATACTTCCTCCTGCAAAAGAAAGAGATTGTTTCCCAAAGACCCGTCTTGGCTGCGCAATTGTGTCTGAGACCCTTCAAGCTTATACAATACGACAGAAGCACCGGATAGAATGCGCACTAGCTCCAGACTACCGGCAGACAAAGGCCCGAGAGAATGACAACCATCGCTAAAAAAGCTCCAATCCCCACCTTCCGCTTTGTACCAGCTTTCCTTCCAGTAACGAGATGTAAACATCCTTATGCGGTTTTGCGGCTTCCCAAGGGTATATCGTCGTCGCCAGATCGAAGAAAACGAGATAGGGTCTGCAACAAGCCTACTACAATTGCGGTCGTAGCGGGAACAACAAGAACAGGCATAACCTCGGCGACGGTAACACAAGTTCTACCGACTTGATCCATTGCATCGTACAAAACAGAAGTCTGAATACTGAGCATGCCTTCATTATTGTGTCATCAATATCCGTGCTTCTATGCTTGTACTGGGCGTACTAGGTCCGTTTCTTTTGTATGTACGGCTTTGGTAACACGGTGCAATCCACGATCAGCACTGCACCTGGTTCGCGAACAGCTACACAAGCGAATAACTTAAAAAGGCCTTCCAAGCTCTCTACTTCACATGGATCATAACAACGGCTTCCTTCTGGAGTGTTGCCGGTGGCGGATTGTGACGCAACGCGTCTTTATCAGAGAGGGAATAAACATTCATTTACGAGGATTTACTACCCATCGACGCCAGCATTGCAATCTCTCCATATCACCCATTTGTTCAGCTGGTCTGTCTTTGTAACGCAGTGTTCGTAGTCGTTTTGGTTATTTAAGACGGGTGAACATGCCCGCAGCAAAAGTGGGATGTGTCCCTAATCGTGGCTTAATATCATACACAAATAGTTGCGCAGAAGTGACAAAAATGAAGTACTCTCTCAATTGCCAGCGACTAGTCGATCCACCTACATATATATTGCCACGACTCTGACTTTAAGGCAACAAGGGACGGCAAGTTCTTGTGCAACGTTGTTGTTTCCGACCCAAGTTAGAGTTCGAATGTATGAATGCTACCAAAGGCCGCAGCACAATAGATTATAGTACCATCTAGACGCAACTGGAGGACAAACAGACCCGGTTATAATGACATTAACATCCAAAATTGGTTTGTTTACTCAAATTGCTATGTAGATTCAGACTACACAATGGGCTTATTGTAAAGGGGTTACACAAATGGTGGTCATAACCAGATACAATGGTGTGGTACACACAGAAAGAGACCAGTGTCACTGATGAGGTGTACTATTGTATCACATACGCTAAACAATAATACCGTACCCTATCAATTATGGGTACAGGATTTCTATCGTAATAGAGTCTTCATGAAGGTGACGTATGTCTGGTGTGGTACAAAAGAAGAATCGCGATGAGGACTAATCGATTAGGTAGCGTAGTCTTAAGGTCAAAGACGTGAGTAAGGTCTATTATCGCTATAAATCAGTAAATATATTCAGTTCCGTTGTTGAGCAGTTTCAGACACGTGACTTTATCAGACGTCTCTGGTCGCTAGTGTTAAGTGCCTGAGTTAAGGCTAAGTACTCTTGGACATCAGTGCCACGTGGTTTCTTAGAGTCGTAGTCCCCTGAACCAGGACTAGAAGCTCAAGAGCTTGTAGATACACTTAGTGCTAAGTCTCACTCAGTCAGTAAGACTTGAGACCCTTCAAGTTGATACCAGTTTATTTAGAAAATTTTAAGAGACTCTACGAGTCTAGAAGTCTTCATTAAATAAAGGATTAAAGGTAGCTTCGCTGCACTTACTGTCGTAAGTGAATCCTAAGCATACAGATGTGCAAAGCATACTCTTTGTCTCGAGCGTACAGTATCAGTACTGGGCTTGCCAGGTTGAGCTGGATTGTAAAGGGTTTACTCGGCATTCATTGAACCGGTTATCTTGTGTGTCCACACCAAGTAAAGATTGGTGGATCTGGGCGGTACAGTATTGGTCCCATGTGCTTACGGTAATACCCCACCTTATCGGTTAGGGATAAGACTTCTATCATTGAATCGCAATGTAGAAGTCAGACAAGATTTATGGTTTTATATCGTAGCTAATAAACAAAAAAAGCTCGGTTCCCCTTTTTAATCGTTGTACACAAGTGCCTTGTAAAGGCGTAGTGTGTTGTAAAGGGCATTAGCCTTGTAAAGGCGCTTCATCTTGTTTAACTAGTAGTAACTAGTTAGTGTGTGATTTTTAAATCGTAAACACCTTGGAGCCGGTATTGATAAGCTTGTACGTTTAAACGACTGTACGTCGTTGTTTGTTTTCTATAACTAAGAGACTCTTTGAGTCTAAGGCTTCCTCAGTTAAGGAGCACTAAGTAGCTCCGCTACATGATGCATTTAGAAGTCTGACAAGACTAAAATAGGGTCATCTCTTGTCTACAATGCTCTTCACTTGGTAATGAGTTTAGATGGGGCAATGTCGGGAAACGGTGATGGACGGCAAATACCTGCTGATAATCAATCTGCTTTCGAATGCAAAAATATCAATTCATACATACAAAAAGTATCAATTGTTGCTATAACCGTAATGAGCGTACACACCAGTCGCGTAATTTGTGCAGTGTTAAATTCTCCTGCTGCGTCATTTGCAGGCTAGTAGCGCATGCTTTGACCGGCCTTCGTATATACGCGGATATCGTTGAAGACCTATGGTTGCACTGGACGGCACACGCATTTCATGGCTCCTCCAACTTACATTTTGACCGACACTCGGTACATATTTTATCGTTTGTCGCTGCCTCGATGTCAAATCCACTGATAGTGCTGGGTGATGCGGAGCGTGATGAAATCGTAGCGAATACGATACTCCAGGTGAACCTATTGTGCTAATGACAGAAGTGTGATCTATGCCGTCGGCTACGAGTATTTGATATATTACCATCTATCGATGCGCAACACCTAGACATACTTCTCTCCTAGCTGCTCTCGTTGTATCAGTTCACTGTATAGCAAGACTTCTTACAGCAAGATGGGTTTTGATATACACCCGATCAGTGCAACGCTTTGCCGTGCATTTTGGTGTGGTCGTTTCGAACTACTATTGCTCAATCGCATCTGAAACGCCACATCATTTTAGCACTGGCGCTTTCGACTGCCTCTGTGCAGCTACGAGACTACGAGTCGACCACGCAAGTGCAACGTTCTATCAAACGACTGCACACACGAGCTGTGTTTAGCATACTAAAAGCAAGTGTGATAAGACCGATCGCGGCGTGATACCACAGTCGTGACGATCGTTATAAATCTCGTCAACACTTTTGAGTGGAAGGTTTTCAGGTACTCGACTACTTGTAATAGACGAGACTGAATGAGAGTGACTGTATGTGTCGTGGCTATCCAGCTCGTTAAACACCTAGGAAGCAAAGTCGGTACTTTCCGGTGGAATACAAGACGCTCGTCTCTCTGGTGGCAATCGTGTGTACGTTAATGTGTCTTAGTAAAGAGTCAGACATTCCTCCACACCACGACAGACGGACGATTTGCGGCCTCCATCTCAGTATTGCCGTGTACACAGAACGAAAAGCGTCCAGTTGAAACGTTCGTGTCCACCCATAGTACGACTACTACAACATTAGGTGTCGTTTGAGGTGATTGAAGAGCTCCTGAAGTGATACGTCTGAATTTACGCACACAAACGTACAATATGCCATCACTACGCCCTATAACATGTCGTTTTCTCGAATAGTTATCGACAGTCAGCCTGACAACCCGACGAACGACGTCACGATACCCAAGTCGCTTGCAAAAAGCACGGCATTCGATCACTCTATCAAGTAGATCCCGCGACCGCAAAAAAGAACGACCTCAGCATCTCATCTGGCCGACAAATGCTGCTCGTCACTGCCGCATTTAACTCTATTCTACCCACTGAACCACCCACCCACCCACTACTTTATCCCACAATAATATATTTTGATTCTGGTCCGCCCTCCCAAATTCCATCATTTCTCACTTGGACACTTAATCGAAAAGACCCCGTCCGTCCATCCATCCACCCGACCCCGTCTCGAAAAGTGGGTCCATGGGCGCTGGCGATCGCCTCGCAAGGCCTCGGTTCCTCCACGAAACATCCCGTAAACGAGCTCCCGACGCCGCTCGACCAGCTGCTGCTTCGTCTCCACCCTCGACATCTCCACCATTAACCTCACTAAGTACGACGCACACGGAACCGTCAATGGTCGAGGAGCTCCAGCGCCGCAAAGCCGCTTTTCTCGCGCATTTCAAGAGCCACAGCACGCCGCTCTCGACGGCAGACGATACAGGAGCAGCTCCCGACTACCCGCAGTGCCAGTCGTTTGACGCTGCATTGATGCCGTCAGGAGGCGCCGAGTCCAAGTGTCACGTGTGCAATGTTCCGCTCCGTCTCTTGCGTGTCCGCGTGGGTTTTTTACACGGCTACTTTTGTGAAAAAAGGGTTTTGGGGTTTTATCCTAATCTTTGGCTTTTGTGTGTGCATCTATCTGTGTTTGTGGATGTTTTTTTTGTCTTGACTAGCACCATTGTCGAAATTGTGGACTGGATGTGTGTGGCGTACACAGCAAAAACCAAGTCCCGCTGCCTCATTTAGGCATTATGAAGGAAGTCCGGGTCTGTGACTTGTGCACGAGGTACTTGGTGCAACGTCGAGCAGGTTATCGGAGTCCAAAGACCTCAAGATCGAGACAGAATTCTAATCCCAATAGTGTCGAGCGAGAGAGCGATCTAGAGCTGCTCGTGTCGTCGCCAATGGAGAAAAGTGCAGCGGCAGTTGCACCCTCGACGCCGCCTCGAAGCTATCTCCCGTTAGTAGGTGGAGCATCTGTGACATGTGGGACACCCGATGCTGGCACTCGAGGAAGTTTCAGCTGCAAGTCTTTAGGAGCAGCTTCTGCGAGCACGAACGTTGGTGCGATGCCCGGTATTTTGTTCAGCTGCATGTTGGAGGAACAGGATAATACGATGGATGAAATCCTGTACTTGGGCACGTTTACAATGGGCGGACGGTCCCTTGCAAGTCGTCGCATGAGCGCGAATGTCGCGCTGTGGAAGTTCCGAGTGTTTATGCTGACGACAGCTGAGATGTTGTGTTTCAAAGCCACTGCGTCGATCACGGACGACGACAGTGTCCATGCGTCGGCTATGGCGCTCGGTGAAGTACGATCGTCGGTGCATTTGTCGGATATCCTCCACATTGAAGTAAACGACCAGTTTCCGCGCATTTTGACGGTGATTCGCTCCGATGGCAGAGTCTTTCGCGTGCGAGCGCGGACGCCGGAGCAGTGCACGGAGATTGCGGTCACATTGCGCAAGGCTATGCAGCTGTTTCAGGATGCACTGTACAAGCTGCAGCGTGGTCCGCAGCCTGAGGACAATTCGATCAGTTGTGTTACTGTCCAGCACGAGTCATCGCTTCCCGAGTTTGTAGTAGCTAGCAACCCGGCCGTCGGCGAAGCGTTTCAAGTGGACATGTATCCCTCAAGTATTCTCCGCTTTTACGTAAACGGCCCTTCGGCTAACGGTACAGCGCTTTATTCGCGCGAGATGCTCACCCATGGAGACAAGGGTAGTTCGCCTGTTGTGGTAGAGGCCGAGCCATTGGGAAACGGCCCGCGCGATGATCACGTGCTTCATGTTGCAGTGAAATCTGAGAAGGCTTTGAACTACTTGGAAGGAGAAACTAATCGACGCTTCTGGGGGCTTACTTCATTTCTTGCGGCAGTTGCAGCAGTCATGAACTCGATGGACACAAGGTCTTTTGAGCTTTTAGCGGGACTATCGGCGCTTGTATTGCTCATTACTCGCTTCCACGAGCGCATCAGTTTGTTGCTAACGACTAAACGATTCTCGAGGGCAAAGCAATTGCGTATAGAATGTGTCGAAATTACGATGGGGAAGAGCGATGGGTCATCGATGGGTGACGATGACGAACAAGCCGAAGAGCTCGACAGTCGTTTTCTTGCTGGATGTGAAGGTGACGTAGAGGAAGCAAAGGAACGGTACGCTGCGACAATGAAGTGGCGAAAGGAAAAGGATGTGGACACGATTTTGCTGCGTCCGTCGCACGTGTTCACGGACATGAAGGAGTGCTTCACACACTTCATACACAAAAAGGATCGACAGGGCCATCCAATTACTTTCGAGTTCCTTGGCGGTCAACGGAAGGCGATGCACGATTTTATCGGTCGCGGTATTTCGGAAGATGAAGCAATCATGCACCATGTCCGTTTAATGGAGTTTATGTGGAAAGTGGTAGACCCGCGGCCATTCCCGGAGGGCAATATGCTCAAGGTGTATGACATCAAGGGCATTTCGATGGCAGATCTATCGACGGACGTAGTGAACTACACAAAAAAGTGGGGCGAAATCATTGCCACGTACAACCCGGAGCGAGTCTACCAGGTGTTTCTCGTCAACCCACCGTCTTGGTTCAACCTCATTTGGAAACTCGTGTCTCCACTCGTTAATCCGAAAACACGTGAGCGTATTCACGTGCTCCGTGGCCAGAAAGACATTACCAAAGCGCTGCTGGAATTTGTTGCGCCGGAGAATTTGCCAAAGGAATACGGTGGTGAATGTCAGTGCGAAGGCGGATGTTTCACGCACTCGCCGGAAGAGAATGATATTCGCGAGTGGACCGAGTTTGTCAATGCCAACTATCATGGAGACCCTTGCGATCCAGTCCTTGTCGATGCATACGACAAACTTCGTGACAAGTATCAGAAACAGTTGCCACCTTCATCATCTCCTAGCACGACTGATTCTCTGCCAGTGTCTGATGGGGCAACGCATTAGAAAGCGACGAAGCAGCGCTACTCGTGCGTCTCAATTTCTACTGGTGGCTGCTACTTACGCGTGTACCCGATGGGCTATGTGCTCGGTCATGACGATACGTCGTCCGGTTTGCTGTTGTTTTCGCCGAGATGTAAAAGGTCGACCAAGTGACGAAGTGTAGGACGCCTGCAACCCCAACACAACAAATGTAGTGTGTAAGCATCAATTTGTACAAGTACATGTGATATGGGGTCCCGTACCCGTGCGGACAGTTCCATGGTTGATCCAGGCTTGAAAGGTTGTAAACGATCTACAAGCGATACAGCGCGGCAGACATTTTCAGCACCCCTTGTTTCTACTACACAGTTGCCGTGATCGTCGAGGCATACCTTCTGCATCTCCTCTTTGTGGAGAGCAGTACCAATCATGATCGAGCTCCTGCACGCCCGAGATGCGAACATTGCCGTGACTTTAGGCAGGCGTATCGTAGGCGAGTTCAGTGGTGTGTCCATCAGCAGGGATGCCAGTTCTCGAACATCTAGGGCGATACACACAATATGCGTCATGTCGGGAAATGTAAATAAACTACACCACGAACATACCTTCAGTTCCGAACTGCGTGTGTTTCGTGAAAGGCAGCGACAGCAGCCTCAATTTCTTTGTAGCTGGAGCGTTCTTGTCGACTAAGAATGTAAATCCGTTCTTTACAAACACCTTCATATGGTCCAAGATGATCAGTTCTTCTCGAGTTGTTAGCTCCAGCTGCAGTGGCTGGACAAGGGGTTGCTGGTGCATGACTGTAGTGTTCTGCAGCGTCTCATAATTATACTTTTCATCGCTCGCGTGCTGGTCGATGATGTACAGGTCGTTGTCCAGCTTGCCGATGATAAAACCAAGGTTGAACTGGCCAAGAACTTCCATACGCTTGAAATCTTCCTTCTTGAGCACGCGCTGCAGAGCTGCTGTAGCGACCTCGTTGTTTGCTTCCAGGTCGTTTTCACCCACCGAGGTCGAACACATTTTCGGCACTACCACGCGGCTAACCTTTCTCCTTTGCTCATACTCTCTTTCTTCCTCAAAATACTGATGGCGCTGTCTCATCATCTGGCGCATCGACCACGCATGCTCCAGCGCTGTCGAAGAAGTCAGCCCAGATGAGTCTGATTTCTGCCTTTTGACTGGATTCCGCGGTCCCTTTACGGGAGTGTCGATAGATGACAACGGATGTGTCTTTGGTAACGAAGGTTGCTTTCGTTTATGGGTGTCGCTGTTGCGTAGGGGTATGTTCTCCGCGCTATTGCACCCGTAACCATTTGACTCAATGTTTTCTGCAACCACTTGTTTCAGATCAGCCACTTTCATCTCGTTTTGGTCATTTTGGCGTGATCGCTCCATTGACTCGATATCGACTGGTACCTCATCATCATTAGTCCCGTTGCAAAAGGCAGGTGCACACCGAAGTTGCTCCGCTGGGTCGTGAGATGGTGCGGAAGTAGACTGCCTAGCGGACACTTCAGCCTTTGCAGCTGGACCGAACGTTGTCATCAAAGGCTGAACTGTAAACTTGCCTAGACTCGGCTCATAAAGTCGATGTAGACCCGACTTAAATGCATCAATGATTTCTGCTTCCTAGAATATCAACACAAAGATTGTAAATACAATATCACGTTTGCAAAGAAAAGAGTCCGCACGTACGTGCTTCACAAACGCTTCTCGCTTGTCCGGAGTAACATTGACGTCACAATCGCCGAGCGGAAGGCGAAAGTTTAGCACGCATGCGGGTTTGTGCTTCATTTCGTACTGTCGCCATACTTCGTTCAGCGATTTCGCCACCTGCCAGTACACAAACGACTCAGCATCATCACAAAACACTCAGTACGTCAAACATCGCACCTTTGGCAAGTCAACGGGTCGTCCATTGATGAAAAAAAACTGTCGGTCATTGTCACTTCGGCCGACGCCATCGCCGACTTTTGAGACATAGCCCACGACTCTTCGTTCGTGTCCACTCACAACAGTATCTTGACTCTCCGTACCAGCGTTTACCTCTCCAAAACCTTCTGCACTTTCACCCTTCGTCTCCCCGTCATTGTCTTTTTCCAATATCTCAGAAGCACATTGCAGCTCGAAGTCGACGTGGAGCAGCGTTTTGAAAAACTTGATACCAAACACATTGGCAATGTTCTCCCCCATGGTCTGATGTGCTTGAGTAGCTAGCACCACATGTCGAGTGGCATTTTTTCCAGCCACGGTGTTAAACACACAGAGCTTCACGTCTTCACAGCTAACAGCATAGGCTTGCAGCACCTTGAGCAGCTTGGCATAGTGCTTCTTACTATGCCGCTGGAACTCCTTGTACCGGACGGCCAGTGGCTGCGTAATTACCGTCACAACAGAATCAATCCCATATCAGCCTCTAAACACAACATCGATGATTGGGTACCCCTAATTAGTAATATCCTACATCGGACCTTAAATAGCTCGGTCACGGTGACAGTCGTACCCACAGGCCGCGCTCTCTTCGTCTCGTCCACTAGCGCTCCACTCGCGTCGTACTTAAGCAGAGCTCCCACGGCCTCGTTTGCTGTCCTCGTGCACACGGTAAAAGTGGCCGCCAGCTCACAAATCGCGCTCAAGGCTTCGCCACTTCAAGACCAGAAATACAAACAACCAATGCAATACTTGCATACATTACTTACCAAAAAAAACCTCAGTGAGGTTATGCAGGATAAAATCCAACGGATATATTAAAATAAAGAGTCCTCCCCTCACAGGACCCACCGGAAACCAAAGGACGCGACGCGCCCAAGGTCCTCAAAGCAACGGATCTTGCTGGTAAAGTGTTTGCTCGCCAGTGCCGCGTAATTCTCCGGCGCGACGCCCGCGCCATTGTCGCTCACCTCGAAAGCGTCTCGACCGAACTCCTGGAGCTTCACCTCGATCTGCGACGCGCCGGCGTCCAGCGCGTTCTCCACGAGCTCCTTGACGGCAGTCGCGAGGTCGACGATCGACTGGCCGCTGCAGATGCGCTGCATGTCGCGTCGCTCGAGCGCGCGCAACGTCGAGGTCAAGGTAGCGACGGCTGGGGTCGCCATTGAGTGCGGAAGTCAAGAGTGATGGTCACTTCAACGCTGACAAAAATCCGATTTCTAGCCGGGTTAAATTGCACGATTTCAGTGGTTCTACGGTCTGGTTTGTAATTTATTTTATAAAATACGTCTTTTGGACTAAAATAGACCCACTTCATTCGCACATGTTCAAAGGATAAATACGACGTTTGAGAATAAACGCCGTGTCATCACGATTTGATTTGTTTGCGTGTTACATTCTGACGATGCGCGAAAGTTATAACTTTGGTAGATATGGCGCTAACAACATGCAGTATTTTATGACCAGAGCGAACGAAGCGACGGCATTATCCTTATTGACCTATGCAACATGTCCTCTTGAGTGTAACGGGGCACCCTGAAGCTTGTACTGGTGACAGTACAAGCTACTTATTCTGATAACAGAATAAGGCGGTGCCTCGTAACTTCACGTACACTCGTACGTGCAGAGGAAGACGGTAAGAAGAAGCGAGTACTTGGTTAGAGTAAAAAGTAGAACTGTATTTATAATAGTTAATGTCTGCAATAAATCACTATTTATCTTCATCTAACTATGTCTGAATACAAATGTGCATATCAGTTATCTGCTCACCACTCATTGCGTGCGTCTGTCGTGGCGCGTCTTCGTTGGTTGATATAATGGCCTATATCAACCAATTAGGGACTACTTGGAAGTGCTACAGAATATTGTCCTTATGACAATATTCTGAGAATATAACTCTTATAGTTATATTCTATTAACAATTTCTTATAAATTGTTATGTAACGATTCACCCCGTTACATCATCCCCCCCTTAACCATCAGTCACTTTAGTGACTGATTGACTAAATGGATACTCGTCCCAAATCATTTGGGACGGGGTTTGCACTTGTTGGTCCGCGTCCACTTTCCAACATCTCATCGCATGGTAAACAAGCCCATGCGATGCGCGAGCAAGGCCGCCGAGAGCGCGTCTGCACGTCTCTGTGCGGACGCCGAAGCAGAAACTACAGCAACTGATATCCCATCGGTTGCTGAATCGACTCAGCCTGTATCACCTGGTGATGCAGGCGCTGGTCATGAAGACACTCGTGTCTTCACAGAGTACGAGCTCGGTGTCTCGTACTCTCCTGATACGGATGACGGATCCGTATCGACGGCAATTGAATCCAAGCCGCCTGCCAAGCGTGGCATGGACGATGCTTTGCGTCGCAGCATCTTTGGTTCATCTGATGAGTCAGATGAACCATCGCCGAAGCGAAGGCGCTCGAGGTCGCGAGACTCGGGCGCTAATAGTGGTGTCGTTTCTCCAATGGACACCACTTCACAGCGAGGTGCCAGTACTTCTGTCGGCACGTCGCAGGAAGAGCGGGACCGCAATGTGTTGCGTCTCGCTCCAGAAAAGAAGGCATGGATGCCTCCTAAATCTGTCATGGATCACTTGTCGGCGACGACGAGTGATCGTTATCGAACACGATTGTTCGATTCGTCAAGGATTCATCACCTTGACCCCAGCGCGAAAGACTATCGCGCTGAACATGAGTTCTTCATCGATGCTTTCTTCAGACATCGATGGTACAGTGGGAATCACAAACGTGATGGTCCCTCACTACTTCAGGCGTGGAACGCCTACATCCATAATCTCGAGGATGTAGGTCGTGACGCTTGGAACGACAAACTTATCAAAGCTCGTGATAAGTTTGAAAAGCGAACCCCGACAGGTGCACGCTACAAGCTGCATCGTCTGTCAAGGGAGAAAGGATTACCCTGCCTCTCTTGGGGAGACTCGTGCCCATGTTGTGTGAACAACTCTGCACGAGCACCTAAGGAGGCTTACCTCCTTACCAGCCCGTGGTGGCGCGTACGTGTCTCTACTGAGATGTACGAAGGGATTGACAACCTGAAATCCCTTTACGACCGTGCCGGGAAGACTTTCTCCGGCGGTCCTTCTGCGGCACAGGATGTGTCGCGTCGTACTGCTCGACCAGACCCAGTACGTCAACCATCAATTGGGAGCGGGGCTCCCAAGAATCCCAGGACGGGGATAGCCGCGCCACCGGACGAGGTAACTCGTCCGATGTCCGTTCACGTCGCGGTGGTTCAACAGCTGCTCAACTAGATAGCGCTGGCCACCGCGAGAGTCCTCTAATGGAGGTGGAGGAGGAGGAAAGACGCTCTCCACACGATCATGTGGATCGGTGTGTTCCCGAGAGCTTCTTTGATCGCGTAACGCAAGGGTTACGCGACGATCTCGAGCATGAGCGGAATAGGCGTCTCCAGATGGTGGACACTGCCTCGAAGCATCGAGCTGAGTTTGCCTTTGCTCAGCTTGAGAACGAGAGATCTCTGACATCTCTTCGTGACGAGCTAAGGGTAGCTCGTGGGATTGTTGATCGGTCTCGGGCTGAGATAACTGCTCTTCAGACCCTTGTTGATGCCCACCATCGGGAGCACAAGGCTCTCTGCGAGATGCTTGAGCGCAAGGGCGTTCTTCATCGGAAGAAGCAGCGTACTGATGGTACGGCTTAAGCCGACCAACGTAAAACGTGGGATGCGTTCGCATCTTACGTGGTAACTCGATCGTGTATGCATTGCCTAGGCGGTGCAATACACGAAATGGGCCAATGTACTTGGGTAGTAGTTTACTGCTACCCAAGTTAGTCACTACATGTTTTGGTAGATTAACCGTAGACAGTAGGACTAAGTCACCTTTATTAAATAAAAGAGTGTTTGCCCTTCCATTCTTGTCAGCGTTTTGCTTTTGCTTATCCACCGCTTCGGCGATGGAGTCTTGCACAAAACGGACTACCGTTTCACGAGCCAGTATGAAGTCATCTGATGACTCGTTAGCTTCAGTGTGCTGTGAGCGCACTGCAGCGACAACAACCTTTTCTTCAGTGAGGGCTTCCGCACTCTCACTGGGATCATTGTCTTCAGTGAGGGCTTCCGCACTCTCACTGGCATCATCTTCTTCGATATCGATGTTATCGATATCGGCATCAAACGCAATGACTTCTTCGTCAGAGCGTGATGAGCGTGAACCAAATCGGTTTTTGCTCGCGCGAGTCCCTCCCCCCTTAAACCAGAGTTACACTCTAGTAAGGTGGGTACACGCGGATGGCGCAAGCCATTCACGTAAAACGGTGTATGTGTCGTCGACGCATGCACCGAGTTGTTGATGGCAAACTCTACCATCGGCAAAAACTCACTCCAACTCTTAAAGGAGTGTACGTATCCTCGAAGTATCTCTTCAAGGACACGATTGGCACGTTCCGTCTGACCATCTGACTCTGGATGATCAGATGTTGACATCTTCAAGCGCGTTCCGAGTGATTTGAACACGGAACGCCAGAAATCAGCAGTGAATCGTGGATCTCTGTCTGATACGAGTTCACGGGGCAACCCATGAAGTCGGAAGATGGTGTCAATAAAGACACAAGCACAGCCACTTGCCGTGATTGTCTCTGGTACAGCCACAAGGTGTACCATTTTGCTGAGTCTGTCAACAAATACGAGAATACCCGTATTCCCGCGTGCGTCTTTGGGTAACCCGAAGACGAAATCCGTGAGATGGATTCCCAGCACTCAGCCGGAACCGGTAGAGGCTGTAAAGGTGCACGCAGTGAAGGACTTGACTTCACTCGTTGGCAGACTTCGCATGCGCGAACATACTTTCGCACAAACTGATACTGGCGGGGCCAGTAAAAGTCTCGACTTACCGTGAGATATGTTTTCTCTCGGCCACGATGTCCTCCTATAGGAGCATCGTGATACTCGAACATGATCCGCAAACGCAGATCAATATCATCTGGAATGACAACACGTGGTGTGTCACCAGAAACGGCTGTATAGTACAGTAAACCGTTACGAGTAGTGTATCGATCTGATGCAGATCGATACGCAGACGACAATCGTTTCAACGATTCTCGAGATGGTTGGGAGAGATGTGACAACAACTTCACTATCTCACCATCTTGGGCGTATGCCCGCCTCACATCATCATACAACGTTGTAGATGGAACTGAGGACGTCATAACCGCAACAGTGACTGTCTCACTGTTGGGTTTCGCGACTGTTTCAAAGTCGGGACGACGTGAGAGTGCATCAGCGACGACATTAAGTCGTCCTGGTTTGTACTCGACCGTAAAGTTGTATTCTGCAAAGAATGACAACCACCGCGCCTTTCGTTGTGAAAGGTGCGGGCTGTTCACTGCCGTGCGTAAGGACGCATGGTCAGTGTAAACAACGAAGGGTCTATCTCCTAATAGATAGACTCTGAACTTCGCGAGTGCATACTTCATGGCAAGGAGTTCCTTGTCATGCACTGGATAGTTCCGCTCAGCTGGTTGCAGCTGACGCGACTGATAGCAGACGACGCGTTCAACGCCTTCAAGGTCGTACTGCATTAATGCACAGCCGATTGCGAAATCGCTGGCATCACAGACCACATGAAATGGCCTGTCCTGATCGGCTATTGCTAGGACTGGGGATTGTATCAAGCTCTGCTTGATACCCTCAAAGGAGCGTTGACATTCAGCGTTCCATAACCACCTCTCGTTCTTTTTCAACAAACGAGAGAGGTGTACAGTCATCTCGGCGTAATTGCGTGAATACTTATGCAAATACGCCGCTAGCCCAAGGAATTTTCGAAGACCTTTGACATCGACCGGCACGGGCCAGTCGGTGATCGCCTTGATCTTTTCGGGATCAGGACGTACACCGTTCTTACCAACGATGCACCCAAGAAGTGGTATTTCGCTTGCTGCAAATATACACTTCTTGAGGTTTGCATACAATTGATGCTTTCGCATGATTGTAAGAACTTGTCGGACGTGGTACTTGTGAACCTCAACGTCCGACTTTCCATCCATAGCTCGACTATGGATGAATACGTCATCGAAATAACTCGGCGCGAATTCTCGTACTGGTCTCAACAGATGTGATACACATCTGTTGAACGTGGCAGGGGCATTACTAAGCCCTTGTGGCATTACTAGCCATTCCCAGAGCATGCTGCTAGGCGTGCTAACTGCGGTATAGGGTATATCCCGTTCCCGCATAAGGATTTGATAGAAGCCATCCATCAAATCCATGGACGAAAAGATGGTACTCTTTGACATACCATCAATGATTACGTCCTTCCTCGGTATCGGCGTCTGAGCCGGTACCGTTGCAGCGTTCAATTTGTTGAACGCGTGCACTATCCGCCACCCTCCTGTTGCTTTTCGCACACAGAAGGTCGGGGAGCTATGTGGGGAAGTTGATTCCCTCACATGGCCCGCAGCTAAACGATCGGCAAAGAACTTGTCGATCGCAAGTACTTGTTCACGAGGCAGTGGCCACTGCTTCATGACACAGTACTTCGAGCCTGGTTTAAGCTCGACCTCGTGTCGAATACCTTTATCCTTCGGTAATTCGCACGGAACAGTTTCAGGGAATACATCCTTGAATTCAACCAAATCTTCATAGAGAGGATTTGTCTTGAGCGATTCCCACGATTGGGAGTCTATCGCTCAATTCGTGTCTTTTCATCTAGGACACTCTCGTCCATAGATGAACTACTGAGAACGAGAGAGTTCTCAGTAAACACTGTTGCTGACCTTATGTCGGTTACATACTCGTCTTCAGCGACGAGTATGCAGATCTGCTTGACTTTGCCACTACGCAGATCACGCAAGAATCTTTTATGTTCGAGCGTTGGCAACTGAGTGATCTCCGAAGTTAACTTCGGAGGCGCAATCAGATCAAGTGTATAAGCGCCTACACATGATCCGTTATTGACTATGACATTCAATGTCTCTGTCATTTCCTGGGGACTTATTCCCTCAGGCTTCGAAGGACTTATTCCTTCGTCTTCCCGGGGACTTATTCCCGCGGGTTTCGGGGAACTTATTTCCGCCGTATTTGTAATCTTGGGACTTATTCCCTTTACTTCCTCTAGCTGGGGTTGCGCAACCACAGCGAGATCCTCTACGAAAGACTCTCCAGTCGATCTAGGATTATCGTTTCGCTTAACCTGAGCGATCGATTGTTTCTCTTCTAGATGTTCCCCTCTAGGGATACATCTTTGTCCCAGTCCACCCGACTTATTCGAGTGGTGGACCTTCGGCGCAGCCTGTGTTTCCTCACAGCCGCCGGAACTTTGCTCCGAAGTGTAACCGTTTGGTACACTAAGGTTTTGTGCAGTCGTACTAACGACCGTACCACAAGTGAGGCCATCGCACTCACTCGTAGTACATCCACACGCTTGTGGACGCTCCAAAACGTTCATCAGATGGCCATCTGATGAACAAGCGGCAGGCATCGTTACTGTCCGATGTTGCCAGTTTACCCGTGGTTCGTACCTTCTGAGCCACGGTATTCCAAGGATGACATCAAATTTGTCATCCAAATCCAATACGATAAAGTCATCGTCGTATTGGGTATCTTCTAGCGTATAGTGAATCTTCACTATACGCTTCATATTCGGTTACGGATGCGCCTGTCGCAAGACGTACTGTCATCCTCGTAGGAGGTGTGTCACATTCACTGAATTTAAAGTGACCATCTTCTAGCGATTGGCGTCGCACAAAATTGTTGGACGCCCCACAATCGACTAGAGCTCGAAGGGACAACTTATTCGTCACTTCGAGTTTCAAGGTAATGAGTGAGATCTCATTACCTAGAGCAGCAACGCACAATTTCTGTGTGTTGGGAGCAACCTTCATCAAGAGGCCTACAAATTCTCTTGACGTTGCTGGATCAGTAGGGTGCTCCGCACCTACTGATCCTGTCCGTTTTTTGACGGTCCATCCCGTTGTTGCGTCTTTGCACCAACTGCGGACCCTCGTCCCTGCCCCTTTCTCATGGGTGGACGGTCACTACGCCCAGTGTCGCGAGACACTGGACGAGGGGCACTACACTCGTAAGCGTAGTGTCCTGTCTTTTGACATCTGTTGCATCTCTGCAACTTCTTGTAGCCTGTAGAGCGAGCCTTCTCGCTCTCTACATAACAGAGTTCCATCGGCTCTGGACCTCCGTTGTCATATCGTCTCGGTTGACGATATGATGTCGAGCTGGCGCGAGCCTGTCTCAGACTGAAGTCTTCCTGCTCCGCAATGGAAATGGCTTGTTCTAGTGAATCTAGTTCAAGCCGGAACAGGTGAGTCTTGACGGGACCATCCGCAAGACCCTGCATGAACACCGAAACCAACGTGTGTTCATCCACCGGATTGGAACTTATACAACTCGTGAGATGTCGTATATGTTGAGCGTAAGCGTGCACATCACGCTTACCCTGCTTGAGCTTCAAGAGTTCGGTTCGAGCTCTGAACTCAGCTCTAGGCGGTTCAAACGTTTGTCTGAGCCGCGACTTGAAGACTTCCAACGACCCAAACGCATTTGGGTCGTGCAGCTTGAGCCCCAGTGCCCAAGTCTTGGCACGTCCTGCCAGATTTGATTGGGCAAATGCAACTTGCATATCCCCGTCGTCGATGCGACGCGCCCTTATGGCGTCATCCAATTCGACGAACCATCTCAAGAGGGAGTCTTCTTCGACCCCTCTATACTTTGAGATGTCAATCTTCAAAGTCTCGGGCCGACGCGAGTGCATCGACCCGCCAGCAGCAGCCTGCTGCTGTCTCAACAGTTCAAACTGTTGAGCACCTTGTTCTCTCAACAACTCTGCTTGTTGAGAACCTTGTTGGTGAAGCAAGGCTACTTTCTCGCGTTCGGCGTCAAGTTCATTTTGAATGAACTTGGCGATAGTAGCATGTTGGGCATCTCTATTGAGAGCCTCTAGCATGACGCTAACAGCATGGATGCCCATGGTCGAACCCATTCGTTCAACCGCATCCCATTCGACATCGCTCAAATGGGAGTAGCCGTCACGCGTAGCGTGAAAGCTTTGGTCATCTTCATCATCCAACATATTCATGTTGGATGTGAACGCGGTCCTTGGACGGACTACGAAGTGCTACCAGGTGTAACGGGGCACCCTGAAGCTTGTACTGGTGACAGTACAAGCTACTTATTCTGATAACAGAATAAGGCGGTGCCTCGTAACTTCACGTACACTCGTACGTGCAGAGGAAGACGGTAAGAAGAAGCGAGTACTTGGTTAGAGTAAAAAGTAGAACTGTATTTATAATAGTTAATGTCTGCAATAAATCACTATTTATCTTCATCTAACTATGTCTAAATACAAATGTGTAAATCAGTTATCTGCTCACCACTCATTGCGTGCGTCTGTCGTGGCGCGTCTTCGTTGGTTGATATAATGGCCTATATCAACCAATTAGGAACTACTCGTAAGTGCTGCAGAAGGTATGTCCTTACGACAATATTCTGAGAATATAACTCTTATAGTTATATTCTATTAACAATTTCTTATAAATTGTTATGTAACGATTCACCCCGTTACATTGAGGATATGTTACGGGGTTACACAAATGGTTGTGATAGCCAGGTACATTGGTAAGGTACACAGAGAAAGAGATCAGTGTCACTGATAGTGCATACTATTATATCACGCACGTTAAACGATAATACCGTGCCCTATTGGTTATGGTTAGAGGATGCCTATCGTAATAGGGTCTTCATAAAGGTGAAGTAGTTCTGGTGTGGTACAAAAGAGGAACTGCGATGAGAACTATTCGATTAAGTAGCTCAATCTTAAGGTTAAAGACGTAAGAAAAGTCTGTTATGTGTCAATAATATTCAGTTGTCCTTTTGATCAGTTTCAGACATAACGCTGAGTTCAACTTTAAGGCAGCCCATTCTGGCAATCATGGGTACAATACAAACTCGGCGAACCCATTTAGTTCATCCAGTAGGCCGGAACCTATCGACATCAGTTTCGCCGAGACAGACAAAGAAGCAGAGCTAGGGAACAGCAACAAAACATTGTTTCACGTGCGAAAGCACAAAGCATCTGCAACCTAATTGCCCATTACGCAGGGCACACTAGGCTACTTTAGTCCGGACTTCCACCGCTATTCAGAGGTCTGGTATGGTGCAGGAAAACGTAGACTCGCAGTAGATGTGGGGCGCCCTGCTGGATAAGAACTAGGTTATGTTGAGCTTCCCGAAGGTACTGGCAAGAAGAATTCATCCTTAAGGAGTCTTGTGCACTCTAACACGCGCGGCCGTGAATACAAATTAGGCTTGTTGGTTGCAAAGGCGACTGCTAAGGGCTTTGACAAATTCTGGTCGATAATGACCGACTCCGGAGCATCCGTTGATTATATCAGACACTGTTTATTGAAGGGAATCCACGTTATGTTGAAGCGCTAGAAGCGCGCAAGGGTGATACGATCACTTACACTCGGCGACAGGAACTCTAGTCATTGCACCCAAAGTTCCTGTGAACGTGGGTGCAAATTTTTTCGCTTTTAATATCTTTAATAACATCGAACGCATTTTGTGCCTTAATTCTGGATCAAAATACGATCGCATTCTTGGTATGGCTTGGCTTGAGCGCCATGATCCATGGACCGACTGGAGATCAAAAAATTTTGGCGCCATGAGCACTACCCTCAGCGGATCTTTGTAGAGCCATAAACCCACCTCTGCTCGGAATCAGAAGCACTATTGATGCGAGCCACAGGTTGACAATGTCAGTGTGCTGAACTTTGAAAAGTCAGATCTTGTTAATTCTGACGATGCCAAAAACACGAGTAAAGATGGAAGACCGATATGTGATATTGAAGCGGCACGTTTTCCGCTTAATGACAGTCGGGGTGTGAGCAACTTGCTGAATTCTGAAAGTGTTGTTGACCAAACTTCAAGCAATCGAGGGTTGAGCCCATCAGATAAGCGTGGAGTGGTACTTAAGTACCCACTGAGTGACGTTTGCTGTCGTAGCGACACCCTGCATTCTAATATTGAAGTTGTCGGTGAAATATTAAGGCGTCGAGCCCGGCTCAGCGGTTGCACGTGAAGTGGCACGTAATCCACGGGGTGAAGATCTCATGCCAAACACTTTAACATCGGATGTCAATGGTGACGTCAGCTCTTGCTCAGAGCAAATTGCGATTGATGGTAGTATTGTCTAAAGCGATACAGATCATACAGCATGTTCTGTATGCAAAATTGATGATGACTATCAGCTGCATACACTCATCAAAGAAGTGAATAGTGCCTGTGATGGTACAGATAGCCTTAATTCTATACTCTCATTAAGTATATTCCTATAACTTTAAGAGTTGTCGATCGATGCTTTTGATTAATCACTAAAGAATGAATACCTTTCAGAGGTGGTGTTCATTCGACTCGACATCATGGAGCTGAAATCTTCTTCACTTTTGGATGAAGCTGTTTTGGAGGACGCAAAAGCAGCACTCAGTGCGCGTAGTAGGTCATCAATATCAAAAGACCCTCATTTTACTTACATCTCTTAGTCATGGAATTTCGAGATGTGATGCGCCAGTACCAACCCTCTGATCTACCTCCAGATAGGGGTGTTTGTCATGGACTTGACTTAGTTCCTGGGACTAAATTCTGTGTCACACGACGATAGAAAGAAAGTGTCCCATGCCTAAGGTGAAATTTGATGCCATCGATGACTTCTTCTGTGATAAGCGTGAGACAGGAATGGTACGTGAGAGTAAAATTCCACGTTCGATACACAATTTGTGTCAAAACGCCGAACGGCAAATGGAGTATTGTGCATGCTTATAACGAGTTTAGTGCGGCTAATATTCCGGCACGGACACCCATTCTTCGAAAGGGTGTTCATATAAACAAAATCGTTAGTTGTACTATGTTTAGTGCACTCGACTTGGTCGATGTATATCATCAATCACTCATGCGAGAAAGTGATATTCTTCTTACAACAGTGAGTACTGCGATTATTATTCTATGGATATGGGTGGTGTTGCCATAAGGGCTGTATAATGATCCGGCAACATTATTTTTCTGGTGACGCAACTTTTCCGCTTACATCGGGACTACGCACAGACTTACTTTGATGACCTTTTTGTCCATATTCGTACCGAACAAGGTTGGTCAGATGTTAGAAATCACATCGACCATTTGCGAGCCGTGCTCGAGTGCATGCGCACTGATACATTAAATGACAATGAGTATAAATGCGTTTATGGTGCAGATGAAATTGCTTTTCGAGGATGTTACATTGGCAAGCGCGGCTCCCAAGCGTATCTAGCTAAGGTCAAGTCTATAGTCGACTAGGCGGTTTTAAGAATGAAAAGGATTTGCGCAAGGGTCTAGGCCTTGCCAATTACTTACACAAATACAGTGAAAATTACGCTGATACAGCTCGGCCATTAACTGATCTCCTTAAGAAGGAGACAAATTAGCGCTGGGACAACACCCATTCTGAAGCATTTTGAGCAATTAAGTCGATTCATCTCCATGCTCTTATTTTGTTATTATCCTATCCTGAGTACTCTTTTGGTGTCGTCTGCGATGCATCCAACTTTGCTATAGGCAACTTCCTATTACAAACAGATGCCTTAGGACGCAAGCGGGTTATCACATTTAATTACTTCAGCTGAAATCTGCTGGAAAGTACTATCTAGATCATGACAAAGATCTACTTGCTTGAAGTATGTGCTCGTCGATTTAGAGTTAATCTGCTTGGATCCAATCTATTTATCGTCAAAACGGATCACGCGTCATCACGGATGGCGACACAATCTCCTCACTTCTCTCATAGAATGGCTCGATGGATTTCCTTCTTTGCGGAATGCAACTAAAAAGTGAAGTATAAGCCAGTCACACAATGTGTGATGGCAGATGCCCTCTATCGCCGAACTGATTATAAGCTTGCTCTGGTCACGACTTTTTCGTCTCCTATTGAGGAGCTCATTCGTTTGGCCTATCCAGGGGATTCTTATTACGTGGCATGGTTTCATGCTCTTGGGAGTGAAATTTACAAGGACCAGTAAATTCAATTTTTGGCACGCTTGCGGTCCGGCCTACATCGATGTTCCATCGATAATGGCCTCTTGTGCTATCGCAAAGATATAGAGAATACCGCTCGTATGGTTGTGCCTCACAACGAGGATCTAACTATCGAATCCTCTTTGAGGCCCACGATACTGCCATTAGTGGGCATTGGTCCAGGAAAAGACTGATGGATTTGTAAGTCAACAGTACTGGTGGCCTACACTTTACATATGGGTGGGCACATACGTACCTACATGCGAGACGTGCCAGCGAGTCAAATCCTCGGCACATTCGGCTGCATCACTCGCCAGTTTAGCTGTGCCCATGGAGTGCTTGGAGTCCAAAAGTATAGATTTTGTGTTTGGTCTTCACAAATAAGGTGACGGCGTTGAGGGAATCGTAATCTTTGTTGATCGTTTAAGCACGAAGGCTCACTTGGAGTCGGGCCATATTACATCAATTTCAAGGTCTCAGCAATGCTACTTATTGATCGTTTATTTCATCAAGACGGGTTGCCACTGATAATTATTGCTGATCGCGACCTCGCTTCACTGGCAATTTTTGGACTTCCATCTTCAAGGTAATTGTCACGCGATTAGACATGTTTACAGCAAATCATCCACAGACCGATGGTCAGTATGTGCGAGTTATTCGCGTCATTGGAGACGTTCTTCATTGTGTTTGTGCTGAGTCGACTACTACTTGGAGCTCGATGCCCCCTGTCATTGAGTTTGCGTTGAACAGTGCTGTTCATGCCCCGACTGGATTTACTTTACCACTATGTAAATCGCTCCACGCACCTCCGTTTTCCGCTCATGTTACCACTACGTAGTAATGATCTTGGTGGGGGAGAGTCTGCTGACAAGCCTGCTCAAATCAGCCCTATCACAATGCAGAAAAAAGTGAGCGAGTTTCTTGCTACGCGCTTTTCTGCCTTACGACACGTGCGTGATGAAATGGCTGATAGCCAAGACATACAAAAATGAAGCTGATGCTAAATGCTGAGGATCTACTGTTATAATGAAATTGAAGACTAAGTCTTACTTAACACTGAACTTACCTACAAAGGTAGTGTCTTCCGTCTTCAGGACAAAGTTGCACCCACGCTTCATCAAGACATTCACGGTCATAGCGAAAAAACGAATTGCCTATACACTTAATCTTCTGCGCAAATTGTGCACACACCCATTGTTTAACGTTGGCTTGTCTAAGCCATATTATAATCATTCTCTTCTGTACTAGTGGACGATTTCGCCTAAAAGACTTGCGTCGTCCCCGTTAAATGCTTCTTCGCCAAGAGTTCCATCTTTCCATCTAGTCAAGGAAGGTTGTACTCCACCTTCCGCAGTAGTTTCCCGACCGAGACATTTATCTGCTCACGCAACTGAGCCGCCTTAGACGGTGAATGTTTAAGAACGCGTTGCGCTTTATTCAGGATTTCCTGGAGTTATCTCCTTTGGTTCACAGACGGACCCGATGCATTCTGCACGTGAGCGAAAGACTCGCGAAGTCGCGCCATCTCTGACACCAAGTCTTCATGCGCCCGTACAGACACACCGACCCCTTCCTGCTTTGTTGCTCGACGAGCAAGGGAATTTGCAGTTCCTTGTGGAGAATCCTAAGCTACCTCGTCACAAAGATCAACACCAGTTTCTGGTAGTGGATATTCTGAGTCTGAGAATTCATAAAAATTTCGAGGTACCCCTTCGGCATGTATGCCCGTGCGACGTCGATGTTTTGAGAATCGCTCTCAGGGTCAGCCTGCATCCCAACGCACTTCCAACCAAAATGTGTAGTGTGTACGGCTTGCTCGTCATTAACGCGTGACCCGCGACTGTCTGCACAGTCGAGAAAGTGTTGTTTTAACCATAAAAATTGGCTTTGAATACCTAGTGCGATACAGAAGATGTAGACGGCCTTTGGTATTCAGCTAAACATATCATATCGCAGTTTGCTTTTATCCGAACCTTGGCCTTGTAGGCACTAGCTTTAAAAACATCCATCCCTAGGCAAGCGACGTGCCCAATGTGCCAAAGGATTAAACGTGCTGCCATCGTCGTTCTAGCTCTTACCAGGTAATAGAACGACCGAGATCGCTCTCAGCGTCGGTATTGAGATACAACGTGCTTGTTACTTCATCTGTAATTGGTACCCGGAGGTCTTTGTTGCTTCGGACGTCAAGTTACTACCTCTATGACCTTCTCGTTTGGCAATGTCTTCAGATGTCGCAGCCTCGCGCCCTGTGGGACAAGTTGTCGAGGGATGCCCTGTGTACTATCGCAACAATTGATCGACGCCTACAGGCCTAAAGCGATGGCCAAATGCACTTCGGCAATGAATAATATCTGAGATAGATGCCTAGCTCTTCCATTTTCCTCGATTTAGCATTCCTGTTGCTCATCGAGCTTGTCGGTGATGACAGGCTCATCAATAGTGGCTGGGGTACACAGCGCTGTCAGTGCTTGAGACGTGCTTCGTTCCGGAAATGGTATCAGCGCTATGCGCGAAGTTTCGCACGACGCTGACGTGGTAGGTTCGGGGGTTTCACCTTCTTCCATAACAGAGTCAATAGCATAACCAACGATGTTCTCTTCTTGTATGATGTCTTCTAAAGACTCAGAGGGATGCGAGGACTTAACTCTTGAAGACCAATTTCACAGAAAGAGATCAGTGTCACTGATAGGGCATACTATAGTATCACATACGCTTAACGATAATACCGTGTTCTATCGGTTATTGTTAAAGGACATCTATTGTAATAGGGTCTTCATGAAGGTGATCTAGTTCTGGTATGGTACAAAAGAAGAACTACAATGAATAATATTCTAATAGGTGGCTCAGTCTTTAGGTTAAAGACATGAGTAAGGTCTATTATAATTCAGTAAACATTCAGCTGTCCTGTTGACTAGTTTCAGACATGTATTTTTCTAAGACTTCTCTGGTCGTAAGCGTTAAAAGCCTGAGTTAAGGCTAAGTACTCTTGGGCATTTATTGTTTTTGAAGCCACGTAATTCCTTGAATTTGTAGTACTCTGAGAAAGTACTAGAAGCTCAAGAAATTGTACATACACTTAGAGTTAAGTCTCGCTAAGTCAGTCAAACTTGAGACCCTATAAGTAAATGTACGTTTGTTTAGATATATTAGGAGGGTCTTCGAGTTTAGAAGTCTTCCTTTGACTAAGTAGCTAAGGTAGCTCCGCTTTAGGCCACCGGACTGTATATTTTTCGCGTGATATCCTTTGATTTGCCATCAATTTCCATCATAATCTTTGTAATGCAATGTCCGTATTCAACAAATCATCAATTGGGGCTTGTGGTAACTTAGTGACTCCATTGGACGTAATCGTTCACGCTGCATGCTGGTACCATCGTTTCACTTTGCGCTGGATGCACTACCCGTAATGACGCCGGGATGCCCACAACTGCCGAAGTTATATAGTAAGTGCGAAGCCGATTCACCAGACTACAGATTGCATCAGGACGTGACGCAGTGTGATCATTGACATTAGGAGTGAGTTATCAAATCACACACTTCGATTTGTTTAGCCACTCTCAAATAAGCTTTGTTATCGACAAACATCTCCTCTCTAGCGATATTTGCACAGTCTACAGTATCCTACATGCTCAAAATTTAGGGCTCAAGGGGAAGTGATTTCTCTTATGGCATTCTCAAGTCAAGGCGTATCTTGAGATAAACGAAGTTTGAGATGATGTGTGCGCTCAAACACAAGACGACTCGGACGGAAAAGAGGGGCGCAAGGAGAACGAGGTGACAGGCACGGCTATGAAAAAATATGACCTACTTATACTACAGATAATGGCTTCGTCCATGACCAGGCGGTGCTGAAAAAACTACCCTGCTAAAGTATACCATATGGATCATACGCAAACTGTCCTACGTTACATCATTGTAGCGTAAATTCGGGCGCGGTTATGCGTGGTTTTTTTGCGTTGTATCTGGACGACAGTAACTCGATGGTAGGTCATATCAAAACAACTCAGCTCCTACATGGGAAGCTGTTTGTGTAATGTACCACACACATTACATGGTTGAGTCAAACAAAATAAACAATTACATTTGTAGGCAGGTGTTGTGCCCGAATAGCGGGCACTGGAAAAAAAACTATTGTTGGCTCGTTATTTGGGGTCTAAAGACCCAAAATGGACCAATGATTACCTGAAATGAGTGGTTCCCAAAAGGCGGGAAAATAGTCGTACTATTTACGAGTAAAAACCTTTGCAATCAGTACGAATAAATACAAAACAGAAACTAGGTTTGCATTTACTTGATATTTAATACTTGGGCTTGAGGCTTCCTCAAACGTTTCGTGTAAGCTAGTGACAGGAATTGTCAGTCCGTCACAGTTTGATTATGGCATTGTCGTGAGTGATAATGAGAGATTGCTGAGATTTGTTCAGAAGTTTAATTCGTTGGAAAACGGCTACGTTTGGAAGACTGAAGCAATCTCAACATTCGAGAGAATGACCGGCTGTGCGCAAGCTTCACGACTCACGGTTTGGGGTGTGTATATTGCTGCAGGGTTCGTGCTGGAGCGGAACCTCGGCAGGAGATAAAAATGAGAATGAAATATTTAAAGGTATTTGAAGGAGGAGGCATCTTATCCTGTTCTATGGTAACTCTTCATCTGTACTACTTACGTCGGCAGTATCGTGTCTTGTATCCCCAATGTGTATCTCTTGAGTTGCCATTATGTATCTCTGTTGTCACCAGTCTGTTTTATTTGTGTCTTCAGAATTTTGGTAGGTTATTTTTGTGATGGTGTAGGATCTTAGTGCATGTTAGCGATGATGTCACATCCTGGTGATGCCATATTCCCAATGGAGAGTGAACTTTAGCATGGGAACACTAGGTTATTACTACCTATTTCCTGCGTATTTCCCTTGTCCAGTGACCGTACAAGTTTACGGTGTACGGCTTTAACTGGGTATGGACCGTCAGCGATGTTTTTGTCTTGCTGCAAAATATTTTCGAATGCGAAGCTCGAATTGGTCTTTTGGTTTGTAGAATTGCTCGAGTCAACTCGTATTCTATGTTTTTTTTTCAGAGAGAATTGCGTTGAATCTACGCTTATAGAGGTAAATGCAGTTAAAAGAGTGAAATTGTCAAGAAATCATGTCTTGTCCAAAAAAAAGTGCCCGGACAATCCCGTAAGGATGCGATGGTAGCTTGCTCGCACAGCAAATGCCGCATAGCAATGAACTTCTTTCAGTCTGAGTCTCCTTGACTTCGAATTGCTTTTCAATTCAGATTTTTTACGCATTTGCACATGCGTTGGCTGAGGATTTTTTCAGGTAATCGGCTCGGATTGAAAATCATAGCATCTTATGTTTCTTTCAATTTCTGCTTTTAAACTTAATTTTGAGGCCATATATGATTTGTAGAAAGAGAGTAGCTGCAAAATCATTTGCTATCAAAGCTCTTAGCTGTGAAACAGGCTTCCTTTTTGTCTTGCACCTCGACCCCAAGCCACCTGGTGGGGTGGTCGATACTCGTAATATCTTAATTACATGTCCGTACAGACTGATGAGGTCCACATGTACCACATCAAATAAGTTTACTGGTTTTAGCGTACAAAGCGGTAGCAGTGCATGTTGCTGCTTGCCTCCATGAATTTATGCGTGCTTGCAGGTCACACAGGTGCGTATGAATCGTTTAAAAGTTGAGCTCATGCCATTCCAGTAGAAAATCGGTTGCATTTTCTTGTGTTACCGGTCGCCTGCGGGTGCCCGATATCTTAGCGATAACAGGCGATAAGACCTTCTTAAAGGGGGTCAGGAACCACGACTCGCTTTTTGTAAGCCACCAGTGTGCAGCCTAATTTAAATAGTAGCTGATAATCTAAGCTCTTGTTTTAAGAATAGCACGTTTCCTTTATCTTTCTAATCATTACATATTCTTCTTGGTAGTGTCGCAGGTGTTCACCGTACATTAAACACTCGTGCTATTTCGTAAGTGCACAGGCTTCGTTCGATTCGGTGGCTACAGAATCACCTTGAATAATTTTAAGATTTACTCTTTTAATTGCATCTGCGCCAACGTTATTTAATCCCTTAAAGTATATTGTCGTAAGCTGTTCTCATTTAGTAACAGCTAATATCGCTTGACTCACAAGCTTGTCTCTGTCGGGTAGATTTAGTTCTTGTGATCGTATGAACGATCAGGGGAATTACGAGTAGCACGGTTTATACTCATGTAGAAGATAACGATAAAGAGCAGTTCGATTTTGGTGAACGTGTAGTTGACTTGATGATTGGTGAGGCTTTGTCGGAAGCAAACAAGGATATTCTTTCCTTGCAAATTCATTTTCCAATCTGTGTGCCGCCTGCGTCCGCACAGATGTCAAATGTCTTGGAGACATTAGGAAACGTCAGAAGTGCTGCTTCTGTTAATGCTTGTTGAATTGCTTTTAGGCTGCCGTGTAGCTCGGTAACCATGTAATGGTATCTTTTTACTGGTAAATCAAAGCATTGATTTGAGGAGGTATGTTTTGTTTGGTAACAAATCACTATAGTAAGTTGTAGTGCCTAGAAATCGATGTAGGTCCTTTCGTTTAGCGGGATGAAGGTCTTCTGGATGGCTTATGTCTTTCTAGTTTGAGGCTTGATCCCTTCCGGTGACATAATAAATACAAGGTATTCTACTATCTGTCGTAGAATGTGGCCCTTTTACCGCTTAGTGTCAATTTGTAGCGGGTCAACCGCTCGAACACACTATATTATTGTTCAAGACTGAACGATGGCTTCGGATAAAAGACAAGCACATTGTAATGATAAAACGCGATGAAGTAAGGGTCATTGAACATGACCCATCCATGCCTGACAATTATCAAGTGATGTGGTATTACCGATTGGCAGTCTTTTATATTGAAATTTTTATAATGGGAGAAAGAAAGTAGTGAATAGTCCACCATGCGGATCCAATCTCCTTGAGGAGCTACTTATATTCGCGTTTAAGGTCGAAATGCACTTATACTTTGATGACATCATGAGGAAGTCGCGTATGAGAATTATATATCAAATCCTCGTATTATGTGGTCCACTTCGTCTACTACATTCGAGTCACGGTGTGACCTATTTTAGTTATGCGGTCATTGCAAATATGGTCTAATTGCGTTGATTCGTTTTTAAATTCGCACAAAGATATACATGAATAGCAGGCTAATATTTGCTCTCCTTATTTCCCTATCGCCGTAAATGCTCGTATACATTCTTCCAATCTATCTTGATTTCATTCGATTTTACATGTAAAAATTCCCATTACTTGTCGAAATGCTGGTAATCCAGGCAAATTGAGTTTTGGTTTGAAAACCTTTTCAGATTTTAATTGCTTTCAAAAAGCGGTTTTTTATCCATAGTTGTATTATTTGATCTCTTGAATATTAAATGGATTGATCAATTATACAAAGCGTTTACATATAATTGCTCGAACAGGCGCGAAAATACCCCTCGAGGCAAAATCGAGCTTCAATAATACGCCGGCGCTCGGATTGATGTAGGTACAAGATTGCAAGACGGATCAAGTGGTCAGACGACAAATGGATTAAGTATTTATTTATTAAGCAAATTGAGCAAAAAAGATTAGAGTGACAACTATTCAGCATCCCCAAATACAACCTTTTTCGCTTAAAAGCTTTTGACTAATCTCTTTCCCCTAACTCGATCAATTTAACTTCATGAAAATTGTGACCAAACCTGGCGACAAATTCACAAACTAGGAAGGACCATTTGCACGAAAACGAAGTGTCTCTTCCAAAAATCTTTCGAATGGATTCAAATACAGAGTCGTGATCACACTAAAAAGTGAGCTTCGTGCCACCACATCCTAACGTATAACTAAATGATCTGCTCTCCTTGAAATGTATTGCATTTTTTATTAATGCCCTACTGTCCTTTCAATATTGACTTCCTCCTACGTTTTACATTTGCTTGACCGTCAATCAAAATTTACACTTGTTTAACATAGATATATTTGATTGAGCAGCTACGCGTATCATTCGCCTCTTACAGCCGGTGTTGTGAAGTCTATCTCACAAATTGCTTATATGTAACGCTACTATCCACTTGCTCAGACTTGCCGACTCACAGAGGGGGTACTACTATCCGTGTCTTGTAGTATAACTTGTGCTCACCTTGTGTACCCGTCAGTTGGTCTGGATTTAGCACTTCTTATTAGCCTTTGGGGATGTCGGGCTTGATCGGAGGTTTGGGGTTGAGAGTTTGCTTACGGTGAGGAAACCTTCACTCTACGAACTGGTTCTGCAATCTTGATCTTGTGTCGCTGCGATCTCTTATTTAGAGAGGTAGCAATCTCGATCTCGGATCGTTCTCGATCTTGAATGTGCGATCGGGGTCTTCACTGCGTGGGAATCTTCACTCAGCGAGGATTATGAGTCTGCGTCGACCTCTCCTTGAGATCGGTCCGATCTGGTTTAGAGATCGGCCAATCTGGTCAGAAGTGCGCGGTTTGGGCAGATAAGTCGTGAGTTTCGCCAAAATGAAACGTGCCGATCTGCCGAGTACATCGCGTCGATATTGCTCGGTCTTGTCTTGAAAGCCTTGTTCAGATCTTCTAACCACTTGAGCCGTCTAGCGATCTTTTGACCAAAATCCTTTACCGTGTTGCTGCTACCCTAGCAGTGAGTTGAATGTGTGAGATCTTGATCGATCTAGGCCAAATTCCCCGAGATCGCTCTTGTCGATTTTTGGCCAACATTCCAAAATCGGTCTTTAATGTCCTTGAGCTCGCGTACCTTGAGCCGTAATCCAAAGACTTCTTTCTCGGAAAAGGGAGAACGCGTGGAGTGTGTGGAAGAAGTAAAGTTCAAGTCTATTTATCAAACATCCAAATTACAATCCAACCTACCCTTTAGCCTAGTCTTAACTATAAGTCACTCCCCAAACCGAAATCATCTTGAACCTGGATCGCACCCTTACCACGTGTCGATATTTCGTGCCCTGTACTCCAATGATAGCGCCAGTTTTCCCGATATCGTACCTAGAACAGAAAAAGTATACAAGTCTCAAATATGGTACCAAATACCCATTCTTGGAGCCAAAGCACCCGATATAGGACCCAGATTGCCCAGTGTGTCCAAATCCACTTTATGACGTCAATTCGGACGGCTTCCACTGGGCCTTTCGGTCTAGAAGTTCTTGACATCACTTAGGGACCTCCATCAAATATATTTCACGTGATCCTGTATCTTCATCAACCTTATATCCATGGTCAGTGGAGAATATGACCGATCTGTCGTCCAGTATCGAGATGTTGGAGGTCGATCTAGTTTAGATCGACGATCAACACTTTTTCATCTCCTCGCACGTGCTTTAATATCATCCTTCGGTGTTATCTAATCGATATCTTCAATCACACATCTCAACATTGGCTCCTTTGGCTTCGCTGAGTATGCAAGACTTCCTGGTCGGAGTATAATTAAATATAGTCAGTACTTCCACTATAGGATCGGTAAAGAGTAACACCGATCCGCATGCGGTGGCATTTCCTTCGCAGATCGCACCAAATCCCCTGGTCCCCAATATACTTTTTCAGGGTAACTTGGCTTTGAAATCCACGACCGTTGCCATATCCAATTTAATCCGACGTTCTTATGTCCATCAATTTCAAGACTTTCGCTTTTAAATTTGCGATCTAGTCTCCACCTGCTCCAATATGCGTATCCTTGTCCTCCACCAACAAACAAGGGGTCTGTATGAATTTGTCCTACTTCCTTGTCACAGATTACATCACGAATATAGTCTTTTATGCGCCTCGTCAAAGATCGTTCCATAAAAATCCTTCTTTTTTTGTCTTGACCCAGATCGGTCCGTAAAAGTTATTCTATTTTGTAGCCTGGTCTCAGATATAGCCCCGTCTCTGTCATCGTAGTGGCAATTGGATTGGCTCGTTAATCCCCGCTGAGATTGCGTTCCATATCTCATTGGATCTCTTGATTGCCTGTTGTTGTTTCCTGCCAGTTAATGGAGTTTCCACTGGGTGGTCACCGATCCACGTCCCAAAAATTAATTGGTTACTTTACCACACCGGATTGCACCAAGGAAGTGCTACCGCAACCGGCTGCACATCAAGTAGAAGGTCATGTATAATTTCTACTGATGACGATATCTGCAGACATGCCAATTAAAGCGCGCAGTGACAGAATTTAAGACGTAAGAAAAGAGTCAAGTCCAGCACAATTTATCTGCTTGCGGAGGCAGTTAAAGGAAAGTAATCACGTAGCTGTTACCATTTAAAAAATGTTGGCATATATGCTCAATTGCTTTATGCGCTTAAGGCATAATACACTTAACTTTCGTTGCTCGTTCCAGTCTCTACAATGCATTATCCTTCTATATTTGTCGCTTACAAGCTCTCAATAATGAAATTTTTCCTTTTGTGTTGGTCAAAATATGAACTAGATTCGATTGTGACAATTCTTCTACTTGTCATCACAACAAAAAGGCGACCGCACAGCGAGATGAAACAATTCCAAATATATTGATACAAGCGCGTGTGACAAGTCCTGAGAAAAACTTGGCCAAAAATCTTTGTGTTTACATTTCGGGCACATGTTTATTCTCGCGCGCACTAAAATTGCGAGGTACTTCGAAATACTTTGGTACAATTTATACGTATTTTTAATTCTTGGGGTATATAGATTTTGTTTTAGCAAAGCATTATATTTCAAGGAAATGTGAAGCGCACCGGTCTCGAGTGTTCATCAAACCGGCGATTTTTTGCCTATAGAAACCCACTCTTCCATTACAATATATTACGTCCATTTAATTCTGATGATACCATTATAATTGAGATACTACCCTACTTCACATCGCTTAATTGCATTTGATGTAATGACGGTTGCTGGAAGGCGGCGATTAACGAATGACAAGATAATGGAGGAAACGAAAAGGGAAGTAAATGGACACACGTGTCAATCTTCCACATATTTTGGATCAGTTAATGTGGTCAAATTCTCACAGAGACACGACACTTGTTTAAGGCGTACATATGCATGCTCATAAAAATAAATTATGTCGTTTTGATTTCCAATCAGGCCAACGTCTGTCAGATTCCGTTGACATCAAAGAATTGAATGAAAATGTCCTTTATTTGGCATACTTCAACCTTGTTTGCCATAAATCTGACTGCGCTGACAGATGTGGCGTCGTGGTTGTTGTCGTAGTTATCGTAGTTATCGTGAGTGACGTTTTTTGGCGGATTATTGTTGGCTGCAAAATCGATCATAACTGCTGTAATGAACATTATGTACACACTTTATGAACGGGTATGCTAATGATTCTGCCAGGAATGCATTAACCACGATGCTAACATAGCCATATCTGCTTGAACTATACATGATGCTTGTATGACATTAATATGTAAGCATGAAACAAGTGTATTGTGCCTCTCGATAGGGTTAGTCGTGTATAAATATCCACTTTATTCTAATTTTGTCAACGTATGTTTGATCTCTGTGCTCTCTTAACTTTCTCATTCCATTCCTGCTCAGTGCTTTCGAGTAATCACCATTATAGCAACTACAATTCATCAAGCCCAAAGGATGAAACTATTGGTAAGTGTGCGCAAGGTCGAATGTCGAACGTCTTATAATCGTTCCTATCTGTATGTATGCATGTATGTATGTATGTATGTATGTATGTATGTATGTATGTATGTATGTGACCCGGTTAAATTACATTGCCCTAACTTAGTGCGAGCAAGCCCGCCCCCTTCTCATAGTTATTCAGGTGTATTTAAATTCAAGATTTGGCTGTGTAACTTTAATGACGCACGCACGTGATTGCATTAGATCGATCGAGAGAATTCCTCTTGTAAGCAAGCGTTGTGCGCTCATGAGTAAAGCTGATCTCGTTGCATGAATCTAGTACTGGGTTAATACAGACATTAACGGCATCGTACTCCTTCGTATGTGCATGCTGCTGTTTTACAATGTTTTGCAACTTGATTAATTTCTCTAATCTGGAACACGAATATAAAAGGGCGAGCTTTAAAGCTTGCTTGTAACGGGGCACACGAGGAATTTACTGGAAATCGTTTGATGAGACGTGTCACCGACAGCAGGGTGAGTGGTTCCTCGCTACCTCTGTTGACTCGGCAGAGGGTTGAAAAGCAACTAGGAACTAACTAGTTGCTGGTAAAAGTAACATTGTACTGAATACAATAGAGTCCTGATCATGAGCTTATGTTTTAGTCGCAACTTAATTATTTTTTCCTACTAAAGTGCATGCTAAAGCCTTGCTCACCATTCATTGTGCGCGTCCATCATTGATTGGACCGCTACAACTGGCTGATATGATGACCCATACCAGCCAATCGGTGAGTGTGTCTGAAAATAACCCCGTATGGTAATATTTACGAGCAGTCTCAACCTTTACGATAATATTCTAATTAGCAATTATCCTGGATTAATTACACGGTTACATTGCTCCCCTATCTTAAATTCAAGTTAGGGTTTGTTTCTCGAAATTAGAATGGCATCATCAGAATTAGATTGGGTGCAACAGATTACGATTGAAAAGTCGTTTTTATTGGCCAAAACAAATCACTGGTAAAAAAACCACTCGCGGCCGGTGCGTTTAATCTTTCCGTGTTTCTAATTTCTCAATTTAAGGTCGACACTGACTTCGCTGCACGTCCAAATTATTAAAAATCCGGATGATTGCAGTTACGCGGTAGAAAGCCCTGGCGTCTACCGCCAGTCGGATTGTGTCATGGAAGTCACACATGAAGCACAGTTTAATTCGAGCATTTTGTTGTCGTCGTCCGATCGCCTCCCTCGGCATAACATGGTCCGATTTGGCAACGTTGGCGTACATTGTGCTCAAGTGTTCCTTGTAGCTTTCTGTTAACCCTGTACTTCTCACAAAGTCCTAACAAAATAACATCGCAACGTTTGAGGACTAAATGTGAAGCCGTCTATCGTACTACAAGAAGCTTGTATACGTATCCCAATGTCCATCCCACGACTATAGTCACGTCCTGTTTTAAGTCGACGAGGCTAGAGTTGTCGACATGACCAGCATGAAGGATTCGGTGTTCGGTCTGACCAGGTCCCCCACTCTCCTTCGCGTACTATGAAAGCACCGTTGTGTCTATGGTCGCTCTGGACAGTCGCAATATCAGCTTCAACACGTTGTAGACACTTCATTATCGCTCCATCAAGTCCAGAAGGACGGGCAAAATATTACTGGAATTGCGAGTCAGTACACGGATGTTGGGCTTCTCTTTTCTTGACCCACGTGCTAAGCAAGACAACAAAAGGAAGCGCTTTGACAGTGAAGCGGTCTTGCCGAAAGGGGGATCAGAATAATGGTCAAAATGACTCGAGCCAAAGTGCTGAGAATTGACCTATATTTTTGCAGTATTTAGACTGCGATAGCTTCGACTCTTCTGTATTCTTGTTCCCAACGACATTTGTGTCCTAACAACCTACACACCGCCTGGCATAGCACAAGTCATATCTATGCCGGTCGATCGTGGCGGCGATACCACTGCAAGGGTAACCGGGCGGTTGTTTTCATGTACGAAATGGTGGTAGTGTTTCCTGTGTCGACTGTGCTGCCCTCTTGGTACGAGCTACGTAAAAATGCAGCATATGCCACGGTGAGTGTGTACCCAACCTTAGACGATCGTAAGATGCGCTTAAGCTGTACATCGATTAGGTAAAAGAGTTCCTAATCGCTTTATTAGGTAACGGAGTTCCTAATTGCTTCATTACTTTCCACGACAGGCTTCGTCACGAGTGCAGCGTCGCTTTCGTAAACGTCCTACCACAGGGCCTTAGCAATTTTGCTCAGCGTGTATCGAGGTAAGACACGGTGACAATGTGTTGAGCGCTGCGCAGGCCCGCAGATTAGGTCAAGTACTCGTGTCAGTAGACCACTATGAGCAATTTCACTCCAGTTCGTGCCTGCTTGATCTGTTACCTCGTCATCATGCCAGTCGTGCGACAAGAAAGTACCTATGCTCCTCTAGTGGAGCGTACACGATAGAAGAAAGCAGATACCTGGTCAATGTTAGCATCAATAGAATGAGCTTGTCTTGCATGACTGATCCTTTCGCTACCTGACCCTGCAGTAGAGGCTGCCCGAATACATTCTATATAAGACTGGTGAGTTCGGCACACACGAATTACAACCAAGACGGTGGGTTGCAGAGCATGACAGTGTGCGTAGCTTTGTTCGAGAAGAATACTCGTGCAAATTGAAGCCCAATATCGATCGTGACTTGCACCGGTGACTACAACCACGTGAAGCAGGCCACATTTTGTGCGTACTTGACTTCAGTGTGCTTTTGTGCGGCGTCGCGCGACTTCCGTTAATAAAAATCTTATCATTTGCGCACCCCGGGGTTGCGATCCGTATAAAATCAAAGTCGCATGTCCATCTTGTGGCATAGAGATCTCGTTCTGTGCAAAATACGTCGGCACGGCTTAGCTTCAATGACGACCATTGCCTGGCGTGCTTTACCGAATCCATGCGATGCTTTGCAAACCACTTGTTGAGGGTGCATGCATTTGTTGAGAATACCAGACAGCAGGCTACCGGACTGGCTTTGTGGCGCCAGAGCCGTGACGAGACGACGAATGGACACGGCCACCGTGGCCGGCAATTGATCTATAGTTTTCTCTGAGAGTTCTCGATAAGCCAGGACCATCAACTTGTTTAATAACTTTCAGTTCTTCTCGACTTGTGTTTTAAGTGGCCGCTAGTGCGCAAGAGCAGAGTCAGTGTCGTAGGTGTTTAAACAGTAGATCTCGAGCATACGGAAGGAAGAAAGTAACACTGGTCGGAAATGTGGAGGAGCACACTCACAATGAACAGGCAATTTCTCATACAAATTGCAAATCAATTACCCACTAAAGCGCTGCCCACTACTGAAGGCTCAAGTGTCCAGTCAAAATGACTGGCAAGATCATGATAGTTAACAGCTTGTGTATTTAGCCACGGCTTCTAAATATCTGTGTTTATTAGCCACGGCTTCCATCATATATTGCAGCGCGGCTTTGGGGATAGCCGAGCGTCCATCATTAGCGAGTCTACTATACATTGATGTCAGATATTCCACCATACGTAGCAAGCCGAGAGTGCTAGGATGCTTACTTTGTAACCTGAGCAGATAATGCGCCGCAACCATATCGCATGGTCTCAAATTATAAAGGCGAGGGTTGCATATGGATGCGAAACGCTCGACACCAACCGAGCTATCGATATCCCATAGCCATGCACCATGTCTGTGACGCGCGACTTCCTCTCGCAAAATGCAAGACTGTGTACTTCTTGAGGCTAGCTCATGTAATCCATGCATGTGTCCGTGGGTCTGTGGCGATGCGTCGCACTAAACAGATGAGCCCGTAGCGTTCCTCGTGTACGAACCTTCCAACTACATGGCCCTTCCTGACACGAACGCGTTGTGTTTTCTCGTGGACAACATCCGTCCGTTTAAACATAGACTTGATGCCACCTGGTCGACGACCGCTGGTAGTCATTCGTATCAGAAGACCATCGGGTGGTGTTTGCAAATAATGATGCTGTGACACTCGTTGCTCACGTGTCTTACCTTGCACGAAGACGAGCTTCTCTCTGGCTGGCGCGCCATCGCACCCCCGAGTTTCGAGGCATCTTCTCTTGTAGCACTTTCCATCGACGGTGCCGTCGATCGCCGCAATTTACATGTTACAACTTATAATTTGACAGCTATCACGTGCAGCTTGTGAGCCCCTGTACTCGAAAGAAACTTGCTCGCTGCCAACACCTACCTACGAGGTTGACGCATACATGTCGACAAGACAATGTCAGGCTACATCTGATCGCGGACCTCCAGCTTCGATCATCTGAGACCGGAACAACCGTTTGTTCAAGTTCTCTCGCTTCTGAGGATGGAGCGCCGCGGATACCCAAATGCCGTACGTCGTGCATAAACCGCTTCATTCTGACGTCAGACTCCGTGATCCATGGCACCATCATGGCGTGCTTCGTTTTTGTGTGTGCCGGTCCAAGCGGCTCTTCCGTCGAGATTCAGGTAGTGGTACTGTTCGACGCAAGAGACTTGACACCATGCGTTGGTCCACCGCGATGGCAAACCAGCGAAAGCAAACAGATGCTGCAGTGATTGCCTTCGTCGGCGCCTGTTTGCTTGCGGTGCGAGCCGTGGGACTAGTCTGGTTCGAGTTCGAACCGTTGTTCATACCGTCAATTGTGGAGCTCCATCTCCACTGACCAAAAAAATCGAGAGAGGCGTAAGGTCAGACGCATTCACAGCGTTCATGCAACACGGACTTGCGAGCTCAGAGCTTTTCGGGTATTGACAACATATGCACGTGCGTGTGAGCGAGTGGATTCTTGTGACCTAATGGAGCGTTGCGATCATGGTTGGGGGAGATAGGGGAGAAGGCAACGAACGACCTGCTGCAGGCTCCGTATGAGCCTGTCTTCTTGACATAAGAGTCGGAGTGTCTGGAAAGACAACGATCGCTCGCTCGATCAGCAAGGATGTGTTCATCATCACGTCCGTAGAGATTCGTTCCAGCTGGGAGCCACTTTACGCCACAGTTCAGCAAACAGTCCGAGCACTCGACGCATTTCCCTCACACCACCAATCAAAGTCTTGATTTGATTCCAACAAGCCGCTTGACTATGAACTTTACTGTCGAGTTCGTGCAGCAGCTTGGGTCTTTTTGGATTAGCTGCTACTATCATCTGTCGTGGCTGGCCGTCGCGCGCGACTCGACTGTCATTCCACATTTCGAGCATCTGACAGCACACGACCTTTCTGTCAACAGCGACAGCTCGTTTCCAGTGTAGCAGATACGCACCCGACTCTCGACCATCTCTAGTGTTGCGGCAACTACAACAACAACTACAACAACAACAGCAGCTACAACTACTTCATCTCTCATTACGTCCTACCAGTTCGTGTCCTCTTCTCCTTCTTCTACCATGCCGTACGAAAGCTTTACGCCTCAGGAACACGTGGAGATCACTGAGGTCGTGCAGGACTCGGCCACCAACGCGTGGATGTACGTGCTACACGTGCGACGTGGCAGCACGAGTACGCACTCGTCGCCACGTGGCCTTGTGGAAGAGGGATTCAGCCACGAGTACGTCATCAGGCGCCGCTTCAGCGAGTTCAAGCAGCTCCACACAGTGTTAGCGTCCGTCATGGGCGACGCCCTCACGCCGCTACCGGCTGATGGACTCTTGACGCTTCTTCTAGCTGACAATCAGACGTTACTGGACGAGCGTCGTCAGGTGCTGACCCAAATCGTCTCGGACGTGCTGAACCACGCGGTGGCGCGTGACCTGCCGGACGTGCTGGAGTTTCTAGGTCACGAGTCCATTAGTGGAAAGGTCATGGCCCCGCTCTCGGGTCAGTGCACGAGTTCTATCCACAAGACGTCAAGTCCGGCTTGGACAGAGCTCGATGGGATGTATCGAGAGGCCATCACATCGTCATAGGGGTGGGTCGCTCGCTACTTGGAATGAGAGTGGTGTCGCGTTCTCTTTACCCGAACGAGACGATCTCTACTGCTGCGTGCAGCATTATTTAACTTGCATAGAATTGAGCGCAATAACGGACGGTGTCAATCGATATCTTCAATGGTTGTGCTTTCGTTTCTCATGAGCTCTTTTTGCATCAATTTAGTGGTTCATTAGTCGAAGTACATTGACGGCATGATTGTAAAGGATTCTTAGTAGACCTAAGGCAAGGAATGGAGACAATAACTCTACATTTAGGATGCGAATAGCTGTCGCTGTCTCGCTGGAGGCGACGATGCTGGTCCCTTTTCGTGACGACGAGCTCTTGCTGTTGATCGGAGGCCGGACTGTGCACAGACAGGAATTCGGTGCGACAAAATGTCTGCACTTCGCGCCAGCAGCTCATCGAAGTGACAACAATGTATCTACAGTTTTCCGACGATGATATCGATGGACACTTTCTGGAAATTGCTTGCTCGGTGTCTTTACAGCATGGAACGAACTCGCTCCCTGCAACACCTTCGTCAAACAGGCGGGAACAACTACGTGTAGCATAAACGTCTTAGCCCGGTACACACTGAAGAGGAACTAATTAGAACATGATCTATCGATGGAAGGACCTTTCGCAGGCCACTTGGTGCACCAGCTACTGCAGTGTTGGGGCCAGTGAGTAGCTCTATCTTTTCTTCAACCATTTCCACTGTACGTGTGATCGTAAATCATCCGCTTGAAGTTCCACGTCAGAGCATGTCGCTGCGAGTTTCTTCAACATGCAAGACCTGGGACCTGTCCGTCGTCTGTGCGATATCTTGGTGATGTTCGAACGATGCCACACAAGAGTAAATCGACGAGCTTTTTAGGTCGTAGAAGCATGTACAGCTCTGGTCAATTGCTACCGTCAGCATACGATCAAAACAACGGGCTGGGATTCCAGGACAGTCTGGATCGACGTAAGCAAACGCGATGCAAAGGCGCTCTCTGATTCAAGCAACTCACGCGTAAATAAAAGCAGGGCTCGATCGCAAGTTGTCACGCGCTGCTATGGTCGGATAGTCGCAAACCTTGGCGAGAGTATTTCGAGGATGAAAAAGCTGCCAGAGTTTCTCTACGCGCGAACGTTCGGACCGAGTGGCGAGGTCAATAGCGGGCTGCTCAGGTACGACTGTCGGTGTCGTGCGCATTCCAGATCGGCTCCTGATTTTTCGTCGTACGGGACATCAGGTCCAAAAGGACGAGACCAAGTTTCACTGCGAGCGGTTGTCGACCACGAAGCGTCTCGACGTGGATGTCTGTCTCTCTATGCAAAAGCCCGTCCTTGTTGGACCGTGCGCCATCTCGGCCACGAAATCCTGGCACTCGTGCCTGTCACACGTTGTGCCTGCTATGCCACGTTCGACTTGTTGCACGTTGTGGCAAACAAACTCAAGCAAGCATCAACGCCCTCTATCAACAGTATCAATGCTGCCACATGCCCCGGTCTTTTCCTATCCCTCTTTTCCACCCGCACACACGTGCCCGTGCTCGCGCCTGTCGCCGAAACGGTGGGTAAAACTCCCCAGTCTTTCGCCTCTCGCCTTTTCTGTCACGACAGAAGTGCGAGTCGTACGCGACGATTTGCAGCAGCAAAACCCCAGCGAGCAAACGAGTCGCTGCTAATCTAGAACCCCCGAGTCTTTTGGTGACGCACGGTCGTGGTGGAGGCTGCATCGTCTCCTCGGTCTTTACTGCGACACGAAGACAACGAAGAAAAATGCAGTAGCAGGAGCAGGACTAAAAAAAATAAACACAAAGAGAAAAAAAAAAGCAGATTCCGCCCGCTCCAAGCTCTTGGCATTTGCACATTTGCGACCCGGTTCACAGCCGCTTTCGCAAGCTCAGGAGCTCCGCACTTATGCCGTACGAGAGTTTCAAGAGTTCCCAACACGTCGCCATTCGGGGCCTCGTGCAGGACCGGAAGACCGGTACTTGGCGGTATTTACTGCACGTCACACGTCACATGCAAGAGAGCGACGCAGGGAGGTTCGGTACCGACGTGCTCGCCAGTCGTTCGAAGAAGAAGGGGACCCCAAAACAAGAGACTCAAGCGGACATGGCTACAGCTCGACCCTGTACGACCCAAGCGTACGCAATCCGTCGCAGTTTCGACGACTTCAAGCGCCTCTACGACGCCGTGGCGCCGCTCCTGATGCAAAGTGGCAAGGCGCCAGTGCCCAAGATGCCAAACGACAGTCTCCTGACGTTTTTCGTCGGCGAGACGCAGACGGCACTGCAGAAAAAGCGCCTCGCACTGGAGCGGGTGCTGGCGGCTATTGAGGCGCATCCAGCGGCCTGTGACGCCCCCGAGTACGCCGAGTTTGTCGCCAACCTCAACTCGTACGACCAAGTGGCCAAGGCCCCGCTGTCGCCGAGCATGAGCTCTCGAAGTAGCTATAGTTTCAGTGAGGAGGGGACGGCCACGCCTCGAGCTTTCGGAGCAGCGGCTAGTGTCTTGCCCACGTCGAGATCGGCCAATGCACTTCGACGTGCGTATTCGCAGCAGGACGAAGACGCTGTGGAGAACCGTGTGGCGTTTTCCCACTTTAGTATGATTTAGAGACGGGGTTGGGCGGTAGCTAGTGGAGAAGGGAGGGGGGAGGGGGAGGGAGGGATGTGTATCTTTGTATAGAAGAAGAGAAGAGTCGAAGGGTAAAGAGACGATGTACAGGAGAGAGAGAGTGGAGTGGAATGAGGTGGTGGGTATACAGGATGGACGACATCAATCCGAGAGGTCCCCGGGTCGTATATAATTGATGGATGGAGCGACTGGCGATGATGTTGATCGGTTGGAAAAAGACGGGGGATGGTAATACAGTCACTCGTTCGGTCGTGACTCGTTGCAGGTTGTAAACGTAGCTGCTTTTTGCTGCACTAGAGCTGGGCGTCATGTGGTTCGAGAAGTTAGCAAGGAGCACGCGCGTGCACTCGAGGGTCGCGAGCATATAATGGCGCTCGAATGCTTGAAAGGAGCAGCTTAATTCCAAGTTAATGGAAGGATCGAGGGCTCGAAGTTGCGAGCATGTTGTGGTGGTAGCACGACTGCAGCAGCTTGAGCTCGGATTCGTCGCTGTCAGTTGAAGAGACCGAGACACTCACGGACGTATTGAGCAGAGTCGCGACGTCCGTGACGCCACGACCCACGCCACTCCATTGCCAAACGAACGCCACGACGTTTGCCGCCTCTTGGATCATGCATTCTCCAAGAGATTTCAGCTCGGCTTCCGATGGCAAGACCGACTCGGTCTTTAGACACTATGTCCCAGGCCCGAAGCATCTGCGGCCAAATCTGCTGAGCTTGGGCGTGCTCTTCCTCGCCTCGTTTCGATAACGTCCACCAGCAAGTCTCGGGTAGGTGTTCGATTCTATTGATACCGTTGAGATCTTGGAATATCCAAGCTGAAGCACGAAGATTTGCAAGATACTTCAAAGCTTGTTGCGTATCGACAAGATCGAGGCAGTCGGCGGCCTCGTAGTTGACGAGAGACTTTTAGTCGGGTACTCTCGACAGTGAGGATGGGGCGGGGCCGAGCCGTTCGAGGAGCACCATAAAGTTCACTGGATCCGGGGAACGAGCCTGACACTCTGAATCATTGACCCCCTTGCCACCTGGTTGGGTGTGCAGTTGCCAGCAGTATCACTCTGGAATGCTGCAAGCGATCGAATCAGAGACACGCCCCGTGCTTCCAACGTCGAGGCGAATCGTGCGTAATAAGGTGCCTTGGTGCAATACGAAGCAACGTCGCGCTTCCTACGGATCTCGAAAGCAGTTCGTTCTTTGCGGCTTTCTTGAGAAACACGCGAGTTGTTGTACGGTGTTCATCGTCATCTTGGAACTGCACGTCGAGCTTTGCTGTAGCTGAGTGTTTGCCGCAATGAGCTAATGTAAGGACCATGTCCACGGCCACCCACTTGACGTCCAACGAAAATACACTCTTGAAACCATTGCGGCATCTTTTCTCGTCCATCCAATGCACTGCAGCACAAGGAGACGCCGGACATGAGCACCAAACTATATTTGAAGAATAGATGGCAGTACTCAGCTGTCTTTGCGTATCTCTACCTCATGAGCGAGACGTTAGTAAAGGCGTTTAACAGCATCTGATGAACTTCTGGCTCGAGAGTAGCAAGCAGTCCACGCTCATTGTCAAACTCAGGTGCGTTGCCAATGTGGTCGTACAAGTACTTGTTGCCATGTGTGTCAGTGATTTGGCCACCAAGTCCTTCCAGAAGCGGCTCGACCGCACAGATATCCCACTTGCGAGTAGCAGCTTTGAAACGGAAGAAGGCGTCGCTTTCGCCCGTTACAAGACCGAGTACCATTGTGCCTGTCGCCCCACCTGTTCGAACAGTTTCAGGAGCAAGCAACTTCAAGGCCTGGTCCACCTGATTGCAAGACGTGGATGACACGGTGCAGATCAGTTGTCGGTTCGGAAACATGGTCGGCTCTTTGAGAAGCTTGATATGGTCCATTGGTGCATCACTGGCTTCATATATGCTGCAGAAAACCCCAATGCTTGGACCACCTGTAGAAAAAGAGGAAGAAAAACAAGCAGCATGAGCACTGTATCTACGAGGCATTCCATACCCTGGAACCAAGAGCAGTTGGATCTTACCCCAATAGGTAGTACCCTGCTTTCCTTTGAAAGGTAAGTGCACGATGCCTGCCAGAGGCCGTCGCTTGTAAGCGATACCGATGAGGACCGAAACTTCATCGAATTGTCCAGCAGCAAAGCGTTTCGTGCCATCGAGGGGGTCGACCCACAGCACGAGCTCGCTCCAGTCCAGTAGACAACTGGATGGATCTCCGGTAGTGGCGTCCTCGCGGGTATTGGAAAAGAGCGCGTTGTCGAGCACGTGCAGGTCGCATTTGACTTGATCTTCTGCACTTGAAGGCCCGAGTTCACCTTCTTCACCGACGATCGTTACGTGAGGAAACGAGTGACGCAGTGCGTGAATAATTCGCTGTTGCGAACGCCGATCGGCGACAGTCTGAGGGTCGTACGTGTCTTCCTGTTTACTCACGAGGTCGAGGGCCACGTGGTGCTGTACGACTTCGCGGATGACGCGACCACCGAGAAAACTGGCAGAGAAGCAAGCAGCTAACAATGGACGCAATTGAACGCCCGAGGGCGTAGCAGTCGTCATGGAGCTGACGCCTATGGACGGACCGTGAGATGGTGAGGAGGTTAAGCTTCCGGATGGATGGGTACAGAATTCAATGGCTGGCAGAGACCGGGTGATGCTCACACGTCGCAGGAAATCGATGATTTGCACGTAATTGTTCGATAGATGCTGGACGAAGCTTGTGGACGATCTACTGCTGGATTTTCGTCCCGGACTTTGATTGCTAAGATTCGATTACGGTGTCGCACGTGACGTCGTGCTCTATGCAACTGGGACTATCCCAGATCAGCTTTTTGCGTCGAATAATTATGTCGCTCAATCCTGATCGAAGAGCTCATGCGACTTTTTCTAGGGATTTGGGAAATGGGGTGATAACGTTGCCTGATTCTGACCCTATTTAAGGCTCGATATAAAAAAGGTTGTCACAAATAGGTATGACGCGTATTTTAGAGCTGACCGTTTTTGTGGCTGCTGACCTCGGTCAGGACACCATTCTGCGATCCACTGATCGAATCGGTGCAATTTGGTCATTGAACGATCGGATTATAGTGACGTTGCTATGGCCTGAATTTGGAAGCTAGTGACTACAAGATTTGGCCTACTTGGATGCTCCCTCCATTGTTACGTGCTTCACAATACGATACAAGCATGTAGGATTCAACTCTCGTACGCTCTCATTTAATTACTCGTCGTAGTTTCACAGATAACCCTAGTAAATACTGAGGATCCACTAATTGGGAACTGAATGCTAAAAAAACTACACGTCTTCTGCCAAACTGCGCAGAGTAACAAACCCGTCTGAACCTGAAATCCCAGTCCCAAGCGCATATTTTAAGTGAGTGACAGTGTTTGATGCACAGCAGTCACTTAAGTAACGCGACTGCCGGAGCCGCGAAAGGTCACAGCTGGGGGCTGCGTTGTACATACACGGCTTCAAGCGTGTAGTATCGAGGTCCTGGTCGCGATTTGCTTCGTACATCGTTGCTCAATGTAAGCATTGTAGGATGAGACTCTGTACAATAGGCGTAGTGTTTGCAGTAACAGGCGCGTACTTCCTGTATCTCTCATCACCTGCCAAGTCCACGAAAATCGAACTGTGTTGTTGAAGTGTTACTAAGAGTGGACATTGCAGTTGTAGTGTCGTCTCTCCTTTTATACGAAGCACGCGCTGTACGATGACAAGCCTTAGCACAAAATCAAATCCATCGGAAGTTTGTGTTCGCACCACTGATGTCGACCTTACTTCATGTATTATCTCCCCACCGAAATTAAGAACTATGCATATCACGGCTTAAACATCCAGCAAGTTCCGTACTGGTGCGCTGCGCTAATTTTTGACACAAAGCAGAGCAGTGGAAGGGGAACACAGCCGGCCGTTTTGTTTTATCTAGTACGTGTGTGTACGCGCAACATGGAACTCTGTCGAATTGTGGATGTCAAGTTTGAACTCACCAGGCTGTTTAGGGTTGGATTACCTGTAAGGTCGATGGAAACGCGATCGAGGGATCACGAAGCTCTAGATCAAAATCTCTTATACTTCACTTGTTTGTGCCGTGGACCCTGGCCTGCAGATACCCTCGTTAAAGAACAACAATGTAGAACGAACGATGGTCCAGTCACGTCATCGGTCCAGCGACTTTTAAAAAGGGCTAACACACCAAATGCAACAGCACCAACCATCGAACAACGCGAATCAATCCAGGTCGAACAGACCAATGCTAGTATGTAATATTAGCAGCCACGTTTTCATGAAGCCAAAATTAGTGGTGCAAGTCCGCCAGCGAGTCAAGACAACCTCCTGCATAAAGATGCACCGATATTGCATGCTAGTGATCCCAATTGTCCAGCGAAAGAAGATCCGGGGAGTGGATTATGAGTAAGGAGGCTTATTGCACTGGATCATCGCGCGCTCTTTACGAGTTGATTCGTGTATCGCTTTTTAGCAATATCCGTATAGCTGAATAGGGTTTGCCACAGCGGAAGAGGAAAAGCTAACCAAGGATGGGTGGTAGGGATTTACTAGGACGGAAGATAATCAATTGTGGCCTGAACGTAGTAACGGATACAAACGATCTTTTAAGGAGAAGGGAATCGTAAAACTGTAAAAAATTAACACTCACTAATTTATAAAGGAGACCGCATTTTTGGATAAGCTGTCCATGACTTGTCGGAATCGGTAATACAGCCACCCTACATGTCCCAAATCTAATTTTTTTGAGCGAATAATACTCCAACAGACTTAACAAGGTTGTGTTGATAGCGAGCTTAAAGCATCTACAGCAGTGGGTGCAGCTTATCTTGTTGCGCACCAATTAGAGATCAGTATGACTTTTGCTCAAGCTAAGACGCCAAAAACTTCACAGTAGTCGGTAGAACTACATTATATAGTCTATATTCGGCTGAACGTGACTGGTAAAGTTATGGTTTGTTTTTTAGTCCCCGGTACAGGCCAACGATACGATGTTGCTAGTGTCAGTTTTCACCTCGTCGTCGGCTTCAAAATCATCCCTTTCTCTTTCACTGCAGCCAATGGCGTGCAACTAATCTTCGCCAATGACCTGAATTATCTCGAAATCCTGAGCCAATGATATGTAGACATAAAATTATCTTGGATGTCGCAGAACTAGAAAACGTAGACGGAATAACGAACAAAAATTACGTTTTCTCGAGTTGTCCCCGAGTTATTTCGCTGCTGTGGCACGCTTTAATGGGTGTAACTCAATAACATTTTTATTTAGACAGAAAGTTAAACTGTACTGATTGTTTGGAGACGCTCATAGACCTGCCTCTAATCTGCGTCCAGAGTTTCCTTAGCGAGCATTTTCAATCGCTACAAGATCTTTCACGAAGTCTCACTATTTGTTATATCGGAGCTATCTCAGACACTTCCTGTACGGGCAGCTAAGCATGTCCGGAAAACTAAACCCGTCAGCGCTTCTGAAAGCTTACGAGCGGAGACAGAACATAAAGAATTCGCATTTATCGACATTAGCGCTGCTGCAGCCAAGGCGTCTTGGCCGTTCGCATATTTGTTCATAATCTCTATAGACCTATACTCATACGACGCAGTGGTGTGAGATGCCAACGTCCGTTCGCGGTTGTCTCAACCGACTCTACCCGCGAAGCACGAGACAGGCCAATTACACTTATAGTGGCGTATCGGTATCTGCACGACCAGCGCTGTAAAGCTCTATAATTTGACCGGCCAAATTCCGATGTTACACGATTTGGATGTTTATGTATCGAGAAGTTAAAGCTAAAGTGAATATTGCCTTTTAATAGTGCTGCGATCCCACTTACCAAATATTTAATTCGAACAACAAATGACTCGCACGCAGTAATTTGTCAGAAGTCCACGTTTGGGCTACACTCCCTTTTTACAGCAGGCCCTCAAAAGGCATTGGCATTCAGAATGTGAACAGATGCAGTTGCCGCTGCAGCGTGCGACACTCGATAAGCTCAGCTGTAAATTGGGATTTGTCGCACACATCTTCATGATGCTCATAGAATCGATTTGATCGATCAGGTATGCCATACGGTGTGGCATCGTCTCGGCCTGATTACTCCCATTCAACTCCTTTTACAAACAGTAAACGCTGTCCATCCGGGTACAACGAACTGCTTCGCACGTCTATCGTCTACGCGTGCTGTACGTAAATCCAGTGCTTGCTGGTACCGTGCCACACCGCCAAAAGAATCATATTCGTGCCTTGACAAGTAGCCGATCGGTGATCGCGGTCATTAAATAGCTAACGACAGCACTTAGGTCCATCTGTAAAGAAAGAATCCGCTCGGTCGTGCGTTGAGCTCTGCACTCGGTCTTTAAACGTGATACAGCTCACTAAGCTACGAAAGGGAATCGGTGCATGCTGACACACGAGGTACTTACGACACACCGCCAAATCCGAGCTTTGGAGAGACATGTGTACTTCAATATTTCACAGCTGTAATGTGGACATAAACGGTACCTATCGGGCGCGTGCCGTCTGCATTACCAGCCTGATGTATCCAATAATCAACTCAAGACGTGCATATTTGAGCTCTTGGCAGCTGACCGCGAGACTGCTCGCAAGCAAAAGTCTACCGTTGCACCTATCGCGATAATCTGAATACGTTCAACACACGATATGCAGTCCACATTCAGTCCTTCCCCACTCGATTACAACGTTTGTCTGACGAGTCGTCGTGTCCACGATGGAGGCAGTTTGCTGTCGGGGCTGGGGCTTTCGTGGAGGTGTGACAACTATAAGCTTCATCCGGCTTGAAGTAAGTCTCAGTGCCGTCTTCTGGGGGATTTGCCACTTCCCGGGCCTCGAGCACGCCATCCCAAAAATTCTACCTCGAGAATGTTATCGGCATTCGACAGTTCTTCGCCTCGAGCTCACCTCATCCCGACCGATCAATCTCCGCGATGCGTCCTTGGATTCTCGTGTCCGCGGCAGTTGTCTGCCTTTCGGCATCTGGAAATGCAGTGTATGCAGCTTTAGGCGCTGGGAAGCCGAAGACGTCTGACGTGGCCTCACCTGTGATTGCCGACCGCAATCTTGGTACTGCGGGTGATGCAGCTGAGCACCGACGGCTCATTTCGTTCCCGTGGAGTGATGACAAGGACGAAGAAAGCTCCGACTTCTCGGCCGGTTCCGGCAATCCAAAATTATATTGGAGGATGCACACTCTGCTGTACGACGATTTGTTTTACGTGGTACATCGAACTCAGAAGCAAGCTGAGGCTTATATAAAAGCAGATGATCGTCGTTCCTTTCACGAAGGCTACCTCGTATATGTCAAGACGAAGTGCAAAGAACTTGTTAACAAGGGTCGGCAAGCTTGTGCGTAGGCACGCATCTACGTCTGCTACGAAGGGGACAGTCGCCGGCTATCCTGGTTTTATAGGCTTGTCACACGTTGACCATCATTTGTTCTAAATAAACTGGTGCTCATAATCTTGATAATAAAGGTCTTGAAAGAGGTTACCGTACCGACTATTAGTGCGTCATTATGCCCGTAATTGTCCTTTCCTACCTTTTTTGTTCCAGCCCTTACTCAAGACTGACACCTTAAACCACTCGATCACCTGTTCACATTTAAAAATCAACGTCGTTTTTGTTTTTTTAATCTACAACCATTAAATGTACTGGTGTTTAATAAATTATATATTTTACTTTAAAAAATTTCTCAAGATTTTTTAAAACATTATATCGACTTAAGTCTGTAACTTTTAAATGAGTTTTCATTTTTTTTTAATAAAGATATTTATAATTTATAAAACGACAGCCCAACCCCTGGTTGAATGTGTCAGCGGTAACGACTCAGTTCTCAAAAATTTCTTTGATGCGATGACTAAATCACGCTTTTATCTATATAAAGAGTTCTCTATCACGAGACTTTGTGTAAAGTACCGAAATTCGTCACGTATTTGCATGTAATGATCAGTGGTTTTGCTCTTCATCAATTACACCAACGTCAACGGTGACCAGATTACAGGCCTATCTATACCAGTCTTCGACGGCAAATGAACTCTCACTTTCTAATTCCTGGTAAAACTATAATATGACACGAGGATTTTATAATTTACAGTTTCACGCTTTAAAAAATACTGTGTACTCGTTTAGAACGTTCCAGGCTTACAAAGCTACGACGTATAGATTGTCTCGATGTGTGTTCGATCAGTATGTTTCCTTAATGAATGACAACATTCCGATTCAGACAAAAGCTGCTTGCAGCCGCCTTCTCCTTAGCAAAAAGGGGGTGGGTTTTTCGGTATGCAATTGTAAATTTGACAACTCACACGATCTAATTCTTGGCTTGGAGCCACCCTTGGTGTAACGGGGCACCCTTTTTTTGGGGTGCCGCGAAAATTCACGTACACTAGTACGTGCAGAGGAAGCTAATCTACTTAAACGACTCGTTTGAGTAAAGGGTAAAAAGAGAACTATATCTAATACAATTAAGCTATCAGTGTAGCTTTAATCTTCATCTAATTATAGTAAACTACGTCGTCGCATGACGACAGCCTGCTCACCACTCATTGCGCGCGTTCAGCAGCTCTTGGTGGCAATCTATGGTTGATATGTCTTACATCAACCAATCTTGGAGCAGCGCATGAATATATCAAAGGAGGATAACATTCGTTCAATATTATCTGCCTCAGATAATATTGGTAGAATACTGTCATGCTAGACAATATTCATATTGACACCGTTGGGTGACAATTTCATGAAACGGCCTACCCCGTTACATCACCCCCCCCTCAACCATCAGTCACCCGTTAGTTAAATTAGAATTGATTGGGACAGGGTGACCACCATTGGATCATTCTGGGAAAGGGAGCACTTGTTGGTCAAATCCCATTCATTTGCCAATCCAACGCATGGTTTCATAAACCACGCGAGCTTCTACTGCAGCAGCAAGTAGGGCAGCTGCACGCATGCGTGCAGCCGCGGAAAGTGCCTCTCACACCTCAGCAGCAGGTGATTTGTCGCCCGTTGTTTGTGAATCGTTCACGTGGTGAGACACCACGTACGACAGGTACATCCGTTGCGTCTGCAGAGGGTACTGCGACTCGCAATGTAGATGAGCCTGAAATTTAGCTCATCTATTTTGGCGAGTCAGATGATGCATCCGACTCGAAGGCGACATCTCACGCCTCCGGATCAACCGGAGCGGACACTGCAAGAGACAAGTTGACTGGATCTGGTCAACGTGGCAGCATCATGCTCGATAACTTCGGACCGAGCGATTCTTCTAACGGAACCTCTTCTTACGCAAATCCATCCGACGATACCACGCGTGAAGATAGTGGTGATGCACCTATACATCAACACGCGAGAAGCAACTCGAGGGAAAGAGATGTCACTGGTGTCAGTGCTCATGCTGGCACCAATCAAGAGGCCAGGGACCGAAATGTCCTGCGCCGCGCTCCATAAGTGGAGTCTCCTTGGATGCCGCCATCCAGAGAGTTGGACAGGTTGTCCGGCATGACTACCAAACGGGATCGAATCCCGTTGTTCGATTGCAGGAAATTTTCCCACCTGATTCCAGCACATAAACTATCCGTGCTGAGGAAGAATTCTTTACCGATGCGTTTTTCAATTATCGGTGGTACAATGGTAGCCGTGTTCGAGACGGAAAGACCTTGGTGCAAGGATGGAATGCCCTCATCCATAACATCGAGTGCATTGGCCGTGAGGCCTGGCTCGCCAAACTTGATACAGCTCGCATCAGGTTTGAGAAACGCAACCCAGTCGGGGCGCGATACAAGTTGCAACGGCTCTTAAGAGAGGCAGGATTACCCTGTCTCTCGTGGGGTGATTCATGCCCAGGTTGCCTGGACAACTCGAACCGTGCCCCTACAAAGTATTACCTCCCTAATGATCCCTACTGGACGTCGCGCATCTTTTCCGAGATGGTCGAACGGATTGACACATTGCAATCCCTGTACTCGCGCTCGGGGAGGTCGTTTTCCAACGGCCCTTCTTCGAATGCAGCGGGTGGGTCTCGTCGTACTGCTCGACGAGAACAAGGAAATCAACAATCAGCTGGGCACGAGGCTCCCAGCTGTCCCACGCCGGTGGATAGCCACGCCAGCTGACGAGGTAACTCGTTCGAACGCCATTCATGTCGCCGTCGTTCAATATACGCTCCACTAGAAAGCGTTAACCACCGCCTGAGTCCACCAAAGGATGTGGCGGCGGCGGATACACCTGATCCGGATCGAGGATCGGATCAGCTTGATGTTTAGGAGCTGAATCATGTGACGGAACAGTTACACGATGACCTGGCTCATGAACGGCCTCGGCGTTACGAGCTCCATGACATGTAAAAGACAATTACAATTCCTTAGCGCACGATCTTTCGGACGATCGTGCCGCTTTTGCGTTCGCGTTACTTGAGAAAGAACGTCCGACTCGTTCTCTTCGTGATGAGCTTGCTGTAGCTCTTCAGGACATCGCTCAACTGCACGATCAGGTCGCTTCGCTAGTCACTTAGAATGGCTCGTTGAAACGGGACCACTCGAAGGGGGTCTCGGCTCTCGACCGTGGAGGTGTTCTTCGCATCTCGAAACGGGCTCGTGCTGATAGTACGGGAGGAGACGACCGACGTAAAACGTAGAATGCTCACGCATCTTACGGGGCAGTTCAATCGGTTATGCATTGCCCATTCGGCGCAACACACGAAATGGACCGATGTACCTGGGCAGTAATTTACTGGTGCCCACGTTTGTCACCGCGGGTTTCGGTAGATTTACTGTAGACAATAAAATTAGGTCTCCTATAACAAATGAAAGAACATTTGCTCTTCCATGTTTGTCTGCGTTTCTCTTCTGTCTGTATAGTGCATCTGTAATAGAGTCTTAAACGAAGCGGACAACCGCTTCGCGAGTCAGCAGAAAATCCTCTGCTGATTCATCCTTGTCAACAGCAGTGCGCTTCGTGTGCACTGCTGAAAGAACGTTGTCTTCACCAGTGAGGGTGTCATCGTCCGCACTTTGGCGGTCATTAGCGATACTAAATATACCAGCAGCATCGTCATCATCGATGTCGATCGCATCTACATCGTCATCCATCACGTTGAAACCATTGTCGACGGGTGATGAGCAAGAACCAGATCGTTTTTGCTCGAGCGAGTCCACCCCCCCCATTAAACTAGAGTCACACTCTAAGAAGGCGGGTTAACGCGGATGGCGTAGGCCATTCACGAAGAACGGTGTATGCGTTGTCGACGCGCGCACCGAGTTGTTGATGGCAAATTCCGCCATCGGCAAGAACTCACTCCAACTCACAAACGAGGGGACGTACCCTCAAAGTAGCTCTTCGAGGACGCGGTTGACGCGTTCCGTCTGACCATCTGTTTCTGGATGGTCAGAAGTCGACATCTTCAAACGTGTTCCAAGTGAACGTAACACGGATTTCCAAAACTATGCTGTGAAGCGGGGGTCCCTATCGGACACGAGTTCACGGGGTAACCCGTGAAGTCGGAAGATAGTATCGATGAAGACACGCGCACAGCCCTGGGCTGTGATTGACTCCGGTACAGCAAAAAGTTGTACATTCTTGCTGAAGCGATCAACAAGCTCAAGAATATCCGTATTCTAGTGAACGTCTTTCGGAAACCCGAAGACGAAGTCCATCGATACGGACTGCCAACACTCTGCCGGAATTGGTAGAGGCTGCAAGCGTGCACGGGATGAAGGACTAGGCTTAACTCGTTGACAAACTTCGCAAGCGCGAATGCATTTGCGCACAAACTCATTCTGGCGGGGCCATTCACGACTCACCATGACGTAAGTCTTTTCTCTACCGCGATTCTCACTTGTTGGGGCATCGTAACACTCATACATGATGCGGAATCGCAAATAATTATGAGCCGGGACGACGACACAAAGTGTGTCGCCGTTGACTGCTGTATAGTACAGCATTCCATCACGAACAGAATACCGTTCGGTTAAAGAGCGGTATTGAGACGACAAGCTTTCTAAAGCTTGATCGCAAGGATTAGACACCTAATCCATCAATCGTAGAAGAGACTCATCTTCTGTGTATGCTTTTTGCACGTCGTCGAACAGATTCGACGACGGATCACTCACTGTTAGTGTCGCTACAGTGGGATCACCCCTACTGTTGTGTTGAGCAGTCGGCTCAAAATCGGGCCGACGCGAAAGAGCATCAGCGACGACATTAATTCGTCCTGTTTATACTCGACGGAGAATTTGTACTCCGCGAAGAAAGACAGCCACCTCGCCAATCGTTGCGAGAGGTGTGGACTGTTTACGGCCGTGCATAACGACGCACGCATGGTCGGTATATATGATAAAGGGCCTAGATTATAAGACATATACCCGAAACAAATCCAGTGAATATTTCATGGCAAGAGTTTCCCTTATACGCACTAGGTGAGGTTACGCTTAACTGCTTGCAGCTGACGCGATTGATAACAGACGACGCGCTCAACGCCGTCTGAGTCGTACTGCATTAACGCGCAGCTTATCGCAAAATCGCTGGCGTCACAGACCACGTGGAATGGTCTGTCTTGGTCTGCAATCGACAACACAGGCGATTGCACCAAGCTTTTTCTGATACCTTCAAAGAAGTGTTGATACTCAGCACTTCATGACCACCTCTCATTCTTCTTTAGCAGACGAGAGAGATGTAAGTTCACCTCGGCGTTGTTGCACGAGTACTTGTGCATGTACGCTGCCAAGCCAAGGAGCTTTCGAAGTCCCTTGACGTCTACTGGCACTGGCCAGTCGGTAATCGACTTAATCTTTTCCGGATCAGGGCGTACGCCGTGTTTACCCACGATGTAGCCAAGAAGTGGTACTTCGCTCGCTGCGAATATACACTTCTTTATGTTCTCATGCAGCTTGTGCTCTCGCATAAGTGTGAGCACCTTCCGGACGTGTATTCTATAAACCTCCACGACCGACCCCAGTGGCCGAGTGGTAGACCACTGGAACTGGGACCGGGAGGTACCTGGATCGATACCCGGTGGGGGTTCGATTACAGGGCGCCGGAGATAGGCTAATAATGTAGACGAGCAACCACCAATGGGTGGCCGGTGCCGTCCGGAGGCCCTACAAGCCGAAAAGCCCCATAGTGTAATGAGGGGTGCGGGTCCTGTAAGGAGTTCAAACTGAGCCAGAGTACTCGCAGTTCACCCCGGGGTGAACTGAAGTACCGCGCGGCATAAATCTCTATAAACCTCCACGTCCGTCTTTCCATCCATAGCCCGGCTATGGAAGAAGACATCGCAAAAGTAACTCGGTGCGAAATCGCGCACCGATCGCAACAGATTCGTAACACATCTGTTAAACGTTGCAGGGGCGTTACTTAGCCCCTGTGGCATTACTAGCCACTCCCAGAGCATACCACTGGGGGTGCTCACTTCTGTGTACGGGATGTCCCGTTCACGCATGAGAATCTGATAGAATTAATCCATCAAATCCATGGACGAAAAGATGGTAATCTTAGCCATACCATCTGTGATGACGTTCTTCCTTGGTATCGGCGTTTGAGTCGGTACCGTCAAAGCGTTCAATTTGTTGAACGCGTGCACTATCCGCCACCCTCCTGTAGCCTTTCGCACACATAAGGTCAAAGAGCTGTGTGGGGATATTGATTCCCTCACACGACCAGCCGCTAAACGATCGGCGAAGAATTTGTCGATTGCTGTGCTCTGTTCACGAGGCAGTGCCCATGCTTCATGACACTGTACTTCGAACCGGGCTTCTGTTCGATCTCATGCCGAGTGCTTTTATCCTTGGGCAGCTCGCATGGCACGGGTTCCGGAAAAACATCCATGAATTTGACCAAATCCTCATGCAAAGGATTTGTCTTCAAAAATTCCCAAGATTGAGACGTATATCTCTCGATCCGAGTCTTCTCATCGAGGTCACTCTCGTCCATCGATGAGATGCTGAGAATACGTTCGTTCTCAGTAAACACCTGTGCCGACCGGATATCGGCGGCGTACTCGTCCTCTGTGACGAATACGCAGATCTGCTTGATCTTGTCACTACGCAGATCTCGCAATAATCTTTTAGATTCTATCTTTAAAAACTTTATTACCTCTAGAGCTGACTTCGAGGGGTAATCAGATCAAGTGTGCAAGCGCCTACACTTGATCCGTAATTCATCAAGATATTTACTGTCTCGGTGATTTCCTGGGAAAACGCATCCGCAGGTGGTTGGGGATCCACACCCTCAACATAACTCTCTCGGGAGTTATCACTCTCAGGAACGCTGGAACTTTCTATCAATACGTGTGCTGACTGTGGGCGTACTACCACGTGTCACGTCCTCTTCGATCGACTCTCTTGCAGTCGATCGGGCTTGCTCTACGATCGACTCTCTGTGAGTCGGTCTTGCTTCAACGTGTTGTTCATCCTGAACAACACTAGTCTCTCTTATCGGATGCACCCTTCTTGGTGTGCATCCGTGTTCAAGTCCACTCAATCTCTTCGAGCGGTGAATCTTCGGCGCAGCCTGTGTCGCTATACAGGTGCCGGAAGCTGGTTACACAGTGTAGTGACCTTCTACACTGTGATCTTGTGCAGTCATCCTAACGACCGTACCACGAGTGAGGCCATTGCACTCTTTCGTAGTACATTCACACGCTTGTGGACGCTCCAAGACGTTCATCAGATGGCCATCTGATGAACAAGCGGCAGGCATCGTTACTGTCCGATGTTGCCAGTTTACCCGTGGTTCGTACCTTCTGAGCCACGGTATTCCAAGGATGACATCAAATTTGTCATCCAAATCCAATACGATAAAGTCATCGTCATATTGGTTATCTTCTAGCGTATAGTGGATCTTCACTATACGCTTCATGACGGTTACGGATGCGCCTGTCGCAAGACGTACCGTCATCCTCGTAGGAGGTGTGTCACGTTCACTGAATTTAAAGTGACCATCTTCTGGCGATTGGCGTCGCACAAAATTGTTGGACGCCCCACAATCGACTAGAGCTCGAAGGGACAACTTATTCGTCACTTCGAGTTTCAAGGTAATGAGTGAGACCTCATTACCTAGAGCAGCAACGCACAACGTTTGTGTGTTGGGAGCAACCTTCATCAAGAGGCCTACAAATTCTCTTGACGTTGCTGGACCAGTAGGGTGCTCCGCACCTACTGATCCTGTCCGTTTTCTGACGGTCCATCCCGTTGTTGCGTCTTTGCACCAACTGCGGACCCGCGTCCCTGCCCCTTTCTCATGGGTGGACGGTCACTACGCCCAGTGTCGCGAGACACTGGACGAGGGGCGCTACACTCGTAAGCGTATTGTCCTGTCTTTTGACATCTGTTGCATCTCTGCAACTTCTTGTAGCCTGTAGAGCGAACCTTCTCGCTCTCTACATAGCAGAGTTCCATCGGCTCTGGACCTCCATTGTCATATCGTCTTGGTTGACGATGTGATGTCGAGCTGGCGAGAGCCTGTCTCAGACTGAAGTCTTCATGTTCCGCAATGGAAGTGGCTTGTTCTGGTGAATCTAGTTCAAGCCGGAACAGGTGAGTCTTGACGGGACCATCCGCAAGACCCTGCATGAACACCGAAACCAACGTGTGTTCATCCACCGGATTGGAACTTATACAACTCGTGAGATGTCGTATATGTTGAGCGTAAGCGTGCACATCACGCTTACCCTGCTTGAGCTTCAAGAGTTCGGTTCAAGCTCTGAACTCAGCTCTAGGCGGTTCAAACGTTTGTCTGAGCCGCGACTTGAAGACTTCCAACGACCCAAACGCGTATGGGTCGTGCAACTTGAGCCCCAGTGCCCAAGTCTTGGCACGTCCTGCCAGATTTGACTGGGCAAATACAACTTGCATATCCCCGTCGTCGATGCGACGCGCCCTTATGGCGTCATCCAATTCGACGAACCACCTCAAGAGGGAGTCTTCTTCGACCCCCCTATACTTGGAGATGTCAATCTTCAAGGTTTCGGGTCGACGTGAGTGCATCGACCCGCCAGCAGCAGCCTGCTGCTGTCTCAACAGTTCAAACTGTTGAGCACTCTGTTCTCCCAGCAACTCTGCTTGTTGAGAACCTTGTTGGTGAAGCAAGGCTACTTTCTCGCGTTCTGCGTCAAGTTCGTTTTGAATGAACTTGGCGATAGTAGCATGTTGGGCATCTCTATTGAGAGCCTCTAGCATGACGCTAACAGCATGGATGCCCATGGTTGAACCCATTCGTTCAACCGCATCCCATTCGACATCGCTCATATGGGAGTAGCCGTCACGCGTAGCGTGAAAGCTTTGGTCATCTTCATCATCCAACATATTCATGTTGGATGTGAACGCGGTCCTTGGACGGACTACGAAGTGCTACCAGGTGTAACGGGGCACCCTGAAGCTTGTACTGGTGACAGTACAAGCTACTTATTCTGATGACAGAATAAGGCGGTGCCTCGTAACTTCACGTACACTCGTACGTGCAGAGAGAGACGGTAAGAAGAAGCGAGTACTTGGTTAAAGTGAAAAGTAGAACTGTATTTAGTATAGTTAATGTCTGCAATAAATCACTATTTATCTTCATCTAACTATGTCTAAATACAAATGTGTAAATCTGTTATCTGCTCACCACTCATTGCGTGCGTCTGTCGTGGCGCGTCTTCGTTGGTTGATATAATGGCCTATATCAACCAATTAGGAACTACTCGTAAGTGCTACAGAATATTTGTCCTTATGACAATATTCTGAGAATACAACTCTTATAGTTATATTCTATTAACAATTTCTTATAAATTGTTATGTAACGATTCACCCCGTTACAGTCGAGTATTACCTTGTTAGCCCTCTAATCCATCCAGGTCATTTTTTTGATCGAATTACGTGTAAGCCTTGGTGCAAGGGCATGACAATCACTCCATACGCTTTTCTAATTAGTGAGATGATCAAATAGTGACCCCAAATTACCTGTGAGGAATTGAAATAATACTTCGCACTTTGTGCGACACATAAGATGCACTTAGTGTAATTTACACACACTCGAAAACAGGCAGACAGACGCACAGAATTTAGGTTTGAAAGGTCGGTATTCACCTGGAGCACAGTCTCTACCAGATTTATACTTCGCGCTCGCATCAGTTACTTTGCCAAAATTTAAAAGGACGAGGATTTTCAAGGATCTATTCTGCAAGTTTTGCGACCCAGGTTGTGTTTGCGAGGTCGCAGGCTTTCTTAGAAATCCTTAAATTGCCACAAGGATATCAGTTTGCGGTACTATGGGTAATTGCTTCCTACAATGGACAAGACAGACGAGCTCATGGAATACTTGTAACGGGGTGAATCGTTACATAACAATTTATAAGAAATTGTTAATAGAATATAACTATAAGAGTTATATTCTCAGAATATTGTCATAAGGACAAATATTCTGTAGCACTTACAAGTAGTTCCTAATTGGTTGATATAGGCCATTATATCAACCAACGAAGACGCGCCACGACAGACGCACGCAATGAGTGGTGAGCAGATAATTGATTTACACATTTGTATTTAGACATAGTTAGATGAAGATAAATAGTGATTTATTGCAGACATTAACTATTATAAATACAGTATATGGGTCGTGCAACTTGAGCCCCAGTGCCCAAGTCTTGGCACGTCCTGCCAGATTTGACTGGGCAAATGCAACTTGCATATCCCCGTCGTCGATGCGACGCGCCCTTATGGCGTCATCCAATTCGACGAACCATCTCAAGAGGGAGTCTTCTTCGACCCCCCTATACTTGGAGATGTCAATCTTCAAGGTTTCGGGTCGACGTGAGTGCATCGACCCGCCAGCAGCAGCCTGCTGCTTACTCTAACCAAGTACTCGCTTCTTCTTACCGTCTTCCTCTGCACGTACGAGTGTACGTGAAGTTACGAGGCACCGCCTTATTCTGTTAACAGAATAAGTAGCTTGTACTGTCACCAGTACAAGCTTCAGGGTGCCCCGTTACACCTGGTAGCACTTCGTAGTCCGTCCAAGGACCGCGTTCACATCCAACATGAATATGTTGGATGATGAAGATGACCAAAGCTTTCACGCTACGCGTGACGGCTACTCCCATATGAGCGATGTCGAATGGGATGCGGTTGAACGAATGGGTTCAACCATGGGCATCCATGCTGTTAGCGTCATGCTAGAGGCTCTCAATAGAGATGCCCAACATGCTACTATCGCCAAGTTCATTCAAAACGAACTTGACGCAGAACGCGAGAAAGTAGCCTTGCTTCACCAACAAGGTTCTCAACAAGCAGAGTTGCTGGGAGAACAGAGTGCTCAACAGTTTGAGCTGTTGAGACAGCAGCAGGCTGCTGCTGGCGGGTCGATGCACTCACGTCGACCCGAAACCTTGAAGATTGACATCTCCAAGTATAGGGGGGTCGAAGAAGACTCCCTCTTGAGGTGGTTCGTCGAATTGGATGACGCCATAAGGGCGCGTCGCATCGACGACGGGGATATGCAAGTTGTATTTGCCCAGTCAAATCTGGCAGGACGTGCCAAGACTTGGGCACTGGGGCTCAAGTTGCACGACCCATACGCGTTTGGGTCGTTGGAAGTCTTCAAGTCGCGGCTCAGACAAACGTTTGAACCGCCTAGAGCTGAGTTCAGAGCTTGAACCGAACTCTTGAAGCTCAAGCAGGGTAAGCGTGATGTGCACGCTTACGCTCAACATATACGACATCTTACGAGTTGTATAAGTTCCAATCCAGTGGATGAACACACGTTGGTTTCGGTGTTCATGCAGGGTCTTGCGGATGGTCCCGTCAAGACTCACCTGTTCCGGCTTGAACTGGATTCACTAGAACAAGCCATTTCCATTGCGGAGCAGGAAGACTTCAGTCTGAGACAGGCTCGCGCCAGCTCGACATCATATCGTCAACCGAGACGATATGACAACGGAGGTCCAGAGCCGATGGAACTCTGTTATGTAGAGAGCGAGAAGGTTCGCTCTACAGGATACAAGAAGTTGCAGAGATGCAACAGATGTCAAAAGACAGGACACTACGCTTACGAGTGTAGTGCCCCTCGTCCAGTGTCTCGCGACACTGGGCGTAGTGACCGTCCACCCATGAGAAAGGGGCAGGGACGAGGGTCCGCAGTTGGTGCAAAGACGCAACAACGGGATGGACCGTCAGAAAACGGACAGGATCAGTAGGTGCGGAGCACCCTACTGATCCAGCAACGTCAAGAGAATTTGTAGGCCTCTTGATGAAGGTTGCTCCCAACACACAGACGTTGTGCGTTGCTGCTCTAGGTAATGAGATCTAACTCATTACCTTGAAACTCGAAGTGACGAATAAGTTGTCCCTTCGAGCTCTAGTCGATTGTGGGGCGTCTAACAATTTTGTGCGACGCCAATCGCTAGAAGATGGTCACTTTAAATTCAGTGAATGTGACACACCTCCTACGAGGATGACGGTACGTCTTGCGACAGGCGCATCCGTAACCGTCATGAAGCGTATAGTGAAGATCCACTATACGCTAGAAGATACCCAATATGACGATGACTTTATCGTATTGGATTTGGATGACAAATTTGATGTCATCCTTGGAATACCGTGGCTCAGAAGGTACGAACCACGGGTAAACTGGCAACATCGGACAGTAACGATGCTCTGCCGCTTGTTCATCAGATGGCCATCTGATGAACGTTTTGGAGCGTCCACAAGCGTGTGGATGTACTACGAGTGAGTGCGATGGCCTCACTTGTGGTACGGTCGTTAGTACGACTGCACAAAACCTTAGTGTACCAAACGGTTACACTTCGGAGCAAAGTTCCGGCGGCTGTGAGGAAACACAGGCTGCGCCGAAGGTCCACCACTCGAATAAGTCGGGTGGACTGGGACAAAGATGTATCCCTAGAGGGGAACATCTAGAAGAGAAACAATCGATCGCTCAGGTTAAGCGAAACGATAATCCTAGATCGACTGGAGAGTCTTTCGTAGAGGATCTCGCTGTGGTTGCGCAACCCCAGCTAGAGGAAGTAAAGGGAATAAGTCCCAAGATTACAAATACGGCGGAAATAAGTTCCCCGAAACCCGCGGGAATAAGTCCCCGGGAAGACGAAGGAATAAGTCCTTCGAAGCCTGAGGGAATAAGTCCCCAGGAAATGACAGAGACATTGAATGTCATAGTCAATAACGGATCAAGTGTAGGCGCTTATACACTTGATCTGATTGCGCCTCCGAAGTTAACTTCGGAGATCACTCAGTTGCCAACGCTCGAACATAAAAGGTTCTTGCGTGATCTGCGTAGTGGCAAAGTCAAGCAGATCTGCATACTCGTCGCTGACGACGAGTGTGTAACCGACATAAGGTCAGCAACAGTGTTCACTGAGAACGAGAGAGTTCTCAGTAGTTCATCTATGGACGAGAGTGTCCTAGATGAAAAGACACGAATTGAGCGATATGAGTCCCAATCATGGGAATCGCTCAAGGAAAATCCTCTCTATGAAGATTTGGTTGAATTCAAGGATGTATTCCCTAAAACTGTTCCGTGCGAATTACCAAAGGATAAAGGTATTCGTCACGAGGTCGAGCTTAAACCAGGCTCGAAGTACTGTGTCATGAAGCAGTGGCCACTGCCTCGTGAACAAGTACTTGCGATCGACAAGTTCTTTGCCGATCGTTTAGCAGCGGGCCATGTGAGGGAATCAACTTCCCCACATAGCTCTCCGACCTTCTGTGTGCGAAAAGCAACAGGAGGGTGGCGGATAGTGCACGCGTTTAACAAATTGAACGCTGCAACGGTACCGGCTCAGACGCCGATACCGAGGAAGGACGTAATCATTGATGGTATGTCAAAGAGTACCATCTTTTCGTCCATGGATTTGATGGATGGCTTCTATCAAATCCTAATGCGGGAACGGGATATACCCTATACCGCAGTTAGCACGCCTAGCGGCATGCTCTGGGAATGGCTAGTAATGCCACAAGGGCTCAGTAATGCCCCTGCCACGTTCAACAGATGTGTATCACATCTGTTGAGGCCAGTACGAGAATTCGCGCCGAGTTATTTCGATGACGTATTCATCCATAGTCGAGCTATGGATGGAAAGTCGGACGTTGAGGTTCACAGGTACCACGTCCGACAAGTTCTTACAATCATGCGAAAGCATCAATTGTATGCAAACCTCAAGAAGTGTATATTTGCAGCAAGCGAAATACCACTTCTTGGGTGCATCGTTGGTAAGAACGGTGTACGTCCTGATCCCGAAAAGATCAAGGCGATCACCGACTGGCCTGTGCCGGTCGATGTCAAAGGTCTTCGAAAATTCCTTGGGCTAGCGGCGTATTTGCATAAATATTCACGCAATTACGCCGAGATGACTGTGCACCTCTCTCGTTTGTTGAAAAAGAACGAGAGGTGGTTATGGAACGCTGAATGTCAACGCTCCTTTGAGGGTATCAAGCAGAGCTTGATACAATCCCCAGTCCTAGCAATAGCCGATCAGGACAGGCCATTTCATGTGGTCTGTGATGCCAGCGATTTCGCAATCGGCTGTGCATTAATGCAGTACGATCTTGAAGGCGTTGAACGCGTCGTCTGCTATCAGTCGCGTCAGCTGCAACCAGCTGAGCGGAACTATCCAGTGCATGACAAGGAACTCCTTGCCATGAAGTATGCACTCGCGAAGTTCAGAGTCTATCTATTAGGAGATAGACCCTTCGTTGTTTACACTGACCATGCGTCCTTACGCACGGCAGTGAACAGCCCGCACCTTTCACAACGAATGGCGCGGTGGTTGTCATTCTTTGCAGAATACAACTTTACGGTCGAGTACAAACCAGGGCGACTTAATGTCGTCGCTGATGCACTCTCACGTCGTCCCGACTTTGAAACAGTCGCGAAACCCAACAGTGAGACAGTCACTGTTGCGGTTATGACGTCCTCAGTTCCATCTACAATGTTGTATGATGATGTGAGGCGGGCTTACGCCCAAGATGGTGAGATAGTGAAGTTGTTATCACATCTCTCCCAACCATCCCGAGAATCGTTGAAACGATTGTCGCCTGCGTATCGATCTGCATCAGATCGATACACTACTCGTAACGGTTTACTGTATTATACAGCCGTTTCTGGTGACACACCACGTGTTGTCATTCCAGATGATACTGATCTGCGTTTGCGGATCATGTTCGAGTATCACGATGCTCCTATAGGAGGACATCGTGGCCGAGAGAAAACATATCTCACGGTAAGTCGAGACTTTTACTGGCCCCGCCAGTATCAGTTTGTGCGAAAGTATGTTCGCGCATGCGAAGTCTGCCAACGAGTGAAGTCAAGTCCTTCACTGCGTGCACCTTTACAGCCTCTACCGGTTCCGGCTGAGTGCTGGGAATCCATCTCAATGGATTTCGTCTTCGGGTTACCCAAAGACGCACGCGGGAATACGGGTATTCTCGTATTTGTTGACAGATTCAGCAAAATGGTACACCTTGTGGCTGTACCAGAGACAATCACGGCAAGTGGCTGTGCTTGTGTCTTTATTGACACCATCTTCCGACTTCATGGGTTGCCCCGTGAACTCGTATCAGACAGAGATCCACGATTCACTGCTGATTTCTGGCGGTCCGTGTTCAAATCACTCGGAACGCGCTTGAAGATGTCAACATCTGATCATCCAGAGTCAGATGGTCAGACGGAACGTGCCAATCGTGTCCTTGAAGAGATACTTCGAGGATACGTACACTCCTTTAAGAGTTGGAGTGAGTTTTTGCCAATGGTAGAGTTTGCCATCAACAACTCGGTGCATGCGTCCACGACACATACACCGTTTTTCGTGAATGGCTTACGCCATCCGCGTGTACCCACCTTACTAGAGTGTAACTCTGGTTTAAGGGGGGGAGGGACTCGCGCGAGCAAAAACCGATTTGGTTCACGCTCATCACGCTCTGACGAAGAAGTCATTGCGTTTGATGCCGATATCGATAACATCGATATCGAAGACAATGATCCCAGTGAGAGTGCGGAAGCCCTCACTGAAGAAAAGGTTGTTGTTGCTGCAGTGCGCTCACAGCACACTGAAGCTAACGAGTCATCAGATGAGTTCATACTGGCTCGTGAAACGGTAGTCCGTTTTGTGCAAGACTCCATCGCCGAAGCGGTGGATAAGCAAAAGCAAAACGCTGACAAGAATGGAAGGGCAAACACTCTTTTATTTAATAAAGGTGACTTAGTCCTACTGTCTACGGTTAATCTACCAAAGCATGTAGTGACTAACTTGGGTAGCAGTAAACTACTACCCAAGTACATTGGCCCATTTCGTGTATTGCACCGCCTAGGCAATGCATACACGATCGAGTTACCACGTAAGATGCGAACGCATCCCACGTTTTACGTTGGTCGGCTTAAGCCGTACCATCAGTACGCTGCTTCTTCCGATGAAGAACGCCCTTGCGCTCAAGCATCTCGCAGAGAGCCTTGTGCTCCCTGATGGTGGGCATCAACAAGGGTCTGAAGAGCAGCTATCTGATCCCGAGACCGATCAACAATCCCACGAGCTACCCTTAGCTCGTCACGAAGAGATGTCAGAGCTCTCTCGTTCTCAAGCTGAGCAAAGGCAAACTCAGCTCGATGCTTCGAGGCAGTGTCCACCATCTGGAGACGCCTATTCCGCTCATGCTCGAGATCGTCGCGTAACCCTTGCGTTACGCGATCAAAGAAGCTCTCGGGAACACACCGATCCACATGATCGTGTGGAGAGCGTCTTTCCTCCTCCTCCACCTCCATTAGAGGACTCTCGCGGTGGCCAGCGCTATCTAGTTGAGCAGCTGTTGAACCACCGCGACGTGAACGGACGTCGGACGAGTTACCTCGTCCGGTGGCGCGGCTATCCCCCGTCCTGGGATTCTTGGGAGCCCCGCTCCCAACTGATGGTTGACGTACTGGGTCTGGTCGAGCAGTACGACGCGGCACATCCTGTGCCGCAGAAGGACCGCCGGAGAAAGTCTTCCCGGCACGGTCGTAAAGGGATTTCAGGTTGTCAATCCCTTCGTACATCTCAGTAGAGACACGTACGCGCCACCACGGGCTGGTAAGGAGGTAAGCCTCCTTAGGTGCTCGTGCAGAGTTGTTCACACAACATGGGCACGAGTCTCCCCAAGAGAGGCAGGGTAATCCTTTCTCCCTTGACAGACGATGCAGCTTGTAGCGTGCACCTGTGGGGGGTTCGCTTTTCAAACTTATCACGAGCTTTGATAAGTTTGTCGTTCCAAGCGTCACGACCTACATCCTCGAGGTTATGGATGTAGGCGTTCCACGCCTGAAGTAGTGAGGGACCATCACGTTTGTGATTCCCACTGTACCATCGATGTCTGAAGAAAGCATCGATGAAGAACTTCATGTTCAGCGCGATAGTCTTTCGCGCTGGGGTCAAGGTGATGGATCCTTGACGAATCGAACAATCGTGTCTCGATAACGATCACTCGTCGTCGCCGACAAGTGATCCATGACGGATTTTGGAGGCATCCATGCCTTCTTTTCTGGAGCGAGACGCAACACATTGCGGTCCCGCTCTTCCTGCGACGTGCCGACAGAAGTACTGGCACCTCGCTGTGAAGTGGTGTCCATTGGAGAACCGACACCACTATTAGCGCCCGAGTCTCGCGACCTCGAGCGCCTTCGCTTCGGCGATGGTTCATCTGACTCATCAGATGAACCAAAGATGCTGCGACGCAAAGCATCGTCCATGCCACGCTTGGCAGGCGGCTTGGATTCAATCGCCGTCGATACGGATCCGTCATCCGTATCAGGAGAGTACGAGACACCGAGCTCGTACTCTGTGAAGACACGAGTGTCTTCATGACCAGCGCCTGCGTCAACAAGTGACACAGGCTGGGTCTCTTCAGCAACCGATGGGACATCAGTTGCTGTTGTTTCTGCTTCGGCGTCCGCACAGAGACGTGCAGACGCGCTCTCGGCGGCCTTGCTCGCGCATCGCATGGGCTTGTTTACCATGCGATGAAATGTTGGAAAGTGGACGCGGACCAACAAGTGCAAACCCTGTCCCAAATGATTTGGGACGAGTATCCATTTAGTCAATCAGTCACTAAAGTGACTGATGGTTAAGGGGGGGGTGATGTAACGGGGTGAATCGTTACATAACAATTTATAAGAAATTGTTAATAGAATATAACTATAAGAGTTATATTCTCAGAATATTGTCATAAGGACAAATATTCTGTAGCACTTACAAGTAGTTCCTAATTGGTTGATATAGGCCATTATATCAACCAACGAAGACGCGCCACGACAGACGCACGCAATGAGTGGTGAGCAGATAATTGATTTACACATTTGTATTTAGACATAGTTAGATGAAGATAAATAGTGATTTATTGCAGACATTAACTATTATAAATACAGTTCTACTTTTTACTCTAACCAAGTACTCGCTTCTTCTTACCGTCTTCCTCTGCACGTACGAGTGTACGTGAAGTTACGAGGCACCGCCTTATTCTGTTAACAGAATAAGTAGCTTGTACTGTCACCAGTACAAGCTTCAGGGTGCCCCGTTACAGTACTTACACAGCTTGTTCTGTGCACAATATGGGCTGGTCGACACCTAAAAAGTGACTTTGCTCTATGGTATGCGTCACACTCGTGTGCCAATGATACACACGAACATTGCATGCCGCTCATAGTCATTGACATCATCACGTTTTAGCAGTCCATGTTAAACTCTTACTTTGTGTGGATCTCATTGAGTGGCAGATGTAGCAACTGCGCTGTCCATACATACCAAGCTACTTGGAGTGGAAGAGGACTCTACTAAGTCTCTTCTAGCTTTCAGGAGTAAGCTATCCAATGACAACATCAAACTGCTCTTCAATGACCGATTATTACAGCTCGAAATCCGCCGGCTCATGACTCAACTTCCAAACGCGAATTTCATGACTGCTGCATTTCTTTGGGCTCCTTCATTTGTAATTTCATTCCGGTCAAACCTTCATGTCTTTTCAAACTACCTGATCAGTGACGTGCTTAATAAAACACGGAACTTATTTTATTTTGCATGTGCTTTTTGTGGATGCATACGAGACTTATGGCGTATGCACGGTGTTGTAGCGTAATCATGTTATACGTTGCGCCAACCAATGCCTAGTCAGCCGAAATTTACACAAGCTTGTATGCGGCGGATAAACCATTTTTAATTCGCAACGAGAGTTTTGTGCACAAGCAAACGCTAAGACGACATGGTTTTAAGCTAGACCGTGATTCAATTGTATGACAATCTCAATTGCAACAAACCATTATCGCACTGATCCAACAAACTGTAGTCCTATCGGACAAGTGTGCGCATCTCTTGTCAAATTATCGGTTCTACAAGTAAAAAAATGATGCAGCACTACTAGATACCAGCTTCGCTCTCTGCTTCGTCAAGGTGTTAATTGGAGGCTGTTTTTCGCATAAAAAATTGTTGTAATTCGGTTTCTTGCAATACTAGTTTGTGTGGAAGTTTCCCGATCCGTACCAGGCAAATGCTGGCTACCTATATCTGTGCTTCTGATTGTCCGGACAAAATGCAGCCCTTTCTACAGATTCATTACTATTTAGCTCACATCAGCTTTGCGCACATACACTACCTTCGTTGTTGCGACTTGAAGGCACCCAACGCCACAGGGATATGCCTTGTTGCAATGTGTGGACCTCATCAATTTCACACATCTGTACCTTATATGTCCTCTGCTGCTACCACACAGCATGCATAACTGTGCGGGTGCACAGTTACAGTATCTGGTAGGACCGCGTCCGTTAGTTCATCGCGTAGCAAGATCAGCAGCTACTTCTGCGACATCAAGCGCGGAAGGCGAGCAACGAGTGAGTCAGTTTTGCGGGTCTAGAATAGCATATTACACATCGTCACTGGCACCTGAACTCGGGGCACAGCGGTCACACTCTTAATAGTATGCGCTGACGAAGCTTCTTTATTAGCTGCAATTTCTTTGAATCAAGAGACTCCAAGACATGTAGTCATTGACAATTTCTTCAAGCTGTTCTCAATATTGCAAACACCATCGATCCATTTCGTGGAAGTGGTGATTATCTGTTTAGAAACTTTCCGTCGTGACCTTAAACAAAATGTCGATTCCTACTTTCCAACACGTGTACATGCTTTCGTGCCCTGAGGCTTGCTTGAGCTGCTTTCAAGGCGCTTACAAAGTCACAATGACATGTCATTGGTGTGAAGCAGACGTAAGCTTTGACAACTGCGTGTAATTATTGAAGATGTAGAGACTATTTATTGCCAGCCCGAAGGGTGAATCTATTAGCGGCTGTGCCACAATGCGATTACTGAGCTTTATAAATCGTATGCATCTGTCCGTCTGTGTGTTTGTAAATAGCCAGGTGTACCATGCGCATACTGAGTGCGATCTAGTCTGTACCCCCTCATCGGTATGGACATGTACGTAGTCACTCTTTGGCAAGGTCACCATTGTGGCGCACGCATATGATTGGCTTATAATTGATCACAAAGTGAATTTAGTCACGCACATCAGCAAATGCTGGACGCTCATTCTTCAGTGGCCGCTGTTGTATGGTGTTTCGCCACCTGATTCAGTTCTTTGAACTGGATTTCTTCTATCAAAGGACAAGCTCCAAGCTTGCTCCCCCACCTTACAGTTGCGATCAAATAAAGACCAATCAAAACCTTCTCGAGGTACTTCCGGCCGAATTCAAAGAAGGGTGGCGAATGGCTGAGATTTACTTGGAGGGTGGATAGCGCTTCCCCTATCGAACAGGATCGTTCAGGACGTAGTTTTACTTCTAGCTTACGAAATCCATAGAGTGACACCCTTCAACCGTCTCGACGCCTCTTTGATCCACAAATAGAAAATCTCTGATGGGTTGGCTGCAGAAGTATGCTACCAACTGTGGTCACATCGAGAGACGAAAGTATGGACATGACATGATGAACGATATCAGCAAAGGCAAAAGTCAAAGCAGTGTGAATGTATTCAGCAAACGAAAAATGTAAAGCTAGAAAGCGGGACGACGCGAGTGTCAACGGTCAAGGAACTGATCCCTTACGCCTCAAGCGTTTTCTTCTCGTCAACACAGGCCGGCTTATCCACGTTGTCAACAAATTGGCACTTCTCATGAAGCCACGGTGGGTAGGCGTGTAGCTCCATACCCTTGATGGGATGGGTGAAAGCGACCATGGGTCCAAGCTCTACATACTTCTTCTTTGCCTTCTCCGCAGTCAAGCCTTCTCTCAACCATCGATTGTATTTACGTTCGTGATGATGCTTGTTCACGTCGTCGAAAAATCCCGTCGAGTTCACTTGGCTCGCCGAGCTGATAGAGCTGGTCGAGCTTACCGAACTACTTTCGTCGAAGAAGTTGCCGTCCTTGTGGGATGGGAGTGATCCGTTGTTGCCCGGAACGATCTTAATGAAGATACCGGTGAGGTTGGAGGGCGGGATCGTGGGTAGAGAGTCTTCTGCTTTCGACTGAGGTTGTAGCTCGCTTTGTCTCTCGTTGTTCTCATCGTCGGCCGCTACAAGATTCTCGGAGTTCGGGGTTGCCACCGCGTCTTTGACAAAAACTAAGAGGCAGATGGTTGCCGCGGAGAGAAAGATCGATGGACGCATCGCGGGGGCAGAAGAGGTGTTCGAAGAGGATGAGACTTGGAGACGGTAAATTGAGGAATGACAGTTGCTTGGTCTACTGAACAAAAGTGTTTGGTTCGAACGAGGGTGTTGGTGGTCTGGGTGACAACGAAGTCGACAGAGAGCGCGACCAGGGGCTTTTTCTTCAAGTCCAAAAGCTGGTCGGTCACTCTACTTCTGGTCTTTTCCGCTAATCTTGAGCGACAGGTTCTTCCTTAAGGATGCATGCCTCTTTTAATTCACTCTCATCGTAGGCAACTCTAAGCACATCTACGTTTATTGCTAACGACACCTACATAATTCATAGGTTATCTATTCCGCTTATGTAAATTATGTTGACATAAGCAAAGAGAGCATCCACTTTTTAAAAGGAGAACAGCCTCAATTTAGCGAAAGAACATCTTTTTTATTTGGGCCCTAGTTGACTTAACGGTACACTGATCTCCTTTATGAAGAAGAATTCTCAACCTTCCTTTTACCTCCCTTTTTTTCAGTATCGAAGGTTGCCCGTTACCGAGCGCACGAGCGTGCTGACATTACGTACGACGGAAGGTTGTGTGCGAACACGGATGGAGTCGAAAGCATCGCGGTCTTGGCGTAGACCGTGCATTCGTTCTCACGCACGGAGCCTTACAGATAGCTTCTTGGAAGTGGATGTGGACATCACTTTGTTTTTGTATTGATGTTCGTCTTCTAGAGGTAGTTCAGTGACCCGGGAATTAAAATAGGTATGGTACATGTTAAATGTATTTTTACATGATCACATGCGCGCACATTATTGTGCAGTAACCTGTAAATTAACGCATATGAACAAATGCAGCCTTCGTATAGTGTATTTGTCGTGGCACACGCCGCGCCGCCGGTAATGCCGACAACTTTACATTTTCCATGCGTCGGACGTGTCTAAAGTGGCCGTAGTTTTAAAGTGTCGGCCGGGCTCAATTATGCGCAAGTTCTTGTCAAAGATGACCGCGATCTCACACACACTGCAAAAGCGTTTGGTATCCGCGGTCTTGCAACGACACTAACCACCCGTGGAAATATGATTGCGAGCCCGAAGGGTGAAGCTATAAGTGAGTGTGCGCAAGGATGAGTACCGCACTTTTGTATCTAACTTTTCTGTCCCTTCACTATCTGTCTGTGTCTGTAAATTAGGCGGTTAGGTGAACCTTACTCGTACTAAAGACGAATTAGCTTTCCCCCGTATAAGTCGTTAAGCATGATGAATGTAACTCTATGGCTAAGTCCACATTGTAATGCACGCACGTAATTGGCTTAAAATCTATCAAAGATGAGTATGATCACATAAGCAAATGCTGGACGCTCAAAAGCAAAAGCCCAAGCATGATGTACTATGTTATTAATCTAATTAACAGCATCAAACTCATTCTTCAGTGCCTGCCGTTGTATAGTATTTTGTAATTTTATATAGTTCTGTGAACAGAATTACTTACATCAAGGGCGAGCTCAAGAGCTTGCTCCCCTTTCTAAGTAATTTCTTTGCGTGCAAAAAAGAAAACGCGCTTGGTGCCGCGCGATATTGCGTGGACAGCGCTGACAGCAAAACCTTTGCGCACACCGTAGCGCTTCACGGAACAAAAATGTTCCTTTGACATCCGAATGGATCTACCGGTAGGGGTCTTCACAACTCCATGATATTATGAGCCGGTGCGAAAGGATTGACTGTATCAGTAGTGTCGTCATCGGTGTATGCAGTGACATTGATAGAATTTTCAAGAAAAGGAGCGACTGTATGTTCAACTTTATGAGCTGCACCACCAGAGGTGAAGATATAAGAGTTTATTGTTGTGTAGACGATAAACTAACGAAGACGGAAAAAGAGGTATGACTGAGGCTAACAAGTGGACGCAACCTTGTTAAAAGAGGATTTCCTCTTAGCTTTTGTCATTTAATTTAATTTAGTTAAGTGGATGGCTGACGAGTATGAAGGTGTGTATCTAAAGTTACCCCTAGAATCAAGCAGTTCGTGCACGACGTACGGGATTTAGGCAAGCGGCGCTCCTCCCTCAGCTACAAGAGAACTCGAACAACGAATGTTTCAGCCTCAGATGATCGAAGCTAAAGTTCTTGGATCAGCCGTAGCCGGTCACCCATAGTCGACAATGATGTATTGGCTTCGTATTAGAAGTGCAAGTAATAAAGTAGCTACCTTCTCGTTTATGGGATTCCGCGAAGCAATACTGGAGAAATAACTTTGAAATACGTTCCGTCCTCAACTAAATGTTGTATCATGTAAGCCGCGGCGAAACAACACCAGCACAATATAATAGCACTGAAGGTCAACGAATTCCACGATTACTTTTAGTTTCACTTATTCATTTGATTATTCAGAATTAGCTTTTTTCAACAATTGCTAAGCACTTATTTTTTGAATTCAACAATTAAATCAATAACGAAGTTGTTTTAATGTTTATTGAAGATTGATTGGATAATTTAATTTCTATATTTCTACAAAGCTCCTCTCTCTGGAGAGTGTTCCTCCGAGGTAAGATGCGTGGGTAACGAATGCCGCAGCATTCTCCATATGCAAACCTTCCCTGATGGCATTCTTTGACTGCTAGGGGTCATCGACCAGGTGTCGTCAAGTCTATGCTTTAACGAACAAATGTTGTCCATCCGAAAACACAACGCGTTTTTGTCAGGTAGGGGCGATACATGCAATAAAATGGTTTGAATATGCTACGAGCTAACTACAGGATGTATGTCGACTTGCGATGCGTTGGAGGTCGTGCGTCACGGACATGATGCATATGTTTTTAGAACCAACAGCTCCATCTGAAGACAAATGTTTCGCATCCACACACAACGCTGGCCTTTATAATTTTGAGGACACGTGACATGGTTGTGGCGTATTCTCTGTTCATGATATAAAGTAAGCAGCCTAGCGCTCTCGGATTGCCACCTACGAATAATTGTATGACGTCAGTGTTGTTGTGTAACTCACATTCGGTCGACGTTTGCTTTCTATGCATCACGGAGCATATAAAAAGGCTTGGCCGAGTTGGTATATATTTGGCAATAACGTTGCAATATGATCTTTTCGATTCGTGTACTGGATCCCTTGTATAGTATGCCGTGCTTTGCTGAGCAATAAATTCGTATCATGTATACATCCGGCCTGTATAGAGCCCGACTGTGCATCTTCCCGATTACCGGAATAGCGTTACCCTTACTTTCCGAAAGCTAGCAATATTCTGTTGTAAGAGTACGACAAAATCCCCGCTCTTATGCACTTCCGGCCACTTCAAGACACCAAGGAGAAGAAACTAAATATTCCACGGCATTGGTGTCGCGATATTCATAAACATCGGCAGTGTAACACCAAGTAGAACAACCGCCTTTCACGACCACAGTACAGCAATTTGCCGTCTCGTCACAGCTGGCGCCACAAAGCCAGTCCGGTAGCCTGCTGTCTGGTAATTCTTAACAAATGCATGCACCCTCAACAAGTGCCTTGCAAAGCATCGCATGGATTCGGTAAAGCACGCCAGGCAATGGTCGTCATTGAAGCTCAGTCGTGCCGACGTATTTTGCACGGAACGAGATCTCTATGCCACAAGATGGACATACGACAGTGATTTTATACGGATCGCAACCCCAGGATGCGCAAATGATAAGATTTTTATTAACAGAAGTCGCGCGACGCCGCACAAAAGCGCACTGAAGTCAAGTACGCACAAAATGTGGTCTGCTTCACGTGGTTGTAGTCACCGGTGAAATCACGATCGATATTGGGCTTCAATTTGCACGAGCATTCTTCTCGAACAAAGCTACGCACGCTGTCATGCTCTGCAACCCATCGTCTTGGTTGTAATTCGTGTGTGCCGAACTCACCAGTCTTATATAGAATGTATTCGGGCAGCCTCTACTGCAGGGTCAGGTAGCGAAAGGATCAGTCATGCAAGACAAGCTCATCTTTTGATGCTAACATTGACCAGGTATCTGCTTTCTTCTATCGTGTACGCTCCACTAGAGGAGCATAGGTAATTTTTTCTAGCGCGACTGGCATGATGACGAGGTAGCAGATCAAGCAGGCACGAACTGGAGTGAAATTGCTCATACAGTGGTGTACTGACACGAGTACTTGACCTAATCTGCGGGGCCTGCGCAGCGCTCAACACATTGTCACCGTGTCTTACCTCGATACAGCTGAGCATAATTGTTAAGGCTCTGCGGCAGCACGTTTACGAAAGCGACGCTGCACTCGTGACGAAGCCTGTCGTGGAAAGTAATGAAGCAATCAGGAACTCTTTTTCCTAATAAAGCGATCAGGAACTCTTTTACCTAATCGATGTACAGCTTATGCGCATCTTCCGATCGTCTAAGGTTGGATACACACTCACCGTGGCATATGCTCATTTTTACGTAGCTCGTACCAAGAGGGCAGCACAGTCGGCACAGGAAACACTACCACCATCTCGTACATGAAAACAACCGCCCGGTTACTGTAACGGGGTGAATCGTTACATAACAATTTATAAGAAATTGTTAATAGAATATAACTGTAAGAGTTATATTCTCAGAATATTGTCATAAGGACAAATATTCTGTTGCACTTACAAGTAGTTCCTAATTGATTGATATAGGCCATTATATCAACCAACGAAGACGCGCCACGACAGACGCACGCAATGAGTGGTGAGCAGATAGTTGATTTACACATTTGTATTTAGACATAGTTAGATGAAGATAAATAGTGATTTATTGCAGACATTAACTATACTAAATACAGTTCTACTTTTCACTTTAACCAAGTACTCGCTTCTTCTTACTGTCTTCCTCTGCACGTACGAGTGTACGTGAAGTTACGAGGCACCGCCTTATTCTGTTATCAGAATAAGTAGCTTGTACTGTCACCAGTACAAGCTTCAGGGTACCCCGTTACACCTGGTAGCACTTCGTAGTCCGTCCAGGACCGCGTTCACATCCAACATGAATATGTTGGATGATGAAGATGACCAAAGCTTTCACGCTACGCGTGACGGCTACTCCCATTTGAGCGATGTCGAATGGGATGCGGTTGAACGAATGGGTTCGACCATGGGCATCCATGCTGTTAGCGTCATGCTAGAGGCTCTCAATAGAGATGCCCAACATGCTACTATCGCCAAGTTCATTCAAAATGAACTTGACGCAGAACGCGAGAAAGTAGCCTTGCTTCACCAACAAGGTTCTCAACAAGCAGAGTTGTTGAGAGAACAGGGTGCTCAACAGTTTGAACTGTTGAGACAGCAGCAGGCTGCTGCTGGCGGGTTGATGCACTCGCGTCGACCCGAAACCTTGAAGATTGACATCTCAAAGTATAGGGGAGTCGAAGAAGACTCCCTCTTGAGATGGTTCGTCGAATTGGATGACGCCATAAGGGCGCGTCGCATCGACGACGGGGATATGCAAGTTGCATTTGCCCAGTCAAATCTGGCAGGACGTGCCAAGACTTGGGCACTGGGGCTCAAGTTGCACGACCCATATGCGTTTGGGTCGTTGGAAGTCTTCAAGTCGCGGCTCAGACAAACGTTTGAACCGCCTAGAGCTGAGTTCAGAGCTTGAACCGAACGCTTGAAGCTCAAGCAAGGCAAGCGTGATGTGCATGCTTACGCTCAACATATACGACATCTCACGAGTTGTATAAGTTCCAATCCGGTGGATGAACACACGTTGGTTTCGGTGTTCATGCAGGGTCTTGCGGATGGTCCCGTCAAGACTCACCTGTTCCGGCTTGAACTAGATTCACTAGAACAAGCCATTTCCATTGCGGAGCAGGAAGACTTCAGTCTGAGACAGGCTCGCGCCAGCTCGACATCATATCGTCAACCGAGACGAAATGACAACGGAGGTCCAGAGCCGATGGAACTCTGTTACGTAGAGAGCGAGAAGGCTCGGTCTACAGGCTACAAGAAGTTGCAGAGATGCAACAGATGTCAAAAGACAGGACACTACGCTTACGAGTGTAGTGCCCCTCGTCCAGTGTCTCGCGACACTGGGCGTAGTGACCGTCCACCCATGAGAAAGGGGCAGGGACGAGGGTCCGCAGTTGGTGCAAAGACGCAACAACGGGATGGACCGTCAAAAAACGGACAGGATCAGTAGGTGCGGAGCACCCTACTGGTCCAGCAACGTCAAGAGGATTTCTAGTCCTCTTGATGAAGGTTGCTCCCAACACACAAACGTTGTGCGTTGCTGCTCTAGGTAATGAGATCTCACTCATTACCTTGAAACTCGAAGTGACGAATAAGTTGTCCCTTCGAGCTCTAGTCGATTGTGGGGCGTCCAACAATTTTGTGCGACGCCAATCGCTAGAAGATGGTCACTTTATGTTTGGTGAATGTGACACACCTCCTACGAGGATGACGGTACGTCTTGCGACAGGCGCATCCGTAACCGTCATGAAGCGTATAGTGAAGATTCGCTATACGCTAGAAGATACCCAATATGACGATGACTTTATCGTATTGGATTTGGATGACAAATTTGATGTCATCCTTGGAATACCGTGGCTCAGAAGGTACGAACCACGAGTTAACTGGCAACATCGGACAGTAACGATGCCTGCCGCTTATTCAGCTGATGGCCATCTGATGAACGTTTTGGAGCGTCCACAAGCGTGTGGATGTAATACGAGTGAGTGCGATGGCCTCACTTGTGGTACGGTCGTTAGTACGACTGCACAAAACCTTAGTGTAACGAACTGTTACACTTCGGAGCAAAGTTCCGGCGGCTGTGAGGAAACACAGGCTGCGCCGAAGGTCCACCACTTGAATAAGTCGAGTGGACTGGGACAAAGATGTATCCCTAGCGGGGAACATCTAGAAGAGAAACAATCGATCGCTCAGGTTATGCGAAACGATAATCCTAGATCGACTGGAGAGTCTTTCGTAGAGGATCTCGCTGTGGTTGCGCAACCCCAGCTAGAGGAAGTAAAGAGAATAAGTCCCAAGATTACAAATACGGCGGAAATAAGTTCCCCGAAACCCGCGGGAATAAGTCCCCGGGAAGACGAAGGAATAAGTCCTTCGAGGCCTGAGGTAATAAGTCCCCAGGAAATGACAGAGACATTGAATGTCATAGTCAATAACGGATCAAGTGTAGGCGCTTATACACTTGATCTGATTGCGCCTCCGAAGTTAACTTCGGAGATCACTCAGTTGCCAACGCTCGAACATAAAAGGTTCTTGCGTGATCTGCGTAGTGGCAAAGTCAAGCAGATCTGCGTACTCGTCGCTGACGACGAGTGTGTAGCCGACAAAAGGTCAGCAACAGTTTTTACTGAGAACGAGAGAGTTCTCAGTAGTTCATCTATGGACGAGAGTGTCCTAGATGAAAAGACACGAATTGAGCGATATGATTCTCAAACGTGGGGATCGCTCAAGACAAATCCTCTTTATGAATATTTGGTTGAATTCAAGGATGTATTACCTGAAACTGTTCCGTGCGAGTTACCGAAGGATAAACGTATTCGACACGAGGTCGAGCTTGACCAGGCTCGAAGTACTGTGTCATGAAGCAGTGGCCACTGCCTCGTGAACAAGTACTTGCGATCGACAAGTTCTTTGCCGATCGTTTAGCTGCGGGCCATGTGAGGGAATCAACATCCCCACATAGCTCTCCGACCTTCTGTGTGCGAAAAGTAACAGGAGGGTAGCGGATATTGCATGCATTTAACAAGTTGAATGCTGCAACGGTACCGGCTCAGACGCCGATACCGAGGAAGGACGTAATCATTGATGGTATGTCAAAGAGTACCATCTTTTCGTCCATGAATTTGATGGATGGCTTCTATCAAATCCTTATGCGAGAACGGACATACCCTATACCGCAGTTAGCACGCCTAGCGGCATGCTCTGGGAATGGCTAGTAATGCCACAAGGGCTTAGTAATGCCCCTGCCACGTTCAACAGATGTTTTACAAATCTGTTGCGATCGGTGCGCGATTTAGCACCGAGTTACTTTGGCGATCTATTCATTCATATCCGTGGATGGAAAGACGGACGTGGAGGTTCATAGAATACACGTCTGGAAGGTTCTTACAATCATGCGAAAGCATCAATTGTATGCAAACCTCAAGAAGTGTATATTTGCAGCAAGCGAAATACCACTTCTTGGGTGCATCGTTGGTAAGAACGGTGTACGTCCTGATCCCGAAAAGATCAAGGCGATCACCGACTGGCCTGTGCCGGTTGATGTCAAAGGTCTTCGATAATTCCTTGGGCTAGCGGCGTATTTGCATAAATATTCACGCAATTACGCCGAGATGACTGTGCACCTCTCTCGTTTGTTGAAAAAGAACGAGAGGTGGTTATGGAGCGCTGAATGTCAGCGCTCCTTTGAGGGTATCAAGCAGAGCTTGATACAATCCCCAGTCCTAGCAATAGCCGATCAGGACAGGCCATTTCATGTGTTCTGTGATGCCAGCGATTTCGCAATCGGCTGTGCATTAATGCAGTACGACCTAGAAGGCGTCGAACGCGTCGTCTGCTATCAGTCGCGTCAGCTGCAACCAGCTGAGCGGAACTATCCAGTGCATAACAAGGAACTCCTTGCCATGAAGTATGCACTCGCAAAATTCAGAGTCTATCTATTAGGAGATAGACCCTTCATTGATTACACTGACCATGCGTCACTACGCGCGGCAGTGAACAGCCCGCACCTTTCACAACGAATGGCGCGGTGGTTGTCATTCTTCGCAGAATACAACTTTACGGTCGAGTACAAACCAGGACGACTTAATGTCGTCGCTGATGCACTCTCACGTCGTCCCGACTTTGAAACAGTCGCGAAACCCAACAGTGAGACAGTCACTGTTGCGGTTGTGACGTCCTCAGTCCCATCTACAACGTTGTATGATGATGTGAGGCGGGCATACGCCCAAGATGGTGAGATTGTAAAGTTGTTGACACATCTCTCCCAACCATCCCGAGAATCGTTGAAACGATTGTCGCCTGCGCATCGATCTGCATCAGATCGATACATTACTCGCAACGGTTTACTGTATTATCCAGCCGTTTCTGGTGACACACCACGTGTTGTCATTCCAGATGATACTGATCTGCGTTTGCGGATCATGTTCGAGTATCACGATGCTACTATAGGAGGACATCGTGGCCGAGAGAAAACATATCTCACGGTAAGTCGAGACTTTACTGGCCCCGCCAGTACCAGTTTGTGCGAAAGTATGTTCGCGCATGCGAAGTCCTTCACTGCGTGCACCTTTACAGCCTCTACCGGTTCCGGCTGAGTGCTGGGAATCCATCTCAATGGATTTTGTCTTCGGGTTACCCAAAGACGCACGCGGGAATATGGGTATTCTCGTATTTGTTGACAGATTCAGCAAAATGGTACACCTTGTGGCTGTACCAGAGACAATCACGGCAAGTGGCTGTGCTTGTGTCTTTATTGACACCATCTTCCGACTTCATGGGTTGCCCCGTGAACTCGTATCAGACAGAGATCCAAGATTCACTGCTGATTTCTGGCGTTCCGTGTTCAAATCACTCGGAACGCGCTTGAACATGTCGACATCTGATCATCCAGAGTCAGATGGTCAGACGGAACGTGCCAATCGTGTCCTTGAAGAGATACTTCGAGGATACGTACACTCCTTTAAGAGTTGGAGTGAGTTTTTGCCAATGGTAGAGTTTGCCATCAACAACTCGGTGCATGCGTCCACGACACATACACCGTTTTACGTGAATGGCTTGCGCCATCCGCCTGTACCCACCGTACTAGAGTGTAACTCTGGTTTAAGGGGGGGAGGGACTCGCGCGAGCAAAAACCGATTTGGTTCACGCTCATCACGCTCTGACGAAGAAGTCATTGCGTTTGATGCCGATATCGATAACATCGATATCGAAGAAGATGATGCCAGTGAGAGTGCGGAAGCCCTCACTGAAGAAAAGATTGATGTTGCTGTAGTGCACTCACAGCGCACTGAAGCTAACGAGTCATCAGATGAATTCATACTGGCTCGTGAAACGGTAGTCCGTTTTGTGCAAGACTCCATCGCCGAAGCGGTGGATAAGCAAAAGCAAAACGCTGACAAGAATGGAAGGTCAAACAATCTTTTATCTAATAAAGGTGACTTAGTCCTACTGTCTACGCTTAATCTACCAAAGCATGTAGTGACTAACTTGGGTAGCAGTAAACTACTACCCAAGTACATTGGCCCATTTCGTGTATTGCACCGCCTAGGCAATGCATACACGATCGAGTTGCCACGTAAGATGCGAACGCATCCCACGTTTTACGTTGGTCGGCTTAAGCCGTACCATCAGTACGCTGCTTCTTCCGATGAAGAACGCCCTTGCGCTCAAGCATCTTGCAGAGAGCCTTGTGCTCCCGATGGTGGGCATCAACAAGGGTCTGAAGAGCAGCTATCTGATCCCGAGACCGATCAACAATCCCACGAGCTACCCTTAGCTCGTCACGAAGAGATGTCAGAGCTCTCTCGTTCTCTAGCTGAGCAAAGGCAAACTCAGCTCGATGCTTCAAGGCAGTGTCCGCCATTTGGAGACGCCTATTCCGCTCACGTTCAAGATCGTCGCGTAACCCTTGCGTTACGCGATCAAAGAAGCTCTCGGGAACACACGGATCCACATGATCGTGTGGAGAGCGTCTTTCCTCCTCCTCCACCTCCATTAGAGGACTCTCGCGGTGGCCAGAGCTATCTAGTTGAGCAGCTGTTGAACCACCGCGACGTGAACGGACGTCGGACGAGTTATCTCGTCCGGTGGCGCGGCTATCCCCCGTCCTGGAATACTTGGGAGCCCCGCTCCCAATTGATGGTTGACGTACTGGGTCTGGTTAAGCAGTACGACGCGGCACATCCTGTGCCGCAGAAGGACCGCCGAAGAAAGTCTTCCCGGCACGGTCGTAAAGGGATTTCAGGTTGTCAATCCCTTCGTACATCTCAGTAGAGATACGTACGCGCCACCACGGGCTGGTAAGGAGGTAAGCCTCCTTAGGTGCTCGTGCAGAGTTGTTCACACAACATGGTAACGATTCTCCCCAAGAGAGGCAGGGTAATCCTTTCTCCCTTGACAGACGATGCCGCTTGTAGCGTGCACCTGTCGGGGCTCGCTTTTCAAACTTATCACGAGCTTTGATAAGTTTGTCGTTCCAAGCGTCACGACCTACATCCTCAAGGTTATAGATGTGGGCGTTCCACGCCTGAAGCAGGGAGGGACCATCACGCTTGTGATTCCCACTGTACCATCGATGCCTAAAGAAAGCATCGATGAAGAATTCATTCTCAGCGCGATAGTCTTTCGCGCTGAGATCAAGGTGATGCATCCTTGACGAATCGAACAATCGTGTTCGATAACGATCACTCGTCGTCGCCGACAAGTGATCCAAAACGGATTTGTGAGGCATCCATGCCTTCTTCTCAGGAGCGAGACACAAGACATTGCGGTCCCGCTCTTCCTGCGACGTACCGACAGAAGGACTGGCACCCCTATGCGAAGTGGTGTCCATTGGAGAACCGACACCACTATTAGCGCCCGAGTCTCGCGACCTCGAGCGCCTTCGCTTCGGCGATGGTTCATCTGACTCATCAGATGAACCAAAGATGCTGCGACGCAAAGCATCGTCCATGCCACGCTTGGCAGGCGGCTTGGATTCAATCGCCGTCGATACGGATCCGTCATCCGTATCAGGAGAGTACGAGACACCGAGCTCGTACTCTGTGAAGACACGAGTGTCTTCATGACCAGCGCCTGCGTCAACAAGTGACACAGGCTGGGTCTCTTCAGCAACCGATGGGACATCAGTTGCTGTTGTTTCTGCTTCGGCGTCCGCACAGAGACGTGCAGACGCGCTCTCGGCGGCCTTGCTCGCGCATCGCATGGGCTTGTTTACCATGCGATGAAATGTTGGAAAGTGGACGCGGACCAACAAGTGCAAACCCTGTCCCAAATGATTTGGGACGAGTATCCATTTAGTCAATCAGTCACTAAAGTGACTGATGGTTAAGGGGGGGTGATGTAACGGGGTGAATCATTACATAACAATTTATAAGAAATTGTTAATAGAATATAACTGTAAGAGTTATATTCTCAGAATATTGTCATAAGGACAAATATTCTGTAGCACTTACGAGTAGTTCCTGATTGGTTGATATGTGCCATTATATCAACCAACGAAGACGCGCCACGACAGACGCACGCAATGAGTGGTGAGCAGATAGTTGATTTACACATTTGTATTTAGACATAGTTAGATGAAGATAAATAGTGATTTATTGCAGACATTAACTATACTAAATACAGTTCTACTTTTCACTTTAACCAAGTACTCGCTTCTTCTTACTGTCTTCCTCTGCACGTACGAGTGTACATGAAGTTACGAGGCACCGCCTTATTCTGTCATCAGAATAAGTTGCTTGTACTGTCACCAGTACAAGCTTCAGGGTGCCCCATTACACTTCCGGCCACTTTAAGACACCGAGGAGAAGAAGCTAAATATTCCATGGCATTGGTGTCGCGATATTTATAAACATCGGCAGTGTAACACCAAGTAGAACAACCGCCTTTCACGACCACAGTACAGCAATTTGCCGTCTCGTCACAGCTGGCGCCACAAAGTGAGTCTGGCAGCCTTCGTTTAGATATCGATCAAAAAATGCATGCCATCAGTAGCGAACGTACAAAGCATCACATTCTTTCAGTGGACTATAACGGGCAATGATCATCAGGGAAGCTCAGCGCGCCGACTCGATCTTTACGGAAGTAGTTTTGTGAATCGTCGTCTGAGATAGACGTGGGACCGTGAATCCTAGAAGAGCGCAATCGATGTAGGCGAATGATAAGAACAAAAGTCGGGCGACACCGCACGCACTGCACTCGATTCATGACGCACAGATAATACCACTCAACATTACGTGGTTGTAGTTAAAAATGTAAGTCATGATCGATATCGGGAACAAAACTTGCACGCAGTATTCTTCTGTATTATCATATACTCTTTGGTCATGTTCTATAACTTGCCGTTCTGTCGGTTTTCCTGTAGGCCGAACTATTACGTCTTGCAAAGTATGTTCAGGCAGGTTCTCTCCCGCAGGGTTAGTTTGTAACGGGGCACCCTTTGTTTGCTGTGCCACGAAATTTTACGTAAACTAGTACGTGCAGAGGATGCTAATCTACTCAAACAGATCGTTTGAGTAAAGAGTAAAAGAGAACTTAATGTTTATATAGTAAAGCTATCAATATAACTTTTATATTTATCTAACTGTACTAAACTACTTTGTCGTATGACGACTACCTGCTCACTACTCATTACGCACGTCTAGCAGGGATTGGTGGTAATTTATGGTAGTTACGTCTTAATCAATCAATGTTTGAGCAGCCAGTAGTTTTCATTTAACAAATGGAAAATATTCCTTCAATATTATCCGTCTCGAAAATATTAATAGGGAATTATCACGCTAGACACTCTCCCTATTGACACCGTTTGGTGTCAATATCATGTAACGGGCTACTCCGTTACACAGTGAGTAAAAGCATTTGTCCAATAAGTTAAGCTTTATTTGCGTGGATGTGTGAGTTTGCGAGTGAGTGATGAGGTGAGGTTTATTCCTGTACGCAAACTTTTGTTTTATTATGAGGGTAGCCAAAGGTACTGTTATCACTTATGCAACGAGAAGAGGATAAAATGATGAGTAAATTGTTGTTAGCTAGGTCCTTAGTTCGACGTTTTTACTTAAGCCTATTCATATCGACTCCACGATAAAACTAACTAACGATGAGATGTACCTCATCGTTACACACAATCCCATTGTGTACTCTCTCCCATGTTGTGCATGGCATAGAAACATTTCTATACCATCAACAGTTACACACAATCTTGTTGTGTCGTCCTTTCCCGTGTAATGCACCTCTTGTCACCACGATCGTCCCATCTGCACATAGCACCAACACTCTCCCTCGATTAGAAGTCTCTGATAATGGCCTTGTCCAACAGTGAATTAAACTTCTTTTTCGAAATCGGCTTTTTAAGGAAATCTGCCAGCTATGACATAATTTCTGTTTACTTTAGCACGATGATCTTGTCTTTCACTTGCTCGTGCACAAAATGGTACTGATGTCGATATGCTTAGCTCGACTTTGATACCCGTCGTTCTTAGCGATTGCGATTTCACTCTGGTTGTCTTCGTGAATTGGTATCGCATAGTTGATCTTCACTTGCATCTCCTTCAGTAAACTTTTTGTCCATAGCACTTCCTGTGCACACAAAGAGAGAGCCATGTATTTGGCTTCGGCTGTACTCAATGCCACACTCTGCTGCATCTTCGACTTTAAGATCACTGGTGCGCCATTGATCATTACTACAACTCCAGATGTCGGTCTGCGGTTGTCCTTGATACTTGCCCAGTCTGCATCCTTATACGCACTCAACTACAAATTATCAGAAATAACTTCAAAAACAAATTCCTTTGTCCTTCGACATCTTCAAATACCGCAACACACAAATTGCAGCACTCCAGTGTTCTTCACGTGAAATTTCGAGGTGCCGGCTCAGCTGGCACACTGCTTTTGAGATATCTGGTCTTGTGCCTGATGCCACGTACAATAAAGACCCAACCAACGACCTACATGGTCGATTCTTCATTCTTGGGTCGGTCTTGTCCATCTTGACCAAAGTTTGCCCTTCAACACATAGATTCGATATACTTTTCGAGTCGACTTGATTGAACTTCTCGATCATACATAATGTGCACGATCCTTGGCTGATCTTTAGTCGTCGATCATCTTGCAGGTATTTGACTTCGATTCCAAGAACAAAACGAACACTTCCTAGTATCTTCATCTTGAACCGACGTAAAAGTTGATCTGCCACAATTTTAATCGCGCACATCAATTCAGCTCCGATAAACCGATCATCAACATTTAGTGCAGCGTAAATCCACGATCCTTTTGTATGCTTGACAAAGGTACATGAGTCTGCCACACATAATCGAAATCCCAGATTCACGAAAAATACGAAATTGTCTTGAACAATGTCATTGCCGCTTGCTATAATCCGTATAGTCTGCGGTTTAGTTTTAGTACTTGATCATGACCTGCTTGTATACCCAATATAGGGTGTACGTATACCTCTTCTTTAAAATACCGTTTAAAAATGCAGTGTCGATGTCATACTGATGGACGAACATCCCCTTTTGTCAGCACACCGCCACAAACACTCGAATTGAATTAAGATTCGCCACTGGAGAATATGTCTCCATAGAATCCACGCCGTATGTCTGCCTGTAGCCAAGTGCCACAAGACGCGCCTTGAAGCGCTCAATTTCACCAGATTTGTTACGTTTGATCGCGAAAACCCACTTGGTCCCAATCACCTTTTGTCTTGGACATTTCGTTTCAATTGTCCAGGTGTTCTTGTCTTGTAATGCCTTTAATTCCGCTTGAATAGCCTTGTTCCATTCATCGCATGGGGTGATTTAAGAGCCTTGTCGTATGTCGTTGGGGTTTCGAATGCCGCACACGCTTGTTCATATCCAATACGAAGTCGCTTCGTTCCACACTCTTGACACTCTTGACCTTAATTATATTTTCCATCTAGAATGCCCATTAACACTAGTGCTTGAGATGGCCCGCTTTTAGTTGATTAAAATGGAACCATAGTAGATTCTTAAAATGACCCATTCACCATCTACTGGCTTGTTTTGTTACAATCTGTCCAGATCTTGAATCTTGTTCACTCATCTCTTGCAAATCTTGAATAATCGGTACATCATCAATTTAGAACGTAGGGCCAGATTCGTAAGACCCTACTCGTCCATGTGTCGAAGTGGTATTCCGTGCTGGTAGATCTTCCACAGTCGTTGTACCTTCTTGCATGTGAATACATTGCTGGATCGTGTCACCATCATCCACTTCCATATCTTCAATCTCGCTTGGAAGTGCTTGATCAAAAGAAATGACATCTTTATCATGGACTGTGCGAATTTCCTGCTGACTTGGTCTGCTATGTACTTATATGTACTAAAGAGGCGGTCGCTCATCAAATCATGCTGACCTCGTGGACGTCACCCTTTTGGTTTCTTGATCCCAAACCCGGTACCCCTTACTATGGTCAGAGTAACCTAGAAACATACAGCGATACGCCTTTTTGTGGTTCTTCTTGCTTTGTCGACATGTGTATATCCCTTCGCACCGAAAACACACATCGCAGATAGATCAGGTTTTTGTCCGTTAATCATTTCGAATGGTGTCTTAATCGGATGACTGGCACATGGAACTCAGTTTGTCACGTAAACCGCTGTATTCGTGGCCTCCGCCCAACAATTCCTGTCCACTTGCATGTGACTTAGCATACCTCTTGCTCGCTCCGTTAGCGTCCCGTTTATTCGTTCAGCCAGCCCATTCTGTTGCGGCGAATATGGCACCGTCGTCTGGTGCACGATTCCGAACTTTTGACACATTCCAAATGAACGTCTGTTAATGTATTCTGTTTCGTCTGTCTGTCCTTATACACTTGATTTTCTTTGACAATTGATTCTCCATCAGTGCCTTGTATTCGACAAAACGATCAATAACTTCGGACTTTTTCGATATGTAGTATGCGACTTCATATCTGGAGAAATCGTTGATAAATGTCACAACGAATCTTGACCCTCCTTTAGACTTCGTTGCCATGGGTCCCATGACATCACTGTGTATGATCTCCAATTCTTACTTAGTTTTCACCTTCTTGTGAATTGACTTTGGGAAGGTCTTGACAGTTGACTTGTCCATCATGCAACCTTCGCATATCTCATCATCATTATGACCATCCTGAGTCCTATTTATCTTCAATCCATCGACGCAGTCTCCCATGTCTTGAATCAGTGTCGTAGTTAGATGGCCTACTCGTGCATGCCACACCTTCAAATCGGCCATTTTTGATCCGCTGCTTGTTCTGTGTTCTTGGTTAGCCTATTGACACACGTTCACTGGCTCAGCCGGGCTGCACTCTAGCACGTACATCTTGTCTCGTCTTGGTATACTTGCAATCACCTCAGTTTCGCTTCTTGTTTGGCATCTCAAATCTGAGAAGATGACTACAAGACCTTTCTTTGACAGTGCCGAATTCGAAAGTAATCTTCGATCTAGAGTGTCTCCTCAATCCTGATTACGTCTCCTGTCTGTAATTTCACACGCACTGTCCCGATACCTTGAGCTTTTACCTTGTTTCCGTCTGCGATAGTGATCATAATTGAATCCTTCAGTGAGTTTATCTCTGTGAACTCTTCTTTGTCGGGACACATGTGGCTGCTAGCGTCACTCTCTAATAACCATCCAGCTGGCGTCCGGATTGACGCTGTAAATGCTTTTTCTTCTCCTGATCGCTTTTTAGTTTCTTGATCAGCCTTGCAGTCCTAATGCTTGTGACCATATTTGTTACACAGGTAACATCTTCTCCCAAAATTGCCATCTCTTTGACCTGTACTTGATTGTCCTTCAAATCGTCGAGGTCCATTCTTGTACCTCGGCGTATAAATTGTCTTCAACGCAACTTCATGGTGCTCCGTTCTCACCATCCCATCACACTCCCGTCTTAGCATCTCCTTCGCATGAAATAGTGTCACATCAGCCATGTTTTCGATGATCTTGACAATTGGGTCAAAGTCTTTCGTTAAACTACCCAATAGTATCACCAAGTTCTCATCTGGTGAGATTTCTTGACCGACGGCCTGCATACTCATGCACAGCTCGTTGGTCGCAGGAAGTGGTCCGTTATGCTTCCTCCTTTGGCCAACTTAAACTCGTGCAGTTGCCGTCGCAGCTGTTCACGATTGTGCATACTTTGTCGCAAGAAGAAATTCTTTAGTATTCCCATGCCTCTGCAGTTGATTTCGCGATTCGAACCATTGACTGCAGGTTTGTGCTTATCATCGTCGTCACGATCGCGAAGGCCTTCATGTCATTGACTTTCCAAGTTGACGCAGTGACGTCTCCTTCTTCTAGGGCCTTCATAGCATCCAGGTCAATAGCCCCTTCTTTGCCAGCCTCATTCTCGCGTTGAACTCCCACACAAAGTAGTTGTCTTTGCGTAGTATGTCGTTTGCGTCGAACGCAGTTGGGCTAATAATCTTTTGTTTTATTATGAGGGTAGCCAAAGGTACTGTTATCACTAATGCAACGAGAAGAGGATAAAATGATGAGTAAATTGTTGTTAGCTAGGTCCTTAGTTCGACGTTTTTACTTAAGCCTATTCATATCGACTCCACGATAAAACTAACTAACGATGAGATGTACCTCATCGTTACACACAATCCCATTGTGTACTCTCTCCCATGTTGTGCATGGCATAGAAACATTTCTATACCATCAACAGTTACACACAATCTTGTTGTGTCGTCCTTTCCCGTGTAATGCACCTGTTGCCACCACGTTCATCCCATCTGCACATAGCACCAACACAAACGACCCGCTATGCATGTTCTGCTAGCAACTAAGTCCTGTCCGGACAACAAGGTACATATCTAAATTAAGTATTTGTTATCGGCCAGCCACCGTACGCTGAGCGGGTCGTAGTCTAAAGACGGCTGTATCCTTAGCGGTCGCAGCGGGACCTTTGGGATAAGAGAGCTTGTTATGAGCATTTTTAATCCAGTGAGTAAGGCCAAATTCGAGCATTGTTGTTACCTCCTTAACGACCCGGCGATCCGGCGAAAGGTGCACTTTATGAGAAGTGAAGGATACCATCGCAAAATTGGTCAGTCGGTCAGCCATCTTGTTAAATGTGTGGTTGTGGGCCACCAGCTGTCAACCGCAATAACATAAGCTTAAGGTTGTGGCTATCGGAAGGACAACGCCAAGTGAGTGATCTGGTGAGTGATGGGCTCAGATGTGGAAATTTCAAGGGCGCTATGTTTAATGACATGTAGGGGTGTAGTTGTTCACCTTAGTCTAATAAGTCATTTAGTGGTAGTACTAGTCAAAAGAAACATGCTTGGTATGATGATGCTAGCGTTTAGCAGGTACCTCTTTCCTATTATCGTGTCTGCTCTGAACGTGCTTTGTGCTTGTATATGTTATACGCGACTGGCACGACGACGGTGTCGGAAGGGTTGGTATGCACAGAGCTAGAGTGACATCGCTTGGGGTTGTTCACTGACAAGAATACTTGATCAAATTTTTTAGACCTGCCCAGCGCATCATGGTTGTCACGTCTCCTCGATGCATGCGAAGCTTTACGTGCTTAAAGCTTAAGCCCAAATGGCAGCCACTTCAATTCATGCTTGCTACGTGCGTCGAATAATCGTGCCTTATTTTCGCTTGCGTGTGACAAAGTGACGCTTTACGTGTATGAAGGCCCTCTTAAAGCGATGAAAAGATCAAGATCTTCTCCATTTTGTCGCTGAACAGCTTGATTGCAACTAGCAATAGCTTAAAATTGGGAACGATACTGACGGTGGTGTACGCTGCTTTTTGACTCAAATTGTACCTTTCAAGGCAGCAAGGTCGACACTGCCGACTATCACCTCATCAGATCTAAAACCAATCGCAAGGTCATTGTCAACGTCGTAACGCCACCATTGATAATGTGGCATGGATATGACTCGAGCTACGCCACGTGGTATATAGGATGTTGGGACAAAAGTGTGTCAACAATGCTATGTGAACAGATGGGGGACCGACTATCTTACTCGACCTACCACATATAGGTCGATTGTTCAGTACTTGGTTCGCGTCGCAACTTACCTTATTTCGTTCTCGCTTTGGAAAAGACACTATCGCAGTTATAGTCTTGCCTTGTGTAATCTTACTTTGCGCGTGTGCCATGGGCTGAAAAGCCCAATTCCCTGTACTAAATGACAACTTTTACAGAACTCTTCGTGTCTCTTGGTCTTTTAAAGTTTTTAGGATGCATCCTTCAATGTGTTATGGCTAATTTTGATCAACCAAAGCGACCATGTCTCCTGTCGCGGTCATGGTAAGCAAATTAGCGTGGGACCTAGTTGGACTTAAAATTCGTTCCCTCATCCTAGTCAATATGTCTGACTATGACAGATGCTTGACGGGACGTTTACAAATGCTTATCCGGTGTTCGATACGCGGCACTAGATTTACGTCGCAAACGCTGCTGCGTCGTATACGTCAAGACCTTGTATTATCATAAAAACAAGACGAATTAGAATGCTTCAAGATTTACTCTAGCATGATGCTACATAAGTTGCCAGATTAAATCGCAAATTGCTGCATCACTCATGACTACAGTGACACGAATTGATTGGCTGCAGACTAGAACCCTTCTACTAAGAAGATGTACAACTGCAGCCTTTCCAACAGTATGTACCGTGAAGGTGGCATTTTTGCCGTAACATCTATGATGAAGTCCTTCCTCAGTATTGGTTGTTAGCCGGTACCGTTACACCATTCAACTCGTTAAATTCGTGCACTATCCGCCATACTCTTGTTGCCTTGCGTACACAGAAGGTCGGAGAGCTGTGAGGAGGAGTAAAATCCCCCACATGACCCGCAGCTAAGCGATCGGCAAAGGACTTATCAAAATAAATTTTATGATGACGAGGTGGTGAGTACTTCTTAATGACACAGTGCTTCAAGACCGGTTCGAGATCGATTTCGTTTAGAGTGCCTTTATCCTTCGCATGGTACGGTTCCAGGTAAAACTCCTTTGATTTCGATCTAATCCAGATATAAACGATTTTCCTGAAGCGACTCCCAAGATTGAGGCATGTATCGCTCAATAAAGTTATTCTTTCGAGGGACTTTCGCCCATCGATAAGCTGCAAAGAACCCGTTCTTTATAGGCGAATACTGTTGCCGAGCGAATTTTGGTCCCGTACTCGTCGCCCTTAACGAGTCTACAGAAATGTTTTACCTCGACACTGTATAGAAATTGCAGGAACCGTTTAGGTACTGGCCTTCTCAGACGCAGCCAGATACTCTGGTCAAATTCTATCGTTGTGAATTGAATGATTTCTAAAAACGTGTTCGGAGGCGCGTTTAGATCAAGTGTATAAGCGCCTACGATTGACCGTCATTGACCAAAATATACAATGGCTCGGTTTCTTCCTGGGAATTCTTATCCACAGGCTGCTGGGGATTTATTCTCTCAGGTTGAAGAGGTCTTGTTACCACATCGGTACCTTTTTTGAAGAAATTCTTTTTCAATTACGTGAAGAATCAATCTTTTGACGTCTTCTAGCTATGGTAGCGCTACCACAGCCATGTCCTTTATGGTCGATGTTCCAGGCGACCTGGGACCATCACGTTGCCCCGTGTGGGCAACCGTTTATTCTTACTTGTATGTTGCCCACTACGCTTTCGCCCTGTCCCGATCCGCCCGACCTTTTCTAACGGTTAACCTCCGGTGCTTTTGTTGCATCCGCACAGCCGCCGGCAGCTTCCTCCACAGTGTGATTGGTTGTAACACTGTGATCTTGTGCAGTCGTACTACGACTGTACCGCAAGTGAGTCCATTGAACTCATTCTTAGTACCCATAAACGTTTAAGGACGATACCAGAAGTTCATCAGATGGCAATTTGATAAACAAGTGGCGGGCATCTTCACGGTTCGACACTGCCAGCTGACCCTTGGCTCGTACCTCCTAAGCCACGGTAACCTTAGGATCATATCAAACTTGTCATCCAAATCAAGTACGATGAAATCACCATTGTACTGGAAATCTTTCAGCGTTTAGTGGAGTAACGCAACAACTTTCTCAAAATTATCGATGCTCCTATGGCTAGGCGTACCGTCATCCTCGCAGGAGGAATGTCGCGCTCAACAAACTTGAGCCTACAAGTATATAGCGACTGGTAACAACACAATTGTTCATTGTCCCCTAGTCAACTAGAGCACGAATTAAATTTTCTTTTGTTACTTTTAGGTTTAAGGTGATGAAGGGTGCCTCATCACCAAGCGCGGAGATAAAAAGTAAAGTTAGTCTGGAGCAACCTTCGTCAAGAGATTTGCAGTTTTTCGTGAGATTTCCGGATCAGTAAGGCAATACGCTCCTGCCCTGACCTTTTATTAAATTCCGCCGCGTTGTTGTGACTTCGCAAAAAAAGATTCGGATTCGCGTCCGTTGTCCTTATTGGTAGACGGTAGGATACTTCACTTAACGTTTCAGGATACTAAGCATGAAGTTTTACAAATAAAGGGTAGCGTCCTAACTTCTGAACTCGACTTTAATTTTGCTATCTCTTACCGCTTGCAGAGCGAGGTCTAACGCTCTCTGTACGTCAGAGGTCCATAGCGTAGGGACCGCCCGCCTCTACTCGCCTTAAAGGACGAAATAAAGTCAAATTTGTGTGATTCTGTCTTACACTGTGGTACTCTTGCAGCACGGTTTTAATATCTTACTAAAGTGACTTCAACTCGATGCTTAAGAGGAGCATTCTCGTGGGACCAGTATAAAATTCTGTAAGAAATTCGTTATCAACACAAATTTCTTTACAGATTTCACTACCATACAACTTGCAAGCTAACGAACGTGCTGAGCGTAAGATTGAACATCACAATTACCCTGCTTCAGTTTCAGGAGCTATTTTCGAGCCCTAAACTCAGTAGGGATGGCTTGAAAGTGTGCCTGATCCGGGCATTAAAGTTCGCCAAACATTAAAACACGTTTAGCTCGTGTAAATGAAAATTAGGGCCCAAATTCTGGCACTTCCTGTAAAATTGGCAAATCTGGCTTGCATTTCCTCACTTGCAATGCATCCAGCCTTTTTGTTATCGTCTACTTCGAGATACCGTTTAAATGAGAGTCTACTCGACTCCTCGGTGGTGATTGGATTCAACCGTCAATGTTTCGCGTCGCCGCGTGAGTGACGAGAACTTGACGCGTCTCGATTTTAGTTGATGTAGCAAGGGTCACTTAAAATCGAGGCGCATCAAGTTCTCTATGAAAAATCGTGGCAATTACGTAATGCTGCTGCTTCCTATCCCTTAAAAAAGCAGAGAACAAAGTGTCTTTACAACAATTAAACTTATTCTTTCAGACGCTCTCCACTTGACATCATAAAAGGAATTACTTTAACGGATGCCGTGAAAAGTTTCGTCGCCGTCATCGTCCAACCTGTCACGTATAATGGTTTTTGTGGTCCTAGTACTGGCTAAAAAGTACTAAAATGTGAAATGGAGAACCGCAGTGTGGTGAAGTAAGTTATCGGAAATGATGGACTGAAGAGTCGATGATCCGGACGAACATGAAACCTCGCGGCCGAGAAAGGGACCGGTGACTTGGGAACACGGGTAGGGAGCGACCGTTGGGTCCAATCGTGACGAGCGGAAAAGGAAGGTTACTGCCAACGAGGTCAAATTGTCTAACGCTGTTAGTTAAATGGTACCGACATGGATCGTATCAACCACTCGTCGGTCGGCATGGTCGCCCGACGTGGAACTCGAGCCCTCATAGGTCGACCTGGCCACCCATTGGTCGGCCTGGTCTCTCAAGGTTTGGTGGATCCTGGCCACTCATCATGGCGAACCTAGGTGCAAGGCAAGGATAGAGTAGGTATTTCAAAGCATAGGATAACTGTAAACTCTAATCAATTTGCGATCTCAGTAGCACGACGTGTCGTGAGCTAAGAAACTTGTAAGTCTACCGACCTGTTCCGGGTCAGAGATCTGTTTGGACCACCCGTCGAATAGACAGTTGTCAGTAAGACACAAGCGTAAGTAGAACCCCAGGAAGTACATACACAAGTGTAAGTAGAACCCCAGGAAGTACATTCGCCTGTGAGTATGTAGAGTAGCACACCCCAAGTCAAGCCCGCTTTAGGAAGCGTTCTCCATACCCTTGTGTAAAGGGAGAAGACATATATAAGCCAGGAGATTAACACACCTGAGAGAAGTAATGGCCAGGCGCCACCAGCACCTGAGACAAATAATTAGAAGACCACTCTCGACCAAGTCGATCGAGTGGCCGCCTACATCGGACCCCGACCGAAGCATATCCGCTCGGCCCCGCCAAGGTTGACCTCCATCAAGGCCGACCTCTACATCATCATCGAGGCCTCCAAGAGTGAAACTTGTTACGCCTACGGGTACACAAATTAAGTCAACTTCCACAAGCGAAATCGAAGAACTCCCTCTGACGGTCGGTAATCCTGTAGAGTGAGTGGTTTATAGTCTCGTCAAACAGTTATGACAACCCACTTTACCAGTAGCAACACAAAAGACTACCAGTATGGAGCTCATCTCAACGACAGCAGTGTTAATGGTGCCTAGCTATCTCTGTAAACTGTGCTGAAGAATGGAAAGAAGTTAGAAACTGACCTGTGTTTGTAAAAAGAAAAACTGCATCAATAATATTTAAGTTTTAGATACTATCCCATGCTTAGCTTGACCTTTTAACATTTTCTACAAAAACGTATGCTGAACTCCTTCTTACCACTTACTGCTCACTTCCATCTTTAATTGGACCGCTAGAGATGAATGATATGTCAGCTCGTATTAGCATATGTGTGAGTGCTTCCAAAAATGTTACCCTTGATGGTAACATTCACGCATATTTTAACTTTTGTGAAAGCATTTTAGGTAAAAAAAATTGAGTTTTGATTAATTTATAATAGGCTCACCCGGTAAAAAAAATGATCTTGATCGATTACGCCATTATCAAAAATTGCGGTCGACTACTTTTAATTTATAGTTTTTCGACATCTAATTAAAAAAAAATTGTAGTCGGACGTGGTATGGATCACCGTAAGCTCTTACCGTTTTAGTTTATTAAGTTGTTGGCTTAGCACACTTCATACATTTTTATCTGCTAGAGGAACAAAACTTTGGCTGCTCCAGCGTTATGCGAATGGTAATTCGCCCTTTTTTATCCTCATTCACTACTCAGCCAATCACGTACAGGCATATTGTGTGTTAGTGACAAAAACCTTTAATGACATATCAAAAGTGATCAAATGATGAAGCCGCACACATAATAAAAAACAATTTTTAAAAAAAGACATGCTACACCGGATAAAGATAATAAAAAATATATACCAACGTTATTCAAAAACACATACACGGCAAGGGACACTCCGTATCGCATTTAACACTTTAAGGTTCACCGAGGAAAATTTACAGACAGACCCTCCACAGAGAAAAAAAGTATAAATTTTTAAGGTTTTATATTTACCTTACGAAGAGTCACCAATACTTCTACTCTTCAGGCTTGCGATATGAAGCATGAATAGCTCTTTTAAACCTAATTACGTATTTTACAGGGAGCTTACAAATTTTCTCACCTTTTACGAGAATCTCGAGTATTTTACTAGTCAAAGCAGCTTCGTTATGTGGTCGTCCTATTATAATATCAAGCAACATCTAAGTAGGTATGCTGATAGTCACACACTCGTTTCATCGTGTTGAAATTAGACTGTACCGAAAATTGTTGTTCATTAATAGATTCTAGAAAAAAGTGTCATGCTCAATACCAACGAAGCTTCTGATATGATCGGTTTTTTCCGAGAAGCCTGTTTTAACAGACGAGCGTTCAAGCTGCACGTGTCCATGTGGAATGGATGAGCGTTTTACATCTTATTAACACTCAAATCTTGTTGATTGGAATGTTGTCACGAGGTTAATCGTGTTTGTAAATATTACCGTAAAGAGTAGCATTTCAGAAGCACTCACACATTGGCCGATATGGGCTATCATATCAGTCCGCTTTAGCGGTTTAATCGGTGGTGGAAGCGCGCAACGAGTGGTGAGCAAAAGTTCAGCGTAGGTTTTGGTAGAAACAATCGATTTAAATTCAGACAAAACTTAGATTTAAGAGTAGGACTCAATTAAAGTAAATCAGTTGAACTTTCTACTTCTACTCACCGCGTCATTCAATATCTGGTCATCCTGTGCATGTACGTTGTACGTGGAGTGACGTGCGGCACTAGCTTACACTGTGTTAATGTAAGTTGACTTGTACCGTGTCAGCACACGTTAGCAGTGCCCGTTTTGCATTGGATAATTAGGCTGGACTTATGGTTTTGACCCCAACCGAAGCACACAATTTTTCAAACATTCTGTCGGAAGCCCTCCATCGATAGTATTCACGTAACGTCCTAAATTGCAACTACTGTTGAAGGTTTGGATGTCGAGGTAGATTCGACACGTGCAAAGATATCAGGAAAGTAATGGGTAACATGATTCGTGCATACTTCTCCTACAATAAAAAAGGCATATGGGGTGCAGTTACGGCTTCACTTCTACAAGCATTTAGGCGTTGAAGCCAACAAAAATGTTTAGTTAAAACTGATCTCGCTGTATGCATGTTTTTGAGAGAATTTTAGTCCACCGTCGGGTTGCCATAAAAATTTATAGGGGTAGAGCCTATACCTCAACGTATAATTTGAAACACAATGTGCTTCTAGCGAACCCCTCTAAGGACTTTTAAAAATGTCATGCTTGTAAGCGGCGCCATTTGAAACGAAAAGTTTGTTAAAGCCGCGAGTTCCCAATGGGCATATGTAGTATGTCTACAAAGCGGGAGAGTTATTTTGACACATAGAAGTAATAATGCGAGCATTACTGTAGGATTCGGCAGCATCCCATATGATGAGGCTTAGTGAGCGTTATGGTGACCATGCCTTATCAATCCACGCGAGCTTGTTTTACTGCGCTATGCAAACTGTACAAGGCGACAAAACCTGCGGAAAAAGCATCGGAGTTGTATTTTAGGTCCACTGATTTCTAAGATAATTTGACGTTTGTGAATTACATTATGTTTGTGATAACAAAAAAAGTTAGAGCGTAGAGGATTTATGGTACGCCTCGAAGTCAAAAGGAGGTCCTTTTACACTATCTTCTGCGCTGTAGTATTACTCTTGTACAGCAGGCCATGCAATAATAATGGAGCAATAAAAGTATAGCTATGGCACATTGTTATCATGATGTATGAACTCATGACTCAAAATTTTAGTTCAAAAAAATTATTGTTATCATATGCATGATGTTTAAATGAGATCTAGCATTAACACTAAATGAGCGGGACCTTATATCAGAGCTTAGACGAAAAGATAGTGGGAGAAAAATTTTACGATGTTAGCAATTTGACATCATCGTGCCAAACTTGCTACAACACACATCATTCAAGCAAACTTACTGCGTCTTTGGTCGCACCTACACAAATAATGATACTAATGGTCAGAAGCGCTTTATGTCAAAAACTGCTATAAACATACATACATAGATATATAGATATTCATATATGGATAAAGCAGGAGATTACACGCTGGCGCTCGACCTTGGATATGTGAAATTCAGTTCAAGTAGATGAATCAATTTGTAATATCTACGTTTCGTTTCAGATAATCAGCTGCTAGGGATATTTTGGGAGTCTTATAATATAAACTGAAACTGCTGTTGGTACTCGTGCTGATTATTGTGGAAAACGAATACTGCGATAGAGACTGAAATGCTTATGTGTAGGAGCGCCAAAGAAAATTAAATGCGGCCTACGACAAGTTGTAAATGAATGATGAAGAGAAATCCGATAGACACAGATAGTATACTACCGAGAGATATTATTACCGTATTCTCTTTCTTTTCGAAAATGTTCATTTTCATAAATCATATTTTAAGTACTGCTTGTCGAAGGCGCTAGACTGCCGCTGACGTGAAGTGCCGAGCAATTGCTTGCTACCACTCTTTCCATTCCAGGTCATATTCTTTTAATTTAACACGTGTGAGCCTTGCTGAGTCCCTATGACAATCACTTTATACGCTTTTGTTATCAGTGATACGATCAAAGAATGTCACCTAATATGTAGCGGAGCTACCACAGCTCTAGAGTCAGAGGAAGAATTTACGGGTGAAGACAGAATCTTACAGCCAACAGTCTTTTAGTTCTAAGGAACTAATATATCAAGTTAAAGAGTCGGCTAGTTCTACGGAGCTTAGCGCGAACTCTTTTAGCTATTAGCTCAGGCTACTGTATTTCTAAGGGACTACATGCACAATGTGCAAAGGGGGATACTGAAGTGTAAGGACTCTCTTACCCACGACAGTTCTACAGAACTGTCAAGCGAAATTTGCGAAAGGATGAAAGTCTACGGACTTTTGCTCATTATGAGAACTGAGTTCATATAGATTTTGTATCAAGTAAAACCCTACTTCAAGTACCCTATATTCTACTAATCTAGAACTGATACAAATTCTAGAATTTGAAATAAATGCATGTGTGGCACGTCATTCAGTCATGAAATGGTGAGGGATCAAATTCCTTCGACAGCAATTACCGTGATCAAAGAATACCGACTAATCGATGTTCTCTATTGATTTAAAATCTGAGGTCATACCTGTCTCCCGTATTACATGTAGTAGGTCTTCCAACAATTTAGCGAATGACTAGTGTAGATCCGTTACACCCACCCTCACCAGACGTACGTAACCACAAAAACGTCACTTGACTTGTCTCCTCATTCGTGTTGTCACTTTGTAACTTTTCATCATGGACCAACTGAGATACCTACGGAAGATAAGGCTCTAGCACGAATTCCTTGGTGTCGAGAAAGTGAATACTAGCAGTGGTAGTAATGCCGCCAATCAGATGTATGAGCAATTCGAACCCAGCGCATCTGTGCATTTCCGTATATCACTTCCGGCCCCGAATCCGTTTTCTGAAAGTGGTGCCGCGACTGCGCTTACAGCGCTGGGTGCGATGCCTAACATGGACTTTTCCATCATTAGTACCCCACTTGACGAGGAGCAACAACGCATAATCGATCAGAAGGAACGCACACGGCGCAAGTAAGAAATTCTGAGAACTTTACAGCGACACCGTGAATACACATTTAATCCGCCTGACGTGGTAGAACGCTTATGTCAAACAACTGGCCATACTTTTTCAGGGTGGGCCTTTGGCCCCGAGGCAAAAACGCCCACCGAAATCAAATATCTTAAGGCTCTTCAGGAAAGGTAAATGGAACCCACTGTGATGACCTTGGGTGAGTATCGAGAATAATCCAGAAGCAGGCCAAAGACACACTGGTTCCACCGATTAAGAGTATTCCCGTCTCAATGTCTGAGGGTGAGGAATACGCCTCAGAGGATAATGCGTTCACACGCTGATTACATGGCGTTCGATGCCTCAGTAGTATGATAGCGCTAAGAGCAAGTGCTAATAGAAAGACGTTCTTCTGGAGCAAAACGTTGCTTTACTTCGCGAAGTTAAAAGCCATAGGCCGACTGAGGGGAATATCTCATTCCTGCTATGCTTTGGCTGCTTCTGCAGCCGCAGATTCAGCTCTGTATTCAGACACAAACCCGCTTGTTATCACTCTGACTAGTGAGAAGCGTGGTTCTCGTCAAGACGGGCCAAATCGTAGCGCTTACAAAACATCCACGGTGCATGGGCATTTTTGCCGAAGGGGTATCTAACACTCTCCTGAGTTCTAAGACTCGTGATACCAATAGCACTTCACTCGGTATTGGTAGTGACCATGACGACGACGTCGTTAAAGTAACTTTTAGACTTAAAATTGGAGCTTTCCATGACTATTAAGCAGCGCCGGTGGCGGTTGGTGTATCGGCTGAGAGTCACTCGAATCTGTTGGAAGATGTAAATAGCCTCCGTAAACCTTTGGGCAAACCCAGCGTGGTCTGAACGAAGCGTTATCTCGTCTGGCCGAGCTTAAAGGCGATCACGCTCGTCTTCAGAAAATAAAGACACGTCAGCCTCGTGTTTAAGCACAACTTGATATTTTGACCTGGATGCAACATCCTGAGGCAACGTAAATGTAAGTGGCGCTAGCGCCCTCAAGTCAACAAGGGACGGATCCTGGAACGCCATTTGCATTTCAACATAAAAGACGGGGTGAATACGCAATTTGCGCGATAAGCTAAGTGTATACGAAGGCCTTTTTGGCCTCGCTCGTAAAAGTTCCGATGAAAAGCGGACGCAACTTCATCTTAAAGACAGCAGACGCTACATTCGTAGGTTTGATTTTAGCATTAAGAAATCCTTGGTTTCCGACCTCACTATTCTTGATAAAAATATTTCCATTGGCATTAGCTTGCTCATTTTATTTATCTTGGCTACCAGCCATTCCGTCACGCACATGTCGTAAGACATTCAATCGCGATGCGAGAAATACCCAACCTGTTCTTGAACAGTGACAGGGATGAAACCATCAGGCATATCGGCTTTCCCCTCCTTATCAAGCCCTGAATCACGGGATGGTAGAATTAACGGAACGCGGGGGTGTTTAAGACGGTTAAATAGGAACGGTGTATAACCAGTCGAGGTAGGTACTGAGTTGTTCGTACTAACTTCGATGACCGGGAGCATGGAGCTTCAACGCCGAAGCGTACCAGCGCAAACGCTGCGTAAAGTGTCACCCAGTACGCTTTAAACACGCTCAATGTGACCATGGGTCTGCGAGTGATCCGCTGTGAACATGTCCATTCTGGTGCCCAGCACCTTGAAGAAAGACTTCCCGGTATCCAGAGGATCACGGTCTAAAAAATTGCCACAATCTAAATGAGCTGACGCGTGACCCGCTCAATAAACAGCTGTGCTGTGTGTCTGCCATCGATCGAGTTTGGCACATTCGCTAGTGAGCCATCTTGCTCAAATGGTCAACGAGTACCATTTTTTTATGCCAGTGTCGCCATACGAATCTTTCGGTAGGCCAAACACAAATTCCATGCTGATGGACTCTCAATACCCAGCGAGAACAGGTAAACTCGCCAAAAGTGCAGCCGCAAGAGCGGAAGGTTTAACGCGTTGAAATGTTTCACAGGTACGCACATATGTGCTCACCCATTTATGTAATTTGGGCCACCCATGACCATGGCTAACCGCGCTGTATGTCATTTCTCGACCGAGATGACCGCTCAAAGCTTTATCATGCACCTCAAAGAGGATGCGATACTTCATTTTCATATCACGACAAACTACGATGAACGAAGAATCCGCTGTATCCGTGCTATATCACAGTACGGCCATTAAAGAGAGAAATTAGATGTAGCCCCGCACGTATTTGTGCCGACAACTTATCGTCCGAGTCTTTAAACTCACCACAGCCTAGTTCGCGCAATAACGCGACACATTGTTTGTACGTTAAAGCCACACGGAATAAACCAGGGACAGACGACGACAGAGTCGTAACATGAGCAAGATTATAATCGGGCCTGCGTGACAACGCATCAGCCATAGCAATTTGCTTGCCCGGGTTACACTTCACCTCGATAATTTATTTAGCAAAGAATGAAATCCAACGGTCCATACGCTGTGAGAGGTGAGTTGACTGTGTCGCAGTGCGTAATGACGCATGATCTGTATAGATCACAAAAGGCTCAAGCGAAGCAGACGCACTCTAATTATTACAGGAATGTACTTTTTGCCGGTATCTTCTTGTTATGAACTGGATAGTTCTTGACTGCAGCTTTCAGCTGGCGCGACTCATACGCGATGACGCGTTAATTCCCATCGACATCTGTCTGCAAAACCACACTTTCTTTGACAAAAACAGACGCGTCACAGACGACACTAAAAGGTCACTCCGCGTCACGCAAAGCCAAAATTGAGGCACAAATAAAAATATCCTTGACAGCCTTGAAATCTTAGGTCTAGACTGTGTCTTAACACCATACCGCACCCTTTTAAGGGAATTTTTAATGGCCTTGCCATATCAGCACAATTTGCACTGTACGTGCCCAAGAAATTGGCTGAGCGGAGCCATTTTCGCAAGTCCTTTTGGTTTGACGGAACTGGCCAGTCAACGATTGACTTAAGCTTAGCAGGATCATTCCGCAGGTCGCTCTTCTCAATGAAGCACCCTGGAAAAGGGGGATTTCTTCAGCACCAAAAACGCATTTAATTGCATCTGCATACAATTTACTAGTTTGCATTCACCCAAGCACTGCTCGTAAATAGTCCATGTGATCCTCTACATCTGACTTTCCTTGTTCCGCAAGGCTATGGACAACAATGTCGTCAGAATTGGTTTGTGCATATCCTTAAAATGGTCGCAGTAACTTCGTCACGAGACGATTGAGCGTTGCAGGGGAATTAGACATCCCTTGGGGCATAACAAGCCACTCCCAAAGCATGCCAATCGGCGTACTAACAGCTGTGAGCGGAACATCACTCGCTCGCATGAGCAATTGTTAATAACCATCTACCAAATCGAGTGCACTGAACAATATACAACGCATTATAGCGTTCTGAAGAACATTCTGTCTAGGAATAGGTGTCTTTTCCGGTATAGTGGCTACGTAAATCTTATTGTGAGCCTGCACAGTACGCCACGTACCATTAGGCTCTCTAATACAAAACGTCGGTGTCGAGTGCGGAGACTTGCTCTCACGCACCATGCCATCCGCGTGCTTTGCACGAAAGAATCCGTCAATGACGTCAAAATGTTCCTGAAGCAACGGCCATTGCCTTGTAAAACCAAATTTGGTCCCAGGGACCAGGTCAATCTCATGACGCACACCTCTGTCGGGAGGTAAAAGTAGATGGTTTTCATAACACACCACGTCCTGAAATTTCCTAACCAGGAAGTAGAAGGGATAAGAAGTATTCTTCAAGATAGCAGATCCACAGCGAACACTGAGTGCAATTTCAGTATCCTCAAGGATTGTATCAACTAAAAGGGATGTCGAGTTCAACTCTAGGTCAGGTATAAGGACCACCAGATCAGGCAAAGCACTGGCATTCAAGGCCTGATGAAAATCCACAGACATTTCGTCTAGCTCTAACAGAGCGTTTAGCAATGAATGAGCCTCGAGGCCAGCTTCTCGATAATACCGCCCGTCACCCCATCGACTAATGAGTACAACTGTTTACTGGTGTGATGTTGCAATATGGCAGATGCCTTTCACATTGCAGCAGCAATCTGGCATCGCTGGTGTCTATGCAACGATACTGAACACTTTAAAGTGGAAGGACCATCCGATTCCACGAGATGAAGGTCATCTTCGATCTTAGCTAGCTTTATCTAAGAGCCAATGTCATCACCGACATTAATTGTGGTGCCATCGTGGTCGACCCCACTCTATGATTTTTTTCCACGAGATTCGCATCCGATTAACATGGGTCCTGATGATGAGACGTATCGCCAACAATGTCATTACCGACATCCAGTGTGAAAATATCATGGCCGACATCACTTAGTAGATTATCCTCCACTAAATCGCATTAGATAAGAAAGGCTCTCGATGCCTTGGTGAAATGCCAACAATGTCACTACCAACATTCAGCGGGGTGCCATCACGGCCGACCTCAATCAGTGGAGTACGTGACACTGCACATGCACTATTCGGAACTGGCCCTGGATGCCTTGGCATATTTTCAACAATTTCATTACCGATTTCCAGTGGGGTGCCATCACGGCCGACCTCTTTCAGTGGAGTACGTGCCACTCCGCGCGCATCACAGGGGTCACAACCGGGATGTCTCGGCTCCAGGCCACCATTGCTACTAGCATTCAATAAGTTACTATTACCAGTGTCACTCAACTAATTATGTGTCGTTTCACTATTGTAAATGACAGTAGGATATATAAACTCAGACACACCAATGTCCAGCACAATAACGTACTCATTCAGTGGTTGGCGTTATTAGCGCTTTTGTTGCCCAGAAAATGTAAGTTCATGACTCTCTAAATTTTCTTAATAAACTATGCGCGTTTTGCCCAAGGTATTTGACGTCAAAAAAAATTATGGTTCATGGCGTTCCAGCCGAGCCATCCTAAAGATAAGATCATCTCTTGTGTTTAAATCAAGGACAAGACAATGTTCGATGCTATCGAAGTCCAAAAATTTACGCCTAAGTTCAATGGAACTTTAGGTACGGTGACACCGTTTCTGTCGCCAAGCTAACATAGAGCGATAACATCACCCTAGTGCGCTTTGAGCACCTCAGCGCACTGCTGACATCCCTTTAGGGATCGGCGCCGAGCATGGTTGCCCGACTCCCCAGCGTCAATCTAAATTGGCCACGGCTCTCCAAAGCCCTTGACCTTAGCCGATTCAATCAACAAGCCTGGCTTATACTCACGTATCTTGGCGAACTTCACGAGTCCCGTCTAGAGCTAAGACCTGCTCTGTCTCGACCACCTATAAATTCGGCAGAGCCTAGTTTCTCCCTAGTAGGGCGTCCCGCGCCTACTGGGAGTGGGTCTTTTCCCGCTCCGTTCGTATTTTCGGGTTAAGAGACGGATTGCGGCTTCAGTGACTTTGACGTGGTTTCCGCAGCGGACACTGTGGACGCAAGTGTTTGGTACTACCGCACGTGTAACGTCTACGAATATTACGTTGCTGTTCAACAACTTAAAGCTCGGATTCTTCTTCTTCTATTTCAGCATGGCTGAGATCCTTAAAATTATACCCGTCAAGTGATATTCGGGCATGCTTATGAGTGCCATAGCGATCGGATTTACACATGAGCTCAGATTTCAACTCGATGGCTACAGCCTCTTCGAAGATTGAAAGGTGGGACGGAATACTTTCGTCCTCGCTGTAACATGGTAGCCCATTAAATTATGTTGACACCAAACGGTGTCACTCGGGAGATTGTCTAGCGTGATAAATCCCCATCAACGTTATCCGAGATATATAATATTAAAGGAATATTATCCCCTTTTAGGATAGAATTCGTGTGCTGCTCAAAGATTGGTTGATATAAAACAAATCAACCAAGGATACCACCAATCGCTGCTGGACGCGCGCAATGAGTGGTGAGCAGATTGTCGTCACATGACGACGCAGTTTAATTTAGTTAGACAAAGATAAAAGTTGCACTGATAGCTTAATTGTATCAGATATAGTTCTCTTTTTACCCTTTACGCAAACGAGTCGTTCAAGTAGATTAGCTTCCTCTGCACGTACTAGTGTGCGTGAAGTTTCGTGGCACCCCAACAAAGGGTGCCCCGTTACACCTGGTAGCACTTCGTATTTCGTCCAAAGACTACTTAGTGTCCGTCCAACATGAAAATGTTGGACGTAGAAGACGACAGCTTTCACGTCACACGAGAAGGCTACTTTTATCTGAGTGACTCAGAATGGGAGGTAGTCGATCGCATGAGTGTGCTCATGGGCGAACCCGCCATCAGTGGTATGTTGGAGTCTCTAAGCAGAGTCCAGCAACATGCTGCTATCAAAAAGTTCCTACAGGGGGAACTTGCCGTCGAAAGATAGAAGATAGGCTTCCTACATCGGCAAGGCTCTCATCACTCGATGGGCGGGCCAAAGCACAAGCGTCGACCCGAAACCTTGAAGATAGACATCTTTAGGCACAAGGGAACCGATGAAGATTCCCTATTGAGATGGTCTGTCGAGTTAGACGACGCCATCAGCGCCCGTCACATCGAGAGTGACGAGATGCAAGTCACCTTCCCTTGTCAAATTTGACGGGACGAGCAAAGACTTGGGACTTAGGGCTCAAGCTTCACGAGTCAAACGTGTTTGAGTCGTTAGAGATCCTGAAGCCTCGGCTCAAAGAGATGTTTGAGCCGCCGAGAGCCGAGTTCAGAGCACGCTCTGCACTCTTGAGGCTAAAGCAAGGCAAGCGTGCCGTGCACGCTTACACACAGCACCTACGCTACCTTGCGAGTAACGCTACGGAAAACCTTGTTATTGAGCACACGCTCATCAACGTGTTCATCTACGGCCTATAGTATGGGCCGGTGAAGACATACATTATCCGAGAGGACTTTCATGAGCTGGAAAAGGCGATAGCGTATGCGGAACAAGACGACTTCATCCTGGGACAGTCTCAGGCTAACTCATCAAACTATCGTCCGACGAGACGACCGGAAACAGGAGGTCCCGAACCAACAAACCTCTGATATGTTGAGAGCAAAAAACCTCGCTCTCTGAGTCACAAGCAAACGGAAAGATGCCATCGCTGTCAGGAGATTGGCCACTACGCTCGTGAGTGTAGTGTCCCAATACCGCAACACGTCCAAAGACAGGACGTGATGACCGCCGTTGACCAAGGAAAGGTCCGAGGCGCGGGTCCGAGGCGCGGGTCCGACCATGTCGCCAAGCCACGACAGCAAGTCGGACCGTAAAAAACCGGTCAGGGTCAGTAGGGGCGGAGAACCCTGCTGATCCGGAAACGTCAACAGAATTTGTAGGACTCTTGACGAAGATTGCTCCCAACACACAGTCGCTGTGCATTACTGCCTTTAGTGATGAGGTGTCCCTCATAACTTTAAAGACCGAAGTGACAAGTGTAATGTCACTTCACGCCCTAGTTGACTCTGGGGCGTCGAACAGTTTTATTCGACGCCAGTCGCTAGAGGGTAATAGTCTCAACTATGTTGAGTAAGAGTTCCCTCCAACATGGATGACGGTGTGCCTTGCTACAGGCGCATCCGTAACAGTGAACAAACGTGTAGTGGGAACACACTAAACGCTTGGAGGAAAGCAGTACGATGATGACGTCATCGTACTAGATTTGGATGACAAGTTTGATGTCATCCACGCTCTGTAATGGCTTCGAAAATTCCAGCCATGGGTTAGCTGGCAGTATCGATCCGTGAAGATGCCTGTTCACACGCTTGTGGACGCTCCAAGACGTCCTCTGATGAACCTCTTGGAGCGTCTACAAGCGTGTGAATGTACTACGAAAGAGTGCAATGGCCTCACTCGTGGTACGGTCGTTAGGATGACTGCACAAGATCACAGTGTAGAAGGCCACTACACTGTGGAACCAGCTTCCGGCACCTGTGTAGCGACACAGGCTGCGCCGAAGGTTCACCGCTCGAAGAGATTGAGTGGACTTGAACACGGATGCACACCAAGAAGGGTGCATCCGATAATAGAGACTAGTGTTGTTCAGGATGAACAACACATTAAAGCAGAATCAACTCACAGAGAGTCGATCGTAGAGCAAGCCCGATCGACTGCAAGAGAGTCGATCGAAGAGGACGTGACATGTGGTAGTACGCCCACAGTCAGCACACGTATTGATAGAAAGTTCCAGCGTTCCTGAGAGTGATAACTCCCGAGAGAGTTATGTTGAGGGTGTGGATCCCCAACCACCTGCGGATGCTTTTTCCCAGGAAATCACCGAGACAGTGAATATCTTGATGAATTACGGATCAAGTGTAGGCGCTTGCACACTTGATCTGATTACCCCTCGAAGTCAGCTCTAGAGGTAATAAAGTTTTTAAAGATAGAATCTAAAAGATTCTTGCGAGATCTGCGTAGTGACAAGATCAAGCAGATCTGCGTACTCGTCACAGAGGACGAGTGCGTCGCCGATATTCGGTCGGCACAAGTGTTTTTGCTGAGAACGAACGGGCTCTCAGCAGCTTATCAACAGACGAGAGTGTCCTCAATGAGAAGACTTGGATCGAGCGATAACACGTCTCAATCTTGGAGGTCTTTGAAGACAAATTCTTTGCATGAGGATTTGGTCAAATTCATGGATGTTTTTCCGGAACCCGTGCCATGCGAGCTGCCCAAGGAAAAAAAGCACTCGGCATGAGATTGAACAGAAGCCCGGTTCGAAGTACAGTGTCATGAAGCATAGGCCACTGCCTCGTGACAGGTCACAGCGATCGACAAGTTCTTTGCCGATCGTTTAGCGGCTGGTCGTGTGAGGGAATTAATATCCCCACACAGCTCTTTGACCTTCTGTGTGCGAAAGTCCACAGGAGGGTGGCGGATAGTGCACGCGTTCAACAAATTGAACGCTTCGACGGAACCGGCTTAAACGCCGATACCAAGGAAGAACTTCATCATAGATGGTATGGCTAAGATTAATGTTGTGGAGTGGGGTTCGCTCATTTTTTGAGGCGATCCCGACTCTTCACTAGCACCCAGACGACCGACGAACGGAGGGGTACTCCGATTCCGCTTGCACTTGTTTCCTCTTCACCTTGTGTACCCGTCGTCAGATCGGGTTGCACTCTTCTAGATGAGCTCGACGAGATGCTAAACTTGACCGTTGTAGAGATTGGTGCTGATCGGGTCGAAAATCCTCACCCGATCGCGTGTTCTGGGTTGGAGCTCTCCTAGAGTCGCCGTGATCTGCCCTGATTACCTTGTGCCAAAATGTGTACTTGAGTCGCGAGCCTTTCTGGCCACTTGAGCCGTCTCGCGATCTTGTACTTCAACCGATACGGTTGGCTGTGTCCGATAGCAGTAGGGGTGTGTTGAGAGTCCTAGCACTCCTGGCCAAATAGCTACAGGAGTGATCGTTCTATCCTTGATGTCGAGATTCTCAGACGCCGGGAGGCCAAAATATCCAACCCGGGAGAAGATCGACACGAATGTGTTTAGAAGCAAATTGAATTCTGTTTAATGTTAACCAATTAGACCCTCACATCTTACCCCTCTAACTCGGAAAATCAGATGCCACGCGTCACCTCTACAGATCGCTCCTTGTATCCATGTGGCACAGACCTGACACACTAACCGTCTGATCGCATCAGGGCATGGTCCACGCCAGATCGCGGTCCCTTGATCGCGGCCCCTGATCGCGTTCCCCTGATCGAAGTCCCCTGATCGCGGCCCCTGATCGCAGCCCCTGATCGCGGCCCCTGATCGCGGTCGACTGGTTGCAGTCCCTCAATCCATAAATCGCGGTCCCCTGATTGCGGTCCCTTGATCGCGAACCCTTTCGCCTTTCTGAACCGTTCTGAACGGGTGAAATATTTCCGTGAATGATCCCAACGGTGCCATCCATGTGATTGGTCCTAGTCCCACGATCATTTCGCTGGTCCTCACTCCGTACTTAGGCATACGTTTGAGGTTTTACGAAACCGATCTTGATCGACTTTACCACAATCGCCCCCTTCACAAATAGCCGATCTGCAACATCTGGCTCGCTTGTGCACGTTTGAGTCACCACTTTCCGTTTCATCCTCTCGTTGCCTTCCATGATTTCCCCGTCGTCCACGCCCATCTTGCCACCAACTAGTTGTGCGCCATCTCCCTCGGTGGTGACTCAATCTTATCCCGCACCTTCGGTCGGTGTCGACGTTTCGCCACGCGGACACCCAACTGGTCCCGATTCCACTACAGACGCGGTTGAAGGTACCTCGGTAAGCGGAGGTCCGATCGGCCCTGCTTCAAGACTCGATGCTGTTGTGAACCTCGCTTCAAGTACGGAACCGATCGGCTCCACGTTGACGCTTAATGTCCTTGACAGTTCCGCTGCAAGTGACGAGCCGATTGGGGTCGGAGAATCTGCTACAACCACTGACCCGATGATCTCCGCGTTGACGCTTGATGTCGTCGACAATTTTGCTGCAAGTGGCGACCCTATTGGGGCTATTCCGTTGCCGACCACTCGAGTTGAAACACCGATAGTTCACGAAACGAACGCGGTTGGTATAATCGCTGGACTTTATCAGCGGCTTGCATCCCAACAGTATCTTGTGGATAGCTATCGTGATCTGGATCAAGCGTTGCGGGAGCAAACTCGGAGGGGTGATCGACTAGAACGGGAACTCCGTTCTCTTACCGAGTCAGCCTCTCCTTTTGCGATCTTCGCTCAAACTCGTTGCAATCGCCTTCGTCTGGATTTGAAAGATGCACTCGCTGAAGTCGCTTTGCTTCAGGAGAGAATTCGCGCGGGGGGTTGCTACGAGCAGCAAATTAGCGACCTAAAGTCGAAACTTCTGAAAACGACTCGATCACTTTATCCGTTTAAAGAACGTTCTGATCTCGAGTTGGCTTCCTTGAGACGACACATGGATGAGGGGAACGCTCGATTTCAAGCCGCACTCTTGAAGGCCAAATCTAAGAGAGCCAAGTACAAGGCAGACTGTACCAAGGCTCAGACCACGGTTCGCCATCTGCATGCTGCTTTTGCCGCTGTATCAGTGGAGCGCGATCAACTTCGGGATGATCTGGCTGAGTTGGAAGCTGATTATGACCGATCGCGCTCCATGCTCTCCGATTGTGACGATCGGGTGGGTCTGCTTCAAGCTACTATCTCGGGTTTGGAGCTAGAGCGCGATCAGGCGTTGCGCGATCGCGACGCTCTTCGAACGAGCATTGCCGCGCTCGTTACCGGCCCCAATTTACCTCCTTAGTCCCGTCCAGTTAAGACGGCCCCATCTACGAGTGCTCGTGTCAAATGCCCTAGTGCTTCCGCTCTAACTCCTCCTCCGCGGACCAAGAGAGCCAGAATCGAGGCTACCTCGCAGTCGGTCGTCAAGGTGACACCCAAGACTCATTCTCCGACTGCGTCCGGTTTCGTCGCCGAGCCTTCTCCGCCGTGTAAAACTTCGGTGAACAACCCCTCCCGATCACCCCACAGTTCCGCACGGTCTCAAGCAAAACTTACGCCCAAGACGCCCGCTCTTCCCGGACCTGGTGTTCAAAAAGGCAAAGGCAGAGCGCGCAATCCGACGCCTGCTCCAGCTAGCTCGGATGATGACGATTTATCGGATTCTGGGCCTCGAACCTTGGCTGCACTCTCCCGATCACGCTCTTCTTCACAGCGTAAAGTCCCGTTGGGTAATCCGACGACTCCGTCTTCTACGTTACCAGAGTTGATCGTAGTGGATACCTCTAGCCCGGATGTAGATTCCCCCAACTCCTCAGTTGCCGCTTCCCTTAGGCCAAAACCCAAGGTTTCCAAGGTCGACCTGTTTGGCGAAGCTTCTAGCAGTTCGGAGGCTCCAATCAGCGTTACGAAAGACGTCCAAGCCCCAGCCAATAATCTGTTGTCTTCGGCCGAGTACAAAGATCTTCCCGAGACTAAGGTGACCCGCGATCAGTGGATACCCGGGTGTCACTGTCGCGTACCAAAATCTTCTATTCAAGTTTCACCTTGGTCTGCGCGCCGGGTGAGCAGGACTAGCGTGTTGAAATTGGATTTGGAGTTTTTCTATCGCCATCTCGCCAGGCCCAAGCATTACCCTTTTCCAGCCTCTTCTGATGTGTCGAAAGCACCTTCCATGTCTGAGTGGTCTCCCCACTTGATTTCTTCGGCGCGGGTTGCCGCGCTTAATCGTCAGGAGCCCTGGAAATCTTTGCGCGTGAATATTACGCCCATACCTTTCCAGCCCGTTGGGTGGTTCGAGTAGTTGCTGGACATATACCACTCTTTCGAAGAGCGCTATATCCAGACGTTGTGGTAATCAACCCATACCTTGCCCATTTCTTCCGCCGATCGGGTTAAAGATCCTGGGATGGCGTTATTCTGCGATCAGCGCAAACAGCGGCGATCGCGATCTGGAACTCCTTGAAAAACCGTACTCAAGTTCACACTCCAAGGAATGGTAGAAGGCCATTGCGACTTGGACATTCTGCTCGACCCAATTTTCTTGCACCTACCTCGCTTACATGAGACGCAGTTCTGGTACCCCGGGTTGGAGACTGGGAAGACTAACATATCCAACCTGGCTTCTGCTTTGTCGTTGACGAACTCTGCTGAGCCATGGCGTGATCAGTACCGGACTTCGATCGCGAATCACCCAGGCATGTCTACCCCTCTCCTATCCGGTAAGTTCTTCGCCCCGTAGTTTATCAAGTTCAACACACTTCGTGTTTCAATTTCATTTCTTCGTACTGTCTTTAATTTTGATCTCTCCGGAAGTGTCTTCTACTTCAGGCCTCTTGGGCCGTGATCGTGCTTCGATCGCTACATATACTTACAAACACACCTTCCTCTTTCATACACCGCCTTCTGGTGTAACTTTTCCCACCGTACGACCATGTGCAACCTCCTTGTACACTTACACACCCCATCCACCTCGATCCGGTCTAGGCTCCTGGCTCTTCTTCGTGCGTTTGCATCACTTCGAACCTATTTGAATTATCCGATCGCGATCGAATTCTTGTAATAGAGCGCCACAATTCAAGTCTGCTTCATCCACCCATGGTGGATCCTATTACCTTTCCATTGAACCAGAAATCGACGGTGCACTCGTCCGTAACGCGTCTTACGACCCGATCGGACGTCCACAATCTTTGTCACCTCGAATTCACCATCATCCAACTCGCCTTCCCAGCTATCTTCTGGTAGTAAGTCTTTGTCGAAATCGACCCGATAGGACTCATCTACCTTCATTTCAATTTGAGGCCGCTCTGGGAACATCTTCACTGGCTTTAGCTTGGACACATGTGCTATCGGGAACAACCTATAAGGTGTGCCTGCGATATCCAATTTTACTGCATGATCTCCACATTTTTTCATTACTCGAAAGGGTCCGTGCCACATATGGGCTAATTTCCGAGCATATCCATCCTTCACGCGATCCAAATACAACCACAATTGTGCCCTTTGATCGATCTCTAGCAGATTTCTGTCGTCATTGTGACGACTCGATCTGTCCTGGACAGCGATCTTTAACCGATCGTTCAAGATTGCTCTTGTCTGTTGATACTGACGCTGTATGTAATATCTCCATCTTCTTGGATCTTGATCACGAGGTTTGACACTTCCCATTGGTAGTGCCGCTTCCAACGTCGATCGGGGGTCCCAGCCATGGATTAGATAAAATGGTGTCTCTTTGCGGACTCGATCTTGTGCGGTATTAATCTCATAGGTTAATCTTTCTGCATATTCATCCCAATCTCTCTGGTTTTCGTCAGCGACATACATCTTAATCGATCGCATTAGAGTTTGAACCATACGTTCTGCGGTTCCGTTCGCTTGAGGTCAATATGCCATCGTGGCTCGTTGCTTCTGTCCCGCGATCCTGTTGAAAGCTCGAAAGAAGTCAGACATAAATCCTGGCTCCAGATCATGACGGATGATTTCACTCGCACCAAATCTTCGAAATACGCTTTCTTCATAGTTTTCTGCAATCGTCTGTACAGTTCGGGACGAACTCACTTTTGCGATCACGTAACCCGAGAACAGATCGACCCACAATAGCAACTCAGTATTCCCCTTAAACGATTGCGGTAAAGATGGGATATGATCCATTGCCAGAATTTGGAATGGGTACGTCGCTTGCAAGTTACCTGGAGATCCACCTCGATCTTGCGGGCGACCTTTGCCAGTTTCACAATCAATCCATTCACCAATACAGCGTTGCACGCTCCGGTACAATCCTCGCCGATGGAAAATCGCCCTGATCCGATGGTATGTACGGCCTACCCCTTAATGCCCACCCTCTACTAAGTATGGTAGAGGTGTAGGACGTCTTGCTGCAGCAACTCTGGAATTACCAGACGAATCGACTCTCCACGATCTTCGCTCTTTGATGCCACCCTGGGGCAGTCTAATAGCAGTCCACTTTGGTCGGCTTCATAGTATGGTGAGATCAGTGCGCAAATATTTGCGTCTCTAGCACTCAGCGTGGCTATATCCCCGATCAGATATGTCTTCAAGTCCGATATCCAACTATTCTCATTTTGCGCCTGGTTTATACGTTCGATCCGGACTTGCTGTACAATTTCTTCTTGTAAAACTGTTTGGGGGCATCGTCTTCGCGTCGTTGATCGCGTGTTAGCGGCTACATTGACTGGGTGGTAAGTCTGTTTTGGTATCAGTAGTTCACTTAACCGATTAAGGGTCACGAGATAGTCTCTTTCTTGGTCTAATACTGCGACATTTCCTTTCCCCTGACGTAACGCCTCGCCCGCTAGTCGATCAGCACTCTGGTTCCAGTCCCGTTTCAAATGTAGCAATTCGTGTTTTGGCCACGATCGGAGTTTCTTCACTGCCTTATGTTTCAAAAGTTGTAGACCTGGTGCTTTACAGTCGATTTCACCTCGCATCTGTCTTATTACCAGGTTCGAGTCACCACAAAAGATCACCCGACCTCTGATCTGATCGGACAGTGACTCCAAACCCAGCAACAGCCCACGAATTTCTGCCTTGTTTACCGTCAAATCTTCCGCAAATTCTGGAGCAGCCACCACGATCGTCCATTCAGGCAACTTCCATATTATTGCGATATAAGCGCCACCTTTCTTCTTTACCCTAGCCGATCCATCGAAACTGACCACCAGGACACTTTCGTCTACTTCGACTGTGGGTGGTGGCATACTATTGTTTTTCCGTGGTTATTTCCTTAGAGCGTTCATCTACATCCTTTCGAGGTGTTATACTTGCAGCTAGCGTACCTTGCACTTCGTCTTCACCTTTTTCGCACCGTCTGATATCTAACGTCCAGTCCGATAGTAACGCCGCCCATCTCCCTAGTCTTCCGTTACGACCCGACGACTACAATAGCCAATCCAACGTCGAGTATCTCGTGAGCACCATAATCTCCCGCGAAATCAACACCGTAAAACAGAAGTCTAACATTCGGAGGAGGGCTCGCACTTCATTCTCAACAATTCCGTTATTGACTTCGTTGGATTTCAGTGTGCGACTAGAAAAGATGACAGGCCATTACGTGCCATCGCACACTTGAGGCAATGCGGCTGATACCGCCCACTTACTAGCGTACACCACAATCACCGGTGCTCGATCTGGACCGAAATGTCTTAAGATCGGTGTTTCAGCAATTCTTCCCTTTAGCAAGTTTAAATCCACCACCGCTTCCTTCCATCGGCTTCCACTTCCAGAATTTAGATCGCCCCCTGTTTTCCGGTCCAGATCGCCCCCTTTTTTTCTTTCCAGATCGTTGCAGGACTCATTTCGCGAATCGTGATCACGATCAGGTCCAATGTTGGATGCCATTATCCGAACTTCTTTATCTTGGCTGATCTTGTGGAAATCTGCTTCCCGTAGCTCGTAGAGCACGGACGAATGTATGGCGAAGTCTTCGATAAAACGACTGTAGTAATTTAGGCTTCCCAAGAATGATTGCATTGATCGCAGAGTTCGAGGGAAGGGAATATTCGCAATTGAGTTTAAATCCTTGGGGTGGGCTTTCAACCCTTTGTGTGAAACTTGGTGGCCTAGATAGTCGACCTCACAGCTCCCCCAGAAACTATATTCCACACTGATCGATAGGTTTCATCGGTCACACACCTCTAGCAATCGTTCCACCTTTTCATACACGGATGACCAGGATTCAGCAGGTATTAAGATGTCATCGATATAGGACCTTCGGCCAAAAACTGATGGTCTTGGATCTGTGCCCGGCACTCCGTCAGTGAACACATCGGTTGGTGTCGACGATGGTTCTGCATGCGAGTTAGGTGTTAGGTCGATCATGAGATAACCATATAGTTCATTGTCGATAAGTCGTTGGTGTATCTGGGTAGCGTTTTTTAGCCCAAACGGCATTTGCAACCATTCAAACAAATTCGACGGCATGATGTATGCAGAAATAGCTCTTGCTCGTTCCGTCATTTCCACTACCCAAAAACCACTCGCCATATCTAACGAACAATACCACATCGCTTCTTCCAAGTCTTGTAATAATTCGCTTATTAGTTGCATAGGCTATATCATCAATCTTGTCAACTGATTCACCCTCCTGTAATCGATGCACAGCCGTATGTCCTCCCCTTTGTTCTTGACAATCACCACGATCGGAGAAGCCCAAGGTGAAATGGACGGTTGAATGATCTTGGCTGATAATAATCCCTTGATCAGGTCCGCCAATTTTTCTCGATATTTAGGTGCCACCGGCCGTACTCTTTGCGCGATCGGTTTGGCACCTCCAACATCAATGTCACATTCTGCTCCACGCGCAGCTGGAGGCAAGGCGTTCCCGTTGCCTATGGGTAAGTGGCGATTTTCCAAATCAGTTGCCTCATCTTCTCCTGATCGTCTGTCAGCGGGAAACCTGGATCGCCATCCTGGATGTCATCTATAGCCAATTCCTTTGTGAGCGCAATAATTTCTGGCAAGAGTGCCATATGTTGGTCCACATCTTCCGCAAAAAAATCCCCACTATCGTGGCGACAAGCCACCGATTTCGTTTGAGTCTCGTCTGTCACGTCTCCCTCGCGATTCAGTACTGTAGCATTCTGTATATTTTGATCTGACAATTCGAGCTCTTGATCGTCTCCGACCGGGTGATCATCGCCGATCGCGATCTCTTGTGCTTGTCTGATTACGTCGTCCGAGTGTTCCTGTGACCGATAGCCCTCTTCTGCCTTCACTGCGGTATTGACCACGGCAGGTGCCTCTAGTGATCGCTACTCGTCGCTGTCGAGGCGATCCTCTTTCACGATCTGGCGTTCTGTGACATCCGTCATCTTTGCTTGTGTAGCTAGCAGATCTGATCGGCTTCCCTCCATATTCCTTCCTTGTTTATCTCTGTGGGTCAGAATCTTCTTTGGGATGGGATATGACGCGTGATTCACTAAGTGCCTCGAATACTCGATCGGGTGTTCCTTGGTTGATTCCGTTGTCGCTTCAAGCGCCAGAGTCTGCCATTCATTATACCGGCGTGATCCAACTGATACATAGCCCGGAGATCGGGGTATCGTGTCCGTCATCATCCACCACTCTAAAGAGATGTCGTGATTGAGAATCACTTGCTGATCGACGATGTTGGTCAGTATCAAGTACTAGATCTGGCCCAGTCCAGTATTCACCGTCGGCACCCATTTTTTATCCCGTCTCACCCATAGTTTGGACTTAGGGAAACCTGCTCCAATCCTCATCTCCGTGGATTCTCAAGCAGGAATTACTATATGTTGGTCTGGGATAACGATCGGTTGCATATTTACCCCATACGGAGGCCTGCACCCTGCCAAGTGAATTTTCACCTCGTCTGGCAAACAAAGAATACCGTCCGTCAGATCTAACCGTATTCCCGCTGGCACCTTAAAGTCCATACCTAAAATCGCTTCTTGGCCCACTTGATCGCCCACCCAAACGTCAAAGTAATACACCATAGTTCCGTTTAATGTTATCTTAATTTTGGTGCGTCCTTTCGTCATGTAGGCATTCTCCCCGATTCCCACACATTCCTGTTTCTGGCTGTCATCAAACACATCCCACCTGACGAGCAAAGGTGGCGTCTACGATTGAGACTTCGGCTCCAGAATCGAATAGCATGGTGGCCTTCCATTATTGATTTTACCCACCGCTTTAGCCTGTTTAAATCATTTTCCTGGCGTGTGATATTTCCAATATCCTCTCGATTCCCCCGGCGCTAGATCGAGTTCCATCTAAACGGGAGATCGTGACTGTTCTTCCACCTTTTTTACACTTGAAATATCACACAACCGATGGTGTTCCAAGTCACATGTATCAGCGGTCGGGTCGATCCGATTGTTACTACCTTAATCGATCATGCCCTGCTCCACAAATGCATATATGCATAGCCTAGAACGCTCGGCTCGTGCCAGATTCCATCCTGGCGAGCGTCCTAGTTTAACATTTCTTCTGCCTTGGTCGGTAGTAGTCCTGCGTGCTTGGTTGGACGTACTACTTGCGGATCAGGTTGTAGAACTCTTCCATAGGACATTGGCCGCTCTCGTGAACTACCCCACAAGCGGAACACACATGTGGACATTTGTCCGAGGGGTGCCCTTTTCGGCCACACTTCTGACAGGTCAATCTTTTCCAGCATCCGCGATCGTCATGTCTTTTCGAGCCGCAGTGTGTGCAGGCTTTCGCAACTCCGCACCGATCGCGATCATCATCTCGGTCTGTCTTTCGCGATCTGTCTCGTTGATCCCCTGGGTCTGCAGCCTGATCAGTGATAGTCGTCACACAAACCTTACGGCGAAAATCTTCTTCATCTGCATCGTCCGAACTTGAGCCTGAGTCGCTTTCCTCACTTACTGCACGAATGGCCTTCACCATCCGTGGTGTCTTCAAATATACTTGGGCTGGCGTCGTAGCCAATCGCAATCGGTACTTGTTCGAGTCAGTCGGATCCTTATTCTGTCGAAAACTCATACGCTGATAAGCGCGTAGAGTTTCTTCCATCGTGTTATCATCATGAACTCGCAATAGGGTCAGTTGCTTCGCCAACTCTCGATCATACAAAGTGTCAATGAAGCGTTCTACATGCTCACGTCGGCTTGCTGGCGATCCATCTCTAAACGCCACTTATGCTCGCGTTCCTGATACATTCAGCCGGTCCAAGTATTCCAACGGGGTTTCATTCGGTCTCTTCCGCGCGTGGTAGCATTCTCTTCCAGCTGACATTCCATATCCTCCATATCGGACCATGAAGCCTTCCGACAACGACTTCCAATCATCGCGGGTCGATCGGCTCAACTGGCTGAACCAATTTCGGGCAGGTCCTGTGAGCAGGTCTCCAAATACCAGACATCTCTCATCGTCTGGAGCCTGATCGCGTAGAAAGGCAGTCTTCATCTTGTTAAACCAACCTCTTGCACGTTTTCTTCGTCCTGATCACGTCCTAAAAATTCTTTCATATCGTCCATCGCCGACAATCTAATCGTCTGCGCTGAAACCTCCCGTAGGGGCGGTTCCTGCAGTTTCCACTCGTGGTCATCTTAGATCGTATAGTCCCCTTCGATCTGACTCATGTTTTCCCGGTCGATCGCGGTATGAGTACTGACTCCATTTCGACGTCTGGGACGATCGGGTAGTTAGCTCCTTGTTCTTCGCGATCGCGAATGAATTTGTCCATGGCGGCCTTGAAATATGTTTGAAACTGGCTTGGCTCCACCGTTCTTGCATTCTGTGAAGCAGGAATTTGAGTCGATTGTATTCCACTGTTAACCGGGTTGAGCCTGATTTAAGCATAGCTGCCCCTGTCGGTCCCAGCGCCATCCGCTGCGTCCCAAACGACTCGTCTAAGTCCATATCTGATTCTGCCGAGGCATAGCGTGACGCTTCGAGTATTCCTCTATCACGTTGCGGTTGGTTGACTCTCTCCATTGGCTCAGGTGTCCTTCTTCACTCTTGATTCGCTGGCTCAGATGTCCTTCTCTACTCTTGATTCGCTGGCTCATAGGGTTGTGAGACCCTGACAGTGGAGTTAGCTTTTCGAATAGTAGCAGTCCTGCTTTGCCTACCCGATCATGATCATTTTCTAATAGCGTTTGTGCGTCGAAAGCTCCATCTGCAAATCCAGCGTCTCTTAGCAGCTGAATAAGCCGATGCAATGCCTCCAACTGATTCAAGGTCACTTTCGGTGGCGATACTGGACCTTGGATCGACCCGATCAGCTTAGGTTTCAGCACCTTTAGGACTAAGTCTTCTGCAAGAAGTTTCTTCAGTTGTTGCCAATGGAATTCCCAGGTGATCCGTTCCAATTGCCAGCCTTCTGATTCTACATCCTGACCTTCTGCCTTGGTCTCTTACTTGTTTCGATGTGGCTCTGCCGTCTTCATCTTTGAACGGGCCAACTTAAGCGTGTGTTTCCTCGCCTTTGGTTGGGCGGTAGTTTTAGGTGAAGATCTTTCAGTTTTTACTGAAGGATTTCCATCTTGCAGATCGTGCTTTGCAGCATGATCCGCGGTGGTCCCCGAAGGGACCTCAGGAGGGGGTTGAGGTTTTTCTTCCAGATCAGCTTGGTGATCTTCCTCTTTGAGTTCTTGTCATCATAGCCCCTCCCAAAACTATGATGATTTTGGGATCCTTTCTCTTCGCGCATCTGTGGCGATCCAAATTCCACTGACGCTCCAATCCCAGGTTCAGTCTTGATCTTAACATCTTAATCTCGGGACTCACAGTGAAATCCCGAGTCACCAGAAGATCCAGCAACGCGCACCATTGTGGTTGAGTGGGGTTCACTAATTTTTTGAGGCGATCCCGACTCTCCACTGGCGCCCAAACGACCGACGAACGGAGGGGGTAATCCGATTCCGCTTGCACTGGTTTCCTCCTTACCTTGTATACCCGTCGTCAGGGCGGGTTGCACTCTTCTAGGTGAACTCGACGAGATGCTAAACTTGACCGTTGTAGAGATTGGTGCTGATCGGGTCGAAAATCCTCACCCGATCGCGTGTTCTGGGTTGGCGCTCTCCTAGAGTCGCCGTGATCTGCCCTGATTACCTTGTGCCAAAATGTGTACTTGAGTCGCGAGCCTTTCTGGCCACTTGAGCCGTCTCGCGATCTTGTACTTCAACCGATACGGTTGGCTGTGTCCGATAGCAGTAGGGGTGTGTTGAGAGTCCTAGCACTCCTGGCCAAATAGCTACAGGAGTGATCGTTCTATCCTTGATGTCGAGATTCTCAGACGCCGGGAGGCCAAAATATCCAACCCGGGAGAAGATCGACACGAATGTGTTTAGAAGCAAATTGAATTCTGTTTAATGTTAACCAATTAGACCCTCACATCTTACCCCTCTAACTCGGAAAATCAGATGCCACGCGTCACCTCTACAGATCGCTCCTTGTATCCATGTGGCACAGACCTGACACACTAACCGTCTGATCGCATCAGGGCATGGTCCACGCCAGATCGCGGTCCCTTGATCGCGGCCCCTGATCGCGTTCCCCTGATCGAAGTCCCCTGATCGCGGCCACTGATCGCAGCCCCTGATCGCGGCCCCTGATCGCGGTCGACTGGTTGCAGTCCCTCAATCCATAAATCGCGGTCCCCTGATTGCGGTCCCTTGATCGCGAACCCTTTCGCCTTTCTGAACCGTTCTGAACGGGTGAAATATTTCCGTGAATGATCCCAACGGTGCCATCCATGTGATTGGTCCTCGTCCCACGATCATTTCGCTGGTCCCCACTCCGTACTTAGGCATACGTTTGAGGTTTTACGAAACCGATCTTGATCGACTTTACCACATTACCATCTTTTCGTCCGTGGATTTGATGGATAAATTCCATCATATCCTCATGCTTGAACGGGACATCCCGTACACAGAAGTGAGCACCCCCAGTGGTATGCTCTGGGAGTGGCTAGTAATACCACAGGGGCTAAGTAACGCCCCTGCAACGTTCAACAGATGTGTTACAAATCTGTTGCGATCGGTGCGCGATTTCACACCGAGTTACTTTGACGATGTCTTCGTCCATAGCCGGGCTATGGATGAAAAGGCGGAAGTGGAGGTTCATAGAATCCACGTCCGGAAGGCTCTTACACTAATGAGAGAGCATAAGCTGTTCGCGAACCTCAAGAAGTGTATATTCGCAGCGAGAGAAATACCACTTCTTGGCTGCATCGTGGGTAAACACGGCGTACACCCTGATCAAGAAAAGATCAAGGTAGTTAGGGACTGGCATGTGCCATTCGACGTCATGGGAATTTGAAAGAAACTTGACTTGGCGGCGTGCTTGCACAAGTACTCGCGCAACTACGCCGAGATGACCATACATCTCTCTCGTCTGCTAAAGAAAAACGAGAGGTGGTCATGGAGTGCTGAGTGTCAGCACTCCTTTGAAGGTATCAAGAAAAGCTAAAAACAATCGCCTGTGTTGGCGATTGCAGACCAGGACAGACCATTCCATGTGGTCAGTGACGCCAGCGATTTTGCGATCGGCCGGCGTTAATGCAGTACGACTCAGACGGCGTTGGCGCTTCGTCTGTTATCAATCGCTTCAGCTGCAAGCAGCTGAGCGTAACTACCCGTTGCATGACAAGAAATTACTTTCCATGAAATTTTCACTGCATTAGTTTCGGGTACATGTCTTAGAATACAGGCCCTTCATCATATATACCGACCATGCGTGCGTCTTTACGCACGCCCGTAAACAGTCCACACCTCTCGCAACGAATGGCGAGGTGGCTGGCTTTCTTCGCGGAGTACAAATTCTCCGTCGAGTATCAACAGGACGTATTAATGTCGTCGCTGATGCTCTTTCGCGTCGGCCCGATTTTGAGCCGACTGCTCAACACAACAGTAGGGGTGATCCCACAGTCGCAGCACAATCAGTGAGTGTTCCGTCGTCGAATCTGCTCGACGACGTGCGAAAGCATACACAGAAGATGAGTCTCTTCTGCGATTGATGGATTAGGTGTCTAATCCTTGCGATCAAGCTTAAGAAAGCTTGTCGTCTCAATATTGCTCTTCAACCGAACGGTATTCTGTTCGTGATGGAATTCTGTACTATGCAGCAGTCACCGGCGACACACCTCGTGTCGTCGTTCCCGCTCATAATGATTTGCGATTGCGCATCATGTATGAGTGTCACGATGCCCCAACAAGTGGGCATCGCGGTAGGGAAAAGACTTACCTCATGGTGAGTCGTGACTTCTACTGGAACCGCCAGTATGAGTTTGTGCGCAAAAACATTCGTGCTTGCGAAGTTTGTCAGCGGTTAAAGCGTAGTCCTTCATCCCGCGCACCCTTGCAGCCTCTCCCGATTCCGGCAGAGTGTTGGCAGTCCGTATCGATGGACTTCGTCTTTGGGTTTCCCAAAGACGCTCACACGAATAATGGTATTCTTGTGTTTGTTGATCGGCTCAGCAAGTTGGTACATCGCGTTGCTGTACCGGAGTCAATCACAGCCCAGGGTTGTGCGCGTGTCTTCATCGATGCTATCTTCCGACTTCACGGGTTACCCCGTGAACTCGTGTCTGGTAGGGACCCCCGCTTTACGGCGGAGTTTTGGAAATTCGTGTTCCGTTCACTTGGAACACGTTTGAAGATGTCGACTTCTGACCATCCAGAAACAGATGGTCAGACAGAACGCTTCAACCGCGTCCTCGAAGACATGCTTCGAAGGTATGTCCACTCGTTGACGAGTTGGTGTGAGTTCTTGCCGATGGCGGAATTTGCCATCAACAACTCGGTGCATGCGTTGACAACGCATACACCGTTCTATGTGAATGGCCTACGCCATCCACGTTTACCCGCCTTCTTAGAGCGTGACTCTAGTTTAAGGGGGGGGTTGGACTCGCTCGAGCAAAAACGATCTGGTTCTTGCTTATCACCCGTTGACAATGGTTTCAACGTGATAGATGCCGATATCGATGCGATCGACATCGATGCTGCTGGTATATTCAGCATCGCCAATGACTGCCACAGTGAGGACGATGACTCCCTCACTGATGAAGAAAACGTTCTTTCAGCAGTGCACACGAAGCGCACTGCTGTTGACAAGGATGAATCAGCAGCGGAATTTCTGCTGACTCGCAAAGCAGTTGTCCGCTTCGTTCAAGATTCTATTGTAGATGCAATAGAAAGACAGAAACGAAATGCAGACAAACATGGAAGAGCAAGTGTTCTTTCGTTTGATGTAGGAGATTTAGCTTTACTGTCTACAGTAAATCTACCAAAACACGCAGTGACAAACGTGCACAGCAGCAAACTACTGCCCAAGTATATCGGTTCATTTCGTGTGTTGCGCTGAATGGGCAACGCATACACGATTGAACTGGCCGGTAGTGTGCGTCCGCATCCTACGTTTTACGTCGGTCGTCTCTGCCCGTACTATCAGTACGAGCCCGTTTTGAGAGGCGAAGAACACCTCCGCGGTCGAGAGCCGAGAACACCTTCGAGTGGTCCCGTTTCAACGAGCCAGTCTGGTCGACTAGCGAAGCGACCTGCTCACGCAGTTGGGCGATATCCTGAAGAGCTGCAATGAGCTCGTCACGAAAAGAACGAGTCGAACGTTCGTTCTCAAGTTGCGCGAACGCAAAAGCGGCACGATCGTCCGAACGATCGTGCGCTAGGGAATTGTAATTACCGCTTACAAGATCCTCAAGCCCATAACGCCGAGTCCGTTAATGAGCCAGGTCATCTTGCAACTGTTCCTTTACACGTTTCAGCTCTTGAACATCAAGCTTATCCGACCCTCGAGCCGAAATAGGGGTTCCCGCCACCACCACATCCTTTGGTGGACTCAAGCGGTGGTCAACGCTTTCTAGTGGAGCGTATCTTAAACCACCGCGACGTGAATGGCGTCCGGACGAGTTACCTCGTCCACTGGCGTGGCTATCCACCGACGTGGAACAGCTGGGAGCCTCGTGCCCAGCTGATTGCTGATATTCCGGGTCTCGTAGAGCAATATGACGAGACCCACCCGCTGCGTTCGAAAAGAACCGTCGGAAAACGACCTACCCGAACGCGAGTACAGGGATTGCAAAGTGTCAATCCCTTCGGCTATCTCAGAAGAGATGCGCGCCCTCCAGTAGGTAAAATTAGGGAGGCAGGCCTCCCTAGGGGCACGATGCGATTTGTCCAGGCAACCTGGACATAGGTCGCCCCACGAGAGACAGGGCAATCCTGCCTCTCTTGACAGTCGGTGCAACTTGTATCGTACACCGACTGGGTTGCGCTTCCTAAACCTGATGCGAGCTGCATCAAGTTTGGCGAGCCAGGCCTCACGGCCAATGCACTCGATGTTGTGGATGAGGGCGTTCCATCCTTGCACCAAGGCCTTACCGTCTCGGCCACGGTTGCCATTGTACCACCGATGCTTGAAAAACGCATCGGTGAAGAATTCTTCCTCAGCACGGATAGTTTCCGTGCTGGAATCAGGTGAGCAAATCGTTCTGCAATCGAACAACGAAATTCGATCCCGATCAGTAGTCATACCAGCCAACCGGTTTAACTCTTTGGATGATGGCATCCAAGGAGACACCACTTCAGGAGCGTGGCGCAGGACATTGCGGTCCCTGGCCTCTTGAGTGGTGTCGGCACGAGCACTGACACCAGTGGCAGATCGATCTCTCGATTTGCTTCTCTAGTGGTGATGCATAGGGGCATCACCACCATCACCACGCGTCCTATCGTCGTATGGACTTGCGTGAGGCAAGGATTCGTCAGAAGAATAGCTCGGTCCTAAGATTTCGGACATGATGCCGCCACGTTCCCCGGAGACAGTCAACCTGGCTCTTGCAGTGTCCTCCCCAGATGATCCGGAGGCGTGAGGTGTCGCCTTCGAGTCGGATACATTATCCGACTCGCCAGAATAGATGAGATCTATTTCAGGCTCATCTAAATTGCGAATCGTAACACCCGCTGCAGACGCAGCGGATGAATCTGTAGCACGTGGTGACTCACCACGTGGACTTTTCGCAGAAGGCACCGCATGTTGCTGAATCTCATTAGCAGGCGAAGCATCGACTGCTGCTATAGCAAGAGAAGAACTCTTTTTGGCTGCACGCATGCGTGCAACCACTTTTCTTGCTGCTTCGACAGCAAATCGCATGGACTTTGATACCATGCGTTGAATTGGCAAATTAATGTAATTTGACCAACAAGTGCTCCCTTTCCCAGAGTGATCTAACGGTGGTCACCCTGTTTTAATCAATTCTCATTCAATCAACGGGTGATTGATGGTTAAGGGAGGGGTGATTTAACGTGGTAGCCCGTTACATGATATTGACACCAAACGGTGTCACTCGGGAGATTGTCTAGCTTGACAAATCCCTATCAATATTATCCGAGATAGATAATATTAAAGGAATATTATCCCCTTTTAGGATAATATCCATGAGCTGTTCAAAGATCGGTTGATAAAAGACATATCAACCAAGGCTACCACCGATCGCTGCTGGACGTGCGCAATGAGTGGTGAGCAGGTTGTCGTCATACGACGACGCAGTTTAATTTAGTTAGACAAAGATAAAAGTTACATAGATAGCTTAATTGTACAATCAGATACAGTTCTCATTTTACCCTTTACTAAAAAGATCTGTTTAGGTAGATTAGCTTCCTCTGCACGTACTAGTGTACGTGAAGTTTCGTGGTACTTAAAACAAAAGGTGCCCCGTTCTAACGCGACCCCGGTAAGAAGTCCTTCTATAAAAAGGGTGACACGTACTTCTTCTTCTGGAAGAGATTCCGGCTGCATGGCAGCTATGAGAGTTCGTGACTCCTGTACAAAGTCCGATAATTCTTTCTTTCCCTGCCTATCAGCAAGACATCGTAAGTCTTAAGAGTGTGCTGGACTTGGCGGTGCAAATAACAGATACATTTCTCGTTTAAGCGAATCCTACGTAGGAATCGCAGCTTTTTCCGACGCATCACACAGTAGAGCCCATTCTCTGGCTCTATCGTCTATTTTAAAAATGATTAATTTAAAATATCTGTTGCTCAGATTAAAGCATCGCGGCATTAGTAGCCATGAAGACTTGTCGGATCTAGAGAAGGAGATATTCTCCCCCCCCTCTTTTCCGTCAAAATTCTTAACGCTGAGAGCGAGCAGACGAGCCTTTAGCTCACTGTCAAATACTGGAATGTACCGTCTAGGTATCGCTGAGAATAACGGTCATGGACCTGCCCGATCAACGTGGCCTCAGACTGCATGAAGGCATCAAGGCGTGCATTGAGCTCTTTTGGGCCTCGGGCCACAACGTGGTCGACCTGCTCGGCCCCAATCAACGCCCTAAGGTTATTGAGCACGAGACGTCGAGCCTCGAAGAGGTAGTCATGACTCTCCATCTCTTTGCAGAGGTTCAGTCGAAAATGACTCAGTTGTAGGATTGACTACAAGTGCAACCAAGTGTAGCGGAGCTACCACAGCTCTAGAGTCAGAGGAAGACTTTACGGGTGAAGACAGAATCTTACAGCCAACAGTCTATTAGTTCTAAGGAACTAATATATCAAGCTAAAGAGTCGGCTAGTTCTACGGAGCTTAGCGCGGACTCTATGAGATATTAGCTCAGGCTACTGTATTTCTAAGGGACTACACGCACAATGTGCAAAGGGGGATACTGAAGTGTAAGGACTCTCTTACCCACGACAGTTCTACAGAACTGTCAAGCGAAATTTGCGAAAGGATGAAAGTCTACGGACTTTTGCTCATTATGAGAACTGAGTTCATATAGATTTTGTATCAAGTAAAACCCTACTTCAAGTACCCTATATTCTACTAATCTAGAACTGATACAAATTCTAGAATTTGAAATAAATGCATGTGTGGCACGTCATTCAGTCATGAAATGGTGAGGGATCAAATTCCTTCGACAGCAATTACCGTGATCAAAGAATACCGACTAATCGATGTTCTCTATTGATTTAAAATCTGAGGTCATACTGTCTCCCCTGTTACATATTAGTCATCAACCAATTTAGCAATGGCTAGTGTTATCCCGTTACAAAATTACCTGTGATGAGATGATGTGCTACACTGCACTTAGTGCGAAGCATAAGATAAACCTGGTGTCATCTGCACACACTCAGGACAGACAGACAGCCGCACGTAAATAATGTTTTAAAAGGTCGGTTTTAACCTAAAGCACAGTCTTTATTAGCTTTATCCTTTGCGCTTGCAATAGTTACTTTAATAAAAATTTCTAAAAGGACGAGAATTTTCATCGACCCATACTGCAAGTTTTGCGACCCAGGTTGTGTATGCAATGTCACAGGCTTTCTTTAAGATTTTAAACTGCTACAAGAGATATCAGTTTGCGTTTCCATGGGTTATTACTTCTTTAAAGATGTACAAAACAGACGAGACAATGGAATACTTACACAGCTCGTACTAAGCTCCTGCAGGCTGTTCGACACTAAATCAGTGACTTTGCGCTATGATATAAGTAACGAGGCACCCTTTGTTTTAAGTACCACGAAACTTCACGTACACTAGTACGTGCAGAGGAAGCTAATCTACCTAAACAGATCTTTTTAGTAAAGGGTAAAATGAGAACTGTATCTGATTGTACAATTAAGCTATCTATGTAACTTTTATCTTTGTCTAACTAAATTAAACTGCGTCGTCGTATGACGACAACCTGCTCACCACTCATTGCGCACGTCCAGCAGCGATCGGTGGTAGCCTTGGTTGATATGTCTTTTATCAACCAATCTTTGAACAGCTCATGGATATTATCCTAAAAGGGGATAATATTCCTTTAATATTATCTATCTCGGATAATATTGATAGGGATTTGTCAAGCTAGACAATCTCCCGAGTGACACCGTTTGGTGTCAATATCATGTAACGGGCTACCACGTTAAATCACCCCTCCCTTAACCATCAATCACCCGTTGATTGAATGAGAATTGATTAAAACAGGGTGACCACCGTTAGATCACTCTGGGAAAGGGAGCACTTGTTGGTCAAATTACATTAATTTGCCAATTCAACGCATGGTATCAAAGTCCATGCGATTTGCTGTCGAAGCAGCAAGAAAAGTGGTTGCACGCATGCGTGCAGCCAAAAAGAGTTCTTCTCTTGCTATAGCAGCAGTCGATGCTTTGCCTGCTAATGAGATTCAGCAACATGCGGTGCCTTCTGCGAAAAGTCCACGTGGTGAGTCACCACGTGCTACAGATTCATCCGCTGCGTCTGCAGCGGGTGTTACGATTCGCAATTTAGATGAGCCTGAAATAGATCTCATCTATTCTGGCGAGTCAGATAATGTATCCGACTCGAAGGCGACACCTCACGCCTCCGGATCATCTGGGGAGGACACTGCAAGAGCCAGGTTGACTGTCTCCGGGGAACGTGGCGGCATCATGTCCGAAATCTTAGGACCGAGCTATTCTTCTGACGAATCCTTGCCTCACGCAAGTCCATACGACGATAGGACGCGTGGTGATGGTGGTGATGCCCCTATGCATCACCACTAGAGAAGCAAATCGAGAGATCGATCTGCCACTGGTGTCAGTGCTCGTGCCGACACCACTCAAGAGGCCAGGGACCGCAATGTCCTGCGCCACGCTCCTGAAGTGGTGTCTCCTTGGATGCCATCATCCAAAGAGTTAAACCGGTTGGCCGGTATGACTACTGATCGGGATCGAATTTCGTTGTTCGATTGCAGAACGATTTGCTCACCTGATTCCAGCACGGAAACTATCCGTGCTGAGGAAGAATTCTTCACCGATGCGTTTTTCAAGCATCGGTGGTACAATGGCAACCGTGGCCGAGACGGTAAGGCCTTGGTGCAAGGATGGAACGCCCTCATCCACAACATCGAGTGCATTGGCCGTGAGGCCTGGCTCGCCAAACTTGATGCAGCTCGCATCAGGTTTAGGAAGCGCAACCCAGTCGGTGTACGATACAAGTTGCACCGACTGTCAAGAGAGGCAGGATTACCCTGTCTCTCGTGGGGCGACCTATGTCCAGGTTGCCTGGACAAATCGCATCGTGCCCCTAGGGAGGCCTGCCTCCCTAATTTTACCTACTGGAGGGCGCGCATCTCTTCTGAGATAGCCGAAGGGATTGACACTTTGCAATCCCTGTACTCGCGTTCGGGTAGGTCGTTTTCCGACGGTTCTTTTCGAACGCAGCGGGTGGGTCTCGTCATATTGCTCTACGAGACCCGGAATATCAGCAATCAGCTGGGCACGAGGCTCCCAGCTGTTCCACGTCGGTGGATAGCCACGCCAGTGGACGAGGTAACTCGTCCGGACGCCATTCACGTCGCGGTGGTTTAAGATACGCTCCACTAGAAAGCGTTGACCACCGCTTGAGTCCACCAAAGGATGTGGTGGTGGCGGGAACCCCTATTTCGGCTCGAGGGTCGGATAAGCTTGATGTTCAAGAGCTGAAACGTGTAACGGAACAGTTGCAAGATGACCTGGCTCATTAACGGACTCGGCGTTATGGGCTTGAGGATCTTGTAAGCGGTAATTACAATTCCCTAGTGCACGATCGTTCGGACGATCGTGCCGCTTTTGCGTTCACGCAACTTGAGAACGAACGTTCGACTCGTTCTTTTCGTGACGAGCTCATTGCAGCTCTTCAGGATATCGCCCAACTGCGTGAGCAGGTCGCTTCGCTAGTCGACCAGACTGGCTCGTTGAAACGGGACCACTCGAAGGTGTTCTCGGCTCTCGACCGCGGAGGTGTTCTTCGCCTCTCAAAACGGGCTTGTACTGATAGTACGGGCAGAGACGACCGACGTAAAACGTAGGATGCGGACGCACACTACCGGCCAGTTCAATCGTGTATGCGTTGCCCATTCAGCGCAACACACGAAATGAACCGATATACTTGGGCAGTAGTTTGCTGCTGTGCACGTTTGTCACTGCGTGTTTTGGTAGATTTACTGTAGACAGTAAAGCTAAATCTCCTACATCAAACGAAAGAACACTTGCTCTTCCATGTTTGTCTGCATTTCGTTTCTGTCTTTCTATTGCATCTACAATAGAATCTTGAACGAAGCGGACAACTGCTTTGCGAGTCAGCAGAAATTCCGCTGCTGATTCATCCTTGTCAACAGCAGTGCGCTTCGTGTGCACTGCTGAAAGAACGTTTTCTTCACCAGTGAGGGAGTCATCGTCCTCACTGTGGCATTCATTGGCGATGCTGAATATACCAGCAGCATCGATGTCGATCGCATCGATATCGGCATCTATCACGTTGAAACCATTGTCAACGGGTGATAAGCAAGAACCAGATCGTTTTTGCTCGAGCGAGTCCAACCCCCCCCCTTAAACTAGAGTCACGCTCTAAGAAGGCGGGTAAACGTGGATGGCGTAGGCCATTCACATAGAACGGTGTATGCGTTGTCAACGCATGCACCGAGTTGTTGATGGCAAATTCCGCCATCGGCAAGAACTCACACCAACTCGTCAACGAGTGGACATACCTTCGAAGCATGTCTTCGAGGACGCGGTTGAAGCGTTCTGTCTGACCATCTGTTTCTGGATGGTCAGAAGTCGACATCTTCAAACGTGTTCCAAGTGAACGGAACACGAATTTCCAAAACTCCGCCGTAAAGCGGGGGTCCCTACCAGACACGAGTTCACGGGGTAACCCGTGAAGTCGGAAGATAGCATCGATGAAGACACGCGCACAACCCTGGGCTGTGATTGACTCCGGTACAGCAACGCGATGTACCAACTTGCTGAGCCGATCAACAAACACAAGAATACCATTATTCGTGTGAGCGTCTTTGGGAAACCCAAAGACGAAGTCCATCGATACGGACTGCCAACACTCTGCCGGAATCGGGAGAGGCTGCAAGGGTGCGCGGGATGAAGGACTACGCTTTACCCGCTGACAAACTTCGCAAGCACGAATGTTTTTGCGCACAAACTCATACTGGCGGTTCCAGTAGAAGTCACGACTCACCATGAGGTAAGTCTTTTCCCTACCGCGATGCCCACTTGTTGGGGCATCGTGACACTCATACATGATGCGCAATCGCAAATCATTATGAGCGGGAACGACGACACGAGGTGTGTCGCCGGTGACTGCTGCATAGTACAGAATTCCATCACGAACAGAATACCGTTCGGTTGAAGAGCAATATTGAGACGACAAGCTTTCTTAAGCTTGATCGCAAGGATTAGACACCTAATCCATCAATCGCAGAAGAGATTCATCTTCTGTGTATGCTTTTCGCACGTCGTCGAGCAGATTCGACGACGGAACACTCACTGATTGTGCTGCGACTGTGGGATCACCCCTACTGTTGTGTTGAGCAGTCGGCTCAAAATCGGGCCGACGCGAAAGAGCATCAGCGACGACATTAATACGTCCTGTTGATACTCGACGGAGAATTTGTACTCCGCGAAGAAAGCCAGCCACCTCGCCATTCGTTGCGAGAGGTGTGGACTGTTTACGGGCGTGCGTAAAGACGCACGCATGGTCGGTATATATGATGAAGGGCCTGTATTCTAAGACATGTACCCGAAACTAATGCAGTGAAAATTTCATGGAAAGTAATTTCTTGTCATGCAACGGGTAGTTACGCTCAGCTGCTTGCAGCTGAAGCGATTGATAACAGACGAAGCGCCAACGCCGTCTGAGTCGTACTGCATTAACGCCGGCCGATCGCAAAATCGCTGGCGTCACTGACCACATGGAATGGTCTGTCCTGGTCTGCAATCGCCAACACAGGCGATTGTTTTTAGCTTTTCTTGATACCTTCAAAGGAGTGCTGACACTCAGCACTCCATGACCACCTCTCGTTTTTCTTTAGCAGACGAGAGAGATGTATGGTCATCTCGGCGTAGTTGCGCGAGTACTTGTGCAAGCACGCCGCCAAGTCAAGTTTCTTTCAAATTCCCATGACGTCGAATGGCACATGCCAGTCCCTAACTACCTTGATCTTTTCTTGATCAGGGTGTACGCCGTGTTTACCCACGATGCAGCCAAGAAGTGGTATTTCTCTCGCTGCGAATATACACTTCTTGAGGTTCGCGAACAGCTTATGCTCTCTCATTAGTGTAAGAGCCTTCCGGACGTGGATTCTATGAACCTCCACTTCCGCCTTTTCATCCATAGCCCGGCTATGGACGAAGACATCGTCAAAGTAACTCGGTGTGAAATCGCGCACCGATCGCAACAGATTTGTAACACATCTGTTGAACGTTGCAGGGGCGTTAATTAGCCCCTGTGGCATTACTATCCACTCCCAGAGCATACCACTGGGGGTTCTCACTTCTGTGTACGGGATGTCCCGTTCAAGCATGAGGATCTGATGGAATTTATCCATCAAATCCACGGACGAAAAGATGGTAATGTGGTAAAGTCGATCAAGATCGGTTTCGTAAAACCTCAAACGTATGCCTAAGTACGGAGTGGGGACCAGCGAAATGATCGTGGGACTAGGACCAATCACATGGATGGCACCATTGGGATCATTCACGGAAATATTTCACCCGTTCAGAACGGTTCAGAAAGGCGAAAGGGTTCGCGATCAAGGGACCGCGATCAGGGGACCGCGATTCATGGATTGAGGGACTGCAACCAGTCGACCGCGATCAGGGGCCGCGATCAGGGGCTGCGATCAGGGGCCGCGATCAGGGGACTGCGATCAGGGGAACGCGATCAGGGGCCGCGATCAAGGGACCGCGATCTGGCGTGGACCATGCCCTGATGCGATCAGACGGTTAGTGTGTCAGGTCTGTGCCACATGGATACAAGGAGCGATCTGTAGAGGTGACGCGTGGCATCTGATTTTCCGAGTTAGAGGGGTAAGATGTGAGGGTCTAATTGGTTAACATTAAACAGAATTCAATTTGCTTCTAAACACATTCGTGTCGATCTTCTCCCGGGTTGGATATTTTGGCCTCCCGGCGTCTGAGAATCTCGACATCAAGGATAGAACGATCACTCCTGTAGCTATTTGGCCAGGAGTGCTAGGACTCTCAACACACCCCTACTGCTATCGGACACAGCCAACCGTATCGGTTGAAGTACAAGATCGCGAGACGGCTCAAGTGGCCAGAAAGGCTCGCGACTCAAGTACACATTTTGGCACAAGGTAATCAGGGCAGATCACGGCGACTCTAGGAGAGCTCCAACCCAGAACACGCGATCGGGTGAGGATTTTCGACCCGATCAGCACCAATCTCTACAACGGTCAAGTTTAGCATCTCGTCGAGCTCATCTAGAAGAGTGCAACCCGATCTGACGACGGGTACACAAGGTGAAGAGGAAACAAGTGCAAGCGGAATCGGAGTACCCCTCCGTTCGTCGGTCGTCTGGGTGCTAGTGAAGAGTCGGGATCGCCTCAAAAAATGAGCGAACCCCACTCCACAACATTAATCTTAGCCATACCATCTATGATGAAGTTCTTCCTTGGTATCGGCGTTTAAGCCGGTTCCGTCGAAGCGTTCAATTTGTTGAACGCGTGCACTATCCGCCACCCTCCTGTGGACTTTCGCACACAGAAGGTCAAAGAGCTGTGTGGGGATATTAATTCCCTCACACGACCAGCCGCTAAACGATCGGCAAAGAACTTGTCGATCGCTGTGACCTGTCACGAGGCAGTGGCCTATGCTTCATGACACTGTACTTCGAACCGGGCTTCTGTTCAATCTCATGCCGAGTGCTTTTTTCCTTGGGCAGCTCGCATGGCACGGGTTCCGGAAAAACATCCATGAATTTGACCAAATCCTCATGCAAAGAATTTGTCTTCAAAGACCTCCAAGATTGAGACGTGTTATCGCTCGATCCAAGTCTTCTCATTGAGGACACTCTCGTCTGTTGATAAGCTGCTGAGAGCCCGTTCGTTCTCAGCAAAAACACTTGTGCCGACCGAATATCGGCGACGCACTCGTCCTCTGTGACGAGTACGCAGATCTGCTTGATCTTGTCACTACGCAGATCTCGCAAGAATCTTTTAGATTCTATCTTTAAAAACTTTATTACCTCTAGAGCTGACTTCGAGGGGTAATCAGATCAAGTGTGCAAGCGCCCACACTTGATCCGTAATTCATCAAGATATTCACTGTCTCGGTGATTTCCTGGGAAAACGCATCCGCAGGTGGTTGGGGATCCACACCCTCAACATAACTCTCTCTGTAGTTATCACTCTCAGGAAAGCTGGAACTTTCTATCAATACGCGTGCTGACTGTGGGCGTACTACCACATGTCACGTCCTCTTCGATCGACTCTCTTGCAGTCGATCTGGCTTGCTCTACGATCGACTCTCTGTGAGTCGATTCTTCTTTAACGTATTGTTCATCCTGAACAACACTAGTCTCTATTATCGGATGCACCCTTCTTGGTGTGCATCCGTGTTCAAGTCCACTCAATCTCTTCGAGCGGTGAACCTTCGGCGCAGCCTGTGTCGCTACACAGGTGCCGGAAGCTGGTTCCACAGTGTAGTGGCCTTCTACACTGTGATCTTGTGCAGTCATCCTAACGACCGTACCACGAGTGAGGCCATTGCACTCTTTCGTAGTACATTCACACGCTTGTAGACGCTCCAAGAGGTTCATCAGAGGACGTCTTGGAGCGTCCACAAGCGTGTGAACAGGCATCTTCACGGATCGATACTGCCAGCTAACCCACGGCTGGTATTTTCGAAGCCATTACAGACCGTGGATGACATCAAACTTGTCATCCAAATCCAGTACGATGACGTCATCATCGTACTGCTTTCCTCCTAGCGTGCAGTGTGTTCCCACTACACATTTGTTCACTGTTACGGATGCGCCTGTAGCAAGGCACACCGTCATCCATGTCGGAGGGAAATCTCACTCAACATAGTTGAGACTATTACCCTCTAGCGACTGGCGTCGAATAAAACTGTTCGACGCCCCAGAGTCAACTAGGGCGTGAAGTGACATTACACTTGTCACTTCGGTCTTTAAAGTTATGAGGGACACCTCATCACTAAAGGCAGTAATGCACAGCGACTGTGTGTTGGGAGCAATCTTCGTCAAGAGTCCTGCAAATTCTGCTGACGTTTCCGGATCAGAAGGGTGCTCCGCCCCTACTGACCCTGTCCTTTTTTGACGGTCCGACTTGTTGTCGCGGCTTGGCGACATGGTAGGACCCACGCCTTGGACCCTTCCTTGGCCAACGGCGGTCATCACGTCCTGTCTTTGGACGTGTTACAGTGCTCGAAACATTACACTCATGAGCGTAGTGTCCAATCATCTGACAGCGATGACATCTTTCCGTTCGCTTGTGACTCAGAGAGCGAGATTTTTTGCTCTTGACGTAACAGAGGTTTATTGGTTCGGTACCTCCTGTTTCCGGTCGTCTCGTCGGACGATAGTTTAATGAGTTAGCCTGAGACTGTCCCAGGCTGAAGTCTTCTTGTTCCGCATACGCTATCGCCTTTTCCAGCGTATGAAAGTCCTCTTGGAACATGTAGGTCTTCACTGGATCATACAATAGGCCGTAGATGAACACGTTGATGAGCGTGTGCTCAATAACAAGGTTTTCCGTAGCGTTACTCGCAAGGTAGCGTAGGTGCTGTGCGTAAGCGTGCACGGCACGCTTGCCTTGCTTTAGCCTCAAGAGTGCAGAGCGTGCTCTGAACTCGGCGCTCGGCGGCTCAAACATCTCTTTGAGCCGAGGCTTCAAGATCTCTAACGACTCAAACACGTTTGACTCGTGAAGCTTGAGCCCTAAGTCCCAAGTCTCTGCTCGTCCCGTCAAATTTGACAAGGGAAGGTGACTTGCATCTCGTCACCCTCGATGTGACGGGCCCTGATGGCGTCGTCTAACTCGACGAACCATCTTAAAAGGGAATCTTCATCGGTTCCCTTGTGCCTAAAGATGTCTATCTTCAAGGTTTCGGGTCGACGCTTGTGCTTTGGCCCGCCCATCGAGTGATGAGAGCCTTGCCGATGTAGGAAGCCTATCTTCTATCTTTCGACGGCAAGTTCCCCCTGTAGGAACTTTTTGATAGCAGCATGTTGCTGGACTCTGCTTAGAGACTCCAACATACCACTGATGGCGGGTTCGCCCATGAGCACACTCATGCGATCGACTACCTCCCATTCTGAGTCACTCAGATAAAAGTAGCCTTCTCGTGTGACGTGAAAGCTGTCGTCTTCTACGTCCAACATTTTCATGTTGGACGGACACTAAGTAGTCTTTGGACGAAATACGAAGTGCTACCAGGTGTAACGGGGCACCCTTTGTTGGAGTGCCACGAAACTTCACGCACACTAGTACGTGCAGAGGAAGCTAATCTACTTGAACGACTCGTTTGCGTAAAGGGTAAAAAGAGAACTATATCTGATACAATTAAGCTATCAGTGTAACTTTTATCTTTGTCTAACTAAATTAAACTGCGTCGTCATGTGACGACAATCTGCTCACCACTCATTGCGCGCGTCCAGCAGCGATTGGTGGTATCCTTGGTTGATTTGTTTTATATCAACCAATCTTTGAGCAGCACACGAATTCTATCCTAAAAGGGGATAATATTCCTTTAATATTATATATCTCGGATAACGTTGATGGGGATTTATCACGCTAGACAATCTCCCGAGTGACACCGTTTGGTGTCAATATCATGTTACGGGCTACCCCGTTACAAGATTAGCGGGTTCTCCTGCAACCTCAAACGCGAAGGCGAGCAACGAGTGAGTCAGTTCTGCGGGTCTAGAATTGCATATTACACATCGTCACTGGCACCTGAACTTTGTACATAGCGGTCACACTCTTAAGTAGTGTGCGCTGACGAAGCTTTTTTATCAGCTGCAATTTTTTTGAATCAAGAGATTCTTACACACGTAGTCACTGACAATTTCTTCAAGCTGTTCTCAATATTGCAAACACCATCGATCCATTTCGTGGAAGTGGTGATTATCTGTTTAGAAACTTTCCGTCGTGACCTTAAACAAAATGTCGATTCCTACTTTCCAACACGTGTACATGCTTTCGTGCCCTGAGGCTTGCTTGAGCTGCTTTCAAGGCGCTTACAAAGTCACAATGACATGGCATTGGTGTGAAGCAGACGTAAGCTTTGACAACTGCGTGTAATTATTGAAGATGTAGAGACTATTTATTGCCAGCCCGAAGGGTGAATCAATCAGCTGCTGTGCCACAATGTGATTACCGAGCTTTATAAATCGTATGCATCTGTCCGTCCGTGTGTTTGTAAATAGCTAGGTGTACCATGCGCATACTGAGTGCGATCTAGTCTGTACACCCTCATCGGTAAGGACACGTACGTAGTCACTCTTTGGCAAGGTCACCATTGTGGCGCACGCATATGATTGGCTTATAATTGACCACAAAGTGAATTTAGTCACGCACATCAGCAAATGCTGGACGCTCATTCTTCAGTGGCTGCTGTTGTACGGTATTTCGCCACCTAATTCAGTTCTTTGAACTGGATTTCTTCTGTCAAAGGACAAGCTCCAAGCTTGCTCCCCCACCTTACAGTTGCAGTCGAATAAAGACCAATCAAAACCTTCTCGAGGTACTTCCGGCCGAATTCAAAGAAGGGTGGCGAATGACTGAGATTTACTTGGAGGGTGGATAGCGCTTCCCCTATCGAACAGGATAGTTCAGGACGTAGTTTTACTTCTAGCTTACGAAATCCATAGAGTGACACCCTTCAACCGTCTCGACGCCTCTTTGATCCACAATTAGAAAATCTCTGATGGGTTGGCTGCAGAAGTATGCTACCAACTATGGTCACATCGTGAGACGAAAGTATGGACATGACATGATGAACGATATCGGCAAAGGCAAAAGTCAAAGCAGTGTGAATGTATTCAGCAAACGAAAAATGTAAAGCTAGAAAGCGGGACGACGCGAGTGTCAACGGTCAAGCAACTGACCCCTTACGCCTCGAGCATTTTCTTCTCGTCAACACAGGCCGGCTTATCCACGTTGTCAACAAATTGGCACTTCTCATGAAGCCACGGTGGGTAGGCGTGTAGCTCCATACCCTTGATGGGATGGGTGAAAGCGACCATGGGTCCAAGCTCTATATACTTCTTCTTTGCCCCCTCCGCAGTCAAGCCGTCTTCGAACCATCGATTGTATTTACGTTCGTGCCGATGCTTGTTCGCGTCGTCGAAAAATCCCGTCGAGTTCACTTGGCTCGCCGAGCTGATAGAGCTGGTCGAGCTTATCGAACTACTTTCGTCGAAGATGTCGTCCTTGTGGGATGGCAGTGATCCGTTGGTCTCTATCGCGCCGTTTCCTGAGGTGAGCTTGGTGTAGTTCTCAGTGCCGTAGTAGGGCGGGATCGTGGGTGGAGAGTCTTCTGCTTCCGACAGACGTTGTAGCTCGCTGGAGTCCTCAAAGGAATCCGAGCTGTCGTCGAGCGTCTTAGGCGCGGCATGATTTTCAGAGGCTGGGATTTGAACCGAGCCGCTGACAAAAGTCGAGACGCAGATGGTTGCCGCGGAGAGAAAGATCGATGGACGCATCGCGGGGGCAGAAGAGGTGTTCGAAGAGGATGAGACTTGGAGACGGTAAATTGAGGAATGACAGTTGCTCGGTCCACTGAACAAAAGGATTCGGTCCGAACGAGGGTGTCGGTGGTCTGGGTGACAACGAAGGCGACAGAGAGCGCGACCAGGGGCTTTTTCTTCAAGTCCAAAAGCTGGTCGGTCACTCTACTTCTGGTCTTTTCCGCTAATCTTGAGCGACAGATTCTTCCGTGAGCATACACGCCTCTTTTAATTCACTCTCATCGTAGACAACACGAGCGTACCGCTGCAGAATCTCCTAGTGAGTGCTAATCGCTGGTCTGGGCATCGCATACAAGGAGTAAGTCAGTACGAGTGATGGGACGGCAGATCATGCGCGCGAACAGGTTTCAGATCAGCTGAATCTGCTCGAATGGTGGTCTGTCGAGCGAGCGTTGCATACAGCAAGCCAGTCAAAGAGCGAGCCCTGTTCTCGGATCTGTCTTAATCTACAACCGGGAGCCGAAGTTGGCGAAACAAGAAAGAGCGATAGTGCGAGGACATGGTCTTCTTCAATGTATGTCGCAAAGAAAATGTCTCTACATTCTCTTCTGCCTATCTAGCTGGACCAGACCTCTTGCGGTGGTTCTGTCGGTGGGTACCGTCGTGCTGTTCAGTCGCCGAGCTGTATGCAGTCAGTGCCTTAACGTGAGGAATTCACGCTGATAAAGCCGGCTATCAGGGAATAATCTGCACATCAGATTTTGCGTCTTCTGGATCATATTATGGACCGTGCGTTTTATTTGACGATACTCTAGCTCGTGCGCGGTCAGAACTAGACGTCTAACTTGCGAAGACCGCTCCACATCGTTCATCTACCTACAGCTATCGCTGAAACCACTTTGGTCGCAACGAAGTTATCATAGCATTGTCGATACCTGTAGTGCTTAATCGTGTCGTCCTCGTAAAAAATCGACGTCAATGAACCAGCCATTTGAGAAAAAAAGGAGTCGTTCGCGCTGCTATGTGCGACATCCTTCAGGCAGAATTCCGGGAGCCAGCGAGCATCTGGTCGGTCCCGCGGCTACGCAGAATACCGTGACCACTCTGTCGCGCTTTTATCAGCCCATCACCTGGTTCGGCTTCTTTGTTGCCACCTGTTTCGCGTAAAGTGTACAGTGAGTGAGATAAATTAAAAACCTGTTTTTCAGCTATAAATTCAGCTTGACTCGTGCAAACGATTGCCTGTTGGACGTCGATAGGTGTCATGATCGCTGGCAGTTTAGTAGGTATGCGAGGCCTTCTGTGGTCGCTTCCATTGCAACGTCCGACGAACAAGTGGCGGCCTGCTAAGAAGTGCGCTATTAGATGGCTACATATCGATGCAAAACGCACCTCGTTCCTTGCCGTTTGATTGTTAGAAAATGAACATGACGATCCGCCATCGACCACCTCGTGGATGGACTTTGCCCTACGCGTGTAAACCAAATCGACTGTGCATCGTATCCTGACGCGAATATTGGCCTCCCCTGAGCTTGAGGTTTTGGTGATTGAACGGGGAGCTGTCACTTGTACTATGAGAACCTATGTAGCAGCTATACGTCGTGTTCGGTCCTGCCTGTGTACGTCTATCCAGTATCTCGTTTTGACTCGAACCTCGTTAAAAGTCTGCTAAGTTGTAGCTGATCGTTGCCTCTCCGTGGCTGATCAATTGTAGGAGAGATGTTATAGACTTTGACGAAAGATAAAGAGGAAGTTATAAGCGGTGGTGGTCGGCGCTTTACTGATTGCTGAGTAAGGTATTTCTTCTGTCTTCAGTACCTCTCTGCATCCATCAGAATCATAGAGAAGTGCTGCACTATCGAATTGCTAGGTCCATGAAGCATGGACAGATACCGCCGAGCATGTTGGCGCACCTGGATTGCAATTGATCGGGGCATGAAAATGTGTACGAAATCAGCATGGGCCTTGCCGACGCGTACCACCATCATGTTAAGGCTTGCCTAAACAAAACTTACGAGCATGACGTTCTTAGCGATTCCGTCGAGCTTGGTTGAGCTAGTGGATAGCCGATATCGATCGTCCCGAAGTGTGCTCAAGCTACCAGCAAAGTCAGCAAACACATGAGAGACCAAGTTGTCGTCGACGAATGCTGGAACGCTTGCCAAGTACCAACTCGACGGCTTCGTAACCATTAATTATGCCGTTTATGAACAACTTGCTGGTCGATAGGACGACTTCCAGACATAAAATGTATTCGGTCATAGTAGCAAAGCCAGATTTAGACCTGCCATGAAAGCGATTGGAAGCTGCTCATCGCCTGCACAGCCGAAGTTGCATGAGCGAGAACGAGAGTATCCAGTCGAGGAAAGCGCTAGTCCGACGGGGACGAGATATCGAGAGTGCACTGGCAAAGTTTTGGGCGTTGATCCTCTTCCCAAACCACACTAAGTACCAAAGCTCACCCTCATAATCTTACGCATCAACCATCGCGGGTATCAGTTCATCGTATTCTTCTAGCACACGATTACTTGCCAAAAGAAACCTGCGCTGTCGTTAAATTGGCAGCAGACCTAGAAAACTCTTCGAGACTACAGCACACATGTCGTCATTTATAGTGCATTTCAGGCCGGTACGCGAGCAAATGAGGAAAGATGCATGCAGCATCGTGGATGATTTTGTGACTTGACCGTGGGTGTTTGACTTTCAAGTCCATCTCAGTCAACAGTCGTAGACTTTATTGTAGTAGTGGCGATACGCTACCAAATATTCATGAGCAAGTTGTAACGCTCAAACACAATCATAGAATAGACATCGTCAATCGAAGTTGGTAGAGTGGAGTCTACCGAAGAATGCATCGATATATTGCAAGCCTTGATGCACAGAGGAGAGGGTACATCAACAAGAAAGACAGATCGAGGACAGAGGACTTTCAATGACATGAAGCGAGCCGTTTGTGGTCAACACGTAATTGATTGCCTCTGGAGTAAATGAGATATCCGTTGGGGCTGTGCAGCAACATACTTCACGACTTGTCGTAGTCGACCTCCTTCTCTTCAACGACTACGACAACTTTTGATTCAGTTTTACACTTGCAAGTTCCTAATTAACCACATTGAGGCGGGAGGAAAGTGTCCGTGAGACCAGTATGGCTGTGGCAACACCAAAAAAGGCAAGAAACAGTCTTCGATCACTTCTGATAGACTGGAAGCCAGACACGACCGGATAGCCGAGGTCGATGAGGAGAGGGTGTCTAGATAAACTAAGTGGCTCTTTGGAAACTCGGCTGTGCAAGCTGCCAGTCGAATATCGAGTGCTGATGCAAAACCGATGCCGTAAAACGCCACTTTCGCACGAAAATTGTCGCTAGCACAACTGTCGGCAATGCAGTTACGTCAACGCAACGACTAGGAACCGGATGTATAGTTTTGGATATTTGTACGCAAGTGGGATACGAACTGGTTGCGTGCAAGTATCGACATGGACATTGAGAGCTGAAGTAGGCCGAAAGACCCGAAGCTTCAGTCTAATGGAATAGAGTTCCCACTTTCGAGCCACAGTCGATTCTAATGCAACGCAAACAAGACGATCAGTAAACAAAACGATCATTACACTCTTGTTACTGCAGCTTAAACGCCGCGACGATCATCACCGAGTACTCCAAGTTTGCTCTCACCACCATGCTTCTCCATCGCTTTGCCGGTGAGGACTGCGGTCATCGTCTTACTTCCGCCCGAGAATGAACCCGGTCACGACGCTCAGTGTGGCGATGAACGAGTAAAGTGCAATGTGATTGACAGTCGCGAATTTCTCGTGCACACGCTCACGGGCAATGGCATTGCCCAGCAAGCTGTTGTTGTACGACTCCAGCAGCTGGTAGGCGTAATAGTGTGCACCACGTTCACCCAGGTCCTCCGTGAGAACCAGGTAAACAGGGATACCCTGGATCGACGGACTGACGCGGCCCTTGTTAAAGCAAGCCTTGAGGAAAATATCCTTCTTCGTAAAGTAGTCGAGGTTCTTCGGAGCCAACCCACCCGTAATGTAAAAGCCACCACGAGGGAGGTACTTGAGCATGGCCGACCCAGCTTCGCGACCGTACGCGCTGTCATTAAAAAGCACAGGCAACATCAGATTAAATTCGACCGTTGCGTTGTCTATCACCAAACCAGCAATACACGTACTCGACAAACATCTCCATCGCCTGGTTGCACAGTGCGTTCGTCTTAGCATTGTCACCCACAATCTTGCCCTGCAACGACTTGGCAGCGAGGAATGCGTCGTGCACCTTGCTGTCCACTTTCTCCGGGAACTTGTTAGCCAAGAACTTGTAGATCGTAGCAAGCCCCGGACCACTGACAATGCGTTCGACCGAAAAGCGGCGGTCGCAGCCCAACTCCTCCTTAATGGAATTGTAGAGCTCGATCTCAATGGCATCAGCTGGAGCAAAATCCGTGTGACCTCCTTCACAGGCAAAACAGGAGTACTGTCCTTCTTTGTCAGCTGTTAAATAGCACTCGCCAAGGCCCGTGCCAGCGCCAATGGTAGCAATCGGCATACCCTCTTCCTTTTTAGCCTCGTTTAGTACAATGTACTCATGAGGTTTGAGGGTGAGGAGACCGTATCCCATGGCAGCAAAGTCATTAATCAACTTGACGGTCGTGATCCCCAGCTCTTTTTCCAGTCCAGGCCCGTCAATCTTCCAGCCATCCTGGATGTTTGTGAACCTACAGAGCGGTGTGTACCACATCAAATTAGTGGACCGTCCCATAAACTAGGTAAAAGACCAAACAAACACTCGAATAAAGCGGCCACACACAAACACACAAAAGAACGGGACGTACTCGACCGTATTGTTCAGGACTGGGCCGGCACAAGCCAGCACACAGGCCACAGGCAGTCGGTCGCCCAACTTGGCCTCTTTCATAAAGAGGTGGCACACTTCCGAGAAACTGCCATAGTTCTCATTGTGGTACTTCTTCGCGAACGAGATCTCGCCGGGGGCCACCGATCCTTTGAAAGCTACCGAGCCCGTAGGAATGAGCCATAGCGTCAGACGCGTGTTAGTGCCGCCGCAGTCTCCCGAGATAATGAGGTCGCCTCTGTTTAGATACCGAGCGCAAGGTAAGATTTTTGTAGCGGTAGAAAGAGACAAAGGGGGGAGATAGATGAAAGGTGTAAGAAAGTATGAGGAGGCCATTGTCTTGAATTACGTACGACATTTGAGACTCAAGAAGGAATGGATGTCGGTGGTCACGGTTGAGGCAGATTTAAAACTGACGAGGTCTTTTTGGTTGTGGCATGGCGTGAACCCCTTAAATGAGGCGTGTCGTACGCGCAACTTAAGCGCCTTATTGGTCAAATTAAGCTTCCAGTGCGAGATGAGCCGTTCAGGGTGCACCGCGTGTCTGTCCTACAGGTGTCTGACTATATGAAGACAAATCTTCAAAAGTTAGCACACGATGCAACGTAGCTATCGTGACGTCGCCCGCAAATAGATTTGGCCGGGTTGGGACAATCACGATCGACGATCACACGCGGGTTTTCTCTCACAGTGTTTGAGCATTTGAGTGGAAAGCTTGGAAAACAAGTAGCGGCACGTCGGCCCACATTGCGTAAACAGGACTTGTACACGAGGCGATTTCGTCCACGACATGAGCCGTATTTCGACCACAGTAGATCATGTCGTGGGTCTGCGACTGCATGAAGCAGTTCCTTTACGCTTCGAATTGGTCGAATGGGCTGCTGCTTTTTACGATCAGGTCGGGCCGAGCAGAACTCACACGACTGTTGTCAAATGGTACATTAGAAGTGCCTTCTTTGCGAGGAAGTCCGATTCTTTTGCAATGCGGTCGGTACTAGTTTCACGACAACATATACCCACACTACAGATTTGAAGACGCGTAATGGTCGCCTGAGACAGCGAAAAGAACAGCAATTGACTGGATTACAATGACAGCTAGTTCTGCCCTTGATCGATCGAAGACAAGATGATTCATATCTTAGTGATAGTAGGGGCGAATGAGCCTGTGATTCGGCTCTTAGGAGAGGTGAAGGTCCAGTTGGTGAGGACGACTGCTCCATACAACAACGGAGCAGTCTACCTGGAATAAAAAAGTTGTGCATGAAAAGCCGTCTGCCATGAACCGGTTGTACGAAACGAAGTTTGCCTGCCTGTTTGTCGGTGAACTGATCCTTCCGAATTAATCAAGCATGTTTTTATTCATTCGGTTCCTAGATTTCAGATTTGTCGTCGTCTGCACGCTAGATTCAAATATTGAGGCGGCTTCAACACGAACAGAATCGGGTTGTCGTCGACTGCCCGTGAACCAAAGCGTCGCGTCTGATACCTCGCGTCTTACAAAGTCAGTACCTGTGCTGGCTTTAGCACCAGTGCTACTGCAACTTAACCTCGTTTCTCGGTGCAATGTGCACTGACTTAACAGCGTAGCATCGAGAAATGTGCGGCTATCTCGACTGAATACGCATTCGAAAGCGACTACTTAATCGAGGAACTTCTGAAACCTAGAACACTACTCACCCCTTCCTATACGAGACGCTTTGTAAGAGACACCCTCTGCATAAGAGTCACAGTGTCGCCAAACAATTTATATGATTGAGTTCTAATTACATGTGCTTATGTTTGGTCCTAACTTAATTATGTTTACCTACAAAAATGCATGCAAACGTCTTGCTCACCACTCATTGCGCGCGTCCATCGTTGTTTGGACCGCTATAGCTGGCTGAAATGATGGCCCATATCAGCCGTTCGGTGAGTGCTTCGGAATATCACCCCTTATGGTCATATACACGACGTCAAAATCGACCTTATGATAATGTTTTAATTAACAAGTTTCCAGATTAATTACATGCAACCGACTCACCCCGCTACACACTCAATGCCTTACTAAAGTGCAGACTTATACGAGCATTGAGTTTGAGTACTGCATAGGTAAATCAACGGTGCATCAATTCATGATTATAACGGAAAGCTATTTTGAGAGATCAACCTTAAAGTGAATAATAAACGACTTATGAAACATCCTGAGTTTTCGAAGGAGCTGATGATGTTCATTCACAGCGCAATAGTAACGGGATATCCAAAGATCTGGTCCTGACGAAGCAGAACGACCGCAAATGAGCCACGATATTGAACGTCATTTTCTTATGGTTTCCAAAGGCTGGCTGCAGAGTTTTAAGGAGCGGAACAACTTCAAAATTTTCGCGTTGGCCGGCGAAAGCGAGAGATTGTGTATTAGACGAAGTGCAAGTCGCAAGGTCTGGGACCCAATCTTTGATCAAGATACATATCCAAATGATGACTTTAACTTTACGAGACAAATTTATCTAACGTATTGACACTGAACAAATCCTCTACGGTTTAGAAACAATGTCGAGAAGAGCGTAAAGGTATTATTGACAGATCTCTCTGCTGCAACGCAAGTGGTTCGATCATATGGAGCCCGCGATCGTCGGAAAGTTTAAAAACCAACGTACTTAAGGGTGAGTTGATCGAGAAGGGCGGCCTCGTATACGCTGTAAACTCAAACACCTGCATAGCTGGGAAATCGCTAATAAGTGGATGCACCAATTCGGTTTTTGAATGCAAAGAACTGCTCCTTCTTTGTAATTCTTTCAGCCACAAAGTCCGACGAGAACTATACAACGTCAACGTAGTTTTTTATCGCCTACATGACTTCCACCATCCAGCAGATCGATGCAGTTACGCGTCAACATCATGATTTATGTATGCGCACCTACATGTATATTGATAGATATCATCCGATTGTTGAACGCCTGCTACAAACTTCATAATGCGATAGCGCATGGATTATTTTAAGCAAACATGGATCGTAGACTTAATGCCTTGGAAGCCATTGAGTTTGCAGCTGAGAGCTGGAACGCTTTTGGTGGGGTATCCATACGAAGTTTGTGGATCAAAAGTGAGATTATCGAAGCGCCCCACATTTCGAATTAGCGTGTACAAATGATTAATGAAAGTCCAGCCTCGCTTTCCAACAAGACTGCTGCAATCTGGCTGAGATTATAACATTCTAGGAGCAGGTGTTAAAGTGTAGGATTGTGTCGTGGTGTAGGACCACTAGAAGATTCATGGAGAGCAAGAGACTCTTATTTAAGCAGAATCGGAGCCGGCGCGAGTCGAAGCGTCGAATATCAAGCTTCTGTCAGTGCAAAAGAAGCACCAAAGTGCTGCTTACTTTTTCGTTTGTACTTCGTACGCTCATACAGAGACACGCGTATTTTTCAGTTAGATCTCGATAAGATTTATCATGTGTTCTTAAGAACCGGCATGCTAGAGCAAAACAGCTCGACAAGAGAGACTCCATTCGGTAAACAAACGTTACATAGCATTACATGTAGATGCATGTTCTGTAGCGTTACTTAAATGCCCCAATATTTTGTTCACCTATCGTTATAAAATCATACAACTAGTTTCTTACATTTTCTTTATGTAAGACTTTCTTAGAACATGCTGTAAAAATTGGGCACACATTTGTTTCTAATAGAGAGGGGCGAGTGTATAGGGTGCAAACGAAAAATTGTGCTGACCATACTTGTACGTGTGAACCGGCAGATCGAACGAGCGCATTGTCCGGATCCCGATAAAATGTTTATCAACTGCAAATTCAATAGCGTATGGTGCTACACAGGTCCGGCTTCACCGAAACGAGTTTAGTATCACTCATTAGCTACTAAGGATTCTACGTTGTCGATAAGCTAAAACGAGCAGCAAACTGGCGATCAAAGCAGATGCATATAGTTTTAATATCTGTCAAGCAGAACAACTTCGGTCGATACAGCCACGTGCTCTAAAGACCTTGTAGACAAGCACCTTCCCCCTCCTCATTGGTCACTACAAAATACGCTGCTCGCAGTAATCACCATAAGCGACCCAACTTACTATGTATCGGTAGTATCATTGAAGTTTGCGAGAATTGTGGTAGACTGTGCTATCGGTCTGATTCGCCGCAAAACAACTGTGGACATGCTTTTTGGTATCAAGTAAATAGTCTACAGAACTTTTGTCGTCGTCGTGGCCATGCAAGCCACTTTCAATCTCGCATTTTAGGTTGCAACTCGCAGCCTTGCACCGTCCCATAAGTTGTGTGCCTTATCTACCCGATCTTTCATGGTCTACCATCGCTAGATGTCCTGTTAGCACAATACCACTCAGCTGGATGTAAGAAAATATAAGCAAATGACAACTTGTGAGTTGCTACTCCTGTTTCTCATTTACCACCTTTGTAATGTGACTCATATTTTACATAAATGAATGATATTAACAAGAGTAAATACATTGGTCATTTATTTTAACCAGAATATCGATAGTGAACAAGAACTGTACCGTAAAGAGCAATGATCGCTAAGTTTTAATTGCCCAGCTGTGAAATCTCGCCCGATTTTTCGACCTTGTTATAAATGGACGAGCTAACTCGGATGATTGCTTGTGGTAAAAGGTCAGCTTCGAGTTGCAAGCAGGCAATGCGGTACTTTTACTTGTAATGGATCACCCACGCCTCGCGGTCACGTACGGGACTATATCTTTTAGTTTTTACCAGCACTCGCGAATGCATTAGAGCGTACTTGCTGTCGACGCATTCCAACCAGCATCAAACGGTCACCCTCTTAGATAAACAGACTTGGTAGGTAGTCGAGGTTGGACGACACTTAGATTGCTGTCCCGGTAACCGTCTATCAACAGTAATTTGATGCAGCATCACACGGACTGGAACAGGGCACCCTTTGTTCGGGGTGCCACGAAACTTCACGTACACAAGTACGTGCAGAGGAAGCTGATCTACGTAAACGACTCGCTTAAGTAAAGGTAAAAAGAGAACTGTATTTAATATAGTTAAGCGATCAATATAACTTCAGTCTTCATTTGACTATATTAATCTACATTGTCGTATGACGACAACCTGCTCACCACTCATTACGCGCATCTAGCGGCTATTGGTGGTAAGCTTATTTATAAAGACTTATCTTGGTTGACAAGTCTTTTATCAACCAATCTTTGAACCGTGCATATATATTACCCTACAAAGGGGTAATATTCCTTCAATATCACCTATCTCGGGTAATATTAGCGGGGAATTGTCACGCTAGACACTCTCAAAATCGACACCGTTTGGCGTCAATGTCATGTAACGGGCTACACCGATACACGGACTCTTAGTCTGGTAGGTAATATTATGAGTACTGATTGTGATGCTCAAGAAAAAGTTGACCACGTATTACAAAAACAAGTCATCAGTCTTTCATAGCGGTGAGTCACGCAACGGGCTGGACGGTAGCTACAATTTCTGCAAACAAGTCATACCACTTTACCTACCATGTTGAGGAATTATAAACGACGATAGAAGTCGGTATATCGCAATCCGCATCCACAGAAGCGTAATTTGTTACCCGAGAGTTTTTTGCTTGCTAGTAATTACTGTGGTGACGACGCGATGGCATCATTGAGAAATATAGTCTTCCATCCCCCTTTCAGTCATGGAAGAACTAGTATCGTCATCCATCTGCTCGATTTTAATGAATCAGCAAAAGCAATTTTGGTGGGACTCTCCTGTCTGCGAGAGCGCAATGCTGTTGCATCACACGATTTTTACTCGTATCAGCAGAACCGGTAGGACATCAGTGCACGGGTTGCATAATGATAATAGGAATTGCTAGGGAGTATCCAGCTAGCAATAATTAGTTTGACAACCTCGTCCCACAACATCTTCTGTGTCGAACTGATCCTTTTTGCACCGTCATCGCAGCTTCAGACACGTCAAAAATGCTCACTATACACGACATAGATGCTAGGTAATCAGTCATATTCTGTCTGTCTAAGACTTACCCAAGTCGCAGTAAAGAGCATTTGGCGAATAGATGCGAGCTGTCTGCAAAAATTTGATGCTGTACTTGATCAAAAACACAGTAGCGTAAATACCCGAATCAGCTCTGATTCACAAGCGCTCACTGAAGGCTAAGTGCGTACAGTGCGGAGGCTGTCATATGTGAAAAATGATTTGTGAGACGATTTCTCGCAACAATTTGAGAAGTTGCACGGTCGTGATTGAGTGGTGAACTTGAAAACGGAATCGCATCTGCATTAGCCGATTGAGGTTCGTACTTTACACCACTACAGATTATACTTACCATTGCAATGCTATGCTTCGAGTGTGTTTCCAGCGCTACAATCATTTTAGCAAGCCTACTCGACGGCATTCAAAAATTATTTGCAATAAAGTGCCGTCCGTCTAAGCTGACTATTGTAGTCATTCAATCCTGCTGAAGCGGAATGAGTGTAATTTGGTGCATCATATCGCTACTGGCTATGACTGTAGATGATATTTTGCGGTGAAGTTACGTAGATGACGCATGTTATGGAGGAATCCAGAGTGAGCAAAACTTGCAAGCGCCATTCCGACACATCTTACAGCCTCGATTTCGAACAAGTACGAATCGCGCGATGCAATTCCTTGTCCAACGGTTGCGTCAGCGGCGCAAGGCGTAAAGGCAGAATCGTACAACTCGCGTTAATGATCGCCATAAGAAGTATGTTATCTCTCAGCTATAGCTAAGAGCTGTCACCATAGCCACATGATATATGAGGTAAGTAGAACAATCACGTCAATAGTGCTGTCCGACAAATTTACTTTCCGCCTGACCCCCACTTCTTTTACCGTCCAGCGAGCGATGCTAGACCTAATTTGGCTCCTCATCTGCTGCATGATCTCATACTGTGGTCTTCGATATCTCTTATTGCATCTGGAAATTGAAGTACCTGATCATCCGCTGCCCTCATCACTTATAGCTCGACAAAGCGCCTCATTGTCGTCTCCATTCACAGCTGCATCATGAGCCTTCTTTACAAGTGCTCGCAAATGACATCAGCCAAATTCGACGTGAGTATCGCCTCATCTCGATCAGGAAAGTTTTTCAGGTGTGTTCTGGTTGCTACAACATTTTCATTTGGATTATGGTGCTAGATCCTGATACAGCACAACTGCCGGCTTGTGGCGCTAGATATTTGATGACCTTCTTTACAAGAAGGTCGAATCATCAACGAGAATTTACGTGGCATGGTCCGCTTAATGAAGTTTGGTCTTGAGATGAAGGCCAGACTCTGGATCTTACAGTGTTATAAAAAGTCGGCGATGGTTATGCGTTTGCGCCCATTCTTCCATGTCCTGGTTGTTGGCAGCATGTTTTCGTCGGGATGGAACACTAAGCCCTAAGTTTGCTGCCAGAGATGGCTGCTGAAGATGTGCCGATCATAGTTCTTTATGTTGCGACTCGAGCATTGCAGTGGAGTTTGGTAGAAGATAGAAGACAAGAAGATGTCAAGCTGAGCGCAATCAGGCAGCTCACCAAAGGCACGTAGTGGAACATGTGTCCGTGTCCGAAATGAGATGATCTCGTCTACTAGTCATCCAAAGAATTATGCCTTTGGTCATTCAAGACATACCTCTGTCAAATGCGTCATTGCATTGCTACAGAAACTGCAACCTTGGCTGTCGAAACGGATGTAGTTGTTGTGCGGATGTTAGTGTCATCGATGTCCTGTAGTTTTGTTCGAGTTGAACGAGTTTGGCTGCTGCGCAATGGTGCAGATCTGACTTTAGTGATCCCTTCGCTACCTGATCAACACGTTTTGTCGAATGTATGATAGATTTTACAGAATCGATTGTCATCCTTAGCAACGTCCACTCAAATCGCTCTCATGCTCAGCTTTCGAAACGAAGTTCTCTTGATATAAAACTCGCTTTATAGACATGATCGCTTTGTAGATATTGTCGCTTGGCGTTCTTTACACCACACAAATAACGCACTTCCGATTGAGAAACTTACCGGTACGTGTTAGTAAAAAAGAAGTATATTTCGTCAATATCTTACTTTAGTCGAGTCCTCTCGGCCGTATTATCAGAATGCATCTTATTTTCAGCCACTTGCATTCAGCCAACTTCGACCAGGCCTCGCACATCGCTGGATCAAATCCACGCGGATTAGGTCACTCGCTTCCGTTTTAATATTCTGAATCCTTCTTCTGATTACTGTCATCCTTAATCCTCTCGTAATCCATTCCTTAAAAGTCATTCACGCATTCACTAAAACTCAGCCCCATGTTTACTGCGACTAAAAATACCGACAGAACCTCACATCAAAGATAGGAAGCAACCTCTGGAACTCGCCCTTTGATGTAAGTAAGTAATTCACTTCATGGAACTAGATCAAGATGCAAAACACAAGACAACAGCAGCAGTCACTGAAGAATGAGTATAACGATGTGAATACCTGCATTTACCCAGTACAGTATACTCAAGCGACGCGATCAGTCTCTGCTAATGAGCGTCCAGCATTTGCTAATGTGACCGTAATTACCTATGGTCGATTTCAAGCCAATCACGTACGTGTATCACAATAGGGACCTAGCCAAAGAGTGACTTTAAATGAAGGCCTATAAACCTGTGAGGGAAGCAAGCTCACACTTTGTGCGTGTACGCATCACCTAACCGCGTTATGTACAGACAGACCAGCACACACAGAGACAGACAGACCGACAGACACGGCTAAGTACGATTCAGAAGTTCGGCACTCGACCTTGCGCATAGTCACTGATAGCTTCACCCTTCGGGCTCGCAATTATCCGGCATGGCGCTAGGACCATTACCGGACGACTTCGTACTCGAGTACACTATGTTGCACCTCATGGATGAGGAAACCACCGCATCCACGCCCCCCGCGCCCCTTTCCCACGTCGACGACCTCCTCCTGACCACGTGCTCCATCGGCGCCAGTCGCACGTCCTCGTCGTGTGCGTCCTTGGCCTGTGCGGCGGGTGGGGCCTGTTGTTCCGAAATTAAAGTGGCGCACACGAAAGTAGGTGACCCCCAGACCCCAAACGAAGTTGCAGCGTTCTCATTGGACGGCGAGCAATTTCTACAACAGATGGAACAAGTGGGTACACTCGACTGGCCTGATGCGACTCAGACGAATCAGATGACGTTCGAACATAGTGATGGTGGAGCTATTGAGGACCTCGAGACGCTTACGGACCTGGAGATGGAGTCGTCGCCGTGTCCGAGCACGTGTCCGGGCTCAATGGGCGGCCAGGTGAACGCCATTGCGGCTGACGAGTTTGAGGTTTTTTTTTATCAGCCAATGGAGATGCAGGAGATAGAGAAGAAGAAGGAAGAAGAAGAGACTGATGAACGAGGAGGTTTGAGGGGTTGTGGGCTTCCCCCTGCATCGCCACTTGCACTTGATACAACGGAGGACTCGGTGCCTGCTGGGAAGTCTGAGACAAATTCAACGAGTTTTGGAGAAGATGCTGGTGGTGTGCCTGACACACTGATTGATCAGATGCTGGAGGAGGAAGAGGAGATGGACGATGAGGAGGTGATGGAAGTATGTGGTTTGTGGACGAAGGGGCGTGTGGACAGGAGCGCTGGATTTCTGATGATGGTTGTTGTTGTGGTGATTGTTTCTTGGTAGGATGAGATCGACTTGCTCGGGAAAGAAGTGAAATATCTGGATGCTCAGATGGATTTCTTGCAGTCTCGTGCCAAGTCAAGTCGCGCTCGACGCAAGAGTGTGAAACAGCGCCGCTCAAGTGGTGCTACTCCGCCGTCGGCGCTATTGGCAAAGAGCCAAGAGGATAATCAGCTTTTGACCGAACTCGTTGCGCAGCAACAGGTGTATAGAGACAATTTCAAGGCTATGTTGGCGTTCGCTCCAGTCGTCGACGTGGTCAGTTGGATGTGCTAAATTTGGTGGAATAATGTGCCTAGCTTTTGACTGCAACTTTTGTCACTGATTTGCAGCGTATGGCTTTGATGACTCCGATTGAGTCGTACATACGGCTCGGCAAGGACTTTGATGAGAGGAGGAAGACCATTTTGTCTCTGCGCGAAGAGAAGCTTGACATAACGTGCAAGTTTATCGAACAAAAGGCTGCTGGTATCGACGTTGATCAGCCGTACCAGTACTCGGACATGTTTGAGAAGTTTGGTAAGCACTACTTTGTGGACTTTGCCATCTCCAAGTACGATGGTGTCTCCGTTTCTCAGGTTGGTCGCGCCATTTACGAACATATTGCTGGAAAGGACGAGGCACTGAACAATGCTATGGGAAGCACAACCATTCGCGAGGTACCGTGGGCCGCTTATTACGTTCATTCTCTTGCGCTGACTCTGTACACTGTTGTCTGGTGTGTAGTCCTTTGATACGATCAAGTGTAACTTTATGCACCAGCGCATCGTCTCGAGCATGAAGTGGGAGGGTGAAGATGGAGAGAAGATGCCGGACATGGAGTCGAACGCTATATTCTACAGCCGGTTCGGTGACAACTCAGCAGTCTTAGCAATCGATTACATTGACCAAGACGAGCTGCACCCATATGACACGTCAAACTGCATCCGCAGGGACATATCAAGTGGCGTAGTGCTGTCTGGTCACACGGATGCAGACGGCAAGAAGTTTGTGGTGATGAAGCGCTACTTGCTGGCCAAGTACCACATGTATCCACGCAAAGTGTCTCAGAAGCAGCAAGCTCGTTATTTTGCCAGCATGCCCAGGTGTGGCGATACGATGGAGACGCTAATCGCTGACCGTCTTCAGCGCGACGAGACGTACAATCCATGCACCGATGAGGATTAAGCGGCGAATGACTTGGGTCAAATGTCGTCTACATTTGTACAAAAGTGTGCTTGAGAGCTTGCAGCACAAGGGTTCTGGTTCGTTGCCGCTAGTCTCCGCCAGCTCTTCTGTTGCCAAGATTTCTGTCTCATGGGTTGTAAATATGTAAAAATAAAGGGCTTTAGGTTTGTATGCGCTTGCGGGCGATAACAGTTGAATGTCGTGTCACAGCCGCTCTTTGTGACGAGCAATGGTACATCAAGCATTTCAGCTTTGATCTAGCAAGTCAAGTGGCTACACTTTCGTGGCCCTTGCTGTTCGTACTGTGGCTTAAAACCCTATGATTACGACAACGGTAAGCTTGAGGTAAGCGAGGATTAGAACAGTGGGTATCGTTTCGTTACTTTAGGTGACTCGAAGTACTATTTTTCAGTCTAGCTCGCAGTGAATTTCCTACAAAAGTCCTTAAAAGTCAGGCTATTCGTCATCTTGACAATTGATTCCAAGATGCTACAACTTCTGAATAAAGGTACCTGCAGCAGTTTCTTCGCTACACCGACAGACGTCGTGCTCAAAACTATTGTGCGAGCTCACGTCCATTTACTTGGCCACGCCACGATATTTACGGCATTCCACTCGCAAGAAAAGCCATTTACAGCGATTACACAGCTTTCGATGCAAGCGACTCGGTGGATCTCGACATTCCTCTTGCTATCGACCATTGTCCATTCGGATGACCAAGACGATGACCAAGAAACTACCTAGACCTTGCTTCGAGACGATGAAGAGTTGATATGGCCACTGATTGCCGATAGCAATGTGCTACCTTTGTTGAACAGCCACAAATGGTGACACTGTTGCATATTTACCGTATTTTGGTAATGACAAAGCTGATGATAGGCGGGAGTTGATGCAAAAAGAAACTACATATTCAGCTGTCCAGAAGGAATTTTAGTCTTGGAGGATCTTTCTTCAGCAAAGACTAGAAGGACGGAAACAGGGTGATAGTGAAGGGCCAGCGGAATCGGCATTTAAATGACCTCGTCATGCAACAATCAGGTGTGTTGACAATCGAGAGGAAATGCTGGCGTCTGCGTCGGTGACTTGGTAACGATGGATCTATTGTGAAGCTAGTTCTCACAACGGCATAGTTAAGGAAGTGGTAAAGAATGAAGCTCGTTATGTGCCCTCCGGTAGTTCGAATGTGGCCTGGTCAGGACTTTCTGCCATAGGTCGAGGTCGGTGGGTGTCGATCATGAGAGCATCTTTGAGGCTGAAGCCTATGCGGGGGAGACATATTCGACACCAGTTATCGGATTAGATGTTTCGAATTTGACCAGATCAATTTGTGTTTGCTGCATCTTATTTGTGTCATTCAACAAAGCCACTGAATATGTGTGATGAAAACTGGTCGTGGGGCCACGGGATCGTGATCGTCATCAAGTTTAGCCCTTCATTTTCCTCATCAGCCGTTCTGTATCCTTAGAGCGTCTACAGCAGTGACTATCACTTTACTTTTTTATGCACTAACCAGAAACCAGTATAACTTCCTCTCAAATTTATACGCACAAAACTTCACAGCAGTCAGCATGACTAGATACTAGTAGTTTCTTTCGGCCGAACATGACTGGTAAAGTTGTGGTCGCCTTGGTTTGTTTTTTTGGTCCCCAGTTAAGCTCAACAGTAAAATGTTGCTAGTGTCATTTAGAACCACATTGTCGACTTCAAGTCACCGTCCGTCTCTGTCTCTTGGAGCCAATGACATGCATCAAAAATTGTAATCTCGGGTTTCACAGAACAACAAAACGTAGGCAGGATAACAAAAAAATGACTTTTTCTCGAGATATCCCCGAGTTAGTTCGCTGCTGTAGCGCATTTTTTTACAGCTGAATAACGGTTTTTATTTGGACAGAAACGTAAGCTAAACTGACTGCTATAGACGCTCTTAGAACGAAATGTGTAACACCAAAAAGCTATCCGATAAGCATAGAGTCTTTCATTTAACGCAGACTCTAAATTATGGTCTAGCCCCTTCAGCTTTATTCCTGCATCAAGTTAAATCTACGGATGCCCTTCACCTTTTATAGCCAAAAGCCCAACTTGTCCACCGCGCGTAGAACCGTGTCGCCCGGGGTCTTGTCAAGCGGTAGCTCGTAAACAGCTGGATTCGGAGAAGGGTCTCAGCGTCAAACCAGCCTGTTTACAGGAAATAAATCGAAGCGGTAGCAGCCGGCTCCTCATCTCTCCTCCAGTCCAAACGAGGGAATTATTCCGACCCTTTCCTGAAAAGCGTCTGTACTGATGTACTTACAGCCCTCTACACTTGCTCAGGTCCAGCTGCAAATGGCGCCAATAAGCCCCACCGGAACTCGAGCCAGAAGGACGTCGCAGTCGTCGTCGTCCGCTTCGCAGTCGCCACTGGCTATGGAGCTGGAGCTGGAAAAGAAGAAGAAGAAGCCGAAGCGTCTGTACAAGAAACGCCGAGCGACGCACGCAATCCGGAGAGAGCAAAAGCTGACGATGGAGAAGGAGATCGAGGAGCTACAAGTGAAGCTCGCCGAGATCAAGTTCCGAGCGCTGCTGTCACAAGGACAAGTGTCCCAGTCGTGCCATAAACGAGCAGTGGAGAACGCAGTTCTGAGTGAATGTATTGAGGACCAACACCTGGTCATGGCCCACGTGCGAGCGTTAATGTCGGGCCCTCAACTGCACGACGCAAGTGGCGTGCGACCGATGAGGACCAGAATTTGCTTAGGTGCAGACAGAGCAGAGAGGGGACGCCTGCTGCGCGGGTTGCGAAAAGCCAAGCTCCGTCGAGCTAAATGTTTCTTGCACGAACGGTGTTTCGGGATCCAGATGAACACGTCGTACTTCCACGAAGAGAGGTATGAGACGGTTGATGGAGACTACTTTATCACAAGATTTGAGATCACGCCACTTCACGGCGTAAAAGGAGGTGTGCGAGCTGTGTATGAGGCCGTGTTGCAAGCTGCGGTCAATATAGAGATTGTGATCTCCGAGATATCGGGAAATATCACGGTGCGTGAAGACGAAGACATGTGTGACAATAGCGTCTCGCAGATGCGACTGGTGTCGCAGACAACACAGGGCGTGCTTTTGGAGAACAATCTGGTGCATTTTTCTGAATATTTGCAAGGTGAAAGTGACTTCGATGGCGACGGTGACGGGGGCTATGCACTTTCAGCGTTGGACTTTGTAGACGAGGATGCTATTTATCCATACAGACCGCTTGAGCGAATACGACGTGACGCAACAACGGCCATGCTGTTAACGTCGTACAGAGAGCCTGGCCCCAATCATGACCAAGAGCAGTTGGCGACAGAGGGAGAGCTTGTTGTGGTGATCACGCGGTGGTCTTGTGTGAAGATACATCGTACGGAAATGGATGTGTCTCGCGAGGTGCAGCTCGGACTCCGACAAAACTGCGTTCACTCTCAAGATACTTTTATGAACTGCGTACGAGATACACTCGGTCTTTCGGTGGACGCAACATAGTCGAGTTTGCAGCATCCAAACATACGGGAGGCTACATGCAATAGTGTATCTGATCAAGTCGTCGTATCGTGAAAGGCATAAACTCAAAACAATATGTTGCGCTGCACACAGAATCGTACAGTCGTGTAGGCATAAGGGTGTCGGCGCGAACGCTCAGCGACAAATTCGGCATTCCCCACCAATATTTGGAGACCATTGACCACGTTTTAGCAGAAATCGAGTCTCAGGCTGCCAGCAAGACAAAAAAGGAATCAAAACGCGTGTGATCGACGGAGATAACGGGTTGTTATAGTGAACCGTAATAGTATGCCGTCTATCTGATGTAGACTTTCCAGTCAGCAGGTCTGAACATGGTTCATTGATGTGGGGCCTGGATCAATGATCTCGGCTGGAACGAACAGAATCTTGTTCTGTTATCATACTGACCTAGCCTTTGTTCCTGCTGCGTCGGTATCGACAGGTGCTGAAAAGCCGGCGGGTCGACACCTTTGTGCACCATTACCAGCAATTTTAGTAATGGTGTTTCCACTGCTCAATCAAGGCTAGTCAAAAGACACCGTATTTATGAGATAGACTTCGCTGATAAATAACTAAATCAATCATTATTCGTGCCGACTGTTTTTGCAGCTTGCATAATTTCCAACTTGCCATAAGACACCGTATTTATGAGATAGACTTCGCTGATGAATATTTAAATCAATCATCATTTGTGCCGACTGTTTTTGCAGCTTGCACATATTCCGTGACTTTTCCTCGTCTAAACACCCCTGTGAACGCTGATGTTTCTCCACATGAAAATACTTCGGTTATCCACGAACGGCCAGCACATGCCATAAAGTTATCTGAGATTGACACACTTGGTCGTTCAGTCGTCAAATCGTAGTAAATGATACTAAATAGATTCAGGTGCATTTGCCAAGATGCAGACTATAATCTGTGGTCACTTCCAAGGTAGATGTAGCGACAAATGCACGCTTTGAAGCTTGAAATATATAAGCGATAACGAGTTTGATTTGGTGCCGTGACTGTATCCAGCGCAACGAACTAATCCGCGTATAACTAAACATACTGGGCGGTCGCTAAGGTGTAGGCAATTCGTGCAGATCAGTTTGTCTCTCATACAGCATGCATCCGATAGAACATTTGAATTTATTGTGGTTAGCACATACAGTGGCACACTATGCCGAAAGCTTAAATTAGTGAGCGTCGTTCTGTCGTGATTAACACGACAAAATCACGCTCCCACCAGAAGCTGTGTTGAATACTTCATAATAGTATTGCCGAGAGTGTTTCAACATCAAATCTCGCCAAATCGTGCGCTTCGTGTTTGATCGCGGTCGAAAACTTAATTTATCAGCAATACACGAGTATACTTCTAATCGCAACAGCGACGAAATAACTAATATATTACTTCTGCATAAAAATTGAGACCTGGTCCACGAAGAGGACAAAGCTTAGCCAGCTCTAACTCAGAACAACGCACTGCTACGTACCCGCTTCCGCAATACAAACAAAGTATGTTTTATTCTGCATTGGCTGGACGGACGCGTTCGTGCTAAAGTTTTGGAGCAAGACTTTAAGATAGAGCCACAAGCTAACAAGTGTCTAAGAATAGTCATTGAAACGCGCTCGATCGAGTTTCGATGCAAGCTCGCGAGAAAGCGGCTATTTGAATTAGATAGCAACGTAGAGGTCAGCTTGCAATTCTAATGATCGTTGTTCTTGTAAGTTCTTAGTGAATGTATCATGCCTCAGTCATCAATTAGTTAACGGTTCGTGCGGTTAGAGTTTTCAGTCGACACAATTGTTGGTGGTAGCTGGTTTTGGAATGCAGCGAGTTCTAAAAATCGCGTATTTCCGACTAGATAGCTGTAGATCACTACAATAATGGTACGTTGTGTGGCGGCGCTTTTTCCTTCGTTCCTTCTCTTAACGCCTTACTCAAGATAGAGGTGGCACATTATTCTGTTTGTCGTCATGCACAATCGTCATGTCAAGATTGTGGCATTCAAGACAACTTGCCTTGATCTATAGTTTCTTTGCATTATCGAGAGCGAACACGATCGTCTGTGTAAATGCGGTGATGGGTAGACTAGGAGCTTAAGTGACACAAGAGTTTTGCTCATTGCTATGTATGCGGCCTAGAGATATAATTTTGAGCAGCTTGCTATCAATACAGGAGGGACACAACTGTAGCGATAGCGCGTATCCATACTTCTATAGTTTGTTGCATGTATTTCGATGACTTCTTCATTCAAATCAAAAGCCAATCCAGTGCAACCGTCACCGCCGAGTACGAACGTCAATACATGGTTATGATGCATCGCAAAGCACACTTTAATGAATGAAGGCGAGATTGTGTCCGACTCGGCAGGTTTGTAAACTGATGTACACACACGTATCGACGATGAATTAGAAGAAGGCCTTCTACACCATGCCTTCCAGATATGTCGGGGTTCTTTGCCTGCACCCAGTTACACGCATTTTTGAGTACTGCCATATAAATCATCATCATGGAAATCGAGTAGGCACCGTCATACTTCGAAAACACTTCTATCATATTAGGTGGTCGTTGCTTTCCGATTCGGATCAACTGCATGTCTTGCTTTGCCAACATTTACGCATACGTGATGTTGAAGGTATACGTCACAAGCGTCATTCAGGCTTTTCGATAGCACACTTGTTTACCGAAACTGAGACCGTAAACATTCTAGAGAAGGCTCTCTTGTATGTATGTGAAGGCCAACAATCTTGGCCCTTAAAATTGCTTCAACTGAACCAGGCAGCTATGAGCATTGCTGGTGTTTGGCAGGGCTGGACTAGTTATAACTCGGTAGATCAGTTTGACAAATTGCTGGTGTGAAGTATTGTCGTATCAATCTCGCATAAAAGATTCATGATCAGTCCCGGCGAAGGCTACGCATAGCGGGCACCTTTTTGCATTGCTCGTAGAAACGTCTTAGAAGGCAGTATTAGTTGACATGACATAATCTATGTATGCTAACCCTACTCTTCTATGACTTTACAGGACGAAAACTTGAATCTCGTTTACGATGGCTTTGTCAGAGTAGTGATCGATACGTGGTCAAGCGTACATGACTTGTGACTTCGGTAAACCGAAACAAATTGTCAAAAGATTTGACCGCACGTCCGTTATGCACACAATTATAGTAGATACACAAGAAAGGGCTAACGTCCAACCCCAAGGTAAGAAATGATTGACGAGCTCGATTGCGCACCATTTTAATTCCTCACAAACACGCGGTGCCAAAGTATCTGGCCTTACAGTGTACCGCAATGAACCGTCACATACTCTTCGAGACGACATCACATCTATAGTTTTTTGATCATGCGATGCTTATCGTGTCAGTCCTCATTTCATCAAATTACCTTCGCCAGGTTGATGTTTGACAGTAGCCTTTTGTCGATCGGCATGATGAGGTTACAATGTGATAGCAATATCTTTCCATTTAAAAATAGTCCACGGTTATGATGAAAGTGGAAAGAACTAATATCAACTAGAAATATGTGTTGTCTTACAAGCTGCAGTATCGGCAATAAGGTTTCGCTTCACACCAACCCAGTCCCTGGATCCGACCAGCTAAGAAGTCTTTGAAAATCGCCATCAAACCTGTGTATGGCAGCTATCAGGTTTGACTAATGCATGCAGATTGGACTTTTGCCTGAAAGAATGAAGTAAAGCACCTTATATTTACAGCTAATAGTAGCGTTTATCGATAACTTGAATATGTTCTGGAAGACTTTGACAAGTGCACTACTATAAACTAAAATATTCTCAACGATGAGGGTACTCTATCGTCTGTTTTATCCCATCCCACAACTTTTGGAGACGAAAATCGGTCCAGAGATCCGATTTTATCCATTTCTATATTTCATTGTAGAAACGTCTAATAACTAGCAAATTTCAGTGGTGGGCGTCACGATACAAAGAAGCCATAGAAAACATGCCCCGCGAAGAGACCAAGAGACGTAAGTGAGCGATCAACTCCCCCTTCTAGTATCAAGCCACACAGTAGTAACCTATTGCTAATACTACTGACTGATACGTCTCTTATAGGTACGCGCCTTGTTGATGAGGATGATGGAGAGACGGTGGAATTCACCACGTCCAAGGATATTTCTATCTTTCCCTCTTTCGAGGCCATGGGACTCAAAGAAGACCTTTTGCGGGGCATTTACGCCTATGGTACGTGTTTAGAAATTTGGTTTAGAAATTTGAAGAGTATCTAAATTGTTGCTATATGGTGCTGTATAATGTGACTTTAATTAACTACCGACATAATGTCGTCATTATCGCTCGATGCTATGTGTTATACTAGGGTTCGAAAAGCCATCAGCGATCCAGCAACGTGCTATTAAGCCTGCAATCCAGGGCCGAGATCTGATTGCTCAGTCGCAGTCTGGAACTGGCAAAACGGCGGTGTTCTCCATCTCAATTCTTCAATCTCTAGACACTTCCAGTAACGAGACGCAAGCGCTCGTGATCTCCCCGACTCGGGAATTGGCCGAGCAGACCCAAAAGGTGGTATTGGCTCTTGGAGACTATATGAACGTGCAGTGCCATGCTTGCATTGGCGGCAAAAGTGTGGGGGAAGATATTCGCCGACTGGACTTTGGTGTGCAGGTAGTGTCCGGTACACCAGGTCGGATTTTTGACATGATCCGACGTCGTAACTTGCGCACACGGAATATCAAGATGCTGGTGATTGACGAAGCTGATGAGATGCTGAACAAGGGCTTTAAAGAGCAGATCTACGACATTTACCGCTACTTGCCGCCGTCGACCCAGGTGCTTTTGGTCTCAGCTACCATGCCGCAAGAAGTCCTTGATTTGACACGCAAGTTCATGAACGAACCTGTGAAGGTTTTGGTGAAGCGCGATGAGTTGACGCTGGAAGGCATCAAGCAGTTCTTTGTGGCTGTGGAGAAGGAGGAGTGGAAGTTTGACACGCTGTGCGATTTGTACGACACGCTGACAATCACGCAGGCTGTGATCTTTTGTAACACAAAACGAAAGGTGGACTGGCTCACATCCAAGATGCGTGAGGCCAATTTCACCGTGTCGGCGATGCACGGTGACATGCCGCAAAAAGAACGTGACGCCATCATGCAGGAATTCCGATCAGGCGGCTCACGCGTGCTCATTACCACAGATGTATGGGGCCGTGGATTGGATGTGCAGCAAGTATCGCTGGTCATCTGCTACGACTTGCCGAACAACCGCGAGCTGTATATCCACCGAATCGGTCGTTCAGGCCGTTTTGGCCGCAAGGGTGTTGCTATCAACTTTGTCAAGGATGATGACGTTCGTATTCTGCGAGACATCGAGCAGTACTATAGTACGCAGATTGACGAGATGCCTATGAACGTGGCGGATCTCATTTAAGCGAACCAATGAGCTTCGCACGTGTTATCTTGCTTTGAATTGAAGCACTTGCTACTGCCAAGCAAAAATAGTTTTTTCATGTGTCATGGAGAAGTTGGACTGCTATCAACTAGTTGTGCTCTGGAGAATTTGTCATCAACTGAATGAAAGCACACAGTGACGCCGTGCACGCTCTCCTCATGACCAACGGCTGTCGAAGCTGCATCGAAGGCACAGCAAACATTTTGTCGATTTATTTCTAGCTTTTCATCGACTTCTCGAATGGAGACCTGTCGTCTACTACAAGTTCCCCGCAGTAGTTGACTTGACGAGATCCTTTTTCCGCTCTTTGTTTCTCATACGCATGCACCTAGAAGGTCTCAGCAGCTCTTCATTATGTTCTTGATAGTATACAAAGTGTCACCGACACGTTCGTCGTCCGGTGGTAGCTCTTTAGCACCACAAACTCAAGCATTCCTTAATTTGTTAATCCTAAGAGCATGTCGTACCAAAACAAATAAAAACCGGTGACACACTTGTAGCCTAGACAAGCAATGACGTTCTCATTGTACCCGTAAAGCAGCGTTATAAAACTTAGCAACAGACAGTGCTGTTTACAATTACGAATGACAGCATCCAAAAATGCTTATTTCGATAAGGTTTCGTTAATTTTCAAAGAGAAAGAGTACTGCTTCATTAACGCCAACAGCAAACTGCATTAGCTTTAGCCGATACCGCGTTCGTTGGCGATTATAAAGTGCGAGCACTAGAATCGTGCAAGTGGAAGCCAACGAAGGGCGATCACTACGTTTTGATTGCTGATTTAAAGCTTTTAGAAGTGCAATGTTGGATATGCGATGACAAAGGCGAGCACAGGGCATCGTAACGTGACCTTTTACAGTCCCAGCATGTTGCTGCCACCGATGTAGCCACTACTCTGAGTCTTCAAGTAAACCAAAGGCTGATGACGGTTGTCGACGACGTCAATAATCGATTCGCTTCAATCCAGCAACTTTTCGATCATTCACACCCAACCAGTCCTCATGGCTCTAACACAGGCGACTTCACAGTGGTTTGCTTCGTGTTTCACTGGAGCCCGAGAGAAGCAGAATGTTCAGTTCATTTACACTATGAAATGAGGAGCAATCAGCTATGTCCAAGTTCCATTCCGGTGCATTGATTTCGAAGTTGGCAAGATGCAGTGTCATGTTTTGAGCAGTGTCGGATCACCAGACGCACAAGGGCTTCAATAAGCACAACGTAAATTGAAGCGGCATAACGCACGTCACCTTCTCGATCTGATCCGACTGCCTCAAATTGTCAAATGCGTGTTGGGTCTGTCTATAAAGCAAAAAATATACAGCGCATAGTAGTCTGTTCAGGCAAAAACGTTCGAAAAGACGTGCATCGGTTTTCATACAAGAGAGCGGGATGCCCAAAGAAAACGTCTGCTATAAAAGTACAGGGCATAAACTCCATCGTCCTGTCGGCGGCATTTTGTCAAAATGAAGTAGGCAATGAAAAAGAGCATCCTTGATTTCTTCTCATACGCTCATCGAGAGCTTTGGCGTGCCTTCTACATAGAATGTGGCGCTGACGCGGTAATGCCCCCCAATCGCCAAGTCTAATTTGTTTTCTCATTCTCAATGAGCAGAAGACTGTTTCGGAAGTGGCACTTATCTTGAGATTGCTTGTAGAACAGCCCACGTATATTGCTGATGATGTACACACGTACGCGTACTTTTGCTATTGTTACCATACGTATCTGCGTATCGACACAAAACAGATTATCTAGCGAAAGGTGTTCAATCAGTCACCATATGCTTGCAGGTAATCTGTCGACGAACGAACCGGCACCACAACATGTTACCCTCGAGCAATCTACACCAGTGTACTTACACGTCCATCAGCAATGCATAAAATCGAACTCTGTGCGAGCTCGTTTGTCGTATGAACGTACTAACCATTGACAGCTTTTCGGATCGACTGGACTTCGACCTCACCCCAGCTCGCGATACCTTCCTTCAGCGAGCGCACGGCGTTTCTTGAAAGTTCAAACGCAGGTCTGTGTATCTTCATAAATGCAGCACGCTGCATCACAACCACGATCTCATTACTGCCTTCAGCCCTAACTTCATCCTTATCGGCCGCATTACGAATTTGCTGCTCTCTCTCCGTCGATTTTGACGATTTGCACGTCATTTGGGTGAGCACAGTAGTCGCACTAATATCGATCCGCACTCTCTTTTCAGAATCGTATGGGTACAGGTCATCAACGTCAACGCTGTCTGTGACCATCACTGCACAAGGTCTCCCATCCATCATTGCCGACTCTTCGAGGTATTCCGTCAGCACGACCTTGTTCACCTCGGACGTAATCCCATGGGTATCCGTCGACACTAATCGGTAGTTCCACATTGAAGTGCTGTCATCCATCGTGTCGTAGTCTTCACGAACAGTCGTGTGTCCCAAAGCTTCCGAAATAGTGATCTCCATGTTCAGCATGAAGTATTTGATAGCTTCAAACACCTGTCTCATTGACTGCACGCCCGTGAAATGGAAAAACTCAAATCGATCACAGCAAAAGTTGCCGTGGGTGTCTTCGTACCGGTGGTCCATTAGCTGAGGTTTTAGGAGGTCGAGATGCTGACTCCGAGCCACCACATATTGGCAACCCCTTGTGATCATATCACTTTTGAGGCTCAGCAGTGTTTGACGTCGATCACGCCATTCTCTAGGCAAGTAGATGTGTCTGCATAATGGACTTCCGATATGACTCTCCTGAAATAACACCACAATCACATTCCAGCCACACATATAGAATTTCAATCCCTGCCTGAAACTAGGATATTTCATAAAATATAGACATGGTGTAGTGCAATAATGGTACCTGCATCCCTGCGAGTAACGACTGGGCCTCGGCCACTATTAGCTGTTGGTTATGTATAATATCTCGGAGGGAATTATTCCGGCCTGTGACGTCCAAAATTTGAGCCCGAGCGCTCCTTGGACGAGCCTGGATCTTCGCAAAATGACTGCGGAGAACCCTCAGCTCTTGCTCAAGCTTTTTTCTCTCATCTTGTTGCACGAGATACGAAGGTTTGCGGCGCCTGGGTACGCGGCGTTGATTCTCCATGATTAGTCTTGTTTTTAAATATTACGTTCAAGAGTTTATAGTTTACTTAATATTGGCATCGATAGTTTAAACGGTTAGATCGATAGATCGTAAATGTGCGAACCCATTTGCCAGAGACATACTGAATTGCGGCTAATCCAATTATCCAGCAAATTTTACGCTGCGAGCCTCAATCGTGTTGCCCTTAAGTAATTTGATGCTATTAGTAAATTAGGTCGACAAGCCAGCGTGCCGTCGAATTGGTTGCCTACATGCAGTTGACCACCGTGCTTTGTGAAGAAAAAAGCGAGATATTTTCAATTGAATCATTAAAACATCGTAGATGATAGCCACCAATTGCATCAGGAGATAGAAATAAGAAGAACCGCGCAGCGCCTGTAAGACAGTTGTACACGCCTGACAGTTGTACACGCCTGGCATTTCAATCGTATGACTGTACGATGAACACCGCGAGCAAAGAGCAAAGCATCTTTGGAATCTGTGTCTCTCGGTGACCTGAAGTCCTGGAGACCGCCAGTAAAAAAGAAAAAGGTTAGTATGTCAGACAACTTGATTCGGAACAGCCACTACCATTTGCAATCAATTGATCAAAGGCGGCAAGAAAGACGCCGACTTTCTTGACAGCTTCAATCCAAAATTAGTGTGGCCAGTGGAGCGAAGACGCTTCTTTTGCACTTCGCGCAGTGATACGCATGCACCCCGCTTCCGCGATCATGCATCTCTTCCCGACGAGCAATTGCAGTAGCTCGTATTCGCGTCGTCTGAATTTGTAAGACTGGTCAATCTTCGTTTCTCACCATTTTTCACATGGCGTACTAGAAACTGAATAGATGCATATGGCTGATCTTGTAATCTTGTCTCTAAGGCCTTAAATAAAAGGTGTAGAATTGTACCACTTTATCACGACTCGCCACAACTCCGATTGAAATAACTTCCGACTTCTTTCGATTTACCGACCATTGGGCGGTTGGGTTAACATGTGGCAATAGTATGGCAAATCAAAACGGGATGAGCCCGTCATTTGTCATAGATGATTACGTAAATACTACCTAAAAGAGATGACATTCAGTAAATTACAATATTGTGTAATGTTGTGAGAAGTACGTTAAAGGTAACAAATACAGCTCTCTATTCATAGGTTGACATACTGCAGGCCAAAAAATTTAGTCACGGAATTATGACAGAGGCGTCAATGAGTGGTGAGGTGGTAGCTTTATCATATTTCACAAATTCATGTAGAGCAATTCTTGAGATAACGTTAAGACTCAGTCTTAATGAGCGAGGGAACACTCAACTTACTTCACAATAGTGCTTTTGGTGTTTCCAGTTAGCTCCATGCAGCACAAACTCGTAACATGAAACACACACACAGCAACACATACCATCTGCGATTTTACACCATGTGTAATTCAAATACTCGATCGAAGTATTCCCAACCACATATAATATGACATCCGTCTGGATAAAGTCTAGGATGCGCTCTAGGACAACCTATTGACGGTAAAGGTCAAAGAAATAGTAAATTAGAAAATTGAGTAGAAGTAAAATCCCCGGGTATTATGCCCAGAGAAAGCGTTAAAGAACTTGTACAAACAGGATAAAAGCTGAAGATAGTTTATTCCTGCTACAGGAAGCCTGTCATGCGGTTGACAACTATATAAAGGCAAGTGATAAGTTTTGACGACCAAGAATGTCAGGAGTGTTTTTTTTGGAACCAAACTATGATCAGAGCAAAACTTTGGTGTTTGTCCGCTCTTTTCAAAAATTCGACCAGCGCTTGTCTCAAAACTGTACTCTATTTATTTGTGCTCAAGTCTGGTGACTAGAGTCCTGTTGCAGTTCGCAACGATGAGCAGCAGCACCTATACAAGTGGAACCAGTTTGTCAATTTCCTCGGCGCATCCCCATAACCTTGCCATCCTTACTAAATGAGTGGCAGAAGTGCTCAATTTTTCATGCGTCGGTCTTTGCATGACCCCGTAGTAATGCGCATTAATCATAGTAAGGTAAAGCCCCGGAAATGTATATTGCTTGCCAGCTGAACATGAGCGATGTGCGCATAAATGTTCTCCACTTCTTAATTTGCTCTAGCGTCTCGAAGTGACCAATGTCGATACTTTATGATTTGGAGCGTAAGACGAGGAACTACTGCTCATGTGCCTGCTGATAATTTTTTCTTCGGCAAGCGAATGTTTCATTAACAAAGTGCTGTGAGGACTGGCCCCATATCCCTACAACCTACAAAACTAACCCAACTTAACTTCCCTTGCTGCATCGTCGGCGTGCCAAGAGTGGACCAGAGATATACCAGTTCACCTTTCTTCATGAGTACAGAGGGTGACAAAGAATATGTGTAGGAGATTTGACTTGTACGCCATCCATTAGGAATTTTTGCATAGTGCGACGAAATTTATGACCACCAAAAAAGTCGCTCTTATAAATGCTATAGACAAAGTTTTCCCGGAAGTTCAAGTTTTGCTCTACCGAATGACATATCGGCAAGCTATGGACGAAATTACGCAAAGATTATGAGCCAATGAAGGCGTATAAGAAATTAACGCACCAGGGGGCCATGATTCTTCTGCTGTTTACCACATCAGCTTACAAATTCCAGCATACACGAGAAGAGCTTTTCCTGATTTTTTGTGACTCAACGTACGAGGTGATGTATGTTTCGTAGTTATATACATATAAAACCCACTTGTGACATGTAACGACGTCACGCGTTATAAGCGCCCAGATATCGTTTTTTGAATTGAATGCGAGGTAAGCCGTTTCAACATACGTATGGCTAGTTTGGTCTTCTAAAGCTATTTTGGTTTCTACATAAAAGATTAAGCTTCCATATTTGTAATGATCTTCGTGGACTGTGAGCGCAGATTTTTTTGGCTAGCTTTCTGCGGGCGACTTGTTTCTCTTAGCACCGAACAGAAGACGTTCAATGAATGTCTGATATGCCATTTGAATCATCTCTTAGTGGTTATGGGCAGTAATTTCGCGCGGGCTTGCGCTCTACTTACCAGCAATATCAGGAACGCAATTCACGAGAACATTGTTCCAGTAAATTCGACATCTGCTCGTGTAGCTGTGCCTTTATGCTGTATTTATCGTTACTTCATCCAAGTTTGCTAACATTAACCAAACAGAATCCTTTTCAACGCGCCTTTCGAGTAAATATTCGCTCCCTCATTATTTAAGACTCCGAAAGGCATAGATGGCTGGTCCAATCATTGCGCAATGCACACTTGTACGTAGCAGCTGCTACTATCAGTATCGTGACTGTTGATATCGATAGCATCTTGCACAGGATTTAGGTCAAAATCAATGGCTCGCCAACGTTTTACCGACGGGTGATTCTCGACCACTGTACGCATATGCTCAGTGCGAACGTATCAAATTTTGCGCGATATCGGGTCAAATGCGTCCACGTCTACACGGTTACCCGAAGATTCGTGAGGTGCCAATATAATAATGATCTTGCGAATTTCCAGGCATGTAGATACGTAAAGACATAGCAACAAGCATCAAACAAAGCACACCGCGAAAGAATCGATCAATCGCTTTATTAAGGCCATGTTCATTGCCCAATTCTCATCATTCTTAACATCTTGACTAACTTAACGGTACCCAAAAATGAAGCGAAGAAAACGCAAGGCAGGTGCACACTCAGCTTAAAAGGAGGATTCAAATAAGGCTCGTCTACGCCGTCTCGCGATGCAGAACAGTCCCCTCAATATGTCTAGAATGGATAACGTCCCTCTTTATAAAAGCGTACATGATGTACGTATCTTATATGTAGAAAGGAGTCGCGGACCCATATGAACGATGCTAATACGTGCAGTATGTTGTGTCTGCTACAGGTATGGTTTGCACGATAAACTATGCCAAGTATAGCCAAGTCGTGACTCCATCTGGTCAATAGATTATAGTATGTTGTCACCAGCCTTTTGACGTCAGCAAACGTATCTTCTTGAAAGCATGCGTTTTCTGTCGAGCGCGGGACAGTACAAATGTTTTGCCGCATCGTAATCCAGACACACTGAGCATTTAAATTAATGGACTTCTCCCCTCCGGTTAAAAGCAGTGGTATTCTTTTGAAACTACGTGAAGTAGGTTAAAGACCAGGCAGAATGAAGTATCCATGGTATAGAACATCCCGAATGACGTGAGCTGTGGTTTCTTTACAAACGCTGTTCTGTATGGGTTGAACGGTCTACGGCTGGATTGTGCCTGAGGAGGATTCGATTGAGACGATAGTAAACTAAGGTCATCTCATGCAGAATAGTGCTCGGTATTTAATGTAACTTGTAGGAAAAGTGTCAGGCTTTGGCGTTATTCCAAATAATTATATTGCGTTGTGATGGAACGTATTAATGTTAAGTATAAGTATAATAGAGGCAGGAGTGAGTTTACAGCACAGTTAACAACGTCCGGTGGTAAACTGGATGTGATGACCTTGTATGTAACAGGGCACCCTTTTTTTGTCGTTCCACGAAACTTCACGTATACTAGTACGTGCAGAGGAAGCTGATCTACTCAAACAGCTAGTCTGAGTAAAGGGTAAAAAGAAAACTGTATTCAGTACATTCAAGCTATCAATATAACTTCGGTCTTTATCTAGCTAAATTAATCTACATTGTCGTATGACAATAACATTCTCATCACTCACTACGCGCGTCTAGCGGCGATTGGTGGTAATCTTTGTTGATACGTCCATGATCAACTAATCTTGAAGCAGCGCATGAATATTATTATCTTACAAGGGGATAAAATTCCTTCAATATTACCTATCCCGGGTAATATTGGCAGGATATTGTCACACTAAACAATCTCCCTATTGACACAGTTTGATGTCAATATGATGTAACGGGCTGCCCCGTTACATTGTACGTGTAAGCACATGCCTGAGCTGTAAATATCACGACATCGTTGGCAAGACATGTGCTGAAGATGGCTAGGAGTTTGAGTCGGTGAACGAATAATCCAGGAGGTTGCAAGTTGTCTAACGTAAGAAAAATTGCGACTTCCAGTCTTGCATCTCCCCGCACGTGTATCTTTTGGCAAAATGTAAAAGACAGAAGCAGTAAACACATAAAAATTGATTGCATCGTACTCTAATAGCACTACTACGGTAAATATGAATGGTATAGGAAAACGTTAACCACCACCCCCCCCAGGTTTTAGTTAACCACCCCCCAACCCCTATATATTACCGTAATATACTCGATGGACGCGTTCCGATTGGTAGAATTGAATACATCACCGGTTTAAGCAGTAATTTACTATTTCATTTACAAATGATAAAATACTAAATCTAGATAATTGATGCATGTCTATAAGTCGGCGACGTGTGATAATCTATATGTCAGAAACTGCGATAACCCTGGATGGACACTGTAACATAGGCATTCATTAATGCTACATTCGAAATTGACTTTAAGCCAGCTGCAGAGGCTTAAAGTAGGTCTATCACGAGGTATGTATGTAGTCGTTATACGTGTATAATTGACTAACTAGACTAACGCGTAATTTGATGATGGTAGTGGCTTAACCTCCTCCCATCGGCATGCACATCGCGGCTGCTCTCTATCCCACGCATTGTCGACTGACTCTTTATCCAACAGCGCGTCCTGCTCCAGATCAAATAGATTCGAGTCAAAAGAAGAAAAGGGACAGATGCCAAAGAATGGCCGGGCTCGTGTGGTGAGGGTGAATCCTATCGATCAAGGTACTGCTGTTGCGGAAGCTTCCGAGATGCTCGCTGATACCCAAGCTGCTGTTGGTGATGGCTAGCGCGTTCGCTCTAGCGCTAGCTCTGTGGAGAATAGGGACGTTGCAGATGCTATGACTGCTACGCCGGTGACGAGTGGAGGTGTTACACCAACGAAGTACAAGTTCAGCGGCATCTCGATTAAATCTTGCAACTCGACAACGCAGAAGAGTCAAGTAACTACGCAGAAACCTGCAATTTCCTTTTGTAGGTTGGACAAAGGCAGTAACGACTTTTAGCCTGGGACAACAACATTGCAACTAAAGAGACAAGGTGAGCTTCGCTGAAGGAAATACAACCAAAAAAGAAGAGCGAGCAATCTTCTAGCGAAAGAAGTTACGGTTTGATAACAGCTGGTATTGTAGCTAGCAGAAGACGAAGATTATGGTGAAACGCTGGAAGAGCGAAAGAGACGAAAAGTAGCAGAAGCTCAGGGGATGAGCGCGTCCAGAAGATTGTCGAAGAGATTGACCCGCTGGATGCCGCTTTATGGCTGGTCTCGTCGATGGGGCAGCTATAAACAAGTTCATGAGCTCGTTGCACTTCACGTCAGATAAAATCTAATTATGTAGGTACCATCAACGGCAACATTTCTCTTACAGATGACAGTAACAGGGCGCAAATAATCCAGCAATAAGCTATCTTTCTTTCGCTTCACACGTTCAGCTTCCTGAATTGCATAAGTGTGGGTCGCTCGTGCGATCGATGTTGACCAATACACGTTGTACCAGTCCATCATTGGCAAATTTTTAGTAAATTTGCGGCATTGTTTCAGCGATGATTGAGGTCCGACTTGCACAGCGATTCAATGTAATAGCAACCCCCACAACATATCCATAGTCCCACGTGCGATCCCTTTCATCCGAAAAATTGCTTTGCACAATTTTCAGCTTCGTATCGCTGAGCCTTATAAATTAAGTTAGTTGACCTGAAGTAGCCACCACAACATACACTCCGCAATCGAAAATAAAGTTCGTTTGATGCCGCTTATTGTCTCTGAAATTTTTGCCTTCAACTCGACACTCTGACATAAACACGTAGCTGGTAAAGTGCTTCAGCACATTAAACGTCTGCTTCATAAGCTCCCACGGCGAGCTTTAAATTAGATTAAATGGAACTTCGTAATCAACAATCGCTTTCATTGCATAACCTTCGATCGCTAGCATCATTAATGGCAGATTGAACCTCGTGATTGCCAAATATTCTGCAGATACAATTAAAATCATGTCGAGTCGTTGGAGAATACACGGTGTGGATCTAAGGTAAATCAGCGTTAGCCCCAGGATGTTCTTGGATTTGAACACTTCCGTAATTAGACGACAAAATCCAAATAAAGTCGGAAAACTTGATGAAGGGCGCCATGTCTTCGCTAACTACCATTTGATCCTTCTTTCAACTGATAGATTCCACGTGATTTGTCTGGGGCTATTGGTTTACGGCAAGTTCGAAAGTTGTGACCTGACTCACTGCAATTGCTGCATTTACGCCTCTTGGGGGGGGATTAAGCGCGACCTCTGCATGCTCAAAGAGCGATATTTCGCGCTCTGTGCTTCTAAAACGACGATTTATAGCACCGACTGGCGTACCACGACTCTTAATCCGCTCAGGATCACGCACGTCATCGGTTAGCGCCAGAACATGTTCGACGATCTCTCTTTTTCGGTTCCTGGCGGCATTCGAGTACTCTGTTGACACCTTACTCATGCTGTTGGCAAGTCTACCACATTGTGTGGATTAACTGTCCTGGGCGGCTGCAGCAGCCACCAACGTTTGACGAAATTATCAAGAGATAGCAATACGCGTCTAGCGGAGAAGTAATGTCGGCAAGGATACCCCATCACCGGCACTAACAAGCCTGCAAAAACGTTGAATGAATATGAGCTGCACATTATGTAATATGCTGTGAAATCTTTTATACGTACCTTGGCATCCAATGACGGCTCCATTGTAATCGACATTATTGTGAAATGGATTTTTGTATTGGCGAAAGGCTGCGCGCAGGCCAGCTTCCGAGATCTTTCCCATGACTTCGGTAATTGTACTACCAAATCGCATGTCAAACGTCGCTCGCTCTTTGCGTGCTGTTGCTTGATACGAGCCAGCTGTCCATTACAAGCTAGCTTTATAGCATTGTTGACAGACAATAGATCGCCAGTCGAGGATCCAATCCAGCGCTTCAGGGCAGCATGCGCACTTTCCACGCGAGACGTGGTGACATGTCCATAATGCTGCTTGTTACGGAGAAAACAGGTCACAAATTTCTCTTTCCAACACAGCTAAGTTTCGTCGATATATCGAACGACCTGCGGGTGCGATTTTTCCCAGCTTTCGCGCATACTTTTCTACTTATCTCTGAGGGTCTCAATCCGATCTTGTGACACCAAGATGTTTTTTTTAGTTTTTAAAAATCCCTCCTAATCATCGATAGTGGTGAAGGACTTCTTGTGTTTTGGCCTAAATGTTCTTCGATATATGCCAGCGGCAAAGCAACCCGTTCACATTCGGGAAGACTATGTCAATCGCACTCATCAAGGCCAGCTCTCGGTCTGTTATAAATGTCTTAGGAATAGTACCCATCTCGCAAAATTCCTGTTGTAGCTTTTGCATCGCCCAGACGTAGTTTGACTCTCGTTCTGATTGCAGAAAGCAGTATGCCAGAGTAAAGGTATAGTCGACGCAGGTAACTCCGACAATATAAAGCAAGGGTAGTCCATACCTGTTGGTCTTGTACGTAGAGTCGATAAGCCATACTACCCCGGCAGCATATCTGGAACAAATCTCCTTTACCGATGGAGAAGCAACAAAAAGGTGTAACAGTTTCTGTCCAACTTCTTCGCGTTGACGCCTGAAGCAACAATTCCATCAAGCAGTGACTGTAGAGGTGTTCTACCTTATAGCTTCAGAGCGCGATCATTGTTACGGATGTTGTAAATTTCTTGGGCGGTGACACTTATGCTGCTTTCATTGCGGAGAGAAGCGACAATAGTACCAGGTTTGACACCAGCACTGGTCAATAAGAGAACTCGCTCTCGAGCCTCTTCGTTCAACGCGCGACCATTTGGATGTGCAGAGGAGTCATCAAATGCATCGTGATTGTGGTTCCCTCTAATGACTGTAACGTTCCAGCGCTCATCTATGCGTTGAATGACAGCTTCAAAATGGCACCCAGTGCTTCTACTAGCCCTTATGCGCTTGATCGTTCTCGTTTCTGGTACTATGTTAACAGCAACTGGCTTGTACATATTTCCCTGTGAACACCATAGAATAATACGTTTAATTGCGCCATCTTTCGTATTACCCACCTTCTTGGTATTCTTGATCGTTAGGACATAGCCTTGAGCTCTTGCATGTTCATTAAGTGCATTTCGGGCTTCCTCTAGCGTATCGTATGTAGTTTCAGGAGGTGGTAGCAGAGCCATGTGAGAATGACAGACTACGGTGTTTAAGCGCTGGAAGAAATTATTCAACAATAAAAAAAATAGCGTGTAAGCGATTACATGATACAATTATTGTGTTGGAATTGGCTTTCAGCATTTAGCAATATGACATTTTATTTATAATCAATCAAAAATAAATTCACACCTCTTTTCCTTAAATTCACACCCTTCCTTCAAAATATTAAATGTAAATTTTTTATTTATTTTAAGATTAATACGTGATGGAGATCGTGCTCGCTCCCGTGGGCTTTGCGCGCTCCCCAGTGGTCTCTGCACTTATGCAAGTGATCTCTTAGCTATTTCTCGTCTGGGCTCTGCCCCGCCTCGCGCTTTCTGTACGACTTCCCGCTTATGGTGGGGCCACGTGGAGTTGCCGCGCTGCTCTATTCATGCACTCAATCTGTACGATGCCGAGCTCAACATCCACTTCTTTCTGCGCTACCACATTTCTATATTGTTTTAACCCTCGGTTGTGCCTGGTACGTACTTCCTTGCTTCTATAATGACCTCCTGCAGGTCGATCCGAGTGGCTTGATTGCGTTGAGGTGCTAGTAGAGCTCACATAATCTTTTTGTCTATTAGGCGAAGTAATTTGCATGGTGAGCTCGCTCAGCTTTTTCTTCACGGGTGCGTATGTAATCCAGCTGCCCAACACACACAACATATCGATCTCGCCCTACTTGGTGGTCATTCTCGTGCTAGTGGTGTACATTTCAGGCCTGCCCGTCTTGTATAGCCACATGCTCACGCAGCGTAACAGTGCGTACTCCAAGACAAAAATCAATTCTGCTTCAAGCAGGATGCGACAAGAGAAGAATGAGAACCGGCAAGAAGCGATTGTATGTTGAGTGCAGTGTAACACTTGGTCATGAAGAGCACAAGACAAACTTGCACACGGTGCTTCCAGTACCCTAACTCGGCTTAATACATTTCCGCTACTATCTGCACTTTCAATTTAGCTAGCTCGTGCTTGAACGCCTAATTGGATTAGAGGTGATTTGATGGAAACTAATGGGGTCAGGAATTTCTTGGTAAACATACTGTTCACCAATGTGTTCTCCATCAGGAGTTATAACGTGTTTTGAAGACTTGGCGTAGTCCATTTTGCTTCACCTTTTACCAAGCGTAAAAAATACATACACGCACGGTACAAGGAAGCAAGACAATCGATAAGTGATCAACATTAAGGTGTCATGATTTGCTTTAAAAGTGTGCATTAATCTTCGACCTCGTATCACTTTCGAAACTGGAAAGTTCGTTTGTAGTGACCTAGTTTGCCGCAGCACCCACATTTACTTTGGTGTTGATAATCTGCCTTTTCAGCATGCTCGAACTTGGACAAGTCTCGTTTTGTACTGCTTATAAAAGGTTACGGGAGCCAGGGGGACGACCACGAGTTTCAGGAAGTACCATCGGATCTTTCAGCTCCACCACTGTGCTGCGGCCTTCCAACAGTTGGGTCACTTGGGCAAATTGAATTTAAATTGGTCATCTGGTAGTTCCCTTAACTTCTCTTCAAGCATATTCCATTTTACTTTGATCGCCTTAACTCCCCCGCTTGTTTACTTTTATTAAATATAACCACATCAGTCAGCATTAGTCAGATACACATACTATAAAAGTAACTGCCATACCGTTACGTCGCGTCTCCAATTCAGATGCCATTGCTCATGAAAATCGTTTATGCCTAATGCTAGCTTGCTGTTCTGTATTTCTTTTGGCTTGTGAGCACAAGGGATGCCCATTGTTGATGCTCATTGTTGAAAACCATTGTGCAACAAGCTTTTTCTTCTGTGTTCCTCTTGAATTGATCAAGACACTTTCAAGTGCAAAGGCTGAGAAAATCCCAAATACTGGAGTGAATGTAGACGGCAACCCGTTAAGATGAAGTAACTTGTCTCTGCTGCGATGGATTTCTTCGGTTCTAACTTGATGCTCAATTGCAAGAGTCAGTTTGTTGATCACCGACAGCAAGTCCCCTGTTGATACTTGCAGAACTTTTTACGTACGCATGGGCGCCTTCGACTCGTGATGTAGCTATGTTGCCAAAATGGAGATACCTCGACGTCCAGGCATTTACAAAGCGATTCTTGTATACAAGCCACGAATAGAGAAGTATTCGTGAACTTTAGACTTACTGTCAAAAGATATGATAGCTTTTTCCACTGTTTTTCAAATTTCACTTCCGTGTTAGCGGACACCAGATTATTCCACTGCTGAAGAAACAAGTTCCATTGCTCGCTCGTTTCAAATTGTCGTTTGCATTTGGACATAATGTTTTTGTTATTGTGCCATGTGCACAGCATGTGTGTTGAAGATGGGAATATTTTATCGATAGCTGCCATCAGCGAAAGTTATTGATCTGTCACAATCACGGCTGGGCGTGTCGCTGGTGTCAGAATGGCTGCAAGTTTTGATAATGCCCACATGTAATCGTTTTGCTTCTCTTCTTTAAGAAAGCAGAAGCCAACCGAAAACTGGCTATTGAAGCTTGTCATACCAACAATGTGAAGTAAGAGGAGTCGGTACTTGTTTGTCTTGTATGCGCAGTCCATAAGCACGACATGACGGTATCGGCAAGCAAGCCGAATACTTTTTTTGTGAGCGAAAAAAAGGGAAACTTTTGCTCCATCGTCATCACATCTGTGAAATTGCGTAAATTGCTTGCTAGCAAATTATCAAAAAGAGCTTGTATCGGTGTCATTCCATTATATTTGTCCTTTCGAAGTTTCGTACGCTCATTGTACAATATAAAGAGGTTTAAATGGGCACCATCATTCTCCATTAAAAGGGATGAAAGAATCTCTAAAGGCTTAACACCAGCCAATGTCATATTTCTGACAGCATCGGCCTGCTCGCTATTTAGCTTTCTATGAGTCGAATGACCAGACGGATGGGGTGAAGGCTCGTGATTGTAGCATTTATTCATCACGTTTAACTTCCAATTATTTCTGTTTTGGAAAAATTTCCACTTAAAAGGACCGGGCAATCAAATCGGCGTGAGCTGGTCTGGCGTTATCGCTTTTTTCCAACCTTTGGTACGTTTACGGCACCTCGATCACATTTAAGGTAGACACGCTTTTCTGCAATCGAACTTTTATCGTAACAGCATAGCCTTGGCCACGTGCAAACGTCTGCAAAATATCCATAAGTTGCTCCCGACTGGCATACTCAACCTCGGGAGGAGGAAGCATGTTATTGCGTGGTGCCCTATCAGTAAACGCTGGATGTAACGGGGCACCCTGAAGCTTGTACTGGTGACAGTACAAGCTACTTATTCTGATAACAGAATAAGGCGGTGCCTCGTAACTTCACGTACACTCGTACGTGCAGAGGAAGACGGTAAGAAGAAGCGAGTACTTGGTTAAAGTAAAAAGTAGAACTGTATTTATAATAGTTAATGTCTGCAATAAATCCCTATTTATCTTCATCTAACTATGTCTGAATACAAATGTGTAAATCAGTTATCTGCTCACCACTCATTGCGTGCGTCTGTCGTGGCGCGTCTTCGTTGGTTGATATAATGGCCTATATCAACCAATTAGGAACTACTTGTAAGTGCAACAGAATATTTGTCCTTATGACAATATTCTGAGAATATAACTCTTATAGTTATATTCTATTAACAATTTCTTATAAATTGTTATGTAACGATTCACCCCGTTACATCACCCCCCCCTTAACTATCAGTCACTTTAGTGACTGATTGACTAAATGGATACTCGTCCCAAATCATTTGGGACAGGGTTTGCTCTTGTTGGTCCGCGTCCACTTTCCAACATCTCATCGCATGGTTAACAAGCCCATGCGATGCGCGAGCAAGGCCGCCGAGAGCGCGTCTGCACGTCTCTGTGCGGACGCCGAAGCAGAAACCACAGCAACTGATGTCCCATCGGTTGCTGAAGCGACCCAGCCTGTGTCACTTGGTGACGCAGGCGCTGGTCATGAAGACACTCACGTCTTTACAGAGTACGAGCTCGGTGTCTCGTACTCTCCTGATACGGATGACGGATCCGTATCAACGGCAATTGAATCCAAGCCGCCTGCTAAGCGTGGCATGGACGATGCTTTGCGCCGCAGCATCTTTGGTTCATCTGACGAATCAGATGAACCATCGCCGAAGCGAAGGCGCTCGAGGTCGCGAGACTCGGGCGCTAATAGTGGTGTCGGTTCTCCAATGGACACCACTTCACAGCGAGGTGCCAGTACTTCTGTCGGCACGTCGCAGGAAGAGCGGGACCGCAATGTGTTGCGTCTCGCTCCAGAAAAGAAGGCATGGATGCCTCCTAAATCCGTCATGGATCACTTGTCGGCGACGACGAGTGATCGTTATCGAACACGATTGTTCGATTCGTCAGGGATCCATCACCTTGACCCCAGCGCGAAAGACTATCGCGCTGAACATGAGTTCTTCATCGATGCTTTCTTCAGACATCGATGGTACAGTGGGAATCACAAACGTGATGGTCCCTCACTACTTCAGGCGTGGAACGCCTACATCCATAACCTCGAGGATGTAGGTCGTGACGCTTGGAACGACAAACTTATCAAAGCTCGTGATAAGTTTGAAAAGCGAACCCCGACAGGTGCACGCTACAAGCTGCATCGTCTGTCAAGGGAGAAAGGATTACCCTGCCTCTCTTGGGGAGACCCGTGCCCATGTTGTGTGAACAACTCTGCACGAGCACCTAAGGAGGCTTACCTCCTTACCAGCCCGTGGTGGCGCGTACGTGTCTCTACTGAGATGTACGAAGGGATTGACAACCTGAAATCCCTTTACGACCGTGCCGGGAAGACTTTCTCCGGCGGTCCTTCTGTGGCACAGGATGTGCCGCGTCGTACTGCTCAACCAGACCCAGTACGTCGATCATCAGTTGGGAGCGGGGCTCCCAAGAATCCCAGGACGGGGGATAGCCGCGCCACCGGACGAGATAACTCGTCCGACGTCCGTTCACGTCGCGGTGGTTCAACAGCTGCTCAACTAGATAGCGCTGGCCACCGCGAGAGTCCTCTAATGGAGGTGGAGGAGGAGGAAAGACGCTCTCCACAAGATCATGTGGATCGGTGTGTTCCCGAGAGCTTCTTTGATCGCGTAACGCAAGGGTTACGCGACGATCTCGAGCATGAGCGAAATAGGCGTCTCCAAATGGCGGACACTGCCTCGAAGCATCGAGCTGAGTTTACCTTTGCTCAGCTTGAGAACGAGAGATCTCTGACATCTCTTCGTGACGAATTAAGGGTAGCTCGTGGGATTGTTGATCGGTCTCGGGCTGAGATAACTGCTCTTCAGACCCTTGTTGATGCCCACCATCGGGAGCACAAGGCTCTCTGCGAGATGCTTGAGCGCAAGGGCGTTCTTCATCGGAAGAAGCAGCGTACTGATGGTACGGCTTAAGCCGACCAACGTAAAACGTGGGATGCGTTCGCATCTTACGTGGTAACTCGATCGTGTATGCATTGCCTAGGCGGTGCAATACACGAAAAGGGCCAATGTACTTGGGTAGTAGTTTACTGCTACCCAAGTTAGTCACTACATGCTTTGGTAGATTAACCGTAGACAGTAGGACTAAGTCACCTGTATTTAATAAAAGAGTGTTTGCCCTTCCATTCTTGTCAGCGTTTTGCTTTTGCTTATCCACCGCTTCGGCGATGGAGTCTTGCACAAAACGGACTACCGTTTCACGAGCCAGTATGAACTCATCTGATGACTCGTTAGCTTCAGTGTGCTGTGAGCGCACTGCAGCAACATCAACCTTTTCTTCAGTGAGGGCTTCCGCACTCTCACTGGCATCATCTTCTTCGATATCGATGTTATCGATATCGGCATCAAACGCAATGACTTCTTCGTCAGAGCGTGATGAGCGTGAACCAAATCGGTTTTTGCTCGCGCGAGTCCCTCCCCCCTGAAACCAGAGTTACACTCTAGCAAGGTGGGTACACGCGGATGGCGCAAGCCATTCACGTAAAACGGTGTATGTGTCGTGGACGCATGCACCGAGTTGTTGATGGCAAACTCTACCATTGGCAAAAACTCACTCCAACTCTTAAAGGAGTGTACGTATCCTCGAAGTATCTCTTCAAGGACACGATTGGCACGTTCCGTCTGACCATCTGTCTCTGGATGATCAGATGTTGACATCTTCAAGCGCGTCCCGAGTGATTTGAACACGGAACGCCAGAAATCAGCAGTGAATCGTGGATCTCTGTCTGATAAGAGTTCACGGGGCAACCCATGAAGTCGGAAGATGGTGTCAATAAAGACACAAGCACAGCCACTTGCCGTGATTGTCTCTGGTACAGCCACAAGGTGTACCATTTTGCTGAATCTGTCAACAAATACCAGAATACCCGTATTCCCGCGTGCGTCTTTGGGTAACCCGAAGACAAAATCCATTGAGATGGATTCCCAGTACTCAGCCGGAACCGGTAGAGGCTGTAAAGGTGCACGCAGTGAAGGACTTGGCTTCACTCGTTGGCAGACTTCGCATGCGCGAACATACTTTCGCACAAACTGATACTGGCGGGGCCAGTAAAAGTCTCGACTTACCGTGAGATATGTTTTCTCTCGGCCACGATGTCCTCCTATAGGAGCATCGTGATACTCGAACATGATCCGCAAACGCAGATCAGTATCATCTGGAATGACAACACGTGGTGTGTCACCAGAAACGGCTGTATAATACAGTAAACCGTTACGAGTAGTGTATCGATCTGATGCAGATCGATACGCATACGACAATCGTTTCAACGATTCTCGAGATGGTTGGGAGAGATGTGTCAACAACTTCACTATCTCACCATCTTGGGCGTATGCCCGCCTCACATCATCATACAACGTTGTAGATGGGACTGAGGACGTCATAACCGCAACAGTGACTGTCTCACTGTTGGGTTTCGCGACTGTTTCAAAGTCGGGACGACGTGAGAGTGCATCAGCGACGACATTAAGTCGTCCTGGTTTGTACTCGACCGTAAAGTTGTATTCTGCAAAGAATGACAACCACCGCGCCATTCGTTGTGAAAGGTGCGGGCTGTTCACTGCCGTGCGTAATGACGCATGGTCAGTGTAAACAATAAAGGGTCTATCTCCTAATAGATAGACTCTGAACTTCGCGAGTGCACACTTCATGGCAAGGAGTTCCTTGTCATGCACTGGATAGTTCCGCTCATCTGATTGCAGCTGACGCGACTGATAGCAGACGACGCGTTCAACGCCTTCAAGATCGTACTGCATTAATGCACAGCCGATTGCGAAATCGCTGGCATCACAGACCACATGAAATGGCCTGTCCTGATCGGCTATTGCTAGGACCGGGGATTGTATCAAGCTCTGCTTGATACCATCAAAGGAGCGCTGACATTCAGCGTTCCATAACCACCTCTCGTTCTTTTTCAACAAACGAGAGAGGTGTACAGTCATCTCGGCGTAATCGCGTGAATACTTATGCAAATACGCCGCTAGCCCAAGGAATTTTCGAAGACCTTTGACATCAACTGGCACAGGCCAGTCGGTGATCGCCTTGATCTTTTCGGGATCAGGACGTATACCGTTCTTACCAACGATGCACGCAAGAAGTGGGATTTTGCTTGCTGCAAATATACACTTCTTGAGGTTTGCATACATTTGATGCTTTCGCATGATTGTAAGAACCTGTCGGACGTGGTACCTGTGAACCTCAACGTCCGACTTTCCATCCATAGCTCGACTATGGATGAATACGTCATCGAAATAACTCGGTGCGAATTCTCGTACTGGTCTCAACAGATGTGATACACATCTGTTGAACGTGGCGGGGGCATTACTAAGCCCTTGTGGCATTACTAGCCATTCCCAGAGCATGCCGCTAGGCGTGCTAACTGCGGTATAGGGTATATCCCGTTCTCTCATCAGGATTTGATAGAAGCCATCCATCAAATCCATGGACGAAAAGATGGTACTCTTTGACATACCATCAATGATTACGTCCTTCCTCGGTATCGGCGTCTGAGACGGTACCGTTGCAGCGTTCAATTTGTTGAACGCGTGCACTATCCGCCACCCCCCTGTTGCTTTTCGCACACAGAAGGTCGGAGAGCTATATGGGGAAGTTGATTCCCTCACATGGCCCGCTGCTAAACGATCGGCAAAGAACTTGTCGATCGCAAGTACTTGTTCACGAGGCAGTGGCCACTGCTTCATGACACAGTACTTCGAGCCTGGTTTAAGCTCGACTTCGTGTCGAATACCTTTATCCTTCGGTAATTCACACGGAACAGTTTCAGGGAATACATCCTTGAATTCAACCAAATCTTCATAGAGAGGATTTTTCTTGAGCGATTCCCATGATTGGGAGTCATATCGCTCAATTCGTGTCTTTTCATCTAGGACACTCTCGTCCATAGATGAACTACTGAGAACTCTCTCGTTCTCAGTAAACACTGTTGCTGACCTTATGTCGGTTACACACTCGTCTTCAGCGACGAGTATGCAGATCTGCTTGACTTTGCCACTACGCAGATCACGCAAGAACCTTAGATGTTCGAGCGTTGGCAACTGAGTGATCTCCGAAGTTAACTTCGGAGGCGCAATCAGATCAAGTGTATAAGCGCCTACACTTGATCCGTTATTGACTATGACATTCAATGTCTCTGTCATTTCCTGGGGACTTATTCCCTCAGGCTTCGAAGGACTTATTCCTTCGTCTTCCCGGGGACTTATTCCCTCGGGTTTCGGGGAACTTATTTCCGCCGTATTTGTAATCTTGGGACTTATTCCCCTTACTCCCTCTAGCTGGGGTTGCGCAACCACAGCGAGATCCTCTACGAAAGACTCTCCAGTTGATCTAGGATTATCGTTTCGCTTAACCTGAGCGATCGATTGTTTCTCTTCTAGATGTTCCCCTCTAGGGATACATCTTTGTCCCAGTCCACCCGACTTATTCGAGTGGTGGACCTTCGGCGCAGCCTGTGTTTCCTCACAGCCGCCGGAACTTTGCTCCGAAGTGTAACCGTTTGGTACACTAAGGTTTTGTGCAGTCGTACTAACGACCGTACCACAAGTGAGGCCATCGCACTCACTCGTAGTACATCCACACGCTTGTGGACGCTCCAAAACGTTCATCAGATGGCCATCTGATGAACAAGCGGCAGGCATCGTTACTGTTCGATGTTGCCAGTTTACTCGTGGTTCGTACCTTCTGAGCCACGGTATTCCAAGGATGACATCAAATTTGTCATTCAAATCCAATACGATAAACTCATCGTCATATTGGGTATCTTCTAGCGTATAGTGGATCTTCACTATACGCTTCATGACGGTTACGGATGCGCCTGTCGCAAGACGTACCGTCATCCTCGTAGGAGGTGTGTCACATTCACTGAACTTAAAGTGACCATATTCTAGCGATTGGCGTCGCACAAAATTGTTGGACGCCCCACAATCGACTAGAGCTCGAAGGGACAACTTATTCGTCACTTCGAGTTTCAAGGTAATGAGTGAGACCTCATTACCTAGAGCAGCAACGCACAACGTTTGTGTGTTGGGAGCAACCTTCATCAAGAGGCCTACAAATTCTCTTGACGTTGCTAGACCAGTAGGGTGCTCCGCACCTACTGATCCTGTCCGTTTTTTGACGGTCCATCCCGTTGTTGCGTCTTTGCACCAACTGCGGACCCTCGTCCCTGCCCCTTTCTCATGGGTGGACGGTCACTACGCCCAGTGTCGCGAGACACTGGACGAGGGGCAATACACTCGTAAGCGTAGTGTCCTGTCTTTTGACATCTGTTGCATCTCTGCAACTTCTTGTAGCCTGTAGAGCGAGCCTTCTCGCTCTCTACATAACAGAGTTCCATCGGTTCTGGACCTCCGTTGTCATATCGTCTCGGTTGACGATATGATGTCGAGCTGGCGCGAGCCTGTCTCAGACTGAAGTCTTCCTGCTCCGCAATGGAAATGGCTTGTTCTAGTGAATCTAGTTCAAGCCGGAACAGGTGAGTCTTGACGGGACCATCCGCAAGACCCTGCATGAACACTGAAACCAACGTGTGTTCATCAACCGGGTTGGAACTTATACAACTCGTGAGATGTCGTATATGTTGAGCGTAAGCGTGCACATCACGCTTACCCTGCTTGAGCTTCAAGAGTTCGGTTCGAGCTCTGAACTCAGCTCTAGGCGGTTCAAACGTTTGTCTGAGCCGCGACTTGAAGACTTCCAACGACCCAAACGCATATGGGTCGTGCAGCTTAAGCCCCAGTGCCCAAGTCTTGGCACGTCCTGCCAGATTTGATTGGGCAAATGCAACTTGCATATCCCCGTCGTCGATGCGACGCGCCCTTATGGCGTCATCCAATTCGACGAACCATCTCAAGAGGGAGTCTTCTTCGACCCCCCTATACTTGGAGATGTCAATCTTCAAGGTTTCGGGTCGACGCGAGTGCATCAACCCGCCAGCAGCAGCCTGCTGCTGTCTCAACAGTTCAAACTGTTGAGCACCTTGTTCTCTCAACAACTCCGCTTGTTGAGAACCTTGTTGGTGAAGCAAGGCTACTTTCTCGCGTTCAGCGTCAAGTTCATTTTGAATGAACTTGGCGATAGTAGCATGTTGGGCATCTCTATTGAGAGCCTCTAGCATGACGCTAACAGCATGGATGCCCATGGTCGAACCCATTCGTTCAACCGCATCCCATTCGACATCGCTCAAATGGGAGTAGCCGTCACGCGTAGCGTGAAAGCTTTGGTCATCTTCATCATCCAACATATTCATGTTGGATGTGAACGCGGTCCTTGGACGGACTACGAAGTGCTACCAGGTGTAACGGGGCACCCTGAAGCTTGTACTGGTGACAGTACAAGCTACTTATTCTGATAACAGAATAAGGCGGTGCCTCGTAACTTCACGTACACTCGTACGTGCAGAGGAAGACGGTAAGAAGAAGCGAGTACTTGGTTAAAGTAAAAAGTAGAACTGTATTTATAATAGTTAATGTCTGCAATAAATCCCTATTTATCTTCATCTAACTATGTCTAAATACAAATGTGTAAATCAGTTATCTGCTCACCACTCATTGCGTGCGTCTGTCGTGGCGCGTCTTCGTTGGTTGATATAATGGCCTATATCAACCAATTAGGAACTACTTGTAAGTGCAACAGAATATTTGTCCTTATGACAATATTCTGAGAATATAACTCTTATAGTTATATTCTATTAACAATTTCTTATAAATTGTTATGTAACGATTCACCCCGTTACACTGGAGGAGCTAGACCACAGGCGTGAGCATTATCTTAGGTATTTCTTACGTATTACTTGCCAATTAATGGCCTAGATTATCGAGTAATACCTTTGTCAGAGAATAAATCTTAAATGAATGGGGATTGCATATTTAAGATTTTGAAGGAAGGGTGTGAATTTAAGGAAAAGGGGTGCGAATTTAGCAATTCCCTTTATTCATAATCAATCAAAAATATGGAAGGTATATATATTGCGGTAATATATACGGGGTGGGGGGTGGTTAACGAAAACCTGGGGGGTGGTTAACGTTTCCCTGTCAACATAACTTTCAAATTTATCTAACTCTATTAAACTACGTCGTCGTATGACGACAACCAGCTCACCACTCATTGCGCGCGTCTAGCAGCGATTGGTGGTAATCTATTGTTGATATGTCTTTTATCAACCAATCGTTGAGCAGCGCATAGATGTTGTCTAACGGAATAATATTCCTTCAATAATATCCATCTCGAAAAATACTTGCAGGGAATTGTCACGCTAGACAATCTCCCTATTGACACCGTTTCGTGTCTATACCAAGTGACGGGCTACCCCGTTACATGTACTGTCACCCACAATGGTTGCAATTATCGAGTGTGTGAACAGTGCCTGGTTTTTATCGTCCAACTATCAGCTAAAATCTTAAAATACCAAGGGGAGGCACTTTGACTCAACTAGAAGTTCAACCAGAGGTTCAATCAGAGGTCAACGAGAGGTTCAACCAATGTTTCATATACCTTTTTAAATGCGTTCTAAGTGCCTGAGTGGTGGCAGCCGTACGGATGGACGAACACCTGAAGTACCATCCGCATTGGCCGTGAAGGCAATACAGATCCGTACCTAAACAACAGGAAAGAAAACTGTTATTATCCAACAAATTTCAAACTTTAATTTTTCCAGAAAAAATAGCTCTACCTTCTAGTAGTTGAGATCCCCAATCTCTTTCTACGCAACTGCCTTTTTTTAATTTATGATTAAATGGCCTAAAAGACCTAAATCACTTTTAGTATTGTACAACATCAGTCTAAATTATGATTTCTTAAATCTCAAACATTAATTTCGTCCAATTGTAAACATGTTTACGCTGATATCCGAAGCTCAGGCAATGCTGCATCCAAAGCTTCCTCATTTGAACTACTCTCGCCAAAAATTCTGATACAATGCAGCTTTTTTGCTGTTGCTTGTGGTCGACTATCCACTGGAGAACTAAATGGTGTCCTCACGTAGGCTAGGGCGTTCATGAAAAAACAAAAAGCCTCGACCTTTGATGAATACTGTAATCAGGTAAATATCCTTGTCTGGTACAAAGGCACCCAAGTTTACAGGTCTTCCTCCGTTTTTTAATTATGAGCGAATGTCTGGCTTTTGGCGAAAAGTTCGCTATCCGCAGTACATTCTAGATCAGTGGGCTTCTTGATTACGAGAGCGATGGAATTCTGGGTAATCTGGACTCGGACCTTGCTTGAAGCCCAATTTGCCTTCACAATCTGGCTCGTTATAGGCCTTGTCTTATCAAATCTTGAGCTTTCGTGCATTGGTGATAGGACCCAGGACATGCTTGTATGAAATTTAGAGGAGGAAACCATTACCTTACTGATGATTCCTTTTGCACAAGATAACCAGAAAATCAAAAGATGTGAAATTCACGCTACGCATAACCAACTCGGCTAATTCATAAACTTTGTCTTCACCAAGTCTCTGCGTTATCCGAGAAATGACTACACATGACCTAACAAAAGACTCGCACTTTATCCCCATTCCAATCCACAATCTCAACTTTACCATCACTTCAAAATCCTTACCACCGCTAAACGACACAATCAAGCCAAAAACCCGACCGTCCACCAGCCCCTTCCACAGGATCCACCGCCCCAAATCTCTCCATCTCATTTTCCACTTCGTGTCAATTCCCGTCAGACACCCGCAAAAAAACGATGCGAAGCGTCCATCTTGCGTCCGCCCTAGCGCTCGCAGTGCTGTCCACCGCAGCCTTCCCAGCTGAAGAGTCGACGCCAAGGTCCGTGCAGAATCACACACTGCTATTGCTATTATAAACACCGCAACGATTCGGCTAACGTATGAAAGGAACCCACGTATCAACCTACTACTGTTTGCAGCACCCTCCGTCGCCTCGTCACGCTCTCTCGCCACGGCAGTCGCGCGCCAAACGACGTCGTTAAAGTCACGTGTCCACGTAACAAGGCCAACCTGGAGGCGTACAAGGTGCCGCTCACACAACTCACGGAGATCGGCATGAAGCAGCTGCAGGCCGTGGGTGAACACGTTCGCCACACGTACATGGCAGACGAGCCATCGCACCACGAGGCGTTCCTTTCACGCTCGCTCAATGGTGTAAACCACTCGCACTTTGAGACGTACTTTCGGGCCGACGCTGCAACGCGTTGCTCGCAGAGTGCGACAGCAGTGGGGTACGGACTCTATCCTGATGGTACTGGTCCACCGGGCTTCCCTCATCAACCTGTGCCAATCACTATGCAGCTGTTGGAGAACGAACATGCCTTTGCAGCCCCTAAGGGACCGTGTAAGACCACGGAAGAGGCAGATCTTGCAGTATATGCTCGAACGCGAGCACCTGAGCTATTTGACAAGTACCGTGATGTGCTTCAGCAGCTGGGCCAAGTCTGTGGAGTAGAGGTTGAGGATATCCCTAATGTTCCGGGTGGTGAAGACGTTGTGCTGGGTGTCAAGGACTTGGCCGATATGTTCGCCTTTGATCGCGATGAGGGGCTGCCACTTACTGAAGGGATGACGATCGAAGTGCGTCAAAAGTTGGAGCAATTGGCCTTCACGAATCTAATGGAAAGGTACTACTCGACGGACCGTAAAATCACGTATTGGGTGGGTGGGTTTGGTGATCTGCTGCTCAACACGCTTGAAGGCGGAGCTGTACCGACGGCGCCATCGAATTCGGAGTACCGCTACTATTCGTACCATGGCCATCGTGAACTTTTGCACGGTCTGGGCATGATGCTGGGTTGGCAGTTTCACTTTGAGGGACTACCGGAAGCTCTCAATGTGACGGCTATTCACCCGGGAACGTCCATGTTCTTCGAGTTGCGTGCACGTCGACTGACCGCCAAAGAGACGCAACAGCAGCCGGACGCGAACGAATTCTATTTTGTGCGAATGTACATGTGGTCGCCGTACACTGAGCGCGAGCAGATCGAGCTCACGAAATGCTCAGTTGCCGATTGCCCGTTGGACGAGTTTAAAGCGATCATTGTCAACCACATCGCCAAGACCGGTACCTGGGAAACTATCTGCAACTACCAAAAGCCAGTGTTGCGCTATGGCAAGCCGGTGCTTGCTCAGGAGCCCACTGTGAAGGGTAATCATGGCTTCACAGGCTCTACCTTCCTGGCTGCGATCGGTATTTTCCTAGTGATGGGGCTGGCGGTCATGGCTGTCAAAATCTACACTGCACGCCGCCGCGGGTACACCATGATTTAAGCTTGTGGTTGAGTGCTGCTACGACAATTGATTGCGAACAACAAAGTATAGAGAACGTCGTCGGTGTAATGGCTTGACGATAGATCTACTAACCAGATTTTTCAACAACGCTTACAGCAAGCTCTGCACTACATTCTCCATTGTCTGAGAAAGCCCCTGCTACCGATACTTGCTAGTTACACGCTGGACGTACTGCGTGGAAAACGTTAGTGATGCAAGCGTAATTCTTGGAGTTTTGCGACCAGAAGATCAACACTTGCCAGCTCCTTTGCTTTGCCTTGAATGATGCCGTTCTTACCACCACCACCCTTTCCGTCGATGAGTGGCAGCACAGACCGTCCATGAGCAGCAATGAACTCAGGAGGACCAGTGATTAGAAAGAGGCCATCCCCACGCCGCTCGCCGGCCGTGAGAACGAATACCGCATCACGCTTCGTAGCATCCAAGAGTCCCGACAATGTATGCAAGAAGGCGAGATCACCCTCATCACGATGAAAAGTGACGACGCCTTCAGTCAATCGCGACACCAGATCAGTTGCGACGAAGATTGCAATCTCTTGCTGTAGATGTTTCAGCTCTTTCGTTGCTCGCTTATGGAACTGCAACAACTTCTTTGTTCGAGATGCGTGATCTTCGGGAGCACTACTCAACAGCTTTGTCATCGCTTGCTCATTTTTCAGCCTACATATTGATGCAGACAAGAAGAGAATCACAAAGATTTAGCAAGGCGCAACGAGGTCATCTCACGCAAAGCTCTGCACTCACATCCTAGAAAACTCGAGGTTGACGCGGCCGCCAGCTACGAACCAGACGCGAGTAGCCCCGCGTGCAAACTCAGTACTAAGGATATGCAGCGATCGCAGATGGGCAAGACTTTGGACGTGTGTGCCGCAGCACGGGTTTGCGTCTAGGCCGTCAATAGTCACAATGCGCATAGCCTTGGGCATCTCTTTCGACTCGAACTTTGCAGCAATCTTTTCCCACTCGTTTGTCCCAGGTTTGGCAAATGAAGGCGTCATGGCCAAGCCTGCTACGATCGCTTCATTCACGTCACTCTCGATTCTCTGTAGCACCTCATCAGGTATCACACCTTTTGCCGTGTCAGCTCCTCCATCAGTATCCGCGATATCTCTATACACGAGCTCTACGCTGCATCGTTCTTCGCCAAGCGACCACGTCGTGGTATCGTACCCATACTTCTCTGCAATTGCACTAAGTAGATGCTGGGCCGAGTGCTGCTGCATGTGGTCAAAGCGGCGAGGCCAGTCGACAGTAACTGTCACCTCCTGGTCTTTCACAAACGGTGCCTGGTCTTCATCGTCCACAGGAACTCGGTGCAAACAGCGACCGTCCTTCACGTACACCTGATCCACCTTCACGCCATCGATCTTGCCGGTATCCCAAGGTTGTCCTCCTCCTTCGGGGAAGAGCACTGTGTAGAGCATAAAGTAAACAAGAGTGTAGTCAGCAACTAGAAGCCCTGGAAGAACGTAGTCAGACCTCACGCACCTGTGTCGTGCAGCTCAAGCTCGTAGAAGTGCTGGGACGTGGTCTTCTTCGTGGCTGGGACCACACGCTTATGACAAGCATGGACTGGAAGTGCGCAGCGACCGTAGTGATGAGTCACGCTGACACGCGAGAGCCCCTGGTGGCGCAGGTGTCAGGGCCATGCCAGAGCGGATCTCTAAACTGCTGCGGTCGTCACGGTGCGGATAAAATCAAAGGCGAAACGAACGGTATGAGGAGTGTAGCCATTGGCCACAGTGTAGCCATGAGGGTAAAAACCCGTTCGTCACACGTGTTTTCACTCGACTAAAGCCATAGCTGTCGCCTCGCCTCGACAGTGACAAGAGGACGAACAGGATAGACAGCTGAATGGGTGGGTGGCTTTGCACAGAGATATGTAAAAGAAAGCCGTGGAAGGAAGCATCGGACGTTAATGGCATGTTTTCTGGCTGATACAACGAGCAGCTTGTCGATGTCACGCCGCGTCGCTACTTCTTGTCCTAAGAAATGGGCTTGCAACTCAGCAGAATGCAACGTGACTCTGTTTTGTGCTATTCATGAGGAGGAGCAGCCTGCAGCGTACCGGCAAACACCGATTTAGACTTGGCTACAGCAACTAGTTTACGCCTCATCAAGTCCAAAAAGGGTAACAGTCAACTCACCATGTGCCATCCAGGCAGAGATCAGACAGCATTCTTGTCGGAATACGGCCCATGCGCGGCGATTGCGAAGCGGTGCGGCGCATCTTTTGGTACTGCCACTACGCACAAGCTCTGTGGGGCAATGAGTGGTACCGGAAAACGGAGATGGGCTACGTATCAACGAACGAAGCGCTTTCCGGCTGCTTGTGCTAGTTGGCGGGATCCTGTTAAATTGCCGGATCGGCATGTAGTTAACGAGGGCAGGTTCCAGGATGATGAATCCGCGGCTGAGTGAGCGTGTAGGTGATGTAGTACATCAGCACAATGGTGTACCTCACCCGTCTGTGGATGAACAGGTATACGATGAGTTTATCACGGATCAAGTCAACTAAGACAAAGCGAACATGGGGAGGCCAAAACAGCCATTCGGGAAGCGACTCTCGGTGCTTGCACTAAATTGCTCATCAAAACAAGAGGGATCTGTCTCGGTCAGGGGGTCGGACACGGAATCCACTGGGAACACCGGTGCTCATATCATGGCTCAAGGCTATCCAGAGATCTTGCACATAGTAACAACATGTAAGTAGACGATTCGGACTTCTCCAACATTCACGGTCCGGGATAGCAATCAAGAAAATGCCGAGTATGAGACAGATCAGTGATCAAAGTATCGACATGTGAAGACTTTGTGAGCAGCGCTGTAACTGTAAGCTTAGTCGCGATCCCATACAAGGTATCGAACGACCATCACAACATCCTGGATCTATTCACAATGCGCACATTTCGCTGAGATTGTGCTACATTGTATAGTTTAGCGCTTATAGCTAATGATGCGTTCATTGGCCTTGCGAAGCAATGGCTCTCGCGAGCCTTGATCCGCTCCTAGGTAAATGTGCGTTATTCACACCACGAATGCTCCAAGTGCTTCTCCTAGAGACTATAAATCCTCCTAGTGAAGGTTGGGAAAGGTTAAGTAAGCTCCACATGTTCGTCCTCGCTTGTTACCTGAAGCTCTAAACGTGTTTCAAACGAAAGCCAATGCTCGAAGAAGCTTCACGGATATCCCACGCTTACGAATAGATGCATACTAGTACAGATTACGATCACAGTTACAGGTCATGTTGAAGTACCGTTACAAAAGACAAGACTAAAATGTTGAAGTACCGTTACAAAAGACAAGGCTAAAATGTTCGCTTTTACTGAACCAAGTCAAGCCCAGACGAGCTTTGGAGCCGCGTTATTGTTACTTCAGCGGTACCAATGGGAGTATCAAAACGCCGGCAGCAGCACGCGGCGCTCGTTGCGCAGCTTGTGGCTGTCAAGGAAAAGCAGCAGCTACTCCATGAGGAATCTCTCGCATTTGCGATGGACCCTATAGCCCCCGAGAAGGCAGCCGCCCAGCGCTCCCTGCGTTCGTTGTGTCACTTGACCCCTGAAGTAACGGTACTATGTGCACAGACTGGCGCGGTCGTCGAACGTGTTGCGAACGCGAATGACGTTGCAGAGAAGATGACGCGCGATGTGCGACGTCTGGACGTGATCCAGTCGCGCTTGAGCGTGGTATTGGAGCAGTCGGCGCAGCTCCTGGACGCTGCGCAACGCGTTAGCAGGCGTTCGACGTGCCATGCAGCAGCAGAGGTACCCGGAAGCTGCTACTTTCTTACAGACACTTAAGAGCATCGAGCAGCAAACGGTGCTGGACGTGGCTGATAAATTACGTGTTGACACTATGGAGAGCGATCTCAAAGGAGTTATTGAAAACGCATTTGACGATGGGCTGCGGACTGGAGACAACCGCAAGGTGCAGACATACGCGCCGCTGTTTAAAGTGGTGGGGAAAGACTACGAAGAACGTGGACTGGTGATGCTGTTGGAGCACGTGCAAAAGTCACTGGACGAGTCCATGAAGCGAGATGGCGATGTCTGTGTGGATGGCTTTAGTACACAGGAAGTACTTACTCGCCTTGCCGAGGTGTTCAATCGAGTGGCACAGGAAGTACAGCTGCATGCGACGTTGCTGTCCCAGTGTTTTGATCGAGTGCACGGTCCGAATCGCTTTGTAGTGAAGCTGTACACTTTGAGCGAGCAATCGGCTGTTGCGCTGTTAAACACATTCATGGCGCAGCGCAAATTCCACGAACGCATCACGAATGGAGGGCAGCTAGGATCACTGACTTCGGCTGTTCCTGACAGTCACGGAGTCCAAGCTGGACTAGGCGACATTAAGGATGATGGTGTAGCCGTGATGAACGAACAGCTGAATGAAATGGCACTAGTGATCCAGCACACGCAAACTTATGAGCGTTTTATGCGCTCGCAGGTGGTTCTCGAAGTCAAAGGAGGGAAAACTCATGGTGAAGCGGATGTTGGACAGGATGAGCTAATGAGTGCAGCTGATGCCGAAAACGTCCCCGTATTGCCTTCAGTCCAAGAAAGTGAGCTAGGGAAAACAGTCCAGGAGCTAGCAGGATTCTATTGTTTCTTTGAGAACGCGCTACTGAACGAAGCTGCTCAGAAAGCTTTTCAATGGGAAGAGCTTCGTTTCTCATCCGGAGACGATGGATCTCGTGGTGCTGAAAGCGATGATGCACTATCCTGCTTCCCGATTTCATCATCCATTGACGAAATCTTTTACGTAGCACGTAACTCTGGGTTGCGCGCCTTGGCGACAGGCCACGTCGACAGCGCGGCTGGAGTTCTCAACATGATCAATACGGTACTACGTGACGTTGTGGGAGATACGATGCGTAGCCGCATCCGGCACATGACGACGAACGCAAAGATGGACGTAACCGATGGAGACGCGGCTAGTTTGTTAGCTTCTTCTTCGGCGCAGTTGCGCGGTCAGATGCAGCAGCAATTTGCCAAACTTAGCAAGACCGTTGGGCCCGTCGGCGGTGCCCATAATGGCGGTGAGATGACTGGTGAAACATCAGAGCAGCGTAAGGAACACGCACCCCATGTCGTACTCAACAGTTTGGAGGTAACTTCCGGATACATCGCACAATTGAAGAGCGAGTTCCAACACGAGCTGCCTGAAGCCTTCCCCGAAGTACCGCAACACGTTATGACTTGCCTGAATGCACTCGAAGATGCGTCAGCCGAACTTCGACAGCTACTCGTAGCGTCACGAAAGAAGCTTATGAAGCTTCTGGAACCCAAGATCGCTGCATTCCTCAGCGGTTTGCTATCGCCATCTTTGTCGGCATCTTCCGCAGCCTCGGCTTTGGCGGTATCTGCTACAACTCTGTCTTCGGTACAAAGACGCCACGGCGTACAGTACGAGCTAACAGAAGCAATGTTTACAGTCAACGAGGCAAATGATCCGTTTGCACATATGCTTGTGCGCGGGCTGCACTCGCTCCTTGCCAGCTTTCAAGGAAATTTGTCGCGGAGCAATTACCGTGCTCTTGTGCAGATGATGGCTCAATACACTGCGACCCAGCTCGAATCTTGGTTCGTCAGTCGAGTGACTCGCGTAAACCAGCTCGGTGCGTTGCAGTTTGATAAAGATGTGCGTGTCATCAGTACGTTTTTTAGCGGTGAAGGTGGCGCCAGCGACGACGTACGTGAGGTGTTCGCCGCTTTGACTCAGTTCTCTGAGGTGCTGAACGTGGACAGTCCCCAGGACGTGCTGGATGTGTATGGGCGGCGATGCCGCGGCGTGGCTTGGAAGCTACCGGCTGATCAGGTGAAGGAGATGCTATCGCGTCGCGTGGAGTTTGCCGATGCAGATGTCAATCGGCTGGTCCTGATATAAGCCACCCGCCGCCGACATGGGCATTAGGGCGTATAACGAGATCCGATAGTACGAGGATCACCTACGATCGGTCCCTCGTGCTAGCTGCAAACGCATTTCTCCACATACGCAGCTATTCTGCAGTACTTCAGTCGCCTATGCAGCCTCCGGTGACGATCTGACGCCAGACGCCGAACAGCGAGCAGTGCAGGCACACCGCCAAGAATGTCGGTGTCCGCACGTCCAATCTTCCATAGTAAATGGTGTGTCTGACGGCACCGGACACCAACCGCTTCGTCTTATACATGCACGCACTTTTCATCCAACGAGTCCTCTTCCCGTCATTAAGCAACGCGGAGCTGCTCCACATCCTCTCGATCGCAGCAAAATGGTCTTGACGAGCACCGCACCGGCCGTTACAAACCGTTTCCTGTCGTTTCTAAGCCTGCAAAACACAGCAAAGGCGCGTGCGTGACTGCATGCAAAAGAATCCTGACAGCACGATGTGACTGTCACTCCCGCGGCAAATCTGCGAATGGCGGGAAAGGAGCCGTCGCACCCGCGAGTTTATAAATTACCACGTAATTTTCACAACTCAGCGCTTCGGTCCGTGACCATTCGTTTCTAAACATCGACCATTTCTAACGCGCGCGCTCCGGGACCAGCCAAGAAAAAAAAAGCAGGTACAAGACATGCGGCAGCACTCTCTGTACGCGTCGATGCAATGCGTCGTCCACCCTACAGAGCTCGAGGCGGTCGAGCTGGTCGCACTTGAGTCGTGTCTCCGGGACGGAGGTGCCACGCTGCTGACTGACGCCAGCGCTGCTACCGGCAGCGCCGTGACACATATCGTTTGCCATCCAAAGTCCTATGAGACGTTTGTGGAGCAGCGGAACGAGCGCTTTGTGGCTCTGGTGCGGCCCGAGTGGGTCTTCCGGACGTTCTTGCTACAGCAGCTGCTCCCCGTGGACCGCTTTAGCCCGAACCCGGCGCTCATCTTCTCCACGCTCGCGATTTCAGCTGGAACAATGGAGAAAGACCCGCGGAAGGTCATGAATGGACTCATTTCGCATTATGGCGGGCAGATTGTTGACCACAACGACGTCGCTCGAGGAGCGACGCATATTTTGTATCGAGACGAGAGCAGTGACGATGCTGCGATGGTGGAACCTGAAGCAGAGCAGGAGGGAGACGAGAAACTACTCCAGGTTCACTTTTCGAAAACTGATCTAGGTCGGAGTGTTGACGCCTGGCGTCAGCATTTGTCGTCGCAGTCACTAGACTCGACGTTCTCGCTGCCTAGTTGTGTTGTTGCCTACATGGGACAACATGCTGGACTGTCCAAGCAACATCATGTCAAGTATACGTGGATTGAAGATTGTGTGATGCGACAGAGTCGCGTGCTAGAAGGTCCTTTTGATCATAGACCTACTGGATCTTCTGCTGTAAATGTGGACAAGAAGAAGCGCAACTGGAAGACGCAGCCGAAAGTGCAGCTAGATGATCTGAATTTTGGTAAGTATGCACAGGTGTATCAGCATGGGAAGACGGAACTCGGCACAGAACTCTCAGTCGTTCGCAAGCTATCTAATGAGGTGGGAAATTGCAGTAAACTCATTGGGCACTCCTACTGGTGGGTACTCGTGTTATTATTGACAGAATTTTTTGCTGTTTGTAGAAACTGAAGGCGATTAAAAAAGCGCTACAAGGTGCGATTGTACTCCTCGCGCAGCATATATCTCCATTGCTACGACAAAAGCTGTCGGACATGTTGAAGACAGTGGACGCCAAGGTAGCAAATGTCCCGTTGGGTGACTCGTATCAGGAAATCGTAGGCAAAGTAGTCATGAACGCGTCGTTTGTCGTTTGTCGATACCGTGGCGGATTTGAGTACAATGAAGCCGTGCGTCAAGACAAGAAAGTGGTGAGCGTGTATTGGGTTCTTGCAGGACTTGTGCAAGTGCGGAAGCCTACTTCGTTCAATGAGGCGATTCAGCGGCCAGTTCGCTCATTTGGTGGTATTCCCGGAATGCATTCTCAAGTTATCACTTTATCAGGGTACTCGAGTCAGTCCAGCCCAACACGCGAAGAATTGCAGATTGCTATCCACGCCACCGGTGCATGCTTACTTCCGGTGCTTTCCCGGACGCATTCGACGCACCTCCTATGCCACGATGCCACCGGGGAGAAGTATAAGAGAGCGCTGAGCTGGAGATTCGACAATGTCTTGAGCCACAAGGTATCCGTGCACCTTTTGTAGTTTGCCTTCGGTAGATGGATGTTGACTCTGTCGATGTGTTTACAGTGGGTTTTCGCATGCTTGTCAAAGTGGGGAGCATGTTGCCGAAGATGCGTTCCGGTACAACGTCAACAAGGAGCTGTCTGGAGATACGGTCGGTACGGCATTAGATGGCGGTCCGAAGAAGAAGCCTGGCAGAAATAATAAAGTCGACGAGGCAGCACTGATCGAAACGACCGTAGGAACTACGCCTGTCGCCAGAAGTGCAAAAAAGGCGAAGAAGGCTGGTCAAGGGCGCTTTGATGTTGACGGCATTCTCACGGAGATCGACAAGGTGCCTACTCCTAGTGACAAGACGATCCCAGCTAGCAGCACGGTGACGACACCGGCGACAACCTCCAATCTGTCGAGCTCGACGCCCGGCCATTCGAAAGACGTAGCTTGCACGTTGTTCGATACACCAACAGACACAAACACTTCTCCAAAGAACAAGCGAAAATCTCGACATAAACGGTCTGACCAAGTGTTCACAAGTATGGGAGTCTCGGAAAGAGAACGTGGTGAGAAGGCTGTGGGAACTGGTGTCAAAGTCGAAGCTGCGAAGAAGTCACCGTTTGGTATCAGCACTCTGGAGACAGCGAGCACCGTTGCAGCTGATCAGGACACAGCGACAGCAATACAAGTGTCTGCAAAGAAACTCAAAACAACGAAGCGCAAGGGTGATGACGACCCGGATGGATTGGATACATTGAACAAGAGCACTGTAAAGAAGCAGAAAAAAAGAGGTTGTCAGTGCTACAGTATCGGCTGGATCCTTGGCTTCAAGAAGTAGGCGTGTATTCCTCTTGACGGGCGATCGAGACCAGGCAACGATGCACACCGCGATAATCACTTCATTGGGTGCAACCGTTGGTGAGTTTGGTCGCGTATTCGACAACAACTGTACGCACATTATTTGCAGCGAACTTAAGCGGACGGAAAAGTTCATTGCTGGATGCGCAGCTGGCAAGGTGAGCGCTGAGATGGGAGTGTTTTTGGGTTTGCTGTGCCTCGTTCTAACAACAATTCTTGCTTGTACACGTTGTCGATTGCAGTGGATTGTCAAGCCATCGTATCTGGATGCTAGCGCAAAAGCCAAAGAGTTTGTTGATGAGACTGTACACGAGTGGGGGAGCCACAAATCTGACAGTAAGGATATCGATACGCGAATATGGCCAGGAGCGTGCGGGTACTGGCGCAAGAAGCGTGCAAGTGGACATCCCGGAGCATTTGCTGGTTGGCGTTTCTTTATTCACGCGAAATGCACTCCTCCGCGGGATATGTGTGAGCGGATCGTTCTCGCTGGAAACGGCTCGGTGATCCCGCTTAGCAAATCTGCCGCTGACTTTGACCGTCTAGCGAAGGAGTCGACCGCCGACGCACCTGTCGTGGCACTTTTTCCACCAGAAGTGCCAACGCGAGACCTGTGGCTGAAGAAGCTCAAGACACACAACATTGATTGTCTGAAGGCAAACTTTCTCATTGACTACATTTCAAAGAAGCAAACACTGCCTGTCAAGCGTGCAGACTACAGGCTGTAGGGTCTTGACCCCACGCTGTATGCAGCACCACTGAATACAAGACTCAGGCGTCCATTTCAATGAGATCGGCCTCGTTCTTGTACATCTGATGACAACACACACACACACATGCAAACAGTACTTAGCAGCGTGTTTCCACGACATCAAAAGCGTCGCAGCCAAACGTGGAAAACAAAGCCAATGCTCACACTGCCAAAGCGTTCGTAGCCACCATGGAGGATGAGCACGCGGGGTTTGTGCGCAGCGCCTTCTAGCACAACCTCCATTCGAGCCTTGAACCTCTTGGCACACGACGGTCCTCGCACTTGGCTCATCATGCAGTGGAATACAACAGCGTCCTCGTCCTTGTACTTGGCCACAAGAGCATCCACGTCGTCGTCGTCCATGAAACTGTCCTCGGGAATGTTCACCGCCGAGCCGAATGTGGCCTCCAACGTAGTCCGTATCGCGCACATCGATAATGACCGGTCGTTTATTAGCCGCGTCAGGGTTACGCAGGATCTCCACTCAGTGCCGACGGCTGAATGTAACTCCGGCGGTTCCATGTACCCGACTGGAAATGACATGATGAGGGACTGAGGGGTCCGCCGGAATAAACAAAAATGTCGCTTACATGTCGTAGTAGCAGCTGTTTCGCAGGGAACAAAGATCGGACAACGTGATCGTTCCAGCAGTAAGGCTTGCCACACTAACTTTGGGTTTGGCCTTTTTTTCAACAGTAGGTTCGCTCTGTCAATTCACTTGTCCGCAGCAGGTTTGATGACGTACGCCCGAAATGCTTCGAGCGCCTTGTATCGGTGCGAGATCTGGTTCTTGGTAAGCTTGTCCATCTCAGCGTACGTCTTGTCAAACCCATCAGGCTGAAACACTGGGTCCCATCCAAATGTGGTGGGACCACGAGCAGGCACGATCGTGCCGGGAGTCTGACCAATGAACACTTGCGGCTCAGAGCCCGCCGACGCATAGGCGAAAATGCACTGGGCGTACGCAGACTTGTCCTCGTAAGCAGCCAGCATGTTGTTCAGTCCATCGTGACCCGTTTTCTCGAGGAACCACTTGATGTAAGGCCCTGGTAGTCCCTTGAGCGCATTGAAACAGAGCGACGTGTCCTCTACCAATACAGCACCCTGCACCTGCTTGGTCGCAAGACGGCACTTTTCCTTGGCAATTTCAGCTGGCTCGCCTTGCAGTTCGGGCAGATCTACAGCCTGGTTACGCAGCTCAAATGGAAAGTCATTGCCCAGGATAGCGACGACCTCCTTGAGCTTGTTACTGTTGCCAGTCACGAACGTCAGCACGGGTTTGCGACTCGACATGGCGATGTCCATAGGGTTGTCAAAAATGATCAAGCTCCTGTATCATCGAGCTTGATGGTGTCCTGAATGTTGCAATGACATGTGGCACACACCAATCAATCCTCATTCGACCCATGGATCTTCAAGCTTACGCCATCTCTCCGTCCTGAGATCACGTTGGGCACATCGCGTGGTCGTGATGAGAACGGACTCCACTGGACGAGCGTGGAAGGTCATGTCCGACTGTATCCTGCGACTGTATGCGACGTGAAGGATGCGGCTGGTGGATGCCTGACGAGTTTGTTGCCAGATCAGGCACTTTCGATTCTGAGCATTTCAAAAAGAGGAAGTTGTGCTCGAGTGTATCTACGTGTGAGCGTTTGCATTCCGGTGCTCGAAATGCCTTATGAAGCAGACCATTCGGTTACGCTTTTCAGAAGGGAGCTGTGGATGTTGAAAGGGTGCTTACGTGCAGGGTGAGTCAAGTCGAAACGGATGTCCAAGACAATCCAGAGCTTTTATCTCGATGAGACGCAGAAAGCAAATCACTCATGCGTCGGATCGCAGCGGCGACTTCGAGTCAGTAACGTGACGGGCGCGTGGCGTACACAAACATGTGCTCTGCGTTATGTGTGACAGTGGGTCATCGCGTGCAGAATAGGACTGCTGCTCAGCTGTTGGAGAGACTCTTGCCCGTTTCACAGCGACGGTGTCGTCCCGGCACCACAGTCATCAAGCCCGTCGATACGTGCAACTAGAAGCAGCACGAGGCTACAGAGTTATCCCAGCGCCGATCACAATCGACGAGGTTGACCAGACTCGACGGGTAAGAGTAGAGCACAGCAGGAACAAGGTTGCGCATTGGCACTACTTCTGAACTGTGGGGGTGCGTTTCTTGGTCATGAAGCTTGCACAAACTCCGAGCTTGACGGATCACAATTCTGATGAGACATCAAGATTCCCCGGCCGAGATCGTGTACGTGCGAGGTGCACATGTGCGGCCGCTATCTTAGACCGATAGCCATCGCTCTACCGCTTCGGTTTCGTCACCCCTGAACAAGCACGTCGCGTCACCAACTAATGCCATTACACGACACTCCACGTCGTTATGACACCTTCGTGTCGCCAAGTTTGCCGCATTTGCCTGCCATATGGGTCTTTGTCTCGAAAAGGTCGATGGTTCCTTCCGTCTCGCTACCCACCATAGTTTGACTTCGGAAACAGTGTCCATTGTCATAAACACCGATTGTCAATGCGTCCGCCTTGCTCGATACCATGCAAGCCCCGAATGCAGCACATTCACCCCCCAAGCCGTCTCGCTCGACACTCACCTAGATTAGTCAGTATGCATGAAGAAGTACACACCACCAGCCGCTCCGGGTGCGTCATGGCAGTGAGCAACATCACTCTTGCGCTATTCCACTTTGTGAAGACTTGAGAAAGAACACCAATGCCTCGCTCTGTTCCACAAGTCTTGCGTGAGGGCACACGGCGCACCAGGAGGTCACAATTGTGTCCTTTACAGTATCGGTTACCCCAACTGACGAGGCTGGAAAGCAAGGGACTCACGCCACTCAGCATCCTCGTCGTCATCATCTACGATGTCGAGTGTCTTCTTGGCGTTTACCATTCGACCGTTGCACCGAATAATTTTCCAAACTTGTAGCTGCCAGTGTGTCTGCGTCATCATCGAATGAGATGCGCCTTTACAATCCGAGGTGTCCTGGAATTCGAGCAGCACAGTACAGACGGTCAGCTTTATGGTATAACAAGTGCCTACCGCCCGTCAAATGAGATAGAACCACTCACTTTATCACTTAGCTGTTCCTGCACTGCAGCCGTTCCAAACGCTTGGTCATGCTTGCGCTTCTCCAGGACCTGATGAGTCGACACCGCAGCATTGGTCACCCCCTTTGTTGTCATTCAAGCGTTCATCGACGCTGTGCGGTGTTGCAGCCGTATCATTCTTGCTATGTGATTGCTTCGATGATCGCACCGTATTTCGCGGACGCGTTTAGCGCTATTGCCAGAATTGTAGGGCTGCCGTGGAACTACACCATACATGTGCGTATCAGTTGCTTCGAAAGCCTCGCAATGCTTTCGCTTTGCCACAGCTTGTCGGGCTGCTGCTGAGTACGCCAGCTGCAAACGATTCGCAAAATACCCTGGAAGTCAGTGCGGTGGTTCAGAAAACTTGCTCCATCTCCTTCGTTTCCGCCTCTCTTCTGGACCGACCCCCCTTTTCACTTTGCCGTCTTAACAGAGATGAGGTGCCAATGTGCCTTGCTTTTTCCTTTCCCATTATATCTTCCATGACATTGCCCGCGGAGCTGTCTTGCCATAGTAGGTAAGGCTCCAAATGCTCCCGGCTCGGCCTCATAGGTAGCAGAGCGCTCTGCCAGTTTCTCTGCTCTGGTGCCAACAAAGCAACTCTACCCTGAACGGGACAAAGGAGCTTGCTTCGAATGTCGAGTATTGGCTTGCTGTCTTCGGCGCACCTCGAATCAGCGACCTCCACTTGCGTAACGGCCTCAGCAGATCCGGTATACCCGACGCGTTCGGCATCTTCTGACACCAACCGCTTGGGTCTTTGTCTCCAGAAAAGTCGGCGATTCCTTCCATCCCGCTCTCCTTCCATCCATAACCTTTTTTTGTATCCTATCGTTCGGCTCCTAGCGACCACTCGCCGCTACCACATCACCAGCTTTTCCTTCCCCTCAATTGCTTCGTGAAACGAGGAAGCCGCCTTGTCGAGCTGCGCGAGTCAGCTCGAAAGAAATGACTCATGGCCATAGGTGAAGGACTCGACTTGTGCACCAAATCGGCAGCAAATGGTGATGAACGCTCCTTGTTCTTCGTCCATAATCTGCATCGATCTTCGTCTTCCTCTCCTACACTTTCAGTCGTCCACTCAGTTTCGTGGAAAGGTCTTGGTCCCTTCACCTCCAATGAACGCCCTGGAGTACCCAATCCGAGGACGACGTAACAAAGAGACGGAGAAGCCGCTGCTGCTGCTAATCGTCTTTTTGTAGCCTCCTTCCTCAAATAGTGCCTCTTTCCTGCGGAGACAGACGCGGTCTGTCTCGGCCAGAGCCCGTTGCAGCGCTGCTACTTGTTGCTGCAGTTTCCGTCGACGCTGTCCGGAAGACGCGAGGGAGGCAGAGGAACTGCCGGGGTAGGCAGCAGCGAGCTGAGGGATCTCGAAGCGCACGCGGCGGTGGAAGACAAGCGGCACGAAGAGCTCTGCAAGCAGTACGAGGATGCCGTAGTACAGACACGAGCGGAAAAGCCACGAGTCCTCTTCCACTGGGAAGATGAACATGCTGCGGTTGCTAATCCTATTGAGCTGCTCGCGCGACACTCGCACGGATGAAGCGAATATACCGGTATTACCGCGTTTGCTGGTAACAAAAGGCGTCGGCACCGACGGACGAAAACGGTTTTCATGGTGGTAGTAGTCAGGGCTGTCCAATTATTGTCTGGCTTTTGTAGCTGTCCACGTGACACACTAGCCGCTAAGACACAAGCACATCAATCTACCGGTACTTGTCCATGAACTTGGCGTGGAACTTGGACGTCTTCTCAATCACCTCGTCCACAGCCTCCTCAGGTGGCAAAATCGTTGACCGGAAGTGCCACGTACCCTCCTTCTGGCCGAAACCCGAGCCAGGCACGACCACAATCCCCGTGCTATCCAGCATCTGCATGCAGTAGAACGCGTCAGGCGCCATCCCGGCATCCTTCGCGGCCTCGACAGCCTTGACCGGAAGCGTGACATTGGGGAACGTATACATTGCACCCTCGGTCTCATTGCACGTGACACCCTCGAGCTCGTTGAAGGCTTTCACGATCTTCACGGCACGGCGCTTCAGCGACCCGAGAATGCCATCACGCTGCTCGACGTACCGATCGTACGATGCATCACCCGGCTGCGGCGGGTTGGTCATCATTCCCACCATCAACTGGCCCTCAATGTTCGAGCACAAGTTCACCGACATGAGCTTGTAGAACTGTTCCTTGACACCCGCATCAATGTTCACCAGCTCCATGTAGCCACCGCGACGACCACACTCGCCAGTGAACCCCTTGGACGTCGAGTGGAACGAAATGAGCTCCACGTCGTCGTAAGCGCTGCCCATGTCACGCAGCACCTTCTTGAACGACAGGAACTTCTTACCTTCTGCGTACACGTTCTCCTGGTACACCTCATCCGCCATAATCAAGATGTTTTCCTGCTTGCAGAACTTGATGATTGCCTCAATATTCTCTAATGCCAAACACTGACCCGTGGGGTTGCCAGGGTTGATCACAGCCATTGCACGCACAGTCTTCCCTGCATCTCGAGCTTCCTTCACAGCCCGCGCCAGTTCCTTCACGTCAAGACCCCAAGTGTTCGATTCATCCAAGTAATATCCCACCAATGTACCGCCATTGATGGCGATAGCTGCCGAGTACAATGGGTACTGTGGAATAGGGGCCAAAATCGCGTCGTTTTCGTTGCGGATCAAAGCCAGCAGCGAGTTCTGCACCGCCGGACTTGCACCGTCGGTGAGGTAGATGTCTTCCGGGTCAGCAGAGTGGCCGTCGCGACGCTGAAGGAAGCGTGTGACCTCCTCCCGCACGACAGCTGAGCCTTTGCTGTGTCCATAAGCACCCGTCCCGCCAGCGATGTTGTCAATGTAAAACTTGGCACGAGCAATAGCGTCCGGTTGGAAGAGCTTCTGTGCCTCGGGCTTGTCCACGAGACCCGGTACATTGACGAGCGCCAGGACTTGGCGGTGGAACTCGATTGGCTCTTGCTCGAGCACCTGGGGGTTCCCAATATTGCACGGAATGACCTTATCAAAGGGCAGCGATGTGTCACCCCGAGCCAGTTGACTCACGTACTCGTTCGAGCGCAGAACCAGTGCACCACGAACAGCATACTCGGCCTTGACTATATTGGGGTTGATCGTATCGACCGTTAGCACGGCGAAGCTGCGGGTCGTTGGGACGGACGACGACGACCACAGCTGCTTGAGCGCCTGACGAGCGAACATCAGCTGAGAGTGCACGGACGAAAAAGAGGGGAGCTTGAGGGGGCCACGGCAGCTGAAGAATGACGAGAGCGTGGAGGATGTGTACGTGGAGCGGATCTTCACCACGTCAGTGGAAGGGGTCAAAGTACCCAATTTGGGCCTTTTTGGGACACCCTAGGTTAGTTGGCTTGTGCATGTACCGGTATGGAGCAGATAAGACTACAGGTGCGAAAATAGACGCCTATTTGTCGTGATAATTGATGTCATTGTAAAGCGTTGATTGCGTGAGCGAGGAGACACGACTGCTGTGAGGGGTTACGTGAGGAATCGAACGGAGCAGTAATCTTATTGGGCAAGTCGCGTGATATACAGGCACATGTGACCTCTACTTACTGATAGCATTTCAATGTAGAATGCGCTTTGCAGTACCGGTATTCACGTAGTTCTGTCTGCGAAATCGTCCACGCACTGGTGCCAACGTTACACTGTACTGCTGCTGGCATTGGTACAAGATGCACTGATCATATCCTTCAGTATGCAAAACTGGGGTTGATCCTCGTTCGGAGACAGTGACGTCGTCGCTTGGAGAACGGTAGAACTGCGCGTTGGGTAATTACTTTCACTAATGACCGCACGTTCGACACGCAACGCCTGACACGTTCATCACTTGGCCAACGTCGCTTTATGATTCGACTAATTAATGACCAGGAACGTCGTAGCCAAAGTGTTCAAATGATTCCACTCCCAAGAGTCTTATCCGACTCCTATCAGGTGTGATGCATAGCAATGCGCCTAATCCGAGGACTTGGCGCCCTTGATGTGACCTTCGCGGGCCGAGTTGGGCTGGCGCGTCAGACACAGCACACGCTCCCACGTGCGGCCAAACGGGTCCATGCAACGCGGCGAGTTGCGCGTGACAGCCTCAATGGGAAAGTAGACGACACGGTTAGCGCTGAGGCCGACAGTGAAGCCGGTGTAACCAGCCATAGCACCATGCACAGCATTCTGGCCCAGCAGCATGCAATACAGACTGTCTGCAGCATTCGCCGACACCGAACGGATCATGTAGGACGGATCAATGTACTTGACCGTGCACTCCTTGCCCTTCTTTGCAAAATGCTCCTGGATGCGGTCCTTCATGAACGCGCCGATAGGTGGCAGCTTCTTGTTACCACCAGCATCAGCTTCCACTGAAGTGCCCAGCAGCTCTTCACCGGCCCCCTCGGCGACAACAACGACACCGTGGCCTTGCTCTTCCACGACATGCTCAAGGTGGTCTAAGCAGCTGCGCGGACCGTCCAGCTCGATCGGGATCTCCGGAACCAGACACAGATTCACGTCGCCGCTAGAGAGCGATGCGTGGGCAGCAATGAAGCCGGAGCTTCGTCCCATTAGCTTGACCACGCCGATGCCGTTGGGCACACAACGAGCCTCTGTACTGGCTGAACGAATGGCCCGCTGCGCCTCTTCCACGGCCGTGTTGAAGCCAAAACTTCGGTCTAGAAGATCCACATCGTTGTCGATAGTCTTCGGCACCCCAGCGACAGCAACCGCCAGCTTCCGACGACGACACTCCTCCGAAATCTTGTTAGCAGCACGGTGGGTACCGTCACCGCCAATCACGTACAACTGTGAAACGCCATGCGTGGTCAGGAAGTTGATGATCTTGTCTTGATCAAAGCCGCCACGGTTGGAGCCGAGGATCGTGCCACCATAGTGATGGATATTAGCCACCGACTTGAGCGTCAGCATGATAGGAGCCTCCTTCTGGTCCATCGAGTCCCAATTGTAGAACCCCGCAAAGCCCATTCGAATGCCGTAGATCTCACGCACGCCGTACAGGTTCCATAGAGCGAGTGTAACGTCCCGCACGACGTTATTCAGCCCAGGACATAGACCGCCACAGGTCACAATGGCTGCCTTGACCGTGGAAGGATCGAAGAACGTGCAGGCGCGTGGACCTGCTCGCACATAGGCGCGTGACACCGGCACTTGCTTGCTATTACGGCGAATATCGCCTAGAATCACGTCCGAGTCGCCCATAATCTTGTTGTATGTGCTCTTGTGTCCTGCACTGTCGTCATCGAGCGTGTCAAGCTTGCGGCGGTTGCACATTTGCTTGTCTTGCTCTGGTAGCCATTGGCGGAGATGGGGCACGGGCAGGAGGTACGTCTGCGCAATGCTGACGCCGTGGACTACCACCATCTCACCAAACCCCTTGGGGTGCTTACCTGCAAAGGGCGCATTCTTGTGTGCATCCAGAAACGAGGAGGCTGACGAGTCCATGGACTCGCGGCGGGGGGTGGCGTGGCTCCCGGTAGTACTCATTTGGACGAGCTCTTTTGCGTTATGACGTGCTTACGTCGACTATGAAGGGGTCACGAATTCGAATGGATAGTAATCTGATGGGGATATAAAAGAGCAGCGGGTACTGCCGTTGGCGTTAGAGTGCGATAAATCAGCACAAGTCTTTCGTGGTACCAATCTTTGGAAAACGCCGAAGTTATTTATGCGCGCCCATTAACTTTGCGACAAGACGAACGACTCGGAGGCTTACAGTTGCCTCCATTGTATAGACACGACATGCGAAGAAAGAGCGGAAAACGCCCAGTGTTCTCTTTCCCTCCACTGATCAGCAGTCAAGGCAGGGGCAACTTGACGTCGTTGTTTGCATTGGATAGTTGCGTGAAGGCGCAGAAAATGAAGCCAGCTGGCGTCAACACGGCAACCGATCTCACGCACCATCACCAATACCCCCGCGGACTGAGACCTCTTCACTGAAAAAGCGCAATCGTTTTTGAAACTGAGCGACCACGACTCGCGCTGTACTGCTATTACCGCTTCCACTAGCCTCGATTGAACGTGGCAGCGACTGATGAGATATCAACGTAATGTCAAGCGTAGCAAATGACACGACGCGACATAGAGAAGTATAAATGCTTTCTATAGTGTAACTATGTGCAGAAAAATGCCACCTGGAACGTGCACCTGCAGCTTCTGTGTTGGTGGTGGACAGTCAGCTTTGATGCAAGTAAGTTCAGCGTCGTGTAAAACTGAATTTATCGTGTGCTTCATGTGGTGCGTTTTACGATGTTATTGCTAGCTAATACCGCTGCTACTGCTATATACATCCGTGTCATATTATAATGATGAAAGATGACGTGGCTAGTGGTATTCGCATCTTACCATTTTTTGATCTTGTACGGATTGGAGAGTGGCTGCTCGATGCCATAAGTCGCGCGGTTCCGTAAGTTCCATAACGAGTATCGATTGCTTGTAAAGAGCAAATGCGACTTAACCATACGTCGTAGTATTCGGCATGTGGGAGGTAATTGATCGCTAGTTTTAGATGGATGAGCTTGCTCTCGTCGGTCATCCTTCACTGGGATGGAAAGGCTACCCGAGATGGTGTTGTGAAGCAACTACCGATTGCTAAGCTTGAGCGCAAACATGCGCTTACTAGTAGCCAGGTACGTGACACTGAACGATAAAGTGCCTGACATAAGTGAAGCCATATATCTACATATTGATATACGAATACAAATACCTATATTTATAATTCCCAAGACAAGAACTTTATCACTGTGTATTATGTTTTGACCTGTGCTGGTATCAGTGTAGACCGTGCGCTAAGACCAAGTGATACACGACTTTTGCTGGACGCTGCTACAGGAAGAGCAAAATACTGTAAAAGTACAGTACTCTTCCTGTGGTATCGATCGGCGGGCTGGTAACATGAAAAGTGCGTCTAAAGGGAAAGCCCAATGCTATGACGCTATAATTCTAACATAAAATGCAAAAATCCAGGCATGTCACGTGTGGGGCACTCCGTTCCATTGGCTAGTTTCAGCTCAATGATCTGTTTCTTGCCTTTGTTAATATTCACACTCAGTTGCGAAGAGAATACACGCGCCCGTGCAGTAAGAGAAGTACCTTTTGATTGAAGAGTGTTATGTCCAGTACAATTCTGTTGCTGCTGCCAACAAATTTGATTTTGTGCTGCATCTTTAGTCCAAAGCTGTTGTTGCTGCTGCTGATTTGTTTTTTGTGACGTAGGTGCAGTGCAGTCTGACGCTGTTGTTGCTGCTTCTAATTTGTTTCTGTATCTCATGTAAAAGTCTATGGCCGGAAACGAAAGGAGAGATTGAAGGACGATTGAAGAGAAGTAATCACTGAACTTAAGAATAAATCTGCTGCGTATCATTAGTGTACAAACGCATGCGAGCTGAAAAAATTGGTGACTGAATTTTAAACGGTAAACATAGACATGCATGCATGTCCGTACGTGCTTGATGAATATAAATCGGGAAGGTACTATCAAAGTCTGATACAATGTTCAATATGTTTTGTTATTTTGTGGGAGGGATCGGTGATAGCGTCATTTGCAAGAAATGCATTGTACGACAAAATCCTTTCGCGTAAAGATCATTCTCAGTGAGCAACGTGCATATGCTTTATAACTAAGCTGGTACCGTGTGACGTAGTATTGCGTTGCGAAGAAGTTCACATGCACTTGCCTCTGCAAGTTTTCCGGGACTTCAATACTTGTTCCTTAACTTTTCCGCCTTTTTACCAAGATTGTACCTCATCCTCCAGGACTAGCTTTATATTGAAGACGGTCTTTCTCGAGTTAGACACCTACCGCTGAGAAGCCCCACAATCCAAATTCACGGTGCGCGAGTGTACCATTCATACCACACCGTCAAGAGGCTAGCCGCCGCTTTTTTCTTCGTTTGTTCTTAACGTATGTATTTTCACCCAGTTATCCATAGGACGTTCACGTGAATGAATTGCAGAAAATGTGTCAACATCGCCTTCTTAAGGCTTCTTCTGAATCGGATTCGACTGATGAGATTCGAGATCCTCCCAGCGCTTATTCCCGATAAGTCCACTAATTACAGCCGCCTGGAACTTGATAATCGCTTGATTTTTTGTGCTGCTTTAAGTTATAGTCATTGCTATAAAAATTCATTTCTTTATTTCACGTGCTACACTTCGTTTAGTTGCATCGACCATATCATTGTATTTCAAGCACTGGATACCATCCCTGTGATCGCGCATTCCTCCAGGCGCTTGACTGCTGGAGACATGTATTTAAAAATTTTAATTTTGTGGGTAGTTGTAACGGGAGCACCCTGAAGCTTGTACTGGTAACAGTACAAGCTACTTATTCTGATGACAGAATTAGGCGGTGCCTGGTAACTTCACGTACACTCGTTCGCAGAGGAAGACGGTAAGAAGTAGCGAGTACTTGGTTAAAGTAAAGTAGAACTGTATTTATAATAGCAAACGTCTGCAATAAATCACTATTTATCTTCATCTAATTATGTCTAAATACAAATGTAAAAAAATCAATCATCTGCTCACCACTCATTGGTGTGCGTCTATCGTGGCAAGTTCTCGTTGGCTGGATATAATGGCCTATATCAACCAATTAGGAACTACTTGTAAGTGCTACAGAATATTTGTCCTTATGACAATATTCGGAGAATATCACTTTTATAGTTATATTCTATTAACAATTTCTTATAAATTGTTATGTAACGATTCACCCCATTACATCACCCCCCTAAACCATCAGTC